>JARHVA010000097.1:2442500-3070000 GCA_037957365.1 Torreya grandis
AAACATGTTGGTGAAAAAAAGGGGCTTAAAGGAAAACTTTACTCCCATTTACCAAGTAACCATGGTAGGGCAGGGACAATATCTAATAGAAAACAAACACAAAAATCCTTGGAGTTAGTAGGTTACAGAGAAGACAACTCTAAAACACAGCTGGAAGGTTCTGTGGCTAATTTTATATATCCATAGATTCTAAAATCCCCTTTGGTTCACACATTTCACCTATCAAATAGGCTGGCAGCTTCTTACAATGGTACCTCACTAAGGGACTTGTCAGAAGCGTGGTGCTCACACATCTTTGAAATCTCAAGGGCACATGCAGAGGCCTCAAATGAAACCCTGGTTTTCATAAATGCCAAATAGTACAAAGGGATTTTAAGGCGTAGGTAGTCTAGAAAATTAAGGCAAACTCAAGAAAAAATTTACTATGATTCTACTGAAAGTTCACATCAATAGTACACAGGTACTCGACAAAGATTTTCAAAGAGGTGAATAGAAAATATGCAAGAAAAGAATAAACGAATTGAAACCTGGGGAGGAAGTTTGGAGACTTCCAAATCAAGGATGATCAAACCAAAAGGGCACACCCCAAACAAAAGTACTGGAGAAAAAATTTCTAAAGATATTTACAGCCCTACGTCCACACCTTTAATGTGGTCATTAGAGCTATACATGGAAGAGCTCATGAACATGAAAAACAGGGTTGAAATTTTAGAAACAAAGGGGTTGTGTGATAGTAACAAGGCAAATGAAGATGCAAAATCCAAGGGTAAATTGGAAATAGAAAATCGAGTACTCAGAGAAAATCTTGAACCTACAAAATAGCATGGAAAAAGGACAACAAGAATTGATTACAATAAAACAAGAATTGGATCAATTGAAAATACAAGTAAAAGAAGACGAAAATGACAAAAGGAGGTGTCACATCTCAAATAAAGGAGTTTCAATCAACATTGGTAGACATGGAAACAAAGGAAAGCCAATTAAAAAACTACATAGAAGAGGCCAAATCATGGTCACAAGTTGTAAAAAAATCAACAAACCAACAAAAAGAAATAATAGGAAAACAAATCAAGACGCAAATAAGGGAAGAAAATGTCAAACAAAACAAGGTTGCGAATATTATTATCAAAGGTTTGAGGGACTTCGGTGAGAAGGAAAGAACCAACATTTTAGCAAGAGACTTCCTCGAAGAAGAGCTGAAATGGATGGGATATTCAACAAGCACATGGAATTGGTAAAAAAATTGAGGGTGGAAGAGATAGGCGTGTAAGAATCATCATGTAAAATATAGAAGACAAAAATGTAATTCTAAGATATAGAGGATTACTCAAAGACACTCACATCTATCTAAACAAAGATTTGACCTTTGCTCAACAAGAAGCACAAATAAAAAAATGGAAGCAATTAAAAACAAGAAATTAAGGAAAGTGGGCATGGTTGAAGAATGGGACAGCCCAAATCAGTGACCGTTTATCAAACAAGAAATAGGGATTAGGGGCCCCACAGGGAGATCTACATTTAGTGAGTTGGAATTGTAGAGGTTACCCTTGGAAACAAGGCCCTGGTTTGGAGCCCATAGCAGATGGGAAAAACATCATTATTCTTACTGAGACACATGAACATGAGGGCTGCAAAGTCCTTGATTTTGATGGGTACATGAAAACTTTAGTTTGGAATAGAGGGAATGCAACGGGCAAAGGGCATGGGGGTGTAACAGTTTTGATCAAAGAGAGTTGGGGTGTAGTTGTAAAAGTTGAGAAAGAAGATCCAAACAAACAATACATATGGCTGCGAATAACAATTAATGGGGTTACTTTCAAATTGGCAGCTTGTTATTTTGCACCACAAAACTCAAAAATTTATAAAAGGAGAAAGTTAGAGAAAACCCTTATGCATCGTTAAAAAAAGACATCTCTATATTTAGCACCTTGGGGGAAATAGTTCTAATTGGTGACTTCAATGCAAGAACAACTAACAATCAATTTCTTCAGTTGAATAATGAGGATCGGGGAAACAATAATCCTCTATGGCGAGAAGAGGAAGATGATCAACGGTGGAAAAGAACATCACAGGACAAAAATGGGAATGTATCACACTTTGGGGCAGAGCTATTAGGGATATGCAACTTATATAAACTGGTTATTTGTAATGGCTTGAAATGCTGGCCAAGCTCTGGTAACATCTCGTGCAAAACTTATAATGGGCAAAGTGTGGTGGACTACGTAATTTGCTCTCAGAGTTTTGTTTCTAGGATTTTCGAATTTGAAATTGAGTGTCCACTTGAGTTGAAATCTGATCATGCACCTATGTTTGTTAACCTTGGCATGATATCAAACAACCATCATGACAAGCAAGACCACCACAAGCAAAATGAAACTATTTCCAAAGGTAAAATACTCATGAACCAGGAAAATCAAGGTCTCTTTAATGCTGTTTTAGAGCAGCATTTTCGTGAAATAGAGAGTAACATAAGGGACAAGGTTGCCAATGGGATTGATGGTCATATCTGCAACAATAGTCTAATTCCTATAATTCATAAGGCCTTAAGTGCACGCAAAAGATCTCATCCAAAGAAAGGGGTTGCAAACACTTTTCCGACTAACCCATGGTATGATGAAGAGTGTAAGACCGCCAAGAGAACTTTGAAAGAGTATGGGTTGAGCAAAGAAAACATGAAGAAATATGAGAAGTTGGTGCCAACAAAAAAAGAAAAGTATGTCAATACAAGAAGGAAAGAGTTAATTTCTCTTGGAAAACACAACCCCAAAGGCTTTTGGAGGGCGCTGTAACAAAAGAAAAAACAAATTGAGAACAACATAACAAATATTCAATGGCTAGAATATGCAAGGCACCTTTATGAGAGGACCCAAGGAAAAAATTCCCCTCCCATAGTTGGCACGTCAAGAGAGCTTTTCATGGTAGACGATATCAAGCAAGGTATAAAAAATTTAGCAAATGGTAAAGCGATGGACATAGATGGGCTGCAAGCTTAATTCCTAAAGTGGGGAGTTGAAATCCTTGCTCCACACATCAAAAGGATGTTCAATGATGTTACTCGGGATGGTTTTCCATTGGAATGGACAACTAATGTTGTTATCCCTCTTTACAAAAGTGGTGATATTAATAACCCATCCAATTACCACACTATTATGATCAATCCTCTTCTTGGCAAGCTTTTTGAGAGCATGTTAGAACGTAGAATCAGTAGCTGGGTAGAAAAAGAAGGAAAAAGAGCAAAAGGGCAAGATGGATTTAGGCCTAAATACTTTACCATTGATCACTGCATCACTCTTAGGCCCCTGATTGAAAAAATATGGGACATTCAAGACGAAGAAGCCTTTTGTTGCTTCGTTGATTTTAAAAAAGCCTTTGACACGGTGCCTAGAGACAAACTATGAAACAAAATGGTTGAATTAAATATACTAGACAAATATAGGGTTGTGGTGCATATGCTTTATGAGCAAATTACAGCTAAAATCAAAACTAGAGAAGGTATGTCAGAGTGTTTTGGCAACGATATCGGAGTCCAGTAGGGTTGTCATTTATCACCCACTCTTTTTGGGTTACACATTGACAAGCTACAAGATTGGTTAAACGAAATGAGCAAAGGGGGGGCGGGCGGGTATTCAGCTGGCAAGGTATGAGGTAAAGTTGTTGCCATATGTTGATGATCTTATTTTAATCTCAAAATATGCACATGGTTTGAGAGAGCTTTTGAAGGCCTTAGATCTATTCTGTTAGAAAGTGGGAATGCATGTGAATACCACCAAGACTAAAGTCATGATTTTTTTGAAGGCAACCCTCTGGAAATAGTGAAAGAGTACAAATACCTTGGGATTGACTTTCACTATAAACTCAGTTGAGAAACCAGTAGAACCAAAAGGATTTAGGGAGGCTGGAAAGCGTCTTTCTTACTTCAAAACAGGGGCAGGAAAGCTGAACTTTGGGATTGGAAGACTAAGAAAACCCTCTTTGGTTTGCTGGTCACTCGGTGGTTCTTTGTGGCTACGAAGTGTGGGGTAGTAGCGTGTCAAAGTATCGGTGGAGACAGCGTGAAAGAATTCAAAAGCATATCATCACTTGCAACCTTAAAGTCAAAACCTCAGTCCCTTATGATATTCTCTTGGCTGAATCAGGGACCTTTCTGTTGGAGGCTTTGGCTTTAACTCACTTGCTAAACTATTTAAAGAAGGTTGAAAACATGGACAACCCCCGCTGGCCCAAAATAGTTGTGGAGGCCTTAAACCGTAGGAAGAAAACATGGATGAAGCAAAATGACAAATGGTTGACTTAATGGGACATCAACTTATATGAGTGTCCTAACACCAATGAAGAAATTAAAAATTGTCACAAAAAAATTCATCACTGCCATGTGGACAAAGCAAATAGGGCAAAAAAAAGCACACTATGTCAAAGAGTTCAACCCAACTTGGGAACACGGTGAAAAAACTTTTTTAGGGGCAGCTATTAAAGGGAAAGCAAGGTTGTTAATTGCTCAGCTGAGGACCGGGTCTCATCATCTTAGGTGTGAGACTGAAAGGTGGACTATTCCTAAGCATGGGAGGACAAAATTTACAAGTTTTGTAGCAAAGGGGCGGTGGAGACAGAATGGCACTTTATCAAGGAGTGCACAACATATGAGGATATCCGTGCTCAGTATGCGGACAACTTAAAGATTGACAATCTACATGAGTTATTGATGAGGAGAAGATCAACATGATTGCTAGTTTTTTGGTCAAAATCCATAATAGAAGGTCTAGCATTGAGAAGAATTTGGAGTTTGCATAGTTTCTTCTTTGTGGTTCTCAGTCCCTTAGACTGTTTGGTCTCATGGACAATATTAAAATCTCTCATTCATTCAACTTTCTTTGAATGCAATCCTTAACCATCATAGATGGAAACTTCTATCTATCTATACATTATACATACATACATATATGACCTTGTCCTGTCATATTTCCCAGCACTTGGCGTAATGCTCCCTATGATTTTTCACTTGTTTTTTAACTATCCCTTTCCACCTCCTTGTACCCATCCTTTATAATCTTCCACCTCTACCATTTCTTCAGTCACAAATATATCCTTCGCAGTAAGTGGACTGCATTTGAAATGTTATATGGCAGCATTTGGAAGAAATTAATAGGAAGTGGTTTGTAGTTGGAAGAATAATTTGGTATTTTATGCAATTGTAATCACACGCAGACCATTTAACACAAGATTTTAAATTGAACAGTGTGCAAGCTCTATGCAAATGCAATGAAGACAATTGTATCAAAAGAAGAAATCTCCCTAAACAAACAATCAACATTTTGTAGACAATCTGGTAAAGGTAAGGGAACATACATGTATATTACATTATTGCTTTGGATAAATGTATATTATGTTATCCAATTACATAAGGAGGAGCCCTTTCCAAAAAAGAAATGTGGGACCATAAAACACACAACCCATGGAAATGGAAACTGCAGATATAAAGAACGCACATGATAATTTTGGCTACCAAACCCTTGCAATCTCTCCGAAACTAGATCAACAAGGGCTTTACCGATTTCAGTTTTGACATTTTTCTGTAAATGCAGGTAGCCAATCTCAAACTGTTTCTTCCAGGTCTCTATAACAAAAGGACAGTTGTTTTAACCTCAAGAATCCTGTAATTTCATCAAAGAAACTGCAACTTTTGCACCAATGAGAGCATTATTCTTGATTAGAGCAACATCTGCAGTGGTTAATACAAAACAATATCTGATAGTTCGATGACAATTTCTCTCTCTAAATGTTAAATTGAAAATAAGCATCCTCTCTTTCTGTCCTCTTAAATTACTATCTTAAGTAATACTATTCTTGTCATGCAAATTATATTTTCCTTCTAAGCATCAAAAAGCAAAGGCAACAAATGAAACTAAACACATGAACACAAATTATAAATCTGAGCTACTAACACACAATGAAAAGGATACTTGCAGCCAGTGAAGCTCCTCCTGTCAACTCATTTACTCTCATAAGTATGTAAGGAGTCACAGCACTGCCAGTGATCTCCTTGGTACTGAAAATTTTAAGAGCAAAATTAACATGGGCATAATCCAACAAATGAACATGAAGATTCTTATTGCCTTCCAACAGAAGATGAGAAATAAACATCATGAAAAGTACAAGGCATACACAGTCTCTGCAAGAGCCGTCTGTATGGCAGACTCTACTAAATCTCCAGAAGCAGCATTGGTCTCTGGAATGGGTACACCAATCAATATTCCACTTCCCAGTCCCAATTTAATACTTGCGTCTGAAAAGATATACATGTAAGTGTTTACATGTGAACTTTGCATGTATAAAAATAAAAAAAACTACCAAAACTCGCCATCCATAATTCAACAGATTGATGGATAGATTTTCTACTAACCAATTAATTTAGCACACTCCTCAGGTGAATTCACACGGCAATTCACCTACATGTTTCGTGCAAAATATTTCAGACTTAATTAGTCATGCATATATTGCTTCTTATTTAATTTTATTTGATAATCCAAACATAAAAGATGAAAATAACCAGTGGCAAGAAATCAACGTTGCCATTATGGCATGAAGAGGAATTCCAGGGAAAGATGAGAAGACTCGTTCATGAGATGATTATCATTTGCTTGCGTGATATACATATAAAAGTAATCTTTCACAAAAAATATTGATTTAAGATAAGAAAATAATGTGGATAACCTGTTCACATGTTTTCTTGAACCAATTAGGAGCTAGCAAACAAACTTAAGCATCATAGATTCTTTTTTACCAATTTTGTTAGCTCATAAACATAAGGAAAATGACCTATTAATTCTAGAAATATACTCAGTAACCATACCATAGCTACAAGGTTCAATAAGTTCAAGTGGTCTAGAGGAAAAGATGGTTTGCCAAAGTTCAGATATTCAACATAGAAAACTTTCCATAACCACAAAAATAAATTGTATACACCAAACTAATTATACTTAAAATATTAAATATTTAATAGTGATATTGTTTAATGTTCTCTACGATTCAGAATTTTAGTCATAATTTAAAATGCAACAACTCATAACCTAAGACTTTAGGATCGAAAGAAGATATAAACAACTTTCAATCAAAACCTGCTACATGATCTAACAGATGATTATTATTAGAACTTCTTCCAACATCCTGATACAGTAAAGTAACACCATCACTGCGTTCTAAATGTTTAGTTTCATCATGTTCCTCAATGCATGCCTCCCCAGTACAAGATTTTTCATCTTCATTTCCAAGAATGTGTAAGCAATTGTATATTGGTGCAGACAAGCCTCTAGTCAATTACTCTTTTTACTATGGATTAATTCATGCGCCTTCCAATTTCTCTCACAGGTTCTCTGCAAATGGAATTAGTACCGTCATTCCAACACAATGCACTTGGATGCAAAGGTCCTGTTTGTTTTCACTACAAATATTCTAAACATTCTCTCCTGGTTCTTAGAAACGGTGTTGTCCTCATAAATTATGCATAGCTTCATAGTTAGGAGCCAACCTACTTACTGCCTAAAATATGCCCACCTTTATTTCCTTATCTCCATCAAGATCTAACTCTACTAGTTTAGGATCTAAGGAAAAATTGGCTCCATGTAAAGAACAGTCTACCATTCTCCGTCAATAGCACACAATTTGTCAAATATTGTTGGTTTTTTACCTGTCGTTTTCAATAACATGTTGGATTTGTTCATTTTCTGTATCTATGCTGTCACAAGCAAAAGCCTTGCTAGCTTTATCCCTGTCAACTATCGACAAGGGGTTCAACCACTTTCAAGATCTTCTTGTTCCCTCCCCAAATGGCATTTCCTCAGATAATGCCTTCAATATATTTATAATTTATCTCATTAAAAAACACAGAATTTATTTATTCTTCACTAACAGATACTGTTTCCAAAGTTGTCCTCTTTTACTCTTCACATGCCAAGTAAAGAATTTGGTTGCAAATCTTGCTTGACAAAAAGCAAGAGCAGCTCCTACTTTAAAATTCTGTGATACAAGCTCAAAGTCAATCAATCATTGAGTATGAACTCGACAATTGTTTTCCTTCGGCTAGAATATCTATAATTGATCCACACCACGAGGCCCAAAATGGCAGCACCACCCAGTAACTTAGCTAGTAATTCAATAAGTTATAGAATATGCAATGATAGACAGGAAACAACTGTAAACGATTAGACATTCAAATGCATGAGATTTGATGAACATGGCTCTTTCTATTCAATGAGAAAGAATAAGGTATGGTACATGTGTACAATGTGCAACAAAGCTGAGAACAAGGATCCCTGTGATCAGAAAGGGGGAAACACTTCCTAACTGATTTTCCTAGATTAGAATGTGAAAAACTGGCCATTTGATGCTGGTCCCCTTGGGGTTGAATGGTTTAAAATATATCATTACAAGAAACTAGTTACAAAAGAGGATGATTGCAAAATGGTTCAACTTATGTAATGGATGGCAGTTCGCCTTCCTGTAGGTGTGACCTAGATGCATGGTTTGTTGACAGGTGCGTTGGCATGGCACGAGTTCTAAAAAGTGACATATGACATTGTGCAACAGAGTGCAAAGTCTCCACATGGCTCCTAGGTTTTGCACAAAACTTGAATGTTGCACGATGTGTATCTTGGTGTTGCACAAGCACACAAGATTGCGTAGAGGTTGCAAGTTGCTGCAAGCTGTGTAGATGAGTGTTTGCGTTGTGTGCAAGGCTCTTGGAAGAATAGCACAGACCGGTGCAGTTGCACTCGGATCATTTGCCCTTTCCTTAGGAGCGATGGACCCCATTGCGTTTCAACTAGTTGCAGGAACTAAATCTGAAGTTGCTGAAGGTTGTACCACTTATCTTGATTAGTGTATTGTCTTACCTTGACCACTACGAACAAAAAATGTGTGCCTTGGTGGGTGCATGTAGTTATGACTTCAACAATCAGATCCTTTGGCAATGTCTATGAGAGTTTCGGAACATGAAGGATGTTGAGTTGCTAGTGGCTCAAGCACAAGTAGAAAGTATGGCTTGAGGAGTTCTCAACTAAATACTGGATGCAAACCCAAGTATTGTGGTAGGTGAAGGACGAATATGTTCTCCCCAACTGTGCACAATATGGGATAAGGATCATAGCATAGAGGCTTTATCTTCATATAAGGACTCTTGAAGCATTCCTTCTGAAGATGTAACCAGAACTTATCCCCCGCCTTGAATTTATGAAGCATGTGATGTGCATCATGGTGCTCTATTGGAACTACTAGATGTGTTGCAAAAATCTGTGTGCCTTATCCACTTCCTTTCCCTATGTGCATGACTCTGTGCTGAGGTCATGTCGTAGGATGTTTAGAGGTGCTATTGGCTAGAACCCCAACATGTATGAAATCGACTATGCCCCTTAGAATTGTGAAGAACTTTGTTGTAGGCATGTTGAATGAATGTTAGATTGTCATTCTAGGTGGGCAAATGTGAGTTGTTGCACATGTGCAACAAATGGGCAAGTGTGTGGTTGACAACTTCTGTTTTCCCATTTGTTTGGATGAAATGTTGTAGACCGGTCCAATTGTGTATCCAACATCTCCCAAAAGACATGCCAAAAATCGCTGACAAACATTGGGTTGCAATTAGACATAATGGATGAAGGTAGTCCAAAATGAACCCAAACATGATTGAAGAAGTTGTGTGTTGCATCTTGCATTGTGATGCTCTTCTTGCATGCAACCATGATAGCCATATTTGAAAACCTATCCACTATAATGAACGCAAAGTCATTCCAATGTTGCATCATAGGTATTCCAAACATGAAACCCATATTGACATATTTCCAAGCTCTGGATGGAACCGACAAAGGTATATATAACCCTAACTTCCTATTTGTGGGCTTCGCGATGAAACAAGGAATGTAGGACTTGATGTGGTGATCAACGTATGTGCAAATATGAGACTAGTAGAAGTGTTGTCGAAGCATTGCTAGTGTTATGGTCACACTAAAGTGTCTTGGGAAGCACCAGAAACCAAATCAAATTGATGCTTTACCATGCAATGTATGGGAAGGCCTTTTGGTTCTTCAAAAAAGTCTCCAGATTTCTCTTGTTACTTGTCGAGCTGCTTTGCAGCGACATGTGCACGACATGACATGATGTAGATGTATGTTTTTTCAATTATGTAGGCGTCTCTAGACAAACCATGAGCAACATGAACTTTTGTGTGAGAGATATGCACTTGCATCATTGCTTGGAAAAAACCAAAGTGGCTTGGGTCTTTAGAGGGGACTCCAAGATGTTGAAGATACAGTTATTGACTTTGACGAACCATCGTTGTGGTTTAACTTTGTATGCACTGTCGTGGTCATACACATGGTTTTCCAAGTAGAATATCAAAAAAATTTAATGGCGCTATGTCACAAATGACTAAGTTATGCATGGGCTTGATTCCATATTCGAAAGTGCATCGGTGTCAAACTTGAATGCCTTTCCCTTGCTATAGCTATGCCATTGAATATGACCGAGGATGTACTTCAGTGGTAAGGCCTAGGTGTTGGATTGCATCTTGCGGAATGATATTCTTTTGGCTCCCATGGTTGATGATGACATGAATGGGTTGACCCTTGACCCAACACTTAGTGTGGAAGAGACGTTCTCATTCCTCTAAAGTGTCAATCGCAGAGGTGTTAGTGCTCAAACAAGTGGCATTTGGATTAGTGTCTTCTATTTGTGCGATCCCTGATGTAGATTGAACAACCATAGATTGTTTTGCACGACATTCAAAGTCATTGTGTGAATTTGTGTGGTGTCGGTGGCACCACTTGTCACCTTGCTCCTTTGTATAATGTTGAAGGTGTTGGGTCCTTTTAAGGCTACATGGATGATTTTATTTGTTTTCCTTTAAGCAACATGTTTTGCTTTTGCATAAGAGAATTTGGTGACGTGCCATGTGTAGGTTTCCTCTTGTGAGCGAAATTGGATAAAGAGGAAAACTTCTACTTCATCTTGGATTTGGAATCGATCTTGGAATGTGTCAGAGGTCAAGAATTTCATCTTGGCATGTATTAAAGGTGTGAGTTTGCTGATGTACTTCAACACCTTATGTTGCTTCATTTTGTCTTCTCGTTGGGGTGCAATGTAGTCATGGAACTTGTTGATGTAGTCTTGAATCGATTACTCCTTGAGCTAGCGCAATCACTAAAGCTTCATGAAATCATACTCATACCATTTGAGGGGACAACATTCCTTCTACATAGCGCTTGTGATGGTGGCGTGGAGGACAAGCTAGTAACTTAGCTAGTACATCACTGAATTATATAGTATGCAATAGTAGACAAAAAACAACAGTAAACCATTACACATTCAAATGCATGAGATTAGCAAAATATTGTTACTACTATTCAATGAGAGAATAGGGTATGGTACATATGTGTACAATGTGCAGCAAGGCCACCAATAAGGATCTCCATGATCAGAAAGGGGTAAACACTTCCTAACTGATTCACCTGGACTAGTATGTGAATAAATGACCATTCGATGCTTGTCCACTTGGGGTTGAATGGATTACAATATATCATTACAAGAAAGAAGTTCCAAAAAAGCAAGATTACGAAATGGTTCAATTTCTACAACGGATGACAATTTGCCTTCCTATAGGTGTGACAATATGACTTCTAAATGTGTGGTAAGCTAACAATTGCATTTACATGGTGTGAGTTCTGAAAGTGACATTTGGCATGGTGCAACATGGCGCGAAGTCTCCATGTAGCCATTGGGTTTTGCGCAGAGCTCGAGTATTGCATGGTGTGTATCTTGGCGGTGCGCAAGAGTGCGCAAGGGGCACGAGTCAACACAATGTTGTGCAGGCTCAAAGAGTGTGTGATTGTGTGTGGGGTGGGCACGGCCCTTAGGAGAAGAGTGCAGACTGTGCAACTATGCTTAGATCAATAATCCTTTCCATTTTCTATACGTCTTTAAATAGATGATCCATCACCTAAGTTATATGTGGATCGTTGCATATTTAGCTATAATGAGACAAGTCTTGATTTCACCCACAGTGAGTTCAAATGCAAATAAATATGTGGGTTGTATTTGGGGTATATCCAATTTGCACCCATACCAGAAATGTGTATGTGGGACGAAGTGTATCTAGAAACATAATCCTTCACAATTTTTGTACATAATGTCCAAAAGAGGTGATGAAGCCTCGCCATAAGTAAATTCCTCCGCCCCTTTGCAATGATATGAATTATCTGTAATCACTCAATGTTATTCTCTTCAATTTTTAAAATGGGCAGATTAAATGCAACTAATTTGAGATTGTTTCACCTCACTACTTGTATCATTGGACTTTACAAGAATTGCACCATAAGGACATTGTGATAAAATTACTTGGACTGAACTCTTTGCAATCACGTCATATCTGATAATGTAGCAAGGCTGATAAAGATGAAGATGCACAGAGAATCATATTTACAACAACCATTTATAGATCATATCACAATCACATCAAATGTCACAACAGTATTGAATTTGGTTAGAGATTAGATAATACAATAAACAGGAATGAAACACTCCGATTAATTAGTTTTTCAAACTTGTAGAGGTATTTATACCATTGTTTATGTCCTATTATTTATGACATATACTTATCATATCTCGTTCATTCCTCCACCCTTTCTAATCCGACTCTATTCTATATGTTTTTACAACCTTATAACAACCCAATAACAACCTACTAACCAAGCTAATTATGATAGGTTAAATAATATTAAACATAGCTACAATAATTATACTCCTATGCTCCATCCTACTCTAGAACTTGGCTCACTCAACCAAGTCGATTAAGGTGGTCCTATGGACCACAAAATGATGCATAAAGTTCTCTGATAGTTAACAATGTTTTCCCGGGTTCTTGTCACCTTCATGGGAATATATTCTCACATTCAAAAAAAAGCTTGTAAGGGTGCCGGATACTACCGACAATGCAACCATATATAAATAATAATAACTAATGAGTTTTGACCATAGAATTGAAACTCGACAAGCCCTGGTGAGGGCTCATGGATTGGAGCCCCTGTCCACCTCCACAAAAATTTGCAGAAAAATCAGTAGACTTGCCGAATCTAGGGGTGAGTCTCACGAGTCTAGCAAGACTTGCAATCTGACCAGTATCGTCAGTCTTGCATCTGGACTCAAGAGTCCATTGTTTTTTCCAAAAAAATATTAACAGAAAAATAAACACATGGTACAAGCTTGGTTTTCTCCTTGCTAGAATCTTGATCATTAATGCGAAAGAATGCAGATCTTTTAATTGATGTAATACATGCTTTAAGAAATATGAAATACATATTCCTATGAAACATTATTTCTTATAGAAACTGGGACTCTATGCTTTAATTTCACCTTAAAGAATAATATAGTTACCATCATTTACTGAAAATTATACAAATATTTGTAAAAACGACATTTGATGATGGGAGAGAAGCTTGGAGCTCTACAATGGGGAGACGAAAAGTCATCCTCCATTGATGGCGTTTCAAGCTTTCTCTTCGTTGATTACCTTGGTTACCTTTGCTTCCATTGTTTTCATGTTGCTCTTTTCTTGGTGCCCATGGTGGTCTAATTAAACTAGCCCATTTTTTTGCATGCTTTAATTTTGTTTATTGTTGCTTTGGTTTATGTGTATGGGCTTTGCTTTGATTTTTGTTTTGTGCCTCTTGATTTATTGTCCGTACTAGCTCGTGCCTCCCTTGCCCGAACCCTCATCACATGGCCTTTGGAACATTTGAAGTGGTATGTATCAATTGCAGTTGTTTATGGAAACTATCAGAATTGACAGCCTCGAATGTGCGAAGAAGGGTGAAAATGGTGGCTTTAATGAATTAGTTGGTCCTCCGGGGATTGACAAGGTGTGTAATCATAAGGACAATCTGTCTTAACCATCTCAGGTGGAGGAAGGAACCTTTGGTGCATCGAAAAAACTCTTCAACGAGGTCCTGCGTCAGTTAGAAGTGGCGAAACACTCAGAAGGCGCAAAATTTGTTGCCAGTCACGTGTGAGGAGAGCATGGAGTGCAAAAGCGGGATGAATCCCAAATCAGTAAGTGCCCTAGCCCTGATAAGTACCTGACTATTGTTCCAAACGTGTCCATGGAAAATGATCTTCAACAGGAAGAAATCCAGTTAAAAAATGTTGGAATTTTCTTTGTTTGCTTAAACAAGAACTCTCTTCCCTCTAGGAACTTCTTTGATAACTGGCTCAACTCTGTTTGGGGTAAGAATTTGGGTATGTATATTAGCTTTTGTTGAATGATACAAAAAGGAGTTTTTATGATTTTATTTAAAAACTCTAATATGCAGTGCAGGGCTATTAGTAAACCCTTGTGGAACGTAGGACAATCTATTTTTAAGGCAATTCCTTAGAGCCCGAATATGGATTGCAATGACCTTATTTTTAAAACCGCACCTAGATAGGTGGACATTGAAAGCGTTACTATCCAACTGTGGAATTTTCTGCCACAAGCTTTGAAGCCCCTTGGGGAAGTCCTCAGAATTGAGGATGCTAGGTTGCTAGCTCATATGAATGCTAGGGTCTTGATTTCCTTAGAACCCTTGGTTTTTTTTGGAATCACTTAATTTCAAAATTAAAGGGATTTCCCATATTTGTGTTGTCAGAGGGTTGGGTGGCTTGAACGCATGTTTCTTTTGTAAAAAAAGATGAACACCTTGGGAAGAATTGCCCAATGTTGGTCAATAAGGAAGACCTTCGTAGCAAACAAAAAGGTTAAGATGCTCAGAAAAAAGATTCTATGTTGGATGATTTACAGGGCTTTGAAAACCCTATGTACAATAGTGAACTGCTGAAAGACAGTGTGCCCTTGAGGAGGCTTTGGGGGAAAATGCTATAGTGACTACAAACGAGCTTGAAAAAGCTGAATCTCAATGCGCTCCTTAGTCATCTAGCTCCCCACCACTATCTGTTGACATGGTGAATTCTATACCTGATGTGATTAGTTGTCTGTCGGATAACTTGGATGATGCTTTTATTGAGTAGAGAACCCAATTTGACTCTCTTTTTGAGGAATATGTGGTTTTGTTAGCCGAGCCCCCTGTTGGTTGTACTTCTGACCCTGACAGCTTGCCCTCAGCCAATCTTGGTAAAATTGGAGGTAATTCCTCCCCCATGGCCATTTCTCCAGAGAAAGAAGAGCCAAATAAACCTGATTCTGAGATGGATATATCAGTGAATGCACCCATGTCCCTCAAGGACCCAAATGTTGCTGAAAATTGGATGTCTAAAGAGGGTGGTAAAAGACTTAAAACATATTCGGTCTCTGCCTAGTTGGATCATTCTCTGATTAAAGATAAGAAAAAATCTAAAGATACCCCTCCCGATGGTCATGACCCTGCTTTTAAGAATAAGGCCAAGGAAAACAAAGTTTCGGTTTGTTTCAAAAGACTGTACAACACTGGGGGTAAGCCCCATGGTCAATCTAATTGAGCTTCGCGCCCCCCGCCCTTGCCCGCCCCCCCCTTGCTCCCCCACTTCCCCCCCGCACCCTCCCCTGCTCCCTTGATTTATGCAGAATGTAAGTTAAAATATTAGCGGCCTGGAATCCCTTGATAGAAAACCCATTGTGAAACAGTTTAGTCACTTGAGAGACAAAATGGATTTTTTATGTCTTCAAGAAGTTAAGGCTATGGCCTCCCAATTGTCCTTAGTCCTTAATTTCATTTGGCCTAATGCAGTGCAGTTCTCCACTAATCACCAAAGAGGTAAAAGAGGAGCTTCTCACTTGGTTAACCCTGGCTTGAAGGATTGCATTATTGACCATGGTATCTCCCCCTGTAATAGAGTTGTTTGGATTCTGCTAGAAATACAAAACCAATGTTTTGGACTATGTAATATATATGCTCCAAATGATTATAGAGAAAGCTCTGATCTGTGGAATTGGCTTGCTACTAACCTGAAAAATGTCCCTTGGATCTTTGGAGGCGACTTCAACATGGTGGACGAAAAAGAAGATAAATTGGCAATGATCATTAGGCCTGGAAAGGTAATGAACTATTTTTATGGTCTAAATTTAAGAGAATGCACAGAATCCTTAATTCACTTCAAAAAGGTAAAAATCAAAGTCAAGGAATCTAGTTTACCTTGTGCAATAATCAGAGCAATAATAAAAGACAATACTCCAGACTTGATAGGTTTTACTTGAATAGGGATTCCTTTTTAGTGACCCCAAATACAGATGGAAATGTAGTGAATGTTCTGCATTATACAATTTCTAACCACCATCCCATAGAAGTGGACTTTTCTTTGAACTTTGAGGAAAACAAAGCTGCCTCGTCTTTCAAAGGACTTTATAAGTTCAATGTGTCTCATTTTTCTAATCAAGTGTGTATTGATGGTCTTCGGTCTTCTTGGAATATTGGGAAGATCTCTTGCAGCTCTGGCTCTAGAATTGATCAATGGAATTCTTGTATGGAAGTGTCAAAAAACTTTGCAAGAACGTATGGTCAGATAAAGGCTAAAATGCGCGGGAAAACTACCAAGGTCACCCAAGAAAAATTCATACAAGCTGAAAGTTCTCTTCAACATGATCCGGCTAATGATAGACTATTGGAAGAGCTTAACTCCCTGAAGCATCAAGTCAGGAAATCTCAGAGCTACCTTGTCAGGGAGCGCAAATTCGTTCAAGACTGACCTGGTTTAAACTTGGAGACAGAGTCTCTAAGTTTTTCTTTCGATTCTTGAAAGCTAAACACCAAAGAAGCAAAGTCAAATTGTTCATGACCCCTACAAAAGAAAAGAAGCGTTCTATGAATTCTATTCCAGCTTGTTTCTCCCTGATGGCTCCAATGATCTCATTGAACAAAATAGGGTGATCTGTGATATTTGCATTCCAAAAAAAGTGTCACGTTTGCAAGCAAGTTCCCTTGATGAAGATATCACGTTGGATGAAATCAAAGTAACCATAGACTCGCTCAAGAATGATAAAACACTTGGTATTGATGGCTTCTCTACTGAATTTTACAAAGCCAATAAGGATTGGGTTGCTAAAGATTGTCTAGAGGTCTTTCAAGAAGCTATTGATGTTGTATCCCTGGGCCCTGATATCAACAGAGGAGTTATTAAACTCATCCCCAAGCAAGGTGACCTCTCTTCGGTCAAAAACTGGAGACCAATCACCCTCCTTAATGTATCCTACAAAATCTTGGCAAAAGTTCTGGGAAAGAGACTCTCTTCATTACTACCCTTTACTATTTTTGAGTCTCAAACTAGCTTTGTTGAAGGAAGATACATTTTGGAAAATATGATTATGAGCTGGGAAGGGATGTATTGGGCCAGAGATTCTAATTGAGATGTGGGTATGATTCTGCTTGACTTTGAGAAAGCCTATGACAAAATTGAATGGCCCTTCATTGAAAGAGTTCTAAGAGCCTTTGGTTTTCATGATAGGTTTTGCAGAATGGTTAATGTTCTCTTCAAAGACGCCTCAACTGTCGTCGAAGTGAAGGGGGAGCTGATTGACTCGCTTGAGCTTCAACGCTCCATTAGACAAGGATGTCCTCTTGCCCCTTCACTGTTTGTGTTGGCTGTTGAAGCCTTACACTATCTCCTTAGATTTTCTGATATTGGACCTCTTGTCAGAGGCATCTCTCTACCCATTGAAGATGTCTTATTTGCTGATGATACTACTCTATTTGTCAAACTAGAGCAAAGTAACTTGAATCAGGTTTCCACAATGTTGGACATATATTGCTCTGCTTCTGGGTCCAAGGTTGCTATGCATAAATCATGTATGCTGGGGTGGAAGGATTCCCCTCTTGATTGGCTTTCAAAATTTGGTTGGACATGGAAAGGGCCGGATGAAATGGTTAGATATCTGGGTATTCCTTTTACGCTTACCCTTTCATTTAAGCTCATGTGGGAGTGGATTTTTGTCAAAATCAATAAGAAAATTGCAAAATGGTAGGGACACTTGCTTTCCTTAACTGGAAGGATCCAAGTATGCCAAAAAGTTCTTTCCTTGTATAGTATATACTATGCCTCTTGTTGGCTCTTCAACAAGACATAAATTTATATGTTACACAGAACAATAAGGGACTTCCTATGGTTTGATGGCAGAGGAGGAAGGAAAAGACATGTTGTCTCATGGCACTTTTGTTTTAAGCCAAAAAATATTGGGGGTTTAGGCCTAAAGGATTTAAGTATCCAGGGTATAACCCTTGTAGTGAAATGGATAATCAGAGCTTTCAAAGGGGATGAACCCTAGAAAATCTTGGTCAAGAATAATATTTTGAAGGGTTTTCCTAGAAGAAAACCACTTTGGAAAGCGCTGAATATAGCAGATCTCCTCATTGGTCCTTTTTCTGTTAAAGTTGCTAGCTCACCCACTTTTGCCTCCATTTGGCTAGCTTGGGACCTTGTTAAACCTTTTATAACTGCAAAACATATCTTTAGCTGGTTTGGGTCATGCTTTCAGGGTTATAGATCTATCTGGTGGAACCTTTGTGTCAACAAACGACCGCTTGCTCTCACCAAGGGCTATTTTGCCCTTGAATGGTTCACAAAAGGATTGAGGGTTTTCAAAGATCTTTTTTCATAGTCTGGTTGGGCCTCTTTGTCAGAAATTAGAGTCAAATTTCAAATTCCTGCTACTCAGTGCAAAACCTACACTCTTATACAAAAAGCACTGTAGGGGAATAATAATGTCTCCATGGATGAAAGAGAGTTTTGGGAAAGTGTTAAGTGTCTAAAGGGTCCTCCCTCAGTTTTCTACTCATATGCTATACAACAAGCTCTCTTTTTCCAAAGTCCCCTACCTTACTCTTAATCATATTTGGTTTGTATGTGATCCTCTACATTCTTGGTCCTTTAAATTTGATGTGATCTGGGCTTCTTGTCTTGAACCTAAAAAGTCATGCTTTCGGTGGCTCTTGATTTATAATAAGCTTGATGTCGGCTCTATTTTGAGTAAAACTGGATTTGGTCAACCTTTTTGTTCCTTTTGTAGTGATATTGAAACTATTGAACATCTTTTTTTTCATGTCCTTATGCCTCTAATCTTTGGAAATGTTGTCTTAAGTGTTGAAATATTGTTTTTGACTGACATTGGATGGCTAAACATTGCTTTTGGATATGTTTGTCCTAAAGTCAAAGTCCACCCCTTCTTTCATAAATTTTGGCTTATTTTTTTAGCTGAGATCTTATGGTTTTTATGGAAGCAAAGGAACTTAGAGGTATTTTAATATAAGGCTAGGGTGCTTACTGACTTCTCTATTGAAGTCATCCTTCATCTTGTATCCTCGCAAATATTTCTTCAACTGAAGGTACCTGAAGCACGCTGGACAATTATTGAGATCTGGAATGCTCAAAATCACTTTAGATTACTTGATTGATTCAGGAGGATATCCTAAGCTGAGTCTGCACCCAGATTGGGCAGTTTGTCATGAGTCAGCTATAGAAGTTAAAATAACTGAGCATGAATGGGACTGCATAAAAGAGTCCTACTTTGATCAAGTAGATAATCCAGTGTAGGATTGGGTGAACTCCTCAGATTCAGACAAAAATGGTGTTAATAGTTGGTTTATGGCTAATGATGATATGGTGTGGGATGTACAAAATGATGGTCTGGACAATTGTCTCATTAAGGACGCTGAGGATTCTGTGGTTCCTCTCGACTTGGATCTTAAATTGTTTTCCAATGATAAAGAAGATCTACAAACTTCTCCCCCCCCGCCCCCCCGAAATTCACTCCCATGATACAAGGATGATGATGAGCAAAGGGCAGTTTGGAAATTGATTGAAGACAATGTTAATGTCTTTGCGGGGAAACTGGAGAAACTCATTGACAGGGGAGGGTCTACAGAAGTGGATGAGGTTATTGAATATGTCAGATCTAGCAATATGAAATCTTTGCTTAACAAAGTTGACAGATACACTCCACCATCGACTATGGGATTGAATCAGTTGGGCCCTGAGTTGAAGAAAAGCTCTGCTTAGGGACCTGTTTGCCTGGGTTCCGATGAGGATAGTTAGATGGACTGCGCTACTTCTTAGAGGGTACCTGAAGACTAACCTATGTAACTGATGATTGTTGTGCCACCTTTTTCTTTGGGTGGCGGTTGTGTGTTGGTTCCCTGTTGTTTTTCTTTTTGTTGGGCTGCCTACTTGGGGCCGTTTTTATAGTCTTACCGATTAGCATTTTCTGAACTGTTGGGGGGATGCCTCCAAAAATAGTTGTTTTTTGGGACTTTTATAACTGCTTTTGCATCTTTGATGCATATTTTTTGTAATCGATATTTCAATATATAAAAAAATGACACTTGATTATTTTAACATAGTGATCTCTAGTAACAATATAAGAAACCCTATATTCATCCCTTGTACTAATTTGATGCAAACATACTTAAAAAGGAAAATAAATCCATTGAAACTAGATAATCTTTCATTGTATTTAATTTTTGTATGTCACCCGGCAGGTGTGCAAAGTGCTAAAATCATTCTCTTCATTTATTTATAAATTCTTGCAAACCAATACTTGGAAACACACTCCCTTCGTAAATGTGGAAGTTTGAAACTATATTAGTCCTAGATGTACTAGATACAGTCTAGCATGGACTCAATTCTACAAAAAATAAATATAGAAAAGGGAAGAAAACTTCATCCGAAGAAATGGATATAAAAGAGTCATGCATTAATTGAAATATAATTTGTGCTCTTAAATTGGTTTGACAATTAGAAGATATTTACACTGTGACCTACGTAAAAACACTCTTATCATGGCTCACCACAAGTAGTGATATGTCAGACTCTTTAACTCCATACATGTAAAGAAGTGGTTGTTTGCATATCTGCAGAAAGCACTTATGGAAGAATTACTATATAGCATGAACCAACCAACACAAAAAATCAGCTAAACGTGATTGCTTGTACTCTATATGCTAAGAATTAAGTCAATGGCATTCAGTTGATGCTTGTAGCCAAATAGATAAGTATACTGATTGCAAGCTGGTCAAGAAGACAACGACTTGGATGATCATATTTTTTAAATTTGGCGAGTCTTGCCAATTCTTGGCTGAGTTTTGCTGCCAAGTTTGAGTCAGAATTAAAAAATCAGCTTGTCAAGTAACATATGGTTTTGACAAATGACTTTTAATGCAATTTTTGCAGGAAAACAATTAAATCTTACAAAATATAAGGGCTAAAGAAAAATCCTTTTGCAAAAAGGTCTAGAATACAAATTTTCACAATATGGAAATTTTTTGTTGAAGTTTGCCTCTCGAATAAAAACTTATGAAATTAATACAATCCTTTGGGCAAGAATTTAAGCCTAAACAATTAAATCTCAAAAACTATAGAAGCTGGAGCAAAATTGTTTTACATGGCACTTCACAGTCACTTTGGACAAAACATGGCGAAGTTTTGCAGACAAACTCCTCCCGGTTTAAGAGATATGTAATTAATCCAGGTCCTTCAAGTAGACTCGAGTAAAAAATAAATTTTCTGAAGTGTATAAAGTTTTTTTTTTATATAAAAACATCAAAGCACTAAAAAATTAATTAAAAAAATTATATGAACAACTTTATATTAAACTTAGATGCTTATGGTATTTTGTTTTTGTGTATCATTTCTTGTGGCTGCAACACTTTTCCACAGGCACCTTTCTAATGGGCAGATTTGGACGCCTCTGCTCTTACAGATCAGCTATGCATACTTTGGTATGCTGCACTATTGTTTTATGCACTCTCCTCGCATTATTTTATTAATTTGCCATCAGGATTATTTTATTGGCACCTTGCTTCTTCCACAGAAAACAGCTCTCTAATGCCTTTTGTATCGCATTTTGTTTTTATGTGTGTATCATTTCTTGTGGCTTCAAAACTTTTCGACAGGCACCTTTCTAATGGGCAGATTTGCATGCCTCTGTTCTTATGGATCTGCTATGCATACTTTGGTATACTAAACCACTATTGTTTTATGCACTCTCCTCACATCATTTTATGAATTTGACTTCAAGATTCTTTTATTGGCACCTTGCTTCTTCCACAAAAAGCAGCTCTTTAACGCATTTTGTATGGGATGTATTGAATGCAAAAAAACCAAATGCTGTATATGACATGTCTATTGTTCATTGTGCTGCACTCCTACCTTCACAAGCGCTACTCCAGGGACATCTCACACTTTTCTTGTCTCTCACGCCACTATGCTGGACTGAAACACCTTTTCTTTCTAAGTGCTTCCTTTGTCAGAGGCATAACGCTCTCCCTTGCAGATATCTGATTTTATTATGACTGCTCACTTTCCTTTTAACTATACAGCTCTACAGAACAGTAAAGACTACTCTCAAAGTTCACAAGAATTCTTCTACTTTGATAAAATTTATATACTAATCATACAATACTCCTACTCACAACAAACTAATTCTGAGCTCTTTTAAATAATTCACGAGCTTAGATTTAAAGAAAAACATAGGTGAATCTATACAAAGAAGAGGTCTTAAATTAGAGCCTATAAATTAGGCTATCCACAATATCCTATCACAAACAATCTTCTATTCCACGGATGATTAACACTCTAAATAGTTAGCATCTTAACAACTTTTATTTATCTAATATTCCATCTTGAGAGTGCAAGAGAGAATTTCGAAATGCCTCAAACTTGTCACAGTAAGTGATTTGGTGAAAATATTTGCACACTGATCTTGAGTGGGGCAAAACTGGAGCTGAAGATTGTGTTGCTGAACACGCTCATGTATGAAACGACATTGAATATCAATGTGTTTTGTGCGCTTGTGAAATACTAGATTGCAAACAAGTTGTAAAACACCCTGATTGTCGCAATACAAGATCATCGGCTATTTTTGTGGCACTCCTAGTCTTGCTAGTGTACAACGTAATCATATTGCTTTGTAGATAACACCACCTGTTACACAATATTCTGAATTGGTAGAGTCAAGAAACAATGCTTTGCTTCTAAATTCCCCAAGAAATTGGACCAAAACCTAGAAGGAAAACAAATCTAGATGTGGATTTCCTATTGTTGCTAGATCATACATGGTTTGCGTCTGTTTAGCCAGACAAGAAGAATTGATCATTCATCTTGAATTCCAGGGCATGTTCCATTGTACCACGAACATATCTCAATACTCTCTTATTTCCTTCCAATGACACAACTTTGGTTGCTACATGAACTGTGAAAGATAACTAACAACATATCTGATATCTAGCTTGGTGTAAGTTAAGTAAATGCAACTCCTAATGAACTGACGATAGAGAGTAGTATTTACTTGAAGAGATGGATCACAACCAGACAACTAAAGTCTTGTCTCCATGGGTGTTGCAATGCATTTACAATCCAGTATAGTCTTGGCATGCTTCATCTAAGACACGGAGATGAGATGTCTCGTTTGCCATACTTCCAAGCAAAGACAATAGTGTAGAAGCCAAAGATTGGTCATGTTGAATGAACACTTAAGATCATCCTTTGTTGCATCGATCATCTTCATTGAATTGCTAGTGATGACTAGATCGTTGACACACACTATGAGAACGATGACCTTCCCCCCTTGCTCTTTTAGGTAGAGGTTAGGATTGTATGGACTCCAATGAAATCCATGTTGCATGAGATGCTCATCTATCTTGATATACTAGGCTTTGGGAGCTTGCTTGAGACCGTAAAGAGACTTGATGAGTCTGCACACTTGTTGTTCTTGACCAGACCTCTAGTTGAGTCATATAGATCTCGTCTTCTAGATCTCCATTCAGGTAAGCACATTCTTACATCGATTTGATGGGGCTTCCAACCAAACTGTGCAACCATTGGCGAAGACCATTCTGATAGTCTTGATTTTGTTTGTGGGAGAAAAAGTCTCCTCATAGTCGATCCTTTCTTTTGAGCATATCCCTTTGCCACAAGTCTTGCCTTGTACTTGTTTGGTCTTAAATCCCCACTTAAGAAACCTTGTCATAATTAAGTCAAAAACAACCTCTTAATAAACAATCAAAGGTTGCATTTATGTAATGTCACTTTTAAGGTAGAATTAGAACCAAAGGGGTTTCCCAACAAACCCTAACATGAACACATGCAATTCTGATTTTCTGATTCAAACCCTAAGCAAACAAAATTTAGAAATTCTATAGAAGCCAATTTTAGGGTACAAAATTAATATTTCAATCACAAAAATACTTGCCAAAAATTATAAATGTTACAGCTGCATATAGGACCCTCAAATCTGATTTTTTTGAATTAAATATATGGCAAAAAATTGCAATAAAATACCAACTGCTATTATGATTGAACAAACTCCTCAAACCCTTAACAAATCAGTCCCAACAACCACTTCAATGCTTCCAAGAGGTTCATTGCCCTTGAAAAGGGCCTCCAACAACTGCATCCCACTCACAAACCCTTTCAATTTGTTGTGATCCCACAAAATTGCCCTAGAAGCCTGAAACTGTCAATTTATACT
Source organism: Torreya grandis (assembly GCA_037957365.1). NCBI lineage: Eukaryota > Viridiplantae > Streptophyta > Pinopsida > Cupressales > Taxaceae > Torreya > Torreya grandis. The sequence goes on from JARHVA010000097.1 coordinate 2,466,964, forward strand.
CAATGTAACCCTTGAAATATAGTTACCCTGCTGAATGTTAAGGATTTTCGTCCTTACTTCAGCCTTCTAATGAAGGGTTTCGTCTCCAATGGATGCAAGTCAAGCAAAACGTGCTCAAGCTTATGATTTCAATTGATAAGAATAACATGATCCTTAAAAATGAACCTCCTTCCCATTTTTATATCCTTTCCCTCCAATATACTTTCTAAATTAAGGACCGACTTATATCAAATTAGGGAAGTCCTTTTCTTTATTATAACTTCATTTAGAAATAAGTTGCCGACGAGTTACTTTTTAGCAATTTGAACAAAGAACCAAGTTTCCCTTGTATTCCTTTTTAGCCCCGAGGAAGTCAAATAGGGCCAAAGGTCTCCTTAGCGAGCTAGCTTTGAAAAGGGGACATGACAGTCCTCCCTTCCCAAATTTGGTTGCCCTCAAGCAAATGCAAGTTCTCATGCCCAAGTACCACCATGCCAAAGTGCAGAAATACGCTATAATGCTCCAATAATCTGGATCCTATACCTGTCAAATAAAAAAGCTCTTGCCAAAACAAGCTCATATATTTGTTGTCCTTCTCCCAATGACGTTCTTTGGCAGCCATGACATTTAAAAACTTCTTTGAAGCAGAGATCTGCCATTACCTTAAACCTGCCCCCTTCACTTGCACCATTTAGGACAGCAATAACAAGTTCTTTTTTTGCAAACCTAGCTGTCATAAATGCCTTGCAAACAGCTGCAATTACTGTCCAAGAGCAAAGAAAGGATGAATAACCAACAGCTTGACAAGCTAATACATATTCCAATGTGGCAACCTCATTTTTCGTTCCAACCTTGTCAATTATGGGGGAAGGACACCCCATATCCACAAATATGAATGTAACTGAAATAATGTGGTGACTGCTAATGGTGATGACAGCGACATTAATGATGGCAATTTGGCTCATGGATGTCATTTATATACTTCCTCCATCATTTGGCAAAAGCAATACATCATCCCACATTCCCTCCATGCCTTGTTGGAGATCCCTTGCATAAATATCCATGTGGACTGCCCCTTGAGATCTTCTTATGGTGCTCATAACTTCCTCAATAGGAATGATGTATCCCACACCATTCTCCAACTCGCGATAACACTCTTCACCCAAGAGCAAACTTAGAATTGCAAACTTAAACACCATGCACAACTGCCCCAAAGTAAAATACTCAAGAGAGTTACCTTGCTGTAGTAATCTTCTTGGCTGTCCAAAAATTGCCGTTTGAGGCTGCCATAAAGAGTTTCTAGGCTGCCTTCTTGCTGCTGTCCTTGGCTGGGCTGTACACTCAATTTTTTGTTCTTCTTCCCATCCAAACATTGGAAAGACTCTATTTCCATGCAAAATGAGATCTTTCGTAATCACGAACTTGTCAATCTTCATTGTGTCATCTCCATCTTCAGCTGCAATCCCATATGCTCCACCATTTGCTTGGGTAGGAAACAAACTCAACTGCTCCTCCCTTTTTATACCTGTACCTGCACATGGAACAAACTCATTAAGGAAAACAAGAGTTCCCATTATCACTTATTCAACCACTTCATCATGCCTCATAGGCATGTTGTTCAACTTTCCTCCAATGCTTACATCTTCTTCATAATTTCCATTCATATGATGGACTTCCAAAGGTCTGAAAATTTCCATGCAATCTTCAAATTCGATTCTCTTATTTGATAGGTGAACCATTTGGACCAACAAGTGTAGCTCTCAGCCCCATTATCAATGAGGTTTCTTGGCAGCTCAAAACATAACTCGATCATCAAGTGTGCATAATCCACAACACATACCTTCTTGAGATGACCTTCACTAATAATATTGTCAGCTGTCCCTTTCCAGGAAGGACATAAATCAGCTTGTATGCAAGCTGAAAACAAATTATGACAGTCATGAATTATCTGATTTTCCAAAGTTAGCAACTTGAAAATGGAACAACAACTGCAAAATTGAAACCTCCTTGCAAAAACAGGAAATGTGAGTATTGTAATGACTGAAAATACTTCTATAAAGGTTATTGATATTAGTGAAATAGGAGCTGGAAACGACCAAACATTGATTGCTAGTGCTTCATTAGCAGCAAAAAATTGAAGATCATGCAATGGAAGCACTTGTATGGTTGCAAATGTTGTCATGTGATAGCGGGAAATGGTGATGATTTTGGCCTTCAAGTTGAAGGTTTGAAGCATGACTGTCCCCATCATGTCCTCATTTTCCTTGGAAGGTAGAAGGTCATCACTCCTTGCTCTTACTTTCTTCCAAAACAACCTTAAGGGTGTTGGAACCGTTGTCCGTGACGTTCTCATCAAGTGGCTTCTTTCACACATCAAAAACTTCATCATACTTGCCAATATACAACTGTCCAAGGAGAGTACTATTATTCCAAAACATTAATTTAGAAAGAACAACATACCATGGCTGTAACATTGTATTATCTCATTCAATATTGGGGTTGTGGTGGCTGGAAACCATCTTGTACCAACAGCCAAAGCCTCACCAATGTCCGTGGATGGAGTGTGCATCTTTCTAGTGACAAAACTTTCTTCTATCGCTAAAAAAGGTATAGGGTCAAGTCTGGAAATGTGGAAAATAGTAGTCCAAAAGTTCATGACAGCACTCTTTAAGAACCGTGGATCATAGTTCTTATTCCCGCATTCATACCTACCATGCTATGTTGGTCTATAACATCTTGAACAACAAGGTAATATATATTTTGCTTACCCTTAGTGGCTGAGTTTATGAACTTGCTACCTATCTTCAAGGAAATACCTTTCCCAAGAGCGTGTTTATCAATTAAGCACTGAGAATTCTTATGACATGACTGTTGTTCTGAAAATAAACTTGTAGGATTTACCTCATCATGTGCTGCCCATGGGACTTGCCTCCCATGAGAAGTCTCCTTCATTCTTTTTCCATTCTCTGGATGATGGCAATGCCGGAATACATCTTTGTTGTCCCCATCATAACTAGAACTGAAATTATAAGGGTGCTAACCCTCTTGACAACAATTTGGAATTGGCTCAGTATGGAGCACTAAAAATGGGGTATGACCATCAATCCTTACGCTGCAATTTGAATGCTCATCTTCTTTGGCTGAAGTAGGAGCCTTTGATAGATTTGCCTCCACAATATTAATCTTGTCAAGTACCTTCCCAAAGCTGTCCTGAAAATCCATCTTGTATGACAATGGCTCAATCATTGAAATACTCGGAAAAAGGGTAGGGGCTTCTTGGAAAAGATCCTCTTTCCATTTGGTACTCTTCATCTTATCCTCATTGTTAGAATGATTTTCATGATGATCAAAATATTGTAAGGATAGAGTATGATGCAGATACAAAAAATCCTTGCTATGAAAATAATCAAAGTGCTTACCCTTCTCTTTAAATTTCTTTAGGTGTTGTCTTGCTTGAATCGCTATCAACGTTGCTTCTTTCGCTCTTTTTAACCAATCATCACACCTCCTTTGGGTCCTTATAACATCTTCCATGCTTGCTTGCAAGGTTGCTAGTTTTCTTTCAACCCTAAGATCATTAAATTTTGCCTCATATGTAATTTGTGCCCTTCCTTTCTACTGAACTCTTGAGGCAATCAGCCAATGACATTTCCTTTTTCAAGATTTCTTCTTTGGCTTCCTCATTCCTTTGCTCCTTTGTAGGATTTCGGAATTCAGACCTTGGCTTTTCCATTTTCTTTTCTTCTACCCAAACATTTTGTACATTCGAATCCATATCTTTCCCTTTGAAGGTCTCTTCATTTTCAATTTGCATGGTGGATTCCTCTATTGGCAGCTTGATCTTTTGTGGTGATGAAGTATTCATCACTTTTGCTGGTCCTTTTTATTCTTCTAAAGGAGACTCTAGAGGTCTAGGGATTAACCCTACAAACATCTTCATCCATGCCTTGGGACCCATTGCCCTTAGTTCCCTCTGAGATTCTTGCATAGCTTGCAACATCTCTTCCATGGCTTCTAGTGTTGTTATCTTTTTGTCACTGCCTTGCATGAAGAAGAGTCTGCAAACAACTTGCTACCCACAGTTGGCCAGAAAATGGCTCCAATACCACTGTAATGTCCCTTATAGGGCAAAATTAGAACAAATAGGGTTTCCTAACAAACCCTAACACCAACAATAAAAATTTCTGATTTTTTTGTTAAACCCTAACCCAACAAAGATTTATGATTTTGGAAATATAAATCTAAGGCACAAATTACAATATTTTATTATAAAATATTTGCCAAAAATTCGAAAATAATTACAGCTCACAAAACACCCTCAAATACAATTTTTGCTTGCAAATATAGGTCTGAAAAATCACAATAAATACCAACTGAATATTTGACTGAAAATATATCAAAAACCTCCAATAATCTACCCAAAAACTGCATATTTTATCTTCAAGGTGAGTCACCACCCTAGGAATGACCCACCTAATGGGTCGCTGGTCTAAAAATGCCTTGCAAGGTAGCTTGCCACCCTCAAAAGGGTCTCTAACAGCCACGCCACACTCTTTGGACCCTGCCAACTGCAGCGCTCCACCAAATTAAGCCCTAGAAATCATCACCTGCTCAATTATGCCCTTTGCAACCCCTAAAATGAAGTTGCTCAAATGAATTAAGGGTTTCCATCCTTAACTTCAGGTTTCCAGTGAAGGTTGACATCTTCAATGGAGATAAGTCAAACATTTCGTACTCAAACTGAAAATTCAATTAAAAAACATAACATGATCCTTGAAATGAACTTCCCTTTTCCCTTTTATATCCTTTCCTCCAAAATACTTTCTAAATTAAGGACTGACTTATATCAAATTAGATAAGTCCTTTTCTTTATTATAACTTCATTAAGAAAGAAGTTGTCAACAAGTTAATTTTTTTGTAACTTGAACAAAGAACCAAGTTTCCCTTGTATTCCCTTTTAGCCCCCGGAAAGTCAAATAGGGCCAAATATCTCCTTAGTGAGCTAGCCTTGAAAAGGGGACATGACAGTTTTTCATTTAACTAAGTCTTCCATAATTACTTCATTAACAACTAAGCCCAGCTAATACTAAGATGATGTTCCATCAGCCAAAAACTACCCCCCACAAAAAATAGTCAATCTCTTGATTGGTGACTATGTTAGGGTAGAAGGTATATCTCTTGAAACTCATAGTAGTTGTTCAGTTTCATAAATTTCATCCAACCTAGTGGGAGAAGTGCTGGCCATGTTGAAATCTTCTGAATTGTGTTGAGAGGTTGAGGCAGAAGCATGAAAATGTGAAGAAGTAATGGCTTCCAACCCATGCTCAATGCCAGGAAGTTCAGCCATCTTAAAGACATTGCAAATTTTGCACTCTGCCAAAGATTTCATCTGTCGGTTAAGCAGAAGAAGCTTTTAGAGCATCTTCTGTTTGTTGTAATTTTGCAACAAATTTCTCTGACATGGCTCTATTTTTGTTCTAATTGGTATTCTGGACAACTGGAGCTTGATTTTTATCAATTGTTTCAGCAAAAAAGTTTGAATGCATTTCCTAAGTTTTCTCCAGGGTGTCAATTTGCTGGTCCTTTTCTGATTCCATTCCCACTAGCCCATTTCAAAAAAGCAGCCCGTTTAAGATAAGCCACCGGGTCCTTAATCAATTCCCTTAGCTACAATAGCACTGAAGAAAATTCTACAACTGTGTGAATAAGAAACTCCACTTCATCAACAGCTTCGAATGATGTTTTAATGGGAGCTGATTCCCCTTTAATCATCTCTCTAAATCGTCCAACCCTCTCATTTTGTTCTCATATCATGTCTCAATCAAATTGATTAAAACTTTTGCTTTCGGGTCAGCCCTCCTTCCATTTGGTAAAACGAAACTTTTAATCTGTCTACCTCTCAAACCACATTTTCCACTCACCCATGAATATGGTGGGACCCCAATTCCACCATCATGTGTTAGTTGGGTATTTCCTCATTAGGTACCTCAAAAGTGTATTTTCAGGCAACTCCCAATCAATCTGATAATGTCTTTCTAAGATGGGATGTGCCTGTTGAGACAGTCAATAAATTGTTCTTTTTGTTTAGCGAATGTGCTGATATGTCGTGTATTCAATGGCAGGGACATATCATCTATAACAGGGTCATACAGACTAAACAATAAATTAAGCACACTACTACTTACCATTGTCCTTTTCTTTGTTTCCCTAGCACCAAACCAAACGCTTGTATCATCTTCTTCGTCCCCATACTCTGAATCACCACTTTCGGATTTTTCTTCAGCTTCTCCTTCACCCTATATTCTTCTCTTGCATCATACATGATTTTAAAATCTGTTTCAATGAGTTGTTACTCATTGAATATACAGAGATGGTGTGTTTCTCACCTTTTCAAATCCTTTCTGCAATACAATAATCAGAATTTGCAAATACAATGAAGTATTAACACTTTTGCCACCATTTTGTAACCTCTCAATATCTCTTTCATTTTTCATTCAAGAAGATGGCCCAGTTGCAAACCATACCTTTCATAATTCTTTCGATATACGGGATTGTACATAATGGCAACTCACTATTTTTGTTTGCACGTGAGGTTAGCCAACGAAAAAACCAGCCACTGCTCTAAAATTTTCAAATTTTACTGCCTCCAAACTAATGCCATGTTCCTTACAAAATTTCCTGCCATCTTGATGACACAGTTTGCACAAACAATTCTGCAGTAAATGGAGACATAAAATGTTTGGTTGTTACATGAGCTCCTGTTTTTGGCAAGTCAAATACTGTGTGCAGAAATGCATGTGTAGTAGATATTCGTTGTCCTAATAGTGACACGAAGTTCATCTCTAGATAATAATTCTTCGCTAGCTTCCACAAGGACTTGGTGTCAATAGATAATACACTAAATCGAAAACCCTAACTTCTTTAAGCTATGTAAATGAAGCTCAATTTAGCATTTCAGTATGCATGGCCTTGAGATGGTAACAATTCTGCCAAAGCCATTTAAAACCTTTTTCCATTACTCCACCCTATGCAAGTGTATCTAATTGCTGCTTCTTCGCACCTGCAGAAATATTTGTTTCCTTCTTCACCTTGGGTGGAATGGCTAACTAATATAATATGTGTTCTTGGTTTGTACTTTGCACTATCACAAGAACCTGATATCACCAAGATAAGCTAGCAAACGATTTTGAAATTTGTTTATGTGAAAAGGTAGCTTTATCTCTGCATTTTTATTGCTCATAGATGTCATTAATTGCTAGTTGATTATGCTTTTTATTTTTGACAATGTTGACCGACATGTTCATCTTTGTGCATCATCTCCATTCTTCGCCCCTTGTTCACTTGTACCAATCATCATGCCCTTTTTTATTATGATTATATACACAATCGGAGGTCAGTATTGTGACCCTCCTATGCCTGTTATTTATTGTATAGCTGATTGAGAAACACCATAATCGATCATCTCTGACGTAGCTCCCATATGTTCATGATTATACCCAGACATAATGTTGACAGCCATTGTCATATGCCCAATGGATGATGTCATTGACCCTTTGTCTTGTATTGCTTTGGCGAGCAAGGTTCTTTGTGGCCATAATTTAGTGCAATGCCTAGTTTTTGTTAGTCCTTGTTGGACGTCAGATGTCTTTTGCCGATGTTGAACATCAAATGTCTTTTGCCGGTGTCATCTGTCAACTATATGCTTTCTTGCAAGGAAAGTGTTGCTTTCTCTAGCTCTCCTCAATCTCAATGAGCTACACATTATCATCATTTCCCCTATGAAATTTTTGCACTTTGCATATGTTTACAAAGATGTGATGTGACATTCCATCTAACTTTTGTAACTATTGTCAACCTGGAGCTGCGCCCTGAATCGAAAACGTGCATGAAATGTCCAATCCTCTATCCGGTTGAAACAATGGGATCTTCTCACGAGGGTGGGTGCCTCAACGGTGAGAAGAACCTCCAGAGAAGGCTGGTTCCTGTAAGGTGTATCAATGAGGATCTCTAGTCTATGCTACAGACTACCATGGAAAAGGGAGAAGGAAACTTTAAGGGGAAATCCTACCTAATAGAGGTGATACACCAAAAGATTGATCCACTCAACTTGTAACCTTGAACACTGAACAAACAAGGGAAAAGGAAGACCTTTGATTTCAATCAATCGCTTATGCATAAATATTTCATGAAGAGGTTCGATCCAATGACCAAAACATGAGGGAAAACGATAGAGAGAGGTCTAATACAAGACACTTTGCAGCCACCTAACATCCACTTACAACTTTAACAAAAGACATAAAGAACACTTAACATGACCTGCATAATACGATAAGCTAGCAACTAGGTACGAATCAGAATTTGGGAAGGGAGAGAAATCTACCACATATGCAAATTGCTGAATGAATATACACTATGCCAACACTTGAAATCTGAAAGTACAGTCCTATTGATTGAAGAGGTTACACAACTCACTAATGGCAAAGTCTGGTCTAGCCAAGAGAGGGATGATTTTAAATCAAGGCTGAAAGCCATTTTATAGAGAATTACAAAAGCCAAAGATTGGCATTGAAAAATTGAAGAGAAGGATTAACTTAGATTAACTCAAGGTTGACTTGGCCTTTCAATAAAATATGTTTTTTTTTTGTCTTTGCATGAAGCTTCTTGCGCTTGAGGAAGTGAACTTGTCTTTGTTTTGAACCGCCCACCTCTCTTTGCATGGAGATTCACGCCAATGTCATTTTTAGAGGTCTATGTGAATTGCTTGATGCCGAGTTGGAACGTTTGAAAGGCTGAGTTGGCCATTTGATAAGCTGAGTTGGACGAAGAGATCATTCTCCTTTGCATGGGACACTCCTAGTAGATGTGGCGTTTAACAATTAGTCAACTCTAAATCTAGAACAGTCAACTCGACGTTCGAATTTGGAACTCTGGTTGAAGCTGAGTTGGACCTTCAGATGCATGAGTTGATTCAAAGATGAGCAGGACTTCAACAACCAGTCAACTGAAGCTTTGACTGGTTGATCGAAAATAGCCCTTGCTTGCATGTATTTTAACCGATTTTGGTCTGCCTGTTCATGTCTATTTTTGGCGGGATTTTGTATTTTGTCTATAGTAGTCTATACTTCATTGGAATTCTTGGCTATCTCCTTAGGCTTTGGATCTCCTTGGGATTTTATGCTTGCCAATTTTCTTGAATTTGTTCCTGCGGACTTTGTTTCGCCCTATGGCTTCATATTTCCTTCGGAATTTTCTATTTGTGGACTTTTCTGTTGACTTCTTGGCTTTATTTCCCTCGGCTTTATCCTTCGAAGTATTCCTTCGGACAAAAAGTCCGAAGGAATTCCTTTGGAATTTTTTCCGAAGGAATGCCTTCCTTTTCTTTTCCTTTGCTCGGGCTTTTGTTCTGTCGGGCTTTTCTCTTTTGGTGGCTCCTCTCCAAATTTCTTCGGACAAAAAGCCCGAAGGAATTAATCCTTGTCTTTTTCTTCCCCTGTTTTCGGACTTTTTCCCGCAGATTTGTCTTCCTTCTCCGAATTTCTTCGGACTTTTTTTCCTAAGGAATTCCTTCGTACAAAAAGCTCGAAGGAATTAATCCTTGTCTTTTTGAACTCCGCTGAGAATGCCCTTCGGAAAAATTGCCATGGTCCAGTCGCCGACCAAGTGCCCTCCGCAAGGGCTTCTGTCCCTTCATTTGCACCTTTGTCAGAAAAATTGTAGGGCACCTAGGTTTTTGCAGGGGTCTCAAATTTGATTTGTACCTTCCCGAACGGTAGGTGCCATTCGGGATTGTTGAAAATGACCCTTCCGAAGGGTACCTTGCCCTTCGGGTTTCTTGTTTTGCCCTCTTCTGCCTTCCAAAGACCCCCTTTGTTGAGAATGCCCTTTGGATTTCTTTGGACTTTATGCTTTGGAATTCCTTCGAACAAAAGTCCGAAGGAATTATTACTTGGCTTTTCCTTGCTTTTTGGGCGGACTTTTGGATTCTCCGAAGTATTCCTTCGGACAAAAAGTCTGAAGGAATTACTTCCCTTGTCTTAGGCTCTTTCCTTTGTTATTTCCTGCAGACTTATGTCTGTAGCACTTCTCCGAAGTTATGTCCTTAGCAGAAGGAATTCCTGTTGTAGCAAAGGCCCTTACCAAAGAAAAAACAATGTATTCTTTCCCAATGTATTCTTTCTTTCCTTGGATGGAGATGTGAATTTTTCGAATGGCAAGAGACAATCTGTCCTATGGAAGAATTGTCAACAGTAACCGCAAAACTCCATTGTGAAAAATATGATAAAACTTTGTATGGTCCTCCCCATAACATTTTCAATTTTGGTCATTTCTTATCCATTTTTCCTATAAATTTTAATACTAGCATTCCTAGACATAAATGCATCCTTTTAATTGGTTTATCATACCAATTTTTTCTTCTATTTTGTTCTACCTCAATGGGTCATTATGCTAGAATTCTTCTTTCCTCTAGCGCATTCAGTTGTAATAAAAATTCTTGGATTTTAATATCTGGTAAGTAATTTTCCATAGCCGCTCTTAAGTTCAGTACTAGAAACTCCACTAATACCACTTATTCATACCCATACATGAGTTGAAATGATATATAGCCAATGCCATTTTTACATGTGCGATATGCCCATGATGCATAAGGTAAATTTTCTTACCAGTCTTGTTTCTCAATGCCACAAGTCTTATGTATTATCGCCATCATTGTTTTAATTTTGGCTTTTGCTTGACAATTTCTTCTAATATAGTAAGCAATTCATTTACAATGCTTAAATTGTAAGATTTCCAGCATTTCTTCTATAACCTCATTTAAAATGTGAGTGCCTATGCTGTTTTTTAACTGCAATGGGAAACCAGAAATTACAATTATATGTTAATATATAAATTCTATTTTGCTTTTAGCTGTACTATCCAGTAATGCTTTATCTTTCTACCCATTTGGTAAAATATTGTTTTGCTACGACAAGACATGTATGCCTTTTTCTTGATGGATGATACATGGTGTTATACAATATAGACCCCATCTTTCACATAGCTCTTGTCGAGATGTAAGTTGCAATGGTTGAAAATTTGGCTTAACTGCTTTTCTTGTTCTTTGGCAAGTGTCAAAAGCTTGCACCCACTCATAGCAATATTTAAATATAGTAGGCCACCATAGTCCAACTGACAAAATATTTCGTGTTGCCATAGTCCAATTGACAGAATATTTCGTGATGTGCTTTTTTAATAACATCTTCTACTTATTCCAAAACACATCATCTCAATCTAATCTTTGCTCATGTAGCATAATAGTCCATGGATCAATTGAACTGGTCTTGATTTCAAGATTATCCTTTTTCTTTTTGCCACTGTCATGTCTACTAGAAATAACTGTAATATCCTCAAGGAGATCGCTGAATTCGAGGAGAGGCGCTGCCACTTCACATGAAGAAATCACTGCCAAGGAGCATCGCTGCCATTTAATACAACAATCATGAAATGGATATGAACGGAAATGTCAAACAGAATTGTTGTCGGAAGTGAACAAAAGTGTTGAACAGAAAATGGTCACATCTTTTGGTGATGAGGTGCCTCTTGGATGAGACGCCTCCTTTGGGAGAAGTTTTTAAAGACTATATAAAGGAGAAGAGATGTGGAAGTATGAAGCATCCAATAATGAATTCAAATATATAACTTGTATAAGCAACTGCTTTACAATGGCATTTAAGGACGAAACCCCTTAAACTGCGTAATCTAGATACAAGGACAAAAACTCTTGTTATCAAACCCAAAGACGAAACCCCTTGTGGAATTATATTTTATTGTTTGAGATCTGAAAACTCTATATTAAAGTCAACATAATTATTTAAATTATTATTTCAATTATAAAATCTATATTTTATTTAAACGGAATTAGGGGTTATCCGAATTCTTGTAAAATATTCCGATTCGGAATATTACAATAACACAGTGGCCAAGTATTCTCCATGTCCTTATACCATTTCAGTAAAACTGCTATTCGAAATAGCCATGTATCAAGATTGTCATCATTTACGTCTGCTGGTTCACCATAGGAAATCCTAGTAGATGATTTTTCATAACACGACTCTTTCTTTTTCTTACCATGACAGAAAAGGTTAACTCATGTAATAATAACAGCCTTCTTGAAATTCTCCCATGTATCACAGGGTTGTTAATTAAATACAACAATTCCTGATAGTTCACAAAATATATGAATGGGTTGGCCAATAGATAGTGTCAAATTTTTTGAATTGTATACACCATTCCCAGTGCTTCTCTTTCTATTGTCATGTAATTTTTATCTGCTCTTGTGAGCAATCCGCTGCCAAAATGCATTGGATGGTTTAATTCATGCTCGGCTGTCACCTTAGAAAGGGAATGGTAATCGACCATAAGCTAGGAAATATAGAGACTCCATATGCAATTGTATCCATAAACTTTTGCAAATATGTCTCACTATGAAAACAACCTGTCATGCTCCCATTTTCAAATAAAGTAAAAAAATAATAAAGTAAATATCTTAAGTTGTCTGAGTAACTTACTTTCTATTTAATTAAAAAAAAGTGACAACTTAATATTAATTTATTATTACAAATAAAAGAAAATGGTGAGAAAAGGGAAAAGTGAAAATAAAAGAAAAGGGTAAAAGTGAAAAGTAAAATCCTAAACTTAAAAGTATAACTCTAGCCCTAAAAGTAACCATTGAGTCTATTTATTGAGAGTCCTCATTGTAAATCATTCAATTTTTATTATCAATATTTCTCAATTGATTGAGCCTTCCAGTTCATCGGTTTTCAGCATAAGGGCGAAAACCCTTGTCGTTGGAACAAATTGTGAGGACGAAAGCCCTAACCATTCAGATTTAGGTTTGAGGACAAAAACCTCTAAACTTTTGAAATAATTTCATCCAGAAATTACAAGTGTGCTACATTGAAATCTTCAAACATCAATTCAACAGAGCACTAGGGTTTCAAATTACTAAGTTTTCATCTTGGCATGGGGTTTAATGTTATGACTATAGATCGCAATCTAAAGCAACAACTTGGGCGCATCATTTGTCATGTCCCCCTTTTGACCATGACACTATTGGAGACCTTTAGCCTTGTTTAGTTTCCCAAAGGCTAAGGAAAAAAAGAAAAAAGAAGGGAAATATTTAGTTTTCTTAAAAGCATTTGTAAAAGCACTTTATTGTTATAAATTCACTTAAGTTGGGGCCCTTTGAGGGTCATGGGTGCCCAATTCACTTAAGTGGATTATAAGAAGTGTTCTTTTTATAATTTAAAAAAAAAGATCAAAAAGGTATTTCCCTTTATTTTGGGCGCTCCCTTTGAGGGAGTATAAAAGCAATGGAGGGCTCATTTGAAAGGGCATCTTGGAATATATTTTGAAATTAAAGTTTTAAGCATGAAAATCTTAAGCTATTGACTTGGAGACGAAAACCTTCAAGCCAAGGAGTGAGGATGCAAACCCTCATTTCTCATCTAGGGAAGCTTCATCTTGAGGATGCAATTGAGCTTATTATTCAAAAAAAGACAACATTTGAAGGTTGGCGACTTGCTTTTGAGAGGCGCTGATTGGTTTGTGAGAGAGGCAACTAGGGTTGGAGGCCCTAAGGAGCTGTTTGGGCAGGTTGAAGACCCCTACTTGTAGGGTTGTACGGATCTAGGGCTGGATTTGACTATTTTCAGCATTGGCGACTTGGTTGTGGATCTAATTTGTGGGGGTTTGGGGCTATTTTGAGCCAAAACAATATTCTGATTTTTATATAAATATTTCTAGTATTTTTCTTAAATTTATGACATATTTTGGAGGGTCATTAGGCCTAGAATATTTGCTGTAATTTTCTATATTTATTCCCTATTTTTGGGAATAGCTCTAGCATTCATAGTTTGAAGGAATTCAATATTTCATCCAGTATTCAGATCTTAAATTGAGTTCTAATTCGGTATATTTATTGGATAATAAATTCAGAAATCCCTTTCATACTTATTGGATTGTACTGAGGAGTGAAAATACTACTTTTCAGCATTGCAAAGGCAAGGATTATTTCTGTATTTTTCTACAAGGGTGGCATCTAGGGTTTGTAGGAAAATCTTTGTTTTTGGGAGAAAAACTCGCTTATAGGTCTTCCTACTTGTGCCATTCAATTCACCATATTTTTATGCTAATTGTGAAGGGTTTAACGCAGCTAGGGTTTGTTGTCATAAATATGAAAAAATAAAAATTTTGCTTGGGTTTTCAGTAAATTCTAGAATTCAGAAAATATCTTCCTTTTGGGATATTTCAGTGGTATCAGAGCCATATCTTGGCTAGCTATGGGTTTCCGAAGTAATTCATGCACAAGAGTGACCAAAAGCTAAGGTACTACCTTAGAATCAAGAAGGTTGAGGAAAATCATCAAGAAGAAGCAATGGCTCACTTGGATCAGCCAAGGAATGATGGTGAAAATAGAGAAGAGGAAAGGCTTGATAGGTACAGACAAGCCCAAAAACAGATGACAGCGGTTATGGCAGAATTTATTCGCACTATGAGAGAGATGAGGGGTGACAAGCCATCCAATGGTGATGGTAGTGCTTCTGGAAGTCACAACCTCACAGATCAGCCCCCAAACAGGAATGGAGGAGCCACACGTAGGCCTAACCAGCGTATTTTTTTGCAAAAGTAGCCATTCCGGAAAGGGGGGAGCAACCCACCTTACGAAATAGCTTATTGAGGGATTGTGATGAGTACATGACTTATCCTACTCATTTCAGGGATCAAATGAGTTTTTTCGCATTCGCATCTTGGAAGCATGGGCAACATGGAGGCAATAGGGCTTGCCAAAGACCTAGGGGCAGCCAAGGAGAGCTCCATCATGCTTTGGGAAAGCTTTCACTTTCCAATTTTGATGGTTCTTCCAAGAACTCGGCTAGGGCTTGGATTCAAAAGGTAGTTACCTACTTTTCACTTAGACCTATGGTGGAGAAGGAGGCTATTTAGTTTGCCACCTTGCACTTAGAGGGGGAAGCCCATGAGTGGTGGTATCATGGGTTAATCACCCAAGGACAACAACTCATTCAGTCTTATGAAGAATTCAGCAAACGGATCATTGAGAGGTTTGATAGTGTAAAGTACCCTTCCAAGGGTATGGAGTTTTTACGATTTTTTCTTAGTTTGATTGATGTTCCATTTAATCAAACTCAGTTTACCATAATGCATGTGTAACCATAGATTTCAAGAGATAACAACTTAGACAACAATTTCAACACATCACTTCCCTTTTTAAAGATAGTACTTTTGCTGCTAAACAGAGATAATTTCAGACTTACATTAAGACAAACTATGCATGTACATATAGTAGATTTGACAACGTTGACACTCAAAAATATATATCAGATATGAGGCTTACAATATTCAGACTTTAGCATGAGCATGCAGAACTTGTTAATTTTATACATGCAGATTTAATGCTCAGACTTGGACAGCAGTTAATATTGAACACAAACTTATGACTGTGACAAAGCTACAACTTCTACATGCTCTTCCTTAATCCATTGAGTGGCAACAATTATCAGACAGATTACAATGGTGAATTTTGACTGTGAAACAACTATAAGATTGTAGGTGTAAATTATCTCAGACCTGAAGATGCCAAGGGCAGATTCAGACTTGTTGCTGCTTGCAAACAGCTCAGAACTCCATGACAGCAACACATCTTCCTTCAGTCATGACTGACACCTTCCTTTACAGACATAAACCCTCTGTAAACTCCTAAGCAGCGCCTTACAAAATCCCTGATATTATACCCTATGAAAACTGTAGCAGCATACGGATTATTGTAGCAGTGTACGGGTTACTGTAGCGCAGGGGCGGATTACTGTAGCAATTATACAGAATATTGTAGCAGCCGTACGTAATACTATAGCGGCTGTCCAAAATTTACAAAATCTTCCAAACCTTCAAATCACTAAAATTTGTCTTCCAGGAAGACTTCACAAATTTCAATTTAGTTGTTGAAGCACCAGTGAAAACCCTGGGTGATCTCTCCAACAGCCAGCAAGGGTAAAATCTTTCACTATCGAAACTAGCACCCTTAGGGTTTCTGTCCTAGGGTTTCCAACTCCTCAAGAAGCTCTCCACAATACGATTAGAAGAAAGAAATAATCCAAGTATGAATGAAAATGAGTCTCCAAATCTCCTTTTATATTTCTCACTTTAATTTCCCGCTCAAATTAAATAAAGTGACTTTATAAAGTTACCTTTTAATATTTCACTTAAAGTCACTTTATAACTTATTTATTTAATCACTTAACATTACATTTTTAATTTTTGTTTTTCCTGTCAGGTAATATTAAATAATTAAATAAATGAATTCTCTTATTCTGCCTTTAGCCTTTGGGAATTAAAAAGGCTAAATTAGCACCTTGGGTGATCATAAAGAAGGGGATATTACAATCCTCCCTTCCCGAGATTGCTTGCCCTCAAGCAATTGCAAATTGGGATGTTGCAATATCTGTTCTCCCCCCCAAGTCGCGTCCTCTGCTAGCAAGTCTCTCCACCTGATCAAATACTCTTTAATCATCTTGTTTCTCAGTCTCCTCTCTTGGGTATCCACTATCTCCTCTGGAACTAGAACCAAATGTCCCTCATCCAACGTAGGTAACTCTGATGACGAAGTAACCTGCTGTCCTAGTGCCTTCTTAAGGCATGACATGTGAAACACATTGTGGATTTTGTTGTTCTCTGGCAAATCCAACTCATAGGCTACTTCCCCCACACGTCTGGTGATCCTGTAAGGGCCATAAAACCGTGGCTTGAGATTTTTTGCACTTCTCTTCAATGAAGACTGCCTGTAGGGCTGCAAATGTAGGAAAACTAAATCTCCCACCTCAAAACTATGCTCAACTCTGTGTCTGTCTACATAGGTCTTATGTTGATTCTGTGCCACCTGTAAATTCTCCTTAAGAGCCTTAAGAATGTCTTGGCTCTCCTATATCCAATCCTTGGCTTTAGGAGCCCTACTATCTCCAAAAGCTAGCTCCAGAAATGATGGTGCATCATATCCATATAATGCACGGAAAGGTGTCATACCAATCAACATGTGGTAAGTGGTGTTATAGCAATGCTCCCCCAAATGTAACCACTTAATCCACGCATTTTGCTGTCCAGAAACATAATTACGCAAACACCACTCAACCCACTTATTCACAATCTCAATCTGGCCATCCGTCTGAGGGTGGTAACTCGTGCTCGGAGTCAACTTTGTACCTTCTAATCTGAATAACTCCTGCCAAAAAGCACTCAAGAACCTGTTGTCCCTGTCACTAACTATGTACCTCGGCAACCCATGCAATTTGAAGACCTTGAAAAACAATTTTGCTACTTGAGGTGCCTTGTACTCGGAAGAAATAGCAAATAAGTGAGCATATTTAATCAACCGATCTACAACCACATAAATGCAGTCTCTACCATGAACCTTGGGTAATCCGATGGTGAAGTCCATCAAAATGATCTCCCACTTCTGCTCTGGAATGGGTAATGGTTACAACAAACCCGCCAGATGTGAATGCTCTGACTTGTTCTGCTAACAAGTCGTACACTCCCTCACATACCGTAATATATCATCTTTGAGGCCCTTCCAAGAGAACCTCTCTCTAACCTACCAGTATGTCTTAAAGTAACCCTGATGGCCTGCCAAAGGAGTGTCATGTGTAGCTCTCATGATTTTCTCCTTGAGCTTGGATTCCAGTACTAAATAAATCCTGTCCTTGTAGAAGATGATATCACCCTCTACCTTATAACAGTCATCCTGGATCTGCCCGTCCATCAACTTGCAAGCAAATTTGTTTTTGGAGTACTCCACCAATAAATGAGATTTCCAATCTGCTGAAATCTCTGAGTGAGCAAGCTACTAGTTCCCTGAAAAGGGCATCTGCAACTATGTTCTTCTTGCCCTTTACATACTCAATGTCAAAGTCATAGAACTGTATTTTGCTGACCCACTTTTGATGCCTCTCATTCAAATCTTTCTGCTCCAAGAAACATTTGAGACTGTTGTGGTCAGTTCTAACCATGAACCTCCCACCTACTAGGTACTACCTGAACTTCACCAATGCATGCATTATGGCAAGCATTTCCTTATCATAGATAGAATACAATCTCTCAACCCCCCTCAACTTATTGCTCTCAAACACAATCAGAGGCCTATTCTACATCAACACTGCTCCTATACCCTCACCCGATGCATCACACTCCAAAACAAATGGCTGGGTAAAATCTGGAAGTGCTAGTACAGGACAACTGCGCATCACCTCCTTGAGCTTATCAAAAGCTCTTTGTGCCTCCTCTGACCATTTGAAAGCCCCTTTCTTAGTGAGGTCTGTCAACTATTCCCCCAGCTGTGAGAAACCCTTGACACAACCTCTGTAATAGCTGCATAGCCCAAAGAAGCCACACAACTCGGTAAGGGACTTAGCTGGTGGCCAGTCTAGAATTGTCTGGATCTTCGCCTGATGAACCCGTACACTCTGAGCACTGATTATGTGACCCAAGTATAAAATCTCCTTAAGGCCAAACTCACACTTCGAGGCCTTAGCATACAAGCACTGCTTCCCCATGATGCCCAAAACCTCATCCGATTGTTTCAGGTGATCATCCCAAGTTTTATTGTAAATGAGCAAATCATCAAAGAACACCAAAAGATACTTGCGCCACTGCTTGTTGAAAATATGGTTCAAGCAAGACTGAAAGGTAGCAGGTGCATTAGTCAACCCAAAGGGCATGACTAAGAACTCAAAATGCCCATAGTGACCCCTGAAAGTTGTCTTGGGAATATCTTGTTCACAGACTTTGATCTGATGGTACCCAGAACGAAGATCAATCTTGGAAAATTACATTGCCCCATGCAACTCGTCAAGTAGCTCATCGATCCTGGGAATCGGGTACCTATTCTTAATTGTTTACTTGTTTAGAGCTTGATAGTCAATACACATCCACATTGTCCCATCCTTCTTCACCAGGACTACAAAAGAAGCAAAGGGGCTGGAACTGGGTCTAATGTGCCCCGTGTCAAGCAATTCCTTAATTGCTTTCTCGATCTCATCCTTAAAATTTTTAGGATGTCTATAGGGGGTAGGTATGAAAGGCTTGGCCCCCTCCTCCAACTCAATGGTATGCTCAAATCCCCTATCTGGTGGCCTCCCTAGAGGAATCTCTCCAAACACTCGGTGATACCCAACAAAGACTAGATGTCTACATTGTAGGGCTGATCACTGTCGGGATTCTCCTTAGTAGTAATCAGACACTCTGCTGCCCAAGCAACATCCCTATGCATGAAGATACTCTCCATTCTCTTAGTTGATACTATTTTCGGGGAACCATTAGCCATACCTCTAAGCACAACCTTTTTACCATCCGCTGCCCTAAACTTGAGCTCCATAATCTGGAAGTTCTATGAATACTTCCCCAACGAATGTAACCATTGTATACCTAGAATAACATTTGTATCACCTAGGTCTACCACATAAAAATCATCTATAACCGTGTAGTTACCCAAAGTGACACCTAGCTGAGGAACCCTCTGTGTACATGTCATGCTAAACCCATCTGCAACCATCACACTGAATCCCTCAAAACCCTCCCTAGGTATACCTTAGCCACTAACGTTGAATCAATGAAGTTGTGGGTTGCCCCACTATCAATTAGCATAGTAATACGCTGTCCCTGCAATACTCCCCTAACTTTGAAGGAATTGAACTTGGGAGTACCTGAGATAGTAGCAATAATGCCACTCTTAGTCTCCACCTGTGGCTGCTCATCTTCCGAACTACTATCATAGTTGCCCTATACCTGCCCAACCTCTCCATCATCCTCACTGTTAGACACAACCTCAATGTAGTGAACCTTACCCTTGCCCATGCATCTGTGACCGGGCTCCCACGATTCCTTGCAGCTATAACACAACTTCTTTCTCTTCAACTCCCTATGAGCCTCATCATCAAGTTTGTCCTTGTTGGGCCACTCTTTCTGAAAGGGTTTTTTATCCTTGTTCTTCTGAGGTATAAAAGGCTTGGATGGAAATTTTCTCCTGGGCACTGAATGCTCCATATCACGAACCCATATGATGGCATCCTGAAGGTACTCTGGTTTGAAAACCTCGATCCAACCATGAAGTGGCTCGAATAGACCCTCAATGAAAAGCATGATCAACCTGTGCTCCGACACCTCTGAAACCATCACGAAGAGTCTTTGAAACTCAAAAATATATGCATCTATTGTACCACTCTGCTTGAGTTGTGCTAACTCTCGAAAATGTAACTCTGGATCTTTTTGGTCAAATCTGTCCATTAGCTTATGCGTGAAATCTAGGTATGATGTGATGCT
This sequence comes from Torreya grandis, assembly GCA_037957365.1. Lineage (NCBI taxonomy): Eukaryota > Viridiplantae > Streptophyta > Pinopsida > Cupressales > Taxaceae > Torreya > Torreya grandis. Next base: position 2,487,307 of record JARHVA010000097.1, read on the forward strand.
AGCATGACCCAAAGTAACAAGACCGTGGTACCACCACTCATGGGCCTCACCCTCTAAATGCAAGGTAGCATACTTAATAGCCTCTAACTCTAGCATAGGGTTGAGTTGGAAGTAAGTGTCCAACTTCTAAACCCACGATCTCGCTATGCATTTACTAGACCCATCGAATGAAGGAATAGAAAGTTTACCCACCTTACGCTGCAAGTCCTGATTCTAAGGACCCCTATTGTTATCTCTGGGTCTATTCCTGTATTTAATGGCACAAAGGCCTTGCAAAGTCATGGCTGCATGAAACTCATCTCCAAGGGACCCTCAAATAGTCTGTGAATCCCTCACCCTATGCTTGCTGCCCCTGATTACCAGCTGGCTGACCTCCTAAAAACTGAGGCATAAGAGGCCTAGGAGTCACTCTACTAGCTGTCCTAGCATGACTATGTGCAGGTATATGAGTATTGCTTCCCTCTGCATTATTTCCATCATTCCCATTGCCTCCATTATGTCTATTTGTACCATTGTTACCATTGTTACCAGCGTTGTTTCTATCATTCATCAACTGGATTAGGAGCTGCACTACTTGTTGTTGACCTCTAACAAGGTCATTGAGGATCTGTAATGTACTACCCTCAGGTATCTCACGTCTATCACCCATTTCATGTCTATCTCCCATGTTTTCTTCTTCTGATGAATCTGAAGCAAACAAATCAAAGCCCTCTTCTCTTGCCCTTCTTCTCCTGTATGTTATGTAGGCTTTATCTTCAGGATTCATAAATAACCATGTGACTGAAAACCACTGAGCTCACTGAATGCACAGGCTGGCAGGAAGACCAACTCTGATACCACTGTAAAGTACCCTTCCAGGAGTATAGAGTTTTTATGATTTTTTCTTAGTTTGATTGATGTTCCATTTAATCAAACTCAGTTTACAATAATGCATGTGTAACCACAAATTTCAAGAAATAACAACAAATTAGACAACAATTTCAACACATCATTTCCCTTTTTAAAGACCAAGTACTTTTGCTACTAAACAGAGATAATTTCAGACTTACATTAAGACAAACTATGCATGTACATATAGCAGATTTGACAATGTTGACACTCAGAAATGTATATCAGATATGAGGCTTACGGTATTCAGACTTTAGCATAAGCCTTCAGAACTTGTTAATTTTATATATGCAGATTTAATGCTCAGACTTGGACAGCAGTTAATATTGAACACAAACTTATGACTGTGACAAAGCTACAACTTATACATGTTCTTCCTTAATCCATTGAGTGGCAACAATTATCAGATAGATTACAATGGTGAATTCTGAGTGTGAAACAACTATAAGATTGCAGGTGTAAATTATCTCAGCCCTGGCAATGAAGGTGCCAAGGGCAATTCAGACTTGTGGCTGCTTGCAAACTGCTCAGAACTCCATGACAGCAACACATCTTTCTTCAGTCATGACTGGCACGTCCCTTTACAGACATAAACCCTCTGTAAACTCCTACGTAGCACCTTAGAAAATCCTTGATTTTATACCCTATGAAAACTGTAGCAACGTATTGATTATTGTAGCAGCGTACGGGGTACTGTAGCGCATGTACGGATTACTCTAGCAATCGTACAGAATACTGTAGCAGCCGTACGTAACACTGCAGCAGCTGTCCAAATTTTACAAAATCTTCCAAACCTTCAAATCACTAAAATTTGTCTTCCAGGAAGACTTCACAAATTTCAATTTAGTCATTGAAGCACTAGTGAGAAACCTGTGTGATCTCTCCAACAGCTAGCTAGGGTAGAATCTTTCACTATCGAAACTAGCACCCTTAGGGTTTCCAACTCCTCAAGAAGCTCTCCAAAATACAATTAGAATAAAGAAATAATCCAAGCATGAATGAAAATGAGCCTCCAAATCTCCTTTTATATTTCTCACTTTAATTTTACGTTCAAATTAAATAAAGTGACTTTATAAAGTTATCTTTTAATATTTCACTTAAAATCACTTTATAACTTATTCATTTAATCACTTAATATTACCTTTTTAATTTTTGCTTTTCCCACCAGGTAATATGAAATAATTAAATAAATGAATTCCCTTATTCCGCCTTTAGCCTTTGAGAATTAAAAAGGCTAAATGAGCATCCTGGGTGATCATAGAGAAGTGGACATTACAGATAGGGCTGATCCGGAGCTACACTTCAGAGAGTTGGCTCAATTGAGGCAAAAGGATACAGTGAAGGAAAATGTGATAGAATTTCAAAGGCTTTCGATCATGGTAACAGATGTTTCGGAGAGGAGATTGGTAGTTTTGTTCATGAAAGGGCTCGCTAATTCCATTCGCAGTTTGGTCAAAGCTTTTAACCCATCTTCTCTTCAAAGGCGTTGTTGGCTATTTTTGGTCCACATACCAAAATTTTGCCCAAGTGTGAGAAGATAAACTTTCAAGCAGATGGCAAGTCTTTGAGAGACTTCAGACTTTCGGCAGCCCATGACTTAAGTGACTCCAAGTAGTTGCAGAATGCCAAAGCTCCGAAGTAGTAAGTAGCAAGGTGTTAAGGACCCAAAATGGTCTTGAGCAGAAGGGTTCGGGTTTTCTCATTGGGAAATATTCAGGTTTTCTAAAGGGGAGAACTTCAAGTTTTCGGGACAGCACAACTTTTTCACTTCATGAGTAATCAGTAGTGAGAAACCCTAAGTAAGAAGCTCCAAAAGGCCCAAATTGGTCTTGGGCAGGGCAAGTCGGGTTTCCGAAGGCGAGTGACTTCCTAAGTTGCAAGTAATGAGACATCAAAAGTCCGATTTGGTCTTTAAAGGTGCTTCTCAAGTTCTCTAAAGAGCAAGTCTTCTCCAAAGAATACTTAAAGATCATTGACAAATCCAAAGAGCAGGCTCCTTCCGGAAGGATCATTTATGGGAAGCCCGAAGGGTCTCTTACCCTTCGGGAAAGTCCATTTTGCCTGAAGGAACAGAGCAGAAAGAAAGGACCGAAGGAATCCTTCCGAAGGTCTCAAACAAAAGTCCGAAGGGTATGTTACCCTTCGGAAGGACTATTTCAAAATTCTCGAAGGGTATCTTTCCCTTCGGAAGGACCATTTTCAAAGGCTGAAGGGCACTTTTCTTGGCGGGAGGATCATTTGTGGAAGTCGGAAGGGACATACAGGAAGCCCTAAGGGTCTCTCACCCTTTGGGGAAGTTCATTTTGAAAAATCCGAAAGGCAATTTCAGAAGCAAAAAGGGAGCAAGATGGAAACTTTGGACAAAAAGTTTGAAGGAATTCTTTCGGACAATTTGTCCGAAAGAATTCCTTCGGGAGATTTGCCTGAAGGAAAAAGGGTGCAAACTTAGACAAGAGAATTCCTGCGGACACTTTGCCTGCGGGAAATAATTCCGAGAGAGTCTGCGGAAGGAGAAAGTCCGAAGACTTGAGAAGGGCAAAGTCCGAAGACTTGGACAGAGAATGTCCGAAGTAAACTTGGAGAACCCGAGTTACTTTGCATAGAGTAAATCGAGATTCTCCAAGTACTCTACTTAGGAAGACTTCATAAGTAAAGGAGCAAGCAAAGTCCGAAGTAGGAGAGATCAGAAAGCCCGGGTTACTCTGCATGGAGTAAATCAGGATTCTTCAATGACTTAGCTTGAAAAGCTTCACAAGTCAAGTAGCTTTGAAAACCCAAATTACACAGCAAAGAATAAATCAGGTTTCCAACACTACTTGACTAAATATGCTCAGTCCAATGGCACGTTCTAAAGATCAACAGTGCATAAGAGTCGTGGAAAGGACAAATGATAGGCTGCCAAGTGGCACAAAGGGCACCCAACTGGCAGGGAGATCGACGATCCATAAGCATCCACGACGACAAGATCCACGGTGCAGGTCAAAGATCCAAGGCAACGTCCAATGGCCAATCAACGCAAAAGGGAGTCCAAACGACTGGCAGGAGATGGTAGCTGAGAATTTAATGAAGGCCTTCGTCCTTCAACATGGTTCCCTCTCTCGACAAATGGCTGTTCAAACATAAAGACAACATGGTTCGGCCAGATTATCAACACATGGAGACCTAGTCTTCTTTAGCAGGACACGTGAAAATGAAAGTGACCACGCCGTTTTAAATGCAAAGATCGTTTCAGCCGCACAAGGAAGTGGCGTTCCGCTACTCGTGACATGGCTCTTTAGATACGCCAAAGAGAGACTTGCAAGCGAGAGGGACTTGAGAAGGTTGTTCAGCGATCCTGAGCGATGCATTTAGTGGCACAAGGGAGGACGACGACAGGGATCCCAGTCATAAATGACTTCTTCCCTCTTCCCATCTTCTCTTCCCCCTTTTCTGTTATAAATAGAGGCCTTGGATCCAATAAATTATCTCTGGACTGGCGATAAAGTTACTCTGCCAAAATCGTTTTGTAATAGACCTTTTGAAACAATAAAGATTATTTTTTTACCTATCTCTTTGTCTGAAAATTGTGTTAAGCAAGCTTGTGCACAATGGCGTTGTGAAGAAGTGTCCTTCCAAGCTCATTGTCCTTTCTTGCCTATTTTTAGGTTTTTTTTAGTTAGTCGCAGGTCTGGGCTTGAGCTCTTTCTGCCATTAATGGACGCTTGGTGTGGATTTTGAAATCCCTCTTTGCTACATGTATAGTTCAGTGAGCCTAGTTTACAAAATACTTATGAAAATTAACTAGTTTTGAGGCTGTGTAAACAAAATTCATCTTATGCTGAATAAGTGTCATTCCCCAAACTAAGTGGATCATTTCTTTTGGTGCATCACCTCCCTTAGCTTAGATTTTCTTTCATGTTATCCCTCTATCCCTTTTCCTTAGCCAACAGTAGATTTTAGTGTGAGAATCAAGAGCTGAAGTGAAACACCTGAGCAATTAGCCTCATTAAAAAGACTAGAAGTTCAACCTCATTACAGGATACCCACAACCTAAGGTTGTTCCCATGCTTGTAGCTGGAAGTGAGAGACCCTGAAGAACTCTCTCACAAGGGTGCAATTCCAAGCTACAACAGGAGCCATTCAAAAGGCCCTTGATCTTGAGTCTTCAACCCCCCAAGGTAAAATTATGCCCTTTGCTCAACAAAAAAACTAATTCTTTTCAGGCTTTTGGACAACAAAGAGACAATAGATGGGGGCAGCCAAGGAACAACTCTTTCGGGCCACAAAAACCAACTACTTTGGAGCAACTTGGTTGACCAAACCAGCAGGGTTTGGGGCAGCTTGGTAGACCAAACTAGCAGGGTTTGGGGCAGAAAAGGGAGCTACCAAGATGGAGCAATGAGACAAGTAACGAGCTAAAAAGTAAAAAACTTTGTTTTGATTGCAAAGATCCTTGGACACCACGTCATCATTGCCGTGGGAAGGGGCAAGTGCACTACATTGAGGTGCTTCAGATGGAGAAGAAGAGGAAGGGACAGACACCTATGAGGAGGAGCATTTGGAGATCCTTGGAGGTGAGGACATGAGCGGCACTTTTGCTTCATTATCGGGGACTCCTAGATACTACCCCTTTCGTGTGAAGGGAATATTGAAAGGTAAGAGTGTTACTATTCTCACTGCTAGTGGGGCCACTCACAATTTCATTGACAAGAGTTTGATTGCTACATGTGGGCTTCAACCTATTGAATTCAAGGGTCTCTATGTGACTGTGGCAGATGGCTTCACCATCCCTAGCACCACCAAGGTTCCCAAGATTAGCATCATATTGGGAACACGCCTCACTGAGGATGACTTCTATGTGGTTCGCATTGGAGAGACCAACATTGTCTTAGGCATCCAATGGTTGCACTCTATTGGAGAGTACACACAAAATTACCAAACTATGGAGCTCAAATTCAATGTGGATGTGAAAGAGGTAATCTTGCATGGTTTGAGTGATAATGCACCCAGAGAGGTGACCTCAAAAGCAACGGAGGTAATCTTCCATGAGGGAAATTCGGTACGGGCAGCAAGGAAGAATGGTTTTTCTGAGTTGGAGCAGCTATCTCTACTTATGGAATTTGACTATTCACATGGGTTGGTGAAAGAATCGAAGATATGGAAATGCTGCCCTTCAAAAGAGGTCTGCAAAGTGGCCATAGGACGGCCACTAAAGTATGCAAAAGAACATTTAATTCCTTGTTTTTTTAGCTTAATGAATTCTGAAAATGAAATTTTCAAACAAGTTTATAAAGAGGTTGATTTTCAGTTTGGGGAGAAAGGAAGAAATTTTGAATTTTGCATAGGGAAGAGACCTGGAGTGTTCTCAAAAAATTCAGAGTTTTTTTGTGGAAAATCAGAATTGCTTATACTTAGAAAATTCTGAGTTTTTTTCTGAAAAATCAGAATTGCTCATGCTCAGAAAATTCTGGAAAAGATAATTTATTTCAGCCTCTAATCACTTCAGTAAAGGAGGTAGAAGATGGACCCTTGGATTTCCAACTAAAGTGGAACTTTGAAACTAAGGAGCAGCACTCCCAAGGCAACATTCCTTGGTATGTTTTGAACTTTGGTAGATGATCTACACAAGGTAAATTCCGTCTCCAAACAGCAAGGGGCAAGTGGAAATATTTCAGTATGTTTAGGGAAGCTTGCTAGGCAATGGGAGATTCAGTTTTCAGACTTGAAGGGTGATTTGAAGAGCACCACAGTACCTTCTCACAAGGGGATGGAAGGAGAGAAAAGGCAAAGGGTTTGGGTGAGTAAACTAGGGCAAGGTTGGTCACAACACTTTGAAGAAACTTTGGATTACATAAAGGGTCAAGAGGTGCACATGGAGAATAGAATGGACATGAGGGACAGCCATGGTAATTCTTTCCACCATGCTGTCCATGACAGTCTTGACCCTTTTTTGGTGAGTTTGAGGACCCCAAAATGCTTGGAGGATGTTCATTTCATGATGACACCAAACAAGGGTGAATTGGGGATGACCAAGTCCTTATGGAAGGGTCATAAGAGGTCTGAAATATGCATACATAGCCAACTAATCAAGAGGGAAGTGACTAGTCCTACCCTCCCTTTTGGGTATATGGACGCTCGTTAGTGGTCAAATAGCGAAGAGTGGAATGCAAGCATTGTGATGAAGTTCCCAGCTCTTCTAATTGGAAGAATTCTGAATTTGGGGGCAAATTTAGAGTGTGGAGACAGCATAGTCATCTCTCCTATGCTCACATGGGCATCTACACACATACTTCCAGCCACTTCACATATGGAAGATGTTGTCAAGAGTGCAAACATGGAGGGGAAGAGAAGAACTTTTGTTTTGACTAAAGTGTTTATGTCTTGTGTAGGTGCTGATATAGGAGCAATCAAGGACAAAATGTTTGAAGATTTCCTTGCTGGAATACACTTTTCCAGCCACCACAATGTTGGCATTTCAGAGAAGTTTTTTTTTTTTAAATCATTTTTTGGTACATCTGAGATATAGGGTTTCCATGAGATGGGAAAGGAAGGTTGGAAGTTGCTGTCATATCATTTCCAGATTGTATAAGCAATCAAGAATCTTCAAATACAGCAGTGAGGAGCTTCATCAAGAAGTCTCCCTTCCATGGGAAGAACTACAAATAGAGAATTGCATAAGGCCCATGGTTGGGACAACCCATTGGTTGTTACAATTGTTTGAGGACAAGCAATTTTGGGTGGGGAGGATTGTCATGTCCCCCTTTTGATCATGATAGTATGGGAGACATTTAGCCTTGTTTACTTTCCCAAGGGCTAAGGGAAAAAAGAAAAAAGAGGGAAACATTTGGTTTTCTTAAGAACACTTGTAAAAGCACTTTATTGTTATAGATTCACTTAAGTTGGGGCCCTTTGAGGGTTATGGGTGTCCAATCCACTTAAGTGGATTATAAGAGGTGTTCTTTTTATAATTTAAAAAGAAAGATCAAAAAGGTATTTCCCTCCATTTTGGGCGCTCCCCTTGGGGGAGGATTATAAAAGCAATGGAGGGTTTATTTGAAAGGGCATCTTCGAATATATTTTGAAATTAAAATTTTAAGCATGAAAAGTTTAATCTATTGAATTGAAGATAAAAACCTTCAACCAAGGAGTGGGGACGCAAACCCTCATTTCTCATCTAGGACAGCTTCATCTTGAGGTTGCAATTGAGCCTATTATTCAAAAAAAGACAAAAAAGACAGCATTTGAAGGTTGGCGACTTGCTTTTGGGAGGCATTGATTGGTTTGTGAGAGGGGCAACTAAGGTTGGAAGCCCTAAGGAGTTGTTTGGGCAGGTTGAAGACCTCTACTCGTAGGGTTTCAGGGATCTATGGCTGTATTTGACCATTTCCAGCATTGGTGACTTGGTTGTGGCGCTGATTTGTGGGGGTTTGGGGCAATTTTGAGTCAAAACAATATTCTGATTTTTATATATATATTTCTGCTATTTTTCTTGAATTTGTGAGGTATTTTGGAGGGTCATTGGGCCTAGAATATTTCCTGTAATTTTCTATATTTTTTACCTAATTTTTGGGACTATTTCCAGCATTTATAGTTCGAAGGAATTCAGTATTTCATCCAATATTCATACATGAAATTGAGTTCTAATTGGTAAATTTATTGGATAATAAACTCAAAAATCTCTTTCATACTTATTAGGTTGTATTGTGGAGTGAAAATACTTTTCAGCATTCAGGGATTATTTTTGTATTTTTCTCCAAGGGTGGCGTCTAGGGTTTGTAGAGAAATATTTGTTTTAGGGGAGAAAAACTCGCTTATAGGTCTACCTACTTGTGCCATTCAATTCACCATATTTTTATACTAAATGTGAAGGGTTTATAGCAGCTAGGCTTTGCCATCATAAATCTGGGAAAAAAAAAAATTTGCTTGGGTTTTCAATAAATTTTGGAATTCAAAAAGTACCCACCTTTTGGGATATTTCATCATTTAATACAACGCTGACTGAGTTTGTTGGCAAAGTTTCCACAGGTGTGGAAATAAGATCACAACTTATTGTAGGGTTTCAACCACCTAGTAAAGAGAACACACTTGACAATAGGGCTTGCAGAGCTTGACCAAGAGACCACAAGGGTTTCATAAAATTTTATTTTTCCCTTTTAAAGATCAGGGTTTGCAAAAATAAGAACAAATAAATTCCAACATTTCAGCAGCAACACATTGCCCTTCCAACAACAAGTCTAAGGTTTGAATTTCATAAATATTGTAGCATTCCTTTGTAATATGATTTTGGCAATAAAACCATTTTGTAGAAGGATTAAAGAATTGAAATAAAGCTGATACTTATGAAATTAAAATTATATTAAAAATTTGAAAGCAATTGTAGCATCATTTATTTAATTGCCAATTTAGAAAACAAAGGTTTACGTAAAATCCAAAATTGTTCAAATTTGTTCAGAAAGGGACACTACAGTGGTATCAAAGCTAGTAATCTTGCCAGCCTATTGGGAAGAATTAATATTTTCCAAATACTATCTTATGCATCGCTTTTGAATCATGAAGTTAATGAGTAAAGATGATCTGGGAATAAAGCTTTACAGAGCAGGGAAGAAACTTGAGCAGCCACCTCATTCAAAAAATGTTCTACTCAGTATTTTAAAGGAAGTGGCAAACTATTTGTCTATGATAAAATAGTTAGATTTGGAGTCTATGCTATGGGCAGTGAATCCATCGATGACTCATTTGGCTAAGCCCAAGCTTTTGAGTCATCCAGATCTAGATGAGAGACTTGTAGTTATCACTTGTATTAGTGAAATTACATGAATAACAACTCCTAGAAAGCCATACAACATCATGAGGGAAATAATCCAGTTGATTGTGGGAAGCTTCCGAGGTATGGATAAAATCAAAAGCCCTTATTTTGCTAAGAGGGTTATAATTTTAGAAATTGTTGCGAAAGTTAGATCTTGAATGTGATGATCTTATTCTCCACATGTTTGAACATTTCTTTGTTAATATTCATTAGAATCATGCAAAAAATATTGTTGCCTAAATGCAAACAATTATGATATTGTTTTTGAATGAGAATGATGATATTTTCCAGCTACTCTTATCAGTTTTATTGACTAACGTGAGAAAGAATGTGAGGGAATTTTCCCCAGCAGTGCATGCACTCACTAAAAGTGTGGTTGATTAAAGTGAAGAAAAGTTGAAACCATAATTAATAGAAATGATAGCTGAATTGAACAAGAACTCTTAGATAGTAGCAAAAATGATCTTAGAAGACAAAAACTTTGCTTCTCATACAAAGAACCTTAGGATCCAAGCCATAGTTGTCTAGGAAAACGATATGTGGAAGTTTCTGGAAAAAATTGTGTAAGAGTTTTTCAATCGACGTTTCAGTGCACACTCCATGATCCATCATCAGGAAGAGAGAAATAAATTGTAAGTTTGCAGACTTAGATATTACTTTGATATGTGGAAGTGTTGCCAAATGAACTAGAAAAAAGTGTCAGATGCAACAGAATCTCAAAGGGTTGAGGAAGCAAAAATTGGTGAGAAATCAACAACATCAAAGTTAGTTGAATTACAATAGTCCAGCCAAGAGCAAACAAAGAAAGTAGAGCAGAAGATTGAAGAGCTACAATTGTTGATAACAAAAGAGAAAGAGGTGCAAGTCCTAACATAGTTGGGAAGTACAGAAAGTCTCATTGAAGATCTAACTCTAACTTTGCAGGGTGTTCAAACTACGACAACACTATGGGTAAGGTAAATGTTGTTACCACTAAGCATACAATCACTCCTGCGGATTCACAAATAATAAAGAGTACATTGGAAACAATGAAATCAAAATATTTGCGTGTGATTAAAGACAAGGATATGCTCATCGAAATTGCAGAAGAGGCCTTAATTGCATCTGAGGAAATGTGGAAAAGGGTTGAATCCCTCACTATTAAGTTTAGCTTAGTCTCTTCTTCACTTCATAAGACAAAAGAACCACATTGTTGCAATAGTTTTCAATGAGATGAATGGACAAAACATTTTCCATGAAGAACAGTTTCAAGGGAAGCCAGAAGATGCAAATTCAAAGTTCAGCATAACCGAGATAGTTGGAGAAGCATCACAAGGAGGAATGGAAGAAACAAAAAGTTTGGTTTCGGATCGTGATATTTGTAGGACAGTTCAAGCATTGCTTAAGGACAAACAATCTTTGGGAAGGGCGGATTGTCATGTCCCCTTTTTCAAATAAAGTAACAAAATAATAAAGTTAATATTTTAAGTTGTCTAAATGACTTACTTTTTTTTTATTAAAAAAAATGTGACAACTTAATATTAATTTATTATTATTAGAAATAAAATAAAAGTGAAAAGTGAAAATAAAATAAAAGGGTAAAAGTGAAAATTTAAACCCTAAACCTAAAAGTATAATCGTAACCCTAAAAGTAACAATTGAGTCTATATATTGAGAATCATTGTAAATCATTCAATTTTTATTATCAAAATTTCTCAATTGATTGAGCCTTCCAGTTCATCAGTTTTCAGCATAAAGACGAAAACCCTTATAGTTGGAACGAATTGTGAGGATGAAAGCCCTCACCATTCAGATTTAGGTTTGAGATCGACAACCCTCTAAACCTTTGACGTAATTTCATCCAAAAATTACAAGTGTGCTACATTGAAATCTTCAAACATCAATTTAGCAAGGCACTAAGGTCTCAGATTTGTAAGTTTTCATCTTGGCATAGGGTTTAATGTTATGATTGCAAATCACAATCTAAAGCAACATACCCTGGGCGCATCATTTAATACAGAAGCATTGACTGAGTTTGTTAGCACACTTTCCACTAGGCATGGAAATAAGATCACAACTTATAGTAGCATTTCAATTGCCCAATACAAAGAACCCAACTAACAGTAAGGTTTTTAGCGCTAAGCAGGGGACCATAAGGGTTTCATAAAATTTTATTTTGCCCTTTTAAAGATCAGGGTTTGCATAAATAAGAACAACGAATAAATTTCAACATTTTAGCAACACACTGCCCTTCCAATAGCAAGTATAAGGTTGGAATTTCATAAATATTGTTAGCATTCCTTTGTAATCTGATTTTGGCAATAAACTCATTTGGTAAAAGAATTAAAGAATTGAAATAAAGTTGATCCTTTCTTGTGAAATTACAATTCTGTTATATATGTGAAAGCAATTGTAGCATCATTTATTTAATTGTCAATTTAGAAAACGAGGATTGAAGTAAAATCCAAAATTGTTCAAATTTATCTGAAAAGGGACATTCCATTGGTATTAAAGCTGGTAATTTTGCTAGTCTATTGGGAAGAATTAATATTTTGCAGATATTATTTGATACATACCCTGTGAATCATGGAGTTAATGAGGAAAGATGATCTGGGAATAAAGTTGTATAGAGCAGGGAAGAAACTTGAGCAACTGCCTCATTCAAAAAACATTCTACTTAGTATTTTGGAGGAAGTGGCAAATTGTTTAACTATGATAAGATAGTCAGCTTTTGAGTCTATGCTATGGGTAGTGAATCCATCGATGACTCATTTGGCTAAGCCCAAGCTTTTGAGTCACCCAAATCTAGATGTAAGACTTGTAGTTATCACTTGTATTCGTGAAATTACAAGAACAACAGTGCTTAAAAATCTATTCAACACCACCATAAGGGAAATAATTCAGTTGATTGTGGAAAGCTTCCGAGGTATGGATAAAATCAAGAGTCCTTATTTTGCTAAGAGAGTTATAATTTTAGAAACTGTTGCAAAACTTATATCTTATGTTCTAATGTTAGATCTTGAATGTGATGATCTTATTCTCCAAATGTTTGAACATTTATTTGCTAATTTTCACAAGAATCATGCAAAAAATATTATTGCCTAAATGCAAACAATTATAACATTGATTCTGAATGAGAGTGACGATATTTTCTAGCCGCTCCTATCAATTTTATTGACTAATGTGAGAAAGAATGTGTGGAAAGTTTCACTAGCAACGCATGCACTGGCTAAAAGTGTGGTTGATCAATGTGAAGAAAAGTTGAAACCATACTTAACAATAGAAATAATAGCTGAACTAAACAAGAACTCTCAGAAAGATAGTAGTAGAAATGATCTTCGAAGACAAAAACTTTGCTTCTCATACAAAGAACCTTGGCAGCCAAGCCACAGTTGTCTAAGCAAAGAAAACATGGAAATGTTGTCAGATGAAGAACCAGAAAAAGTGTTAGATGTAGCAAAATCTCAAAGGGTTGAGGAAGCAAAAATTGGTAAGAAATCAGCAACCTCAAAGTTAGTTAAATTACAAGAGTCTATCCAAGAGAAAACAAAGAAAGTAGAGCAGAAGATTGAAGAGCTGCAATTGTTGATAGCAGAAGAGAAAGAGGTGCAAGTCCTAACCGAGTTGGATGGTACGAAAAGACTCATTGAAGATCTAACTTTAAGTTTGCAGAGTGATCAAATTGCGGTGGAGAACAACACTATGGGTGAGGTAAATGTTTCAAGCACTAAGCATACAGTCACTCTTGCATATTTGCAAATAATAAAGAGTACATTGGAAACAATGAAATCAAAATATCTGCATGTGATTAAAGACAAGGATATGGTCATCAAATTGTAGAAGAGGCCTTAACTGCATCTGAGGAAATGCGGGAAAGGGTTGATGCCCTCACTATGAAGTTTAGCTTAGTCTCTTTTTCACTTCATATGACAAAAGAACCACAAATTACTGCAATAGTTTTCACTAAGGTGAATGGAGATAACATTTTCCATGAAGAATGGTTTCCAGGGAAGTCAGAGGACGCAAATTCAAAGTTGAGCATACCTGAGACAATTGGAGAAGCATCACAAAGAGGAATGGAAGAAACATAAAGTTTGGTTTGGGATCTTGTTATTTGCAGGGACGGTTCAGGGATTGCTTGAGGACAAGCAATCTTTGGCAAGGGCGAACTGTCATGTCCCCTTTTTCAAATAAAGTAAAAAATAATAAAATTAGTATTTTAAGTTGTCTAAGTAACTTATTTTTTATTTTATTAAATAAAAGTGACAACTTAATATTACTTTATCATTATTAGAAATAAAGAAAAAGGGTGAGAAAGGGGAAAAATGAAAATAAAATAAAAGGATAAAAGTGAAAATTTACACCCTAAATCTAAAAGTATAACCCTAACCTTAAAAGTAACAATTGAGTTTATATATTGAGAGTCCTCATTGTAAATCATTCAATTTTTATTATCAATATTTCTCAATTGATTGAGACTTCCAATTCATTGGTTTTCAACATAAGGACGAAAATCCTTATAGTTGGAACAAATACTGAGGACAAAAGCCCTTGCCATTTGGATTTAGGTTTGAGGATGAAAACTCTCTAAACCTTTTAAGTAATTTCATCCAGAAATTACAAGTGTGCTACATCAAAATCTTCACACATCAATTCAACAGAGCACTAGGGTTTCAGATTTGTAAGTTTTTATCTTGGCGTAGGGTTTAATGTTATGACTGCATATTGCAATCTAAAGCAATAGTAGCTTGGGTGCATCATTTACTACAGTAGCGTCGATTGAGTTTTTTGGCAGAGTTTCCACCAAGTGCAGTAATAAGATCACAACTTACAGTAGGGTTTCAACTGCTCAGTACAAAGAATGCAATTGACAGTAGGGTTTTCAAAGCTGACCAGGTGACCACAAGGGATTCATAAAATATATTTTTTCCTTTTAAAGATCAAGGTTTGCAGAAATAAGAACATTGAATAAATTCCAACATTTAAATAGCAGCACACTGCCCTTTTAGCAGCAAGTATAAGGTTGGAATTTCATAAATATTGTCAACATTCCTTTGTAATTTGATTTTGGCAATAAACCCATTTTGTAAAAGGATTAAAGAATTGAAATAAAGTTGACCTTGTAAAATTACCATTCTGTTATATCTTTGAAAACAATTGTCACATCATTTATTTAATTGCCAATTTAGAAAACAAGGGTTTACGTAAAATATGGAATTGTTCAAATTTGTCCAAAAAGGGACATTACACAACCTCAGAACATTAATATAGAGACTACCACCATGTCCTCTCTTTTGAATACCTTTTTTTTTTTTTTTGACCACTGCTTTATGTGGTGATCTTAAGCTAAGAGCCAAGGTCTGAGGGGTATCCATTCCGACAAAATCACCTGAGGCATGATCCCGGCCTCATCCCTTATATCGTGCCAGGGTTTGCTAACAACCGTTCACTTTTGAAAACTATTAGTTGTCTATATGTTATAGGAAAGTAAAAAATATTGCAGCAACACCAAATTGGACTCTGTTGTTCAATGAAAATATTAAGGGTTGCTTCTGCTATACTCCAATTTGTAGAGTATTTTTAATTTATAAATCCAATTGGTTTCTATTATGCCATTAATGAGCATTTAAATGATCCTACTCTTTTTCATTTTTCTTTGAAAACCATTGAACCCAAAATCTTTTCATTTCAAAACAATAGCCTAAAGGAATAAAACTACAAAACTTCTTCACTTAATATCCCATCGTACTTGGGGTAAAACATTATAATAAATAAATGCTTCTCATTTGGTTAAAAGTTTTCTTACTTTGAATTCAATGCATCAATTTCATGGTAACATTTATAGTTCTATTAAAAACAAGACACGGTTCCATTTCTAAATTTGATTTTGGGACACGTTCCCACAGGTTGGGGACATAAGCCCTTTGTTTCCTAACATCCAAATACTTGCGCACATTAAGAAATGCTGCTAATTGTGGTGGGGGATGTCTAGCTGTAAGCTGAATGTCCCCATTGTTTTGGGTATAGCAAACGGATATTCCAATTTCTTGAGTAAGTTGGAACTTGGGGACATCCCTCTAGAAGAAAAATTTATATGATTTTATTTTCATTTCTTTATTTAAAATATGAATTGCCAAAAGTGACTGACACTAACCCAAATCACTAAAGAAAAAAGAAATTGTTGCCTACACCAAAGTGCAATAAAATAAAGACAATTTGAGGAGTTAAAGGATACACATCTTGAAAGAGAGCACCTACAAGAGGGGAACACTAGCAAGCATTTAGAGTAAGATTTTTTCAAATTGAAGAGGCAAATTTCCCCTTTTCTTTGTTCCTCGTATCTTTCAAACAATATTTTCTCCATGTTCACATTTCATTTTCATCCTTTAAGAGATGTATTTTTATTGTGCAATATGAATGCTAATTTGTACTAATTCTAAGAAATGTTATCAACTCTGTACGCGTCTGACGTGACATTGATGTAAGAACAATGAATCCTGGTTCAAATTTTGATAATTCGTACTTTCCTTTCCACAACTATTGAGAAAATTGATGATCCATATATTATGGTTCATGCCTTATTCAATGATTGCAAGTTTATTTGGCTTATATATTGATCATGTGCACATAAAAGGTCAATTTTTATTGTTTAATCTTTGAATAACTATATTTTTTATGGGGAGTCTTCTGTTTGTTTGGGGGGGATCCCTCTGTCCCTCCGTCCCCTAGGTATGGTAAAATCAATAACTGAAAACATCACTAGTAATGGTCAAATCAAGTCCAAATCAGTTTGTTTTATTACCTTAAAACCACTTTTTGGGGTAAAAAATGCTGGAAACTCTTCAGCATTATATGCTGCAACTGCTACCCCTTGTGTCTCCTGCAAGTGAAAACCAACCCAAGGGAAACAAAAGTAAATGCCACATAATGGAAGTCTAATCTAAAAGTAATTTTTCGAAAAGAATTGCTAAACCACAACTCAGGAAATCAAATCTTTTTGGGAACATTTCATATCTATCAATCAAAATGCACCACCATTCCCGTAGTTCGTAATCTTAAATTCTCTGCAGGACAATTGACAGAGATGTTTAGTGACTGGTTTTAATGACAATATATGCCCTTTTAGTGTTCATTTTTATTTCTTGATTACTTTGTTGCAGTATTTGAAATCATGAAAATTTGATGTTTCAGGACAGACTTAGTTTAATTCTTAACATTTTTCTTATGGTCATTTGAATGTACTATTATGTTCATTTCGCACTAAATATCTTCAATAATGTTCTTTTTAACTTCGCTGCAATCTATATTTTTTGGCTAAAAACTACAAGCTAAACTGAAAAGAGAAGCTAATTTTTACCCTGTACTAAAGTAAGTTAGAAAGCCCATACCATCATTCTTGTTAATAATTTTTTTTTTCATTCATGAACCTTTGCTTGTTTGGAAAAAAGAGTGAAATGAAGAATCTTAAAGGCAACCGAGAATTAAAACATGAATGGATGAAAGAGACAAATGTTTATTCAATGGAGAAAAGAAATTCAAGGTGACATTTCTTCAAAATATACCAAGTATTCCAGGGTCCTTGGAATGTCCAAGATTGACTTGACACCAGCACAGATAACAGCCACTGGAGTTCTTCCAAGCTCAGTTAAATCTGATGAAACATCCATTGCTATGAAGAAAGGAAAAAGCACACCTTTAGCTCCAAAGAATCACAAATACTCATCCCATCATGTGAAAATGACCAGCACAATTATTGGTATATTCCTAAAATAGTAATTCACTCAAAAGAAAGCTATGAATAGTGAAAATATTCTCTTTAAGATGAAATATCCCATTATTAATTATCATAACTCGTGCATTTAAAAATTCTTGAGGAAGAGAAGAAGTGCAATAAAATTGACAAGATAAGGGGCGGCATAGCATATTGACTCAACTCAAATCCTTGTACTATCCAATTTATTTCTCTATGGAAAACAATAGCACCTCCACTCAAAACAATGGAAACTATTGGTTGGAGTCCACTTTTCCGCCTCAAATTCTCCTCCACTTCTATCAAATACCGATTATCTCACATATGAAAAATAAATGTATAATGTATGGGATAGTATTAATACATGCTTATAGAACTCTATAATCTCCCAAAGATGTTCTCCCAACAAATCAAATCTGTAATAAGCCACAGGAATCCAGTAGGTTGAAAGTAACTAGTTTCTAAGAATACTGGTACAACTTGGACTCCAGGTTGACTTATGTCCAAACTTTCAGACTTCAATTATATAGTTTAAGTATTTTTATCATGAGCAATTATATCTCAAATACCTCAGATAATATTGTGAGCAATTTTGTAGTAGTTGTCTGCATATGTAGCTTGCTTTCTATGTTTTAAATTGACACTTTCTCCATATTTTTCTACATGAAATGATCAGCAAAGCTTTACAACAAATACCTTAGAAAAGACAAGTTGTTGGAACAAATGCTGTGATTTTCAACACAGCTTTGGGACTTCCTCATGGACTCACACTGTTAGAGATAGGGTGATTTCAGTTCCCTTAAGCTTTACAAATTCTTTGCAACCATAGCAAAAGATTCCGGAAAATGGTAAGAAAGAAGATTATTATGTTATGTGTTATGAAGGCGGTTATCTTAGCATATATTGAAAGGCGTTTATGATAATATATTGACCTATTATTGATTTGGAAGAGAAAGGAACAAACAACTAATATGTACAAGTGATCAGAAGCAGTTAAGGGACTAGAAAAACTGCATTTCCATCTTTCGTACACCAAGGGAGAGGTTTAGGCCTCTCTAGTACAAGATCCTATCCTAAATATAAGCATGAACAATACAAATTGGATTCTTTAGAAGATTTCAGCACATTAAACATGCCTATGGAAGACATCTTAAAGAAGCCAAAGGGACAATACAAAATCACAAACAAGTCTGGAAATGGATTCAGTTGCTACAAGAGTTAAATTGCAGATTTTGGTTCATCCCAAGAAGTGTCACTTTTGATCAACTGAAAAAATTGCAGTAAAAGAACCCCTAGAAGGTGTCAGTGATGAGTTTTTCAAAACTTATTTTTCAGAATTGTCATCTTGCAAAAATAGTATGGACATTGGAGAGATGGGGAAACATTTCTCCTCAATTGTTTTGCCCATGAGATGCTCAACTGAACCATCTCTCACTAGAGGACTCCTATATCAACTGAACCAAATCAAGTATTATTTGGTGGAATATGTGCTCAAGGAAACCCAATAAGATCTGACGGAGTGTATGTAAGATCTTAAAAGGATCTATTCTTTTGGTCGAACAATGGTAGGAGTCTTAAATAAGAGATTCACAGAAATGACATGCACACCCAAATAGGGTTGGGAAAGCAAATAGGAGATTATATGGCTCTGCACCCTAAACAGCCACAAATGCATTTGAACAATGATGTGAGGATTTCATATGTCCATTTGAATGCAATACCAAGGGAAGAAGATGCAAGTACCTTTGATGGCAACAAATACGTTACAAGTGGGCCAAAGCCAAAGCCAAAACATTGTCAGACAACTTTGCTAAGAGTACTGCCTCGATCATTTACGGATATATGTGACAAGATTAGGCTGTGCCCTGTGGATTACAAGTGATCAGACACTTTTTTTTTTTAATGAATATGTTAAACACCTGACCACGAACTTGGCATAAGAGGTGTTGAGGTGCTTACTGATTGCATACAGAAAGGGGCAAAATATAAAGGTTCCATCTTAGCAGATCCAAGAGTCTTGTGGCATTGAGGAACATAAATGAAAGAGAGATTTATAGTTGTATTCTGGGCACCAAAACTGCAAATAAGGGGAACATTGGATGCACACCTTTTCTAGATGATGTAAGGGAAAGATGGATGCACCCCTTTTCTAGATGATGAAAAGAGAAAGAACTTCTAATGCTTTTCAAATAGTTCCCAGACTAAGGATTGAAGTATAAAACATGCTCGGAGATAATGACTGTAAAAAAAATTTGCACTACCTATATTTCTTGAACAAGAAAATAATAATGGCTCAATGGGTAATGGAGTAATCTTGGCAAAGTCTAAAATAGGAATCGGCATGATAAGCAGTTCAAAAATTTGAAACTCAAGCCAGGTACATTGATTTTGAAATATAATTGTAAATAGCAAATAAATTTTGGAAAATTGAAATTGTTGTTGTATGGTGCCATAAATTGGAGCATGTTTATAGAATTGGATCAATATAAACAAATAATCGAAGGATTAGTTCATATAGATCAACCCTAAATTACAGCACTAGAAAATCCATTGCCTCTTCTTGGCAAACAGAACTCCTTATTCATTTGTTGTGTGAGCGATTCCAGTTTACCTAGTATCCATGCTTCCAAGATATAAGGAGGATGAACAAGGCATTTGTAGAATCTAGCAAAGATTTATATGGAAGTTAGGACCATAGCAGTGATCAGTTCCAATTTCCACTCATTGCTTGGACTCGAATTACACAACCGAGATCTCATGGGGACCTTAATATAAAGGAGTTTTGCCTATTCAACCAAGCATTAGCCATGAAGTTGGCATGAAAATTCTTAATGGAGCAATAAATACCTTAGGGAAATATTATCAAGACCAAATTTCTTATGTCCTTCTCACGTCCAAAAAATTTCAGTAACTCTTGTTACCCTCAAGGTTCCCCTGTCTAGAGGCACAAAGCTGCGGAAATCAAAAGTCTTGGGCAGAGTCCTCATTGGCAAATCAATAATGACCTCTCTACAAATTTTTGTAAGTACAACCAGAATGGTTTCAGGGCGTTGGAGTTGGACAAATCCCTCCATCCTCTCATGGTGGTGAAGACAGACATGAGCCTCAAATCTGTTTTTGAATACCTCCAAGTGGGGCATTTTGGGGACCAAGCAAGATGGGATTGGGACAAAATCAAAAGATTCTCTCAATTTAATGCGGATGGCACTAAGGAATTTATTGAAATCATATGCTAGCTATTTCTTATGGTTACAAGCAAAGATGACAATCTCAAATGGGATGTGCCAAGTAAGGGACATGCAGTAATGTCTGCATACCACCAACTTGTCTTTCAATAATTCCCTCATCACACATAACGGTCCAAACCTTGGGAGCTCAAAATTTGGTTGAAGGCTTCTTCTCCATCAAAAGTTACTCACCGCTGATAATTTTCAGAAAAGGGGCTAGGGCTGGTCATCTCCATGTCCAAATTGCTTCCAAGCGAAGGAAACTATGTATCACGTCCTTACATTGTCCATGGTCCACACAAATTTGAAAGGAATTTACCTCTCTAATTGCAAATTCATGGACATAGCCCCTTCTTGATTCGAACAAGGTTGTTTTAGTAAGTTAAATTTGAAACAAATTCCCCTGACCACCGGTTTCTTCTTTCTATTTCCCCCAAGTTTGCCCTTTGGTTTATAAGGTTGAAGTGAAATCAGCAGATTTTTGAAGGTGAATTCAATATTGAACAGAAAATATTTCAAAGAATCCAACAAGTTTTCAAAAACAACATGGAGACTTTAGTAACTAAAGTAACTAGAATATTTTGTGTCAATATGTATTTCCTCTTTTCAAGATCACTCCAAATCAGAACTAGTTGCCTCATCAACACCCTTTGCTCAAGTCAAATTTTAACGGTTCCTAAGATGGGAGGAACATGTTAATAGTGAGAAAATGAAATTATTTACATTCTAGGATCTCATCCGAATCAATGCAAACAATTTTGTAAGTGTTGGGTTGTGTGGAAGGGCTTTGAGCTAGAAAATTTTGAATCCATCTGACATCTTGAAATTGAAGCGGATTTAGAAATCATTACTCATATGCTTTGTCATTACTACTTGCATATACACAACTCATCTTCCAATATTGCTCCTCCTCAATTAATTTGGACCTTGGCAAATTTAGTTACAAACATAGTAGAGCAATTACAACACTTCATTGAAGTCCGATTGAACTATACAAGGCGAGCTCTCAATCATTTTTCCAACAAATTTGCCAAGAATGTTTCCTCCACATCCGATGCAACTCAAGGTACTAGATAGTAGATACTACCTGGAAGCAAAGCTCATGAGTATACCATCCTTATAAATAGTATTTTACTAAGATTGGCTCTTAACAATTCCATACTAAGATGTTTCAAGGATGTCAAAAAACATTTTTGATTTAAACAATGAGTTTATTCTTTTCCTCCTAAAATTTCCCCCATCGACAAGGTCCTTTTCCCATTTGTGTAATTATGCTCCTAACTCCAAAAGAGTTCCACTAGTCCATATCCTATATACCTAGCCTTATAACTCTTTCAATGTTATTACATGAGCTATTATTACACTTACCTCTCTATGTCCACAATCTATCTTGTAAATTCTCTTCTACGTACATCATGTTGTGTTTTAATTTAACATATTTTTAAAAATCCCTATTTGTCTTATCCTAGTTTTCTAACCCACCTTAAATATAAGAGGATAGCAGGAGGAGGAAGCCACCAAGGCCCTCATGGGAAAGGAGTGCAGATTAAAAGAGAAGAAGGTGAACAAAAATCCTTATATAGAAAGAGATATCGAGCATCACATCCTTACAAACCCAAGGACTGTTTTTGCAAAAATATCTATTCTCAAGGACCTCTCATATATTGTGAATAGTATCCAAATCATTTCTCATTATATTGCTCACAATTTTTTTTTACTCCCAATTCTTTCCACTACGGAAGTGGATAGCAGGAGGGGTAAGCCACCAAGGCCTTGGGATACTTCATTTGCAGTTGAGGAAGAGGATCACATCATAAAACATAAGATATCCCAACTAGAAATACATGAGTGGCTCAATGCCCCCTTCTATTCTCAAAATTATATTGCAATGTATAACTCTTAGTATAAGTAGCCAATCGTGGTACTGGTGTGGTTATAGGTACAGGGTTCATGTATGCCAGTATGGCGATATTTTTTTGACTGGGTTAGGCTTGTGTATGCCCATACAAAAAAATATTTAAAAATATAGCTAAATAAGCAAAATTAACCATATAATATGCATAAGATTAAACAAAATAAGTTAAATAAGCACAAACATACTAACAATTCAATACCAAATGTCATGATATTCAATGGTTGAACTCAAAACATGTACATAGTGCAAATGTTACAATGCAGAAATCAAGACAAATCAGCATATTCATTATATTCAAAATCATATTATCATATATATTCATTAATGCAATGAGAGGTAAATGTGTTATTGTTGTTGGTTGCTTTTGATAAAATGAATGAGTTGATTTTAGGGTTTACCTATGCTTTATTATGTTTTTGAATTGTTTTTAAGTCCATGTTTGACTTTTTTTAAATGAAAACAAAAAAGGAAAGAAAAAAATGCTCTTTTCCTTTGGGTTCCTGTAGGATTCAACCATGGCATTGTACTTCAAGTCTGGGCACACCCAAGTTTGTCTCAGATGTACCAGACCTAGAATGCAGTAGCCTAGGCAAATTTTGGTAGGGATTGAATCAGGTACATGCAGTACTGGAACTAGTACCCGATATGTGTAGGACAGGCTCCCTGGGTACTAGTAACCGATAACTTATCTCAAAGTTCTATGATTACAAGAGAGCTCTTTGGGATCCGATGAATGACATGCCAAGCTTCAATGCTCAAGCTAGGCTTTTTGGGGTTAACTTGAGGGCTTTGATCGAATCTTCTTCGCCATCCTATGGTGATCAAGATGACCCTCAATGTGCCTATAATTTACACCTTAGTAACCTATTTTGATCCAAGATATCCCACTGCCCCTGCCACTTCCCCTCCAATAATAAACCAATCAACATAGGAAAACAAGTTGCTTACCCCACTTACTCCTCCCCATAACAGTGCCATGAGTTGGCAAGATAATACAACCACCTTGAATATCAAACTTTTAGTCATATAGAACATAAGATTTCTCGTACAAATGTTGCACCGAGGGTCACACAAGTGCAAATCGTTCTAGTAGCCAATCCTAATAAATATTTACATTGATTGAATATGCAATCAAGGACTACCCCTAAAACCTTAAAACAATAAAGAATGTGTGTTGGCCCTAGAAGCATCGACGTCCAAGGAAGCTACGAGTGGTGGATACCAAAAGATTGTGAATGGATACCAAAGGAGGTGGTTGAAGGAACCAAAACCAAGGTGGAGGAGGGCAACGCATAGAAAGAGATGTGAATGGACAGCCTATAATTCAATGATGAGCATGTAATGAATTGGGACCAAATAAATCACAAGGAGGTTCATCAAGAATGTGTCAATGGTGTGGACCAAGGGATAATGATGAAGGAAACTACCTGAAAACAGAGTTGCAACCAATGTGAATGTGGTCGACCTAGAGTGCAATCAGATAATAAAAAGAGCCCAAGCCAAAAAGAACTATTATCTAGACCTTGTGATAGAGAAGTCAATATTGGCAAATGTGAAGGACCATATAACATCCCCACTGGAGTCTACCTAGAAATATGTGAGAATTTTTTTTAATTAAACACATACTAAAAATAAATTACACCACAAGAATCTAAACAAAGACCATATGAAATACTCAAAACGTGATAATAGCAAACAAAACATATTACATCAAATATCACTGATCTCTAATATCATGAGAACACATCATAATGCGAATATATAAAGTAATTATATTAACTCAGCGACAACTGATACAAGTCTACAACGACCGCTGTCAATGTACAATAATAAGTAATTACAACTCCTCATGACAATATTCAATAACAAGTACATACAATACAATGTACATATAAGATACATGGCTCCTCTGGAGCAAAGTCCCCGAACTCAAGTATCTGTAGCAATCTCAAGTGTCGTCTCGATAAGTAGTACTGTTGTGGGGAGGGAGAGCATCATCCGAACATTTTTTCACACCAACCACGGACCAATGATTCCACATACTAATCCCATCAAAAAATGACCCTCCCTTCACAGATGAGTAGATAGTGACAGTGCGAGAATCTAGAGAGACAAACAAGTACCCGTGTGCTGTATGATTTCTAAAACTAAACATGCAATGTATCATATAAAACTCGATCTATTATAAGATATTGCACAAACATGTAAATCATACTCATGAAATGATAATGTCTCATTAAACATACTTTGGCCCAAGTTTTAAGAATAATAAATAAAAACGATCTACAGATCAATCAAATTCATATACACCACTTGATCGGACTATCTTTATCTGGCATTGTGATACTAGTAAGCCAGTGAAGTCCATCCCACTCCTTACTCAGTATCAGTAATGCAGATTGGTCAAATACAATTTAACCACAAGATTCATATAATTTACATCCTACTAGCAAACACATCATATTACATATTAAACATAGGAGTAACCAAAGCATACATTTGTTCCGTCAAACATTTGAATGAATCTTACAGTATTTTCTATCCCATATTAGAAATAATGACTACAGTAAATACCATCCGGATAAAATACATCTTAACTGCAAGTTCTAATATCATAATTTATTTCCAAACATTCTACACCCTATGATAACCCATATTACCACAGTCCAGTGTTTTTAAACATAACTACTAAGTACCGCAACTAGGCTAATAAAGTAGTCATAAATACATGGAAACTTACACTTATATAGAACAGCTAGATATAACAGAACAAAACTCAATTCACATGATAAATAGAGTAATCAAATCTAACATTTGTTTACGTTTTGGGGGTTTGAATGCACGCATTCGTTAACTTAACTATATGTAATTCTTTAATATAGTTCATAATCCACCTGTGGAACTATAACCGTAAGAATACACCCCTATGAACATATATACACCTATATTTCCTATTAAGTATACCGTAACTTATTTTAATGTTACATTCACATCTCGTGTTTTGATTTACATGTTATATGATAAGCAACTCATACATATCAAAATAAAGACTACATTGGGTTCTCTATTCATCCTACACCTCATTAAACCCTCAAAAGATAAGTTAAATTACACATAACACCTACAGTTATTGGTATTTTCAAAGAGGTTTTCGTGAGATTATTCAACCGTTTAATATCAAAAAAGTTGACTATGTTTTTTAACCTAGCAAACACGCTTAATCAATTCTAAGGCTTCTATATAAATCCGTATATACTTAAGTTAAAAGTTTATTGTAATAATCTCGCACACACAAGAACTCATAGATTATTATTATATATAGATTCAGCTATTAATTGGGTTCAAATAGCAAGATGAGTTATTCCACTCATTTAAGGCAAAATCAAACTTATAATCTTCTAGAGCTTTTTCCTTGATTGGTATTTTATATTTATGTCATTTTTATATAGTCTCTACTATATAATCAACTCCTCTTAAGAGGCTAAAGGTTATTTAATCTCTTTCCCTAAAACCACTAAACATTGCTAAATTTCTCCAATCAAATAAAAGTCCAACAGAGAGAAGGATACATCTCTTATATTTGGTGACTCCTTTATATGAGTATATTTAACATCACTCATTATTATAGAGTTCACCGTCACCATTATATGTTATATTTGTCATTACAGCGACGCCTTACCAAATCACAACACACCATTTTTAATTAAAACAACTCCACACACATGGGCTGGAACAGTAAAAGTATAACGAGTCAAATTTATCTTGGACATGCTGGGGATATTATATGGGTGATGCCATCAGTAATGCCCATTATTAATAAAACAAAAATTCAGTTTATGGTTAAAAATATTCAGCGAACCTTATATGCCATATAGGCTGGAATTTAGATATATATATGCAATGATGCCTATACTCAAGGCAATAGCTTCTAAAATGTCATAAGGGCTGGAAATAAAATATGGATCGACTTCATACACAAATATAAATAAGTTTATAGCGATGTGTATATTGAAACACCTCCTGTTATAACATATAGCGATGCCACTGTGGATTAGAAAATCTAGAACACTCGCGCTGCCTCCAAACTAGCATAACTAACATTGTTAATTATAATGCTCAATTGGGTCTCTTCCTATGACCTACTTTCTATTGATGCCCTGTTTTCTATTTATAATGTTTTAATAGATATCATATGTAAATAAGGGTAGATTTTTCTAAAGCATTGATGTCTTCTTGATATGTGACTTTGTTCACGCTTCTGTAATTTGTGGCTGTCACTATGATGCTGCACCCTCCACTATGCATATCTCTCTTCTAGATTTAAGTTTTTAGGTTTTCCGTCCGAAGGATATCTTCCTTCTAAATTTCTTCCCTTGCTTATTTAATCTCTCAGGGTTTTTGGTTTCAAATTTCCCGCAGACTTGGTAGGATTTGTTCCTTTGCTTTCAAAAAAAAAAAAAAACAACCCTTCGGGCTTTTTGTCATGATCCTTTCCCGAAGGGCAGGTGCCCTTCGGGCTTTCTGTAAAGCCTTTGAAATTCGCAAGATGGACCTTCCTGAAGGGCCCCTGCTCTTCGGTTTTTTTGCAAACGACTCTCCCGAAGTTGACATGTACCTTCCTGAAGGGTACCCTACCCTTCAGGTTTTTTGTCAATGACCCTTCCGAAGGGTACCTTGCCCTTTGAGTTTTGCAACTTCCCAAAGTTTGGTCCTTTAAACTTTCCCAGAGGGTACATACCCTTCGGGAATTTTGATTTTGTCCCTTTGCCCTTTGAAATGTACCTTCCTGAAGGGCATCTGCCCTTCGGGATTTTTGTTGAGTCCTTATTAGAAGTGAATTCATCATGTTTTGATCCTTCTCGAAGGGCACCTACCCTTCAAGAATCTTGAAATGTACCTTCCTAAAGGGCACCTGCCCTTCGGGATTTTTGTTTTTGTCCTTTGTGCTGTCCTCCGAAGGAATTCCTTCAGACTTTTTGTAGAGTCCTATTACTTTCCCGCGAGCAAAATGTCTGCGGGAATTGTATTCTTCCTTTTCTCGGACTTCCTCCTGCCTACGATTGCCTCGGACAATCTAAGGGCCTTAACTTTGAACTTTCCATGACTCGAGACTTCTAAAAGAGAGAAGTCGTGCACCTCCCAAAACCCGATTTGATCTAACAAGAGTAATTCGGGTTCGGAAAACCCACTTGCTCTTACTTGTAAAACACTTAGAAGTAAAGCACAACTAAAAACCCGATTTGCACTGTCAAGAGTAATTTGGGTTTTCCAACTCGGATTACTTATGCTGATAAAACTTTCATAAGCAAAGCACTTCTCAAAACCCGATTTGCACTGTCAAGAGTAATTCAGGGTTTCCAACCAGGGGTACTTCTACTGAGGGGTTTCAACTGTTGATTACTCATAAAGTGAAATAAGTTGTCTTTTGTAAAACCCGAAGACTTCTTCCAAAAACCCGAAGCCTTCTATTGTGTAAAAACCCAGAGTCTTGCTTGAATGCACACCCTCTCACACGGCAAAATTTTTGGTATGTAGACCAAAAAATGGCCAACAAGAACCATTAGGGGTATCTTGTTGTTAGACAACAGGTATCTAAACTTTTAAAGAGATCTTACAACTGAAAGTACATGTTTTTCAACAAAAGAGTACCTGGTTTCATATTCTTCCAAGCCTTGATTGAAGAAAGCTATTGGCTTCTCCAAAGCCTCATAATTTTGTTGCATAAGAATACCTGAAATGGTGTCCATGTTAGCATAAGTATACAAAATAAAATCTTTTGTAAAATCTGGATTTATAAGTGTAGGAGCACTAGTTATGGCTTTCTTTATATCTTCAAAACCTTTTAATCCTTCTTTGGACCAGCTGAAGCTCTGATTCTTCTTTAGCATGGCTATAAGTGGCTTAGCTAAAATGGCAAAATCTAAAATATACCTCATGAAGTTGATCTTCCCAAAGAAGCTTTGCATAGCCTTTTTGTGCTTGGGCAAAGAGAGTGCAAGAATGGAGTCTATCCTTTCAGAATCTATGTTTAAACTGTGCTTTGAAACATGTCCAAAAAGCTTACCTTCATGAACCGAGAAGACACATTTTTGGGGATTTAAAGATATCCCAAACTATCTACACCTTTCGAACACTTGCTTGAGATAAACCATGTGATCACCTACATTCTTTGAAAATACTGTTATATCATCCAAATAAACAAGTACAAACTTGTTAAAAAGGCCTTAGAATGCCATGTCCATGGCTCTCTGAAAGGTTGCTCCAGCGTTAGATAAACCGAACGACATCTTTCTGTATGCAAATGTCCCCCACTTGGTTGTGAAGGTTGTCTTAAATTGGTCCTCTTCTTCAACCAAAATCTGATTGTAGCCACTATATCCATCCAACAAAGAAAACTTCTCTGAACCTACAACCAACTGTAAAATTTGTTCCATTGATGGCAATGGATAGTGATCTTTAAGTGAAGACCTGTTCAAATCATGGAAGTCAACGCACAATCGAATCTCACCATTCTTCTTTTGTATCGGAACAAGGTTCGCCACCCAAGTTGAGTGCTTGATTGGAAATATAATAGCTGACTCTATGAGCTTGTGAAGCTCAGCTCTCATCAAAGGCTCAAGCTTAGGATTGATGGGCCTTTGTCTTTGTCTCACCGGTTTAGTTTTAGCCTCTAACTCAATGTTGTGTTGAGCCAAACTTGGATCAAATCCCTTGAGATCACTATACTGCCATGCAAATATATTATCAAAACTTGTGCATAACTCAATGAAAGCTTGTTTTTGTGAAGGAGTGCATACCTTACCCAACTTCAAAATCTTACCAACTGCAATCTCTACATTGGCATAGTACTCTTCTTTTGTTGACAATGATGACTTCTCCTTCCTTAGCTCATCATCACCACTAAAAATCTTCTCAAGTGTGACCAATCCCTTGGGCAACTTATTCATTTTTAGTTGCACAATCTGATCACCATACTGCTGCAAGTGCTTTGATTGGTTTCTTAAAGAAAACTCAGCATCCTCTTGCAAGAATCTCACAATTTTATTGTCATCTTCAAACACTTGCCAATTCTCATGATTATCTGGAACAAAAGTCCTTACAAGCACCTTTATATGTGACTGAATTTTCTCACTTTTTATATCAGCTAGATTATTGAATTGTGACCAATAGCAGCGAACCTGTCAGCATGTTTATTCTCACCTCTTGATATTGCCTGAATGTTAAAAGCTTGGAAATCTTCAAGTAAGTCCCATAGTCTATGCATGTAAGACTTGAGCAACAAATTTTTGCATACATTTAAACCTCTTACTTAGTGAACTATAAGTTCACTATTACCAAAAACTTGTAAGGTGTTGACTTTCATCTTCCTAACCCACTGCAAACTGTGAACTAGTGTTTCATACTCAGCAACATTGTTTGAACAGCCAAACTGAAATTTAATAGAAGAGAAATACCTTTGTTTTGTTAGAGAAACCAGCATCAAAGGCTCAAGCTTAGGATTGATGGGCCTTTGTCTTTGTCTCACCGGTTTAGTTTTAGCCTCTAACTCAATGTTGTGTTGAGCCAAACTTGGATCAAATCCCTTGAGATCACTATACTGCCATGCAAATATATTATCAAAACTTGTGCATAACTCAATGAAAGCTTGTTTTTGTGAAGGAGTGCATACCTTACCCAACTTCAAAATCTTACCAGCTGCAATCTCTACATTGGCATAGTACTCTTCTTTTGTTGACAAGGATGACTTCTCCTTCCTTAGCTCATCATCACCACTAAAAAAATTCTCGAGTGTGACCAATCCCTTGGGCAACTTATTCATTTTTAGTTGCACAATCTGATCACCATACTGCTGCAAGTGCTTTGATTGGTTTCTTAAAGAAAACTCAGCATCCTCTTGCAAGAATCTTACAATTTTATTGTCATCTTCGAACACTTGCCAATTCTCATGATTATCTGGAACAAAAGTCCTTACAAGCACCTTTATATGTGACTGAATTTTCTCACTTTTTATCTCAGCCAGATTATTGAATTGTGACCCAATAGCAGCGAACTTGTCAGCATGTTTATTCTCACCTCTTGATATTGCCTGAATGTTAAAAGCTTGGAAATCTTCAAGTAAGTCCCATATTCTATGCATGTAAGACTTGAGCAACAAATTTTTGCATACATTTAAACCTCTTACTTGGTGAACTATAAGTTCACTATTACCAAAAACTTGTAAGGTGTTGACTTTCATCTTCCTAACCCACTGCAAACTGTGAACTAGTGTTTCATACTCAGCAACATTGTTTGAACAGCCAAACTGAAATTTAATAGAAGAGAAATACCTTTGTTTGTTAGAGAAACCAGCATCATTCCAGCTCCGGTTCTATGGTTATTCCTTGATCCATCAAAGTACAATTGTCACAAACCTTCATTAGACTCATCTTCTTTGACCATGGCTGGAATTGGTGCATCATTCTCATGAAGGCAATACACACCAAGTTCTTCAATCAGCTTGTAGGGATCCTGCTCATACAAGGTAGAAGCCCACTCATCAAGGAACAAATCTGAAACTCTATCCAAAGGTGATTCACTTTCTACTTCACTAGCTTCTAGTACTTTATCCGAGATGATACAGTTAGTATTCATAACACTTGGTATATATGGCTCCATATGAAAACGTGCAATACGTTTAAAATGAATTGTTACTTTGATACCATACCTGATCTGAACATCAAATAAGTCCAATCAACTAATAAATATCCTCCAATATTTGAGGTGAAGTCTCTTGAAAGACACATAGCAAAGTAAGGAGGCAAGTCTACCACAACATCCTGTTGAATAGTAACATTGGGACAAGCATGTAATGTCAATTTCAAATCTTTGATAATGCCTACCGTCTTTGTTAGTGACCCATCCAACTGCAATACTCCTTTAGTGTTTGGCTCATAAACAAGTTCAAACTTGTCTGCAATCTGTTTAGGCATGACTGTACTACTAGGTCCACTATCCATCGTACAATTATGAACTAAAGTATCACCTACTATCAAAAAAAGGTAAAAATGAGGAGTTTTCTTTGATTTTACCCCAGTTTTGTCCACCTTTGCCATCTTATTTACTTGTTGTAATTGTTGCTTTGTTGGTTGATCCAAATTAGTTAAGACAACACCTTTCTCAACCGATTTTGGAGACAATTTGAGAGCTGAAAGCTCTTGAATGAACATATCTTTTTGTCATAGAATGGAAAGAGAATCCCACATGCTAATGCTGATATTAGACTTCTTCATCTGGTCTATTATACTGAAATGAGATCCACTAACCTTTCACTGTACCTTCTGAAGTACTGGCTGTTCACAAACTAGAGGTAGTTGATGAACCTTACCAACCTTTATATTCTGATTTTTCTATGTTGTAGGGACAACAAATTGCTCTTTTATACTCTTAGAAACAACCCTAGGAATACTTGAAGCATTTGTTACCTCTTGAGCCTTTTCAATGGCTATTCTTTTAGCTCTAGTTACAGTTGCAACTTGACCACTTAAATTGTTAGTTTCAATACCTTGAGTAAAAGCAACATGATCATCTACTTGCCAATTTACATTAATGGCATCAGGCTGCCATTGAACTTGATGAGTCTCTCCTTGTGATGCCAAACCTGTATCTTAGTATTGACCTCGAAAAGAAAACTCTTCTTGTGTCATTTGAGGCATAGTGATGTTTTGTAACACCAAGGCTTGGTTTTGAGCATCACTGAGATTTGAGGGCTGCAAACCTAAATTCTACATCAAGTTGTTTTGAGGTGGGGTGGAAACAATAGCCTTTGAAGTGGAAGGAACATTAAGATCAAGGGCAGCATATGGCTTAGCTGGAGTTATGGCTCCTTGTGCTTCATAAGGTGGTATATTTTCTCTGAAGCCCTGATAAGGAGGCTTTTGATCTTTGAAGGGTTGATAGGTGTTTTGATTTTGCTGTTGATAAGGCCTATTAGGCTGAAATTGTTGCCACTTAAGTTGCACTATTTCATTCCCAAAGGATTGTAGCAAACTTTTTAACTCTCCTATCTCAATAGCTTGACTAGTATGGGCTGCAATTTGAGCTGGAGGTGGTGGAATAGGAGCTAAGGATGGAACTTGAGGAATTTGAGGGGCTAGTATGGAATTTACTTCTGAAAATATAGGCATTGGAGGTCTTGAAGAAAGCTTACCAACTTATATAAAACTATTTTCTGCCCTTATTGCAACCTCATAAGCATATGGCAAAGTAGTACCACCCATGGACTATATCATCACACTAATGTCAGAGTAAGGGCTTTTAAATAATAATAAAATGCATATTCAGGAGATGGCCTAATCAACACAGGTATTCTAGTCCATGTTTTTTATAATCTGAATTTAAAATCGAACATGAACTCATGAAGAGCTCTATTTATGGCAGTTAATTGCGCAATTAAAGATAGATGATCAGATTTGTCCTCAAATTGCTTGACTAACACTGCACCTAATTCATCCCAAGTAGAAATGGAGTTTAGTGGAAGGTTTCTATACCATTGCAATGCTTTTCCTTTGAAAGAGGCAGCAAACAATCTAATAACAACATTATCCTCAACAACATTATGGATTGAACGAAAATTAGCCACATCTTGGATATGCTCAATAGGGGTTGTTTGATTTTATCCTAAGAAGAATGGGATGCTCTTGAGGGCAGACACCGAAATGTCATCAAACTGGGCTAAATTCAGTGTGCTACCTCTATTGAATGGAGCAAACACCTAATTTTTGATGGCCATTTGGATAGTGGGGGTTGTAGTGATTAAAATAGTAGGATAACCAGGAGACAAATATTGTTTTTGAGGATATGGTTTTGCCCTCCTAAACCTTGATCTCTTATAACATATAAATTCAAAAGGAATACCTTTACTTGTTGACCTATGGTAACCTTTGGCATGAATGAATTGCTTGAATGATGCTATGAGCTTTACAACTGGATGTTGATGAATATCTTCTGTTGCTGCAAAACTTCTTCAGATATGCAAAGAATTTCTTCGTGATCCCACCGGGGATGCCAAAAACTGTTGTCAATCAGACTCGCACCCTTGTGAAGGTGGTTTTAGGCCTTCACAGTTTGTTGAAACATGGAAACAATCCTAGGTTGTGGGTGACTTAATCAGTGGATTGAATCTCTATATTGTAAGGGCTAGTTCCCTTTGGTGTATCAATTAGGATCTCTACTCTATGCTATGAACTGCTTGGGAAAAGGGAAAAAGAAACTTGAAGGAAAATCCTATCTAATGATGGTGATACACCTGAATTTTAAGTTGATCCACTCAATCTGAGCTCCTAAAAACACTGGTCTAGATAAAAAAAAGGCTGAACATTCAAATCCAATTGACCAATATGCACAAGTATTTCATGAAAAAGATTTATCTAGTGATGAAAGCTTGAGCGAAATGATGGAATAGGTCTAATTCAAGACACTAACCAGCGACTTGCATCCACTGTAACTTTAGCCAAAAGACATCAAACACAAAACATGACCTGCATAATCCGATCAGCTAGTAACTAAGTAAGAATCAAGACTTGACAAAGAAGAAAAATTCTATCACATGTGCAAATCACTAACATAAATACACTATACCAACAGCTGAAAATTGAAAACAATCCTATTAATATGAAAAAAGTTACAAAACTCAGTCTTTGGCAAAATTTGATCTTGCCAAAAGAGGGATGCAATTCAAGGTTAAAAAGCCAACTTATATAGAAAACATACAACCAAGAGGTTGGTGCTGAAAATAGAAAAGGAGGTCAACTCTTACATTAACCAAGTCTAATTTCCGTTATGCCAAGATAACAAAGCCTTCTAAGAATATCTTCTTATCTTTTGCCTTGCATGAAAAACCCTTTGGCATTGAAAATGGACGGTGGCCTCAGGGTTGGACTATACTGCCTCATACACGAAATCTACGCCAATCTTGGATGTCTTAGCTCAAGCTTGAACCGATTTGAAGTTGAGTTGGAACAAGAGAAGTCCTCCTTTACATGGAAAGCATGAGTAGATGTGGCACTTGATACCCTGTCAACTCTATAAATTAAGAATAGTCAACTCCACTTGCATGAAAAAGCTACACCACATCCGAATTTAGATCTCCACTTGAACTGCTAGAAACGTTTGAAAGGCTCAGATTAACGAAAGTGCATGCATGAAATTCCATGTTGGTGTAGAAGGGATGAGGTGGACCCAAGTTTGACAAGTCAAACTTTTGCATAAAAAGCCACGCCACAATCTTGGACTGAGAACTCCGCTTGAAGTTGAGTTGGAAGTGCCTAAAAGATCCGGATTGCATGAAAACCAAAGAGAAGCGTGACTTGTCAACTAGTCAACCCAAGCGCAAGGTTTAGTCAACTCCAGCTTACTCCCTTTTACATGAAAATCTCTTGAAGATGGGGAAGCATGCAAGAAATTCCACGTCAACGTAGAAGGGATGAGGTGGACCCCAAGTTTGACAAGTCAAACTCTTGCATGGAAAGCCACGCCACAATCTTGGACTGAGAACTCCGCTTTAAGTTGAGCTGGAAGTGCCTGAAAGATCCGGATTGTATGAAAACCAAAGAGAAGCATGACTTGTCAACTAGTCAACCCAAGCGCAAGGTTTAGTCAACTCCAGCTTACTCCCTTTTGCATGAAAAGCTCTTGAAGATGGGGAAGCATGCAACAAATTCCACGTCAACTCCTTGAACAGCCATTGGTCTCTTGCTTTTGTGCATGTATTGCTTCGGCATTTATTTGTTTGCGGCTATCTATTCCTTTTGGAGTTTTTGTCTCTGTTCTCTGTTGTGGACTTTTCCTTCGGGCGGATTATCTCCTTTTGTTTATTTCCTGCATGGTAAATCTCCCCTTTGCCTTGGATTTCCTCGAGCTTATTGCCCGCGGATAAGTCTTCCGAAGGAATTCTTTCGGACAATTTGTCCGATGAAATTCCTTTGGACTTTGTCTTGGTCACTTCGTTTGTTTCCTCTCTGGAGCCTTTCCTTCGGCTTTTCCTTTCCTCGGGTAAATCTTCTGAAAGAATTCTTTCGGACTTTTTGTCCATCTCTTTGCCTTCGGACAAAATGTCCGCAGCCTTTTCCTGCTTGTGCCTTTCCTTCAGCTTTTTTACTAAGGTCCTCTTACCCTTCGGCAAAATTGAAATGAACCATTCGGCGAAAGAAATGATCCCTTGAAAATCCTGGAAGTGAACTTTCTCAAAGGGATTCTACCCTTCGGAAAAACTGAAATTGCCCTTCAGAGAAATTACAAGTGTCCCTCGGACTTTCGAAATTGCCTTCTTCTGAAGGGCACATACCCTTCGGCTTTCAGAGAATGCCTTATCGGATTTTTGAAACCGCCCTTCAGACTTTGTGACAAGCCCTTCGGGATTCTTTTAAATGGTCCTTTCGGACTTTGTAAATTGGACTTTTCCCTTTTAAAAAAACCCTTCGGAAAGTGAAAGTGTCCTTGTGAAGATGCCCTTCGGATTTTTGCAAAGTGTCCCCTCAGCGTTTGTAAAAGACTTTCCCGAAAGAATGAGTAAGCTTTTCGGAGGAATTTTTTCGGATAATTTGTCTGAATGAATTCCTTTAGACTTTTTGAAAAGTCCCTCTGTTTCTTTCGGTCGTTTCCTTCAAACAAAAAGTCTGAAGGAAATCTATCTTCGACTTCTCCTTTTAAAATGGACTATTCCTTCGGACAAAAGTCCAAAGGAATTCTTGTATAGGAGCTATTGCAAATTGCCCTTCGGACTTTTGGAAAAGACTTTCTCGAAAGAATGAATTCTTCAATCAGTTTTTAAAAAAAAAACCCGAAGTCTTCTTCCTTTAGAACCTGAAGTCTTTTTCCTATAAAGCTTCAAATGGTAGAGGTTACAATTTGACTTGTGGGGTCAAAATTGTCAACAAGTACAAAGCGAAAATGGCAAAACCGAAAAGAGCAATCCCACGAACCCAAAATCGGGGGTGGAAATGCAAATGAGAAGGGAATATGGCCAAGTAGAAGCAATGAGGGAAGTTTTTGAGGGAATGGAAGATCCAACTCTCCTAACATCCAAGGTCGATTGAAAGAAAGAAACTCTGGATGGAATGACGACCAGATGAAGAGGTGGTAGAGTGCGGAGGCCGCCCACTATGTTGTTGTCTGGACACCATACTATATCTCAAAGGCCTGGTAGATCTAGTCTGTCTCTTGGTGTAGGACTTGGTATAGGCTTGGCTATGATGGCTCGGGGAACTGTGGATGGTATCTCTGGGCCGAACAGATCTGGAGTAAGAAGCAGAGTTGGCCTCACAGTGGTGCTTAGTGACTCTCATTGAAGGTAGTATTGCGAAGAAGGAAGTGATCCGCCAAGTAGAACCTGGTCTGGAATGTGGCTGAAGTGTGTGCTCACAAAGCCTCAGAGCCTCCTATATGTATAAGGCCAAGCATTTTTTATCCTCATACCTGAAGAAATCAGAATGACCCTGTGCCCTCCTAAATAGGCAATAGAACCTCCCTCTGATCTCATAGTAAATGGGGAAGCAGAAGATGAAGTGTGTCTCTGCCTCAGTCTCCTAGAGGCTACACAGTTGGCAAATCCTATCTGAACGATCAAGGAGGTGATCCATCTCGAACCAAAGTCTGTGAGAACCTATTCTAAGCTGGCCAAGGGGGATGCGAAGGGCATGCATCCAGTGACGAAGAGTATACTGACGGATAATGAGACAATCACTCATCTCCAGGAAGTGCTCAGCATAAAAGGCCATTTTAGGGCATAGCCCCTCATGAGGGTTAACCCAAGTGGTGTGGATGAACTGCCTATAAATATCCTCTTTGATGATCTTGTTTTTTCCCTGTCCAGTAGGTAGAAGGTGGCCCAATGAGTCCAAGAAATACTAAAAAGGAGGAAGACGATCCATCTGAATGCCCACTATCCCTAAGAGGTCGAAAACCTCAGCGTACCAACTGCGACCACAATGAGAATTTAAACAAGCAATAGCCTTTGATGAACAATACGCCAAGTACAGGTACCTATCTCGCCCCTCAACGAAATCAACGAAGCCTCAGATGCGGTGTAGGAAAGAGTTTATGTCAAACATGGTCTCCAATCTAAAAGGACACACCCCAAACTCAGCGAAAATAATGTGCTGGGGGACAGTTTGCTTACACCTGATAAATCGGCGAAGAAGTGTCTGGACTCTCTCTGCAGAATCCCAGTCAGCGACCAATAAGGAGGGCTCCCAAACAACATAGCAATAAAGAATAGTGGGTCTTATGAGGCAGTCCATGAGGGACATTTTGGAGATGTCCTAGATGTAATGTCCCCTCTTTCCTAAGAGATATCGCAGAGTTTTGGGTTAGCCTATTCCAACATGTCCATAGGCTAACAATGGAGTTCAGGGAATGATTTGCTAGGCAATTATGATTTGTACCATGGAGGAGTTTTATTTTCAACAAGGTGACTTAATGACTTTTTACAGAGTTATTTTATAAAGTCATTTTTATAAAGTTACTTTATGAGAAAAATAGAAAAAATTATAAAAGTGACTTTATGTTATAATTTTATGTTGGGGAAAAAGTAAAAATTAGAAAATAAAAATAAATTAATTTCCTCCAAAATGGGACGCCACCCTTGGAGGTTCTAGAGTTTTCTAAAAATTAGAATTAATTGGATTTTGAAGTCCAAACTTGTTATGGAGGTTTATAAAAGGTCACTCTACCACATCAAGGGTTCATTATGTGATTTTGGAAAACTTGAACTTCTTCATACTTGAGCTAGTATTTTCATGCCTAGCTAATTTTGAGGATGAAAACCCTTAGAATTCAGTGGATTGGACGAAACCCCAATTCCACCATTGAGAGAGGAATCCATCCTAGGTTTTTTAATGAGCTACATTGCAGATTTGTGTTGATAGTAGCCAAGGGTTTGCAGATTTCACCATTTTTCTTGGGCGGCTAGGGTTTGAAATCAGTTTGGTGAATTTATGGACAGATTTTCTATGTGGGTATGACAGAAAAATTGCAGATTTGATTTATACCATTTGGAACTAAGGTTTCAATGGAATTTATTGGTTCAGCTAGGGTTTGAAGACATCAAGCATATTGGAGGCTTTATATTCAGCTTTGAAGGCAATTTGAGGATGATTTCATTATTGGGATTCATGGCCATGTTGTATTGATGATTTTACATGTTTTAGAGGCTTCATTGGAGATGGAATCACATATTTTGCAATCAGAAATTCATATCAGACCCCTGTAATTTCATATCAGACCTCAGATCGGTGCATTTCCAGCCATGCATTGATGTTGGTTTGTCATATTTTCATCATAGGAGTGCAGTGCTTCAATTTGGCATCACTGGGCTAGGGTTTGGTGAAACTTCCAACATCTTTTTGTGAGGGTTGGTCTGGTTCATGAATTGATCATTCATGCAAGCATATGTAAGTCTGATATAAAAATCAGACCTTGATCATTTGTAATCAGCCAACATCATTTCAAATAAAGAGGCCAAACTTTCATCCGAATATGTTCTATTGTGTTTTTGTATATGTATGTGAGCTGGTTTAATTAATTTCAGTCATCATTGCATGTTATTTGAATGCCATATTGCAATCTTTCTATCTTCATAACATAACCAACACAGTGAAAACAAAATATTAAAACCCTAAGTGAAACCTCATAAAAACAAATCAAAAATTTCAAGACAGCAGAGTTATTTTCAGTTCAAATCTAGACAGGGTTCTTACACTGGAAGTGGTGGCGAAAGCACTGTCTCTCAAGGAGGGCTAAGGATCCATAACCCTTATTAACACAAGGCTGGAGGGCTCGTCTCAAACTGAAACGTGGGCCAAAAAACTGAATGCCCAAGTAGGTATATGTGTTGGTGATCTTGATCTCCTCGCCCCTAAAGAAGTGGAAGTGCAAGTTCTTCAAACCATTGAGGACCATAACCTTGGCTTTACCCAGGTTAAGCGTCAACTACCAAAGGTCGTAGAACAAGACTAAGGTATCTAGCTGTCTTTGCAGACCATTTGGAGAGGAGGCCAAGAGGACCACATCATCAACAAACAAAAGGATGGATATTAGAACCTGGTGAAGTAGGCACCCATCGTTGTCCTGGATATGCTCATGGAGGAAGGATTTGAGCTCATCTATGTATATCCCAAAGAGAGTTGGGGATAGGGGGCACCCTTGTTTGACCCCAATGGTACTCCTGATGAAATCCAATTCCTTGTGGGTTGTGTGGAGGTGACCCAAAACAGTCTCGTACAAATGCATGATGGCAATGAGAAGGCTCTTGAAAATGCCAATATCTTTGAGTCTCTAAAAAAGTACCACATGCGAAACCGAGTCAAAAGCTTTCTGAAAGTCTACAAAGCAACAATAAACTTTCAACATGCGATGGCAAGCCTCCTCAATGACAGCCTGGAGAGTAAAGATATGATCAATAGTCTAGTGAGCCGGACGAAAACCTGCTTGCCCCCTAGCTCTGAGGTGCCTGTGCTCTAACTCCTTAGAAAGCTACATATGGAGGACTGTAGCATAAAGTTTGGAGAATGTATGACCCAACATAATTGCCCTTGTATTTGTTGGGATCCGAGCTGGGGCCCGATTTGTGGATGGATGAATGGTATGATACGACCAAGCCGGTAGAAAACCAAAGCATACAACGTGGTTGAAGAGGTCAATCAAATAGCTACCAACAACCCATAACCATACTTGAAGAATTATGCTTGGAACCCTTCCTCATCTGCTGCCCTGCTACTATTCATCACTCTAACTGCCTCTCTGATATTTTTGTACGTAAACAAGTGGCAAGAAGATGGTGGATTATCAACCTAGATAAGTGGCTATCCAGGAATATCATAAAGATTGGAAGTGTGAGAGAGCATGGATTTGGGGCTAAGCTCTAAGGGAAGAGGAGAATGACGAGGGAAAATGGTGCACCAAAACTACTTAGGAGAATCCCAAAGAGACACATAAAGTCTGTCTACGTTGGGAGATAAAGAGGCATTTTTTGCGGCGAAGGAGACAGCGGTAAGATGTTTTCAAGGTGGGATAAGAGGGGTAGGCCTCAATAAAAGCATGCCGTAATTGGCGGTGTAGGGATTTGCACTCATCATCATACCACTTGTTCATGGGGCAAGCTTTTTGTTGGTGGGATGCGGAGGAAGACTGGGTGGATCTAGGGAAGGACACGAGGGCAACTTCCCAAATGATGGAAGACAAACAAACATACTTCGTTGCGACACTATCCAGAGAAAATTAATGGGACTCAGAAGGGAGAAGTTGTCGAATGTGGGAAGAAAACATGTCAGGATCCCCTTCGTCAAACCGAAAAATGGTGCGAGGGAGGCCATGAAGGGGGACGGTGACAGGAGGAATGTCAATACGAAGTGATAAAGAGAGAAGAGCATGATCGACAAGAGGAATGGAGGAAATAGAGAAATGGTTGACCAATGACAAGGAGTTTTGGCTAGGAAGGACATAATCCACTACACTAGCACCCCTGTCATGAGGTCGGCAAGTAAAGAAATGAGAGTCGGGAAAGCAAGTAATCCCATTGAGGATCAATAATTCATGTGATTCACCAAGCTTCAGAAGGTGTCAGCCATAAGTGTGAGGGTCCCTGAATCATCCTCTGAAGTCCTATGCTAGCTATCTCTGGATTCACCACCTGAGTGCATAACATATCCTCTGAGAGATCGTGGAGAGGAACCTGAAGGGTTCTGGGGCAGGTGTTGAAATCACCCAGAAGGATGACTTCCTGAACCACTGAATACTGAGCAATGTTGTCGTACAAGTCAATAAAAGGATCACCATCAAAACCATTATGGATGGCATATGGGGAGGAGGCCAGAGGGAAATAACATAATGCAATGTATATATCCCTAGATTGATGGGCAACACCCCATATACATACCCATATGAACCTAGCAAACTCATCTTTGGCGACCAAAGAAATCCTGCTCTAGAGGGAATCTCTATACAAACACGTTACACCTCCCGAACCTCTGACACCACCTGAACTCCTAGTCTCCTGCCTACAAGCAGAGTACCACTAACATCCCGTGATACCAGGGAGAGGCCGCACAGGACTCTCATGAGTCTTCGTGATGAAGAGGATGCTTGCGGATCCGAGAGCATCATGTATAAGGCCAGGTGAAGACCAAAAAGAGCCATTACAGTTCCAACACCTAATAGATATGCTCGTACTCTATCGCCTCTCCCACCTAGCCCATCATTTGGTAGTCCTAGGTCGAGACTCCCATCCAAGAGGGAAGGTGTCTATGATTACCGCTCGAAGGTTCTTGATAAACTACCCACTTCCCCGCCTTTCGTGCTACCATAACCAATTCCCTGGAGCGTTTGAGCTCGGCTACCTGTGACCTGGTAAGATCTTCAACAAGGAAGATCTTATTAGGAAGTGAATATAACAACTTTTTGGCCCTAAGAGCCCTGAGTCTATCTGTTGTTGATCTGAATCGGAGAAAGAGGGTAGACTCGTATCCCAACCAAGCACGATCAAGATTAATATCTTGAATACCCAGAGTGTCTCTGATGAATGAATTCCCAACCGCTAAGGGGTCCTGTGATGATTGGGGTGAGGGAAGCCACCTTACCTTAAGGTTTAGCTCACGTTCGTGCCTTAGTGCGTTCCTCCACTAGTTTGGCTTGGACAACCTCCTCCACAATAGCCATAGCCGAGGGAGTATTGTCCTTGCCACTAACCACCTGTGCCCATGATTGAATATGTGAATTTATTTCTTGTTTGAACGAGGCTTGTTGTAGTCTAATCTCCTGCTGCTGATTTTTGAGATCAAGAATCTCGACTTGTATGGTGTCATTGGGAGAATTGAGATTGTCCACGCTACTGAAAACCTTTTCTTTCAAAATAGCATTTTTGGATTCAACTACTGCAATCCGGTTGGTGAGAACACACACTTCCATGTGAAGAGCCTGGTTCACAATTTCCATCTATTGTACTCTGTCGAGCAATTCCTATATGATATCATCGTTGTCCTTGAAGTTTTAGAAGTTCTGTCAATCTGATTTCTGGATACATGTTATCATTTTGAGGTGGTTGTCTGCAACATTTGTCTGGGGCTCCATATCTGCCTGGTTTGAAAGCATTTGTGTTAGAGGGACACCCTGTAAGGGTGAGATGGAGAGAGGATTGGAAGACGAGCTGCCATAAGGCATCAAGGATCAACTTAGTCATGACCTAGCAGCAAACCCAAGAATGCCCAATGCAGTTAAAATATGCTCTGGAATTTCGTCAAATAGTTGGCAGCAGACCCAAAAAAGCCCAGTGTAGTTATTCAGTAGTTTCGTCAAACACTTGGCAGCAGACCCAGGAATGCCCAATGTAGTTTAAAATATACTCAGGAATTTTGTCAAACACTTGGCAGCAGTCCCAAAAATGCCCAACGAAACTGCTATCTGTTCCCGTTCAAGAATCTGAAGAGCAAATCGTCAACAATCTACAAATATGTTCCTTTACACTTGCTGCTCAAAATTGTGGCAAAAACTCACGATTTTATGTCACAATTGTACGGCTCTATGGACAAGAAGCCTTTTCTACAAGTTTCTTTCTAATATGACACCACCTTGAGGTCTTGCATTGCCAGTCTAGTCCTCTCTTGTATTCAGGGAATAGTTTCTGGTGAAGACATAAGGTGATGGAAACAATCAAAAAACCAAAGCTTTGTCCATTGCCTCATTCAATTTTTGCTCGCTTTGCATGTTTAATTTGAAGACCCACATGATTTTTTTTGGGTACTCAAATTTGTAATGCATATATGTAGTATGTTCTTTTGGTTGGGAATAAGCTAATTGTAATGTCCCCAAATTGAGATAATTGAGGAATAATAGGGCTTTCAAACAAACCCTTGCAAATCTGAAAATTATGCTTCATATTCCAGCAAACCTAACTATGGAAGATGCTTCAAAACCACACATAGTTGCAAACCCTAGGCACCAATGTTGGAAAACTTAAACAATAAATTCCAGCTTGTTGTTTCAGTTCAATTTCACTTCATTAATCATATAAAAATAGCCAGAATATTCCAGAAATATAGCACTGCAATAAATACCTTTGATGACCAAATGTGATGCCAAAACAAGATAGAAATAGTAGAATAAATTATTAAAATTATTTCTAATTTTTTTGAATATCAACAAGGTCC
Organism: Torreya grandis; assembly: GCA_037957365.1. Classification (NCBI taxonomy): domain Eukaryota; kingdom Viridiplantae; phylum Streptophyta; class Pinopsida; order Cupressales; family Taxaceae; genus Torreya; species Torreya grandis. The sequence continues at coordinate 2,531,027 of JARHVA010000097.1, forward strand.
AAATTGAGCTTAAAACCACTCCTAAGCAAGTCACCCTAGGACAGAAAACATAAATAAAATCCAAGTCCTTACGCAGCACTATTTTTTAGGGGTCTTCAAACCCTATACCTATAGTGCAGCGCAATTTAGCTATGTTGTTTGGGTACAGGTCCGAGTATGGGGACGTCTCGGGTACAGGGGTATGCCATTTTTCAAAAACTTTGATTTGGATATGTTGTGGGTACGTCTATATATATATATATATATATATATATATATATATATATATATATATATATATATATATATATATATATATATATATAATGCATATTACTCATTTTTTTAGTAAAACACTTGAAACTACATGGTATGAAAATATGTCTATAAAAGATAAAACACTAAAAAATATTTAATATTCATTCATTACTTCAAAGACAAAATGTACTTTCAAATCTGGAATAAATCATCTTGATTGCCCACAAAATCATGAATGCCACTCCCATTATTTTTCAACTTTATCATTTACTGGCAGTTTCTCTCACAAGGGCTCATCGGTACATTGAATCTCACAAAGTGCATGCCTTAAGGGGTGCACGGGGAATGGGGTGGGATTAGCGTGTGGCACTTTGCGAGAGATATTCTCATACTATTCTATCATGCATACATCCCTTCATTCAGGGTTCATACCTCCTATGATGTCTCCTTGAAATCTTGAAACCCTGAAATGTGGCTAAATCTGAAACCCTAAAACCCTGGAATCTGAGTAAGTCTGAAATATGATAGGATCCTCCAAAACCTAGAATTTGCATTATAGCTTCTAGAGGTTCGAAACCCTTCTCAAACATCCTAGAAGTTTATAAATAAAATATAACTTAAAGTTTAAGAAACTAGATGTCCCTATCTAAATGTAAACTATACTTAAATGTTTATTTTATTTATATACTATTGGGTTCGGACTGGATTTACATTTTTTTAAATTTTTTGTTGACTTCCATTGTTTCTCCTTGTTGGTACCTTTCTAGATGCCTCCAAGACGTTTCTGACAGGTACCCGAGATGTACTGGTACTCGAGGCGTACCGAGATGTGAAACGTGGGGCAGGGGGTGAATCCTGCAACACAACAATTTAGGGGTCTTCCACAATTCCACATGTTCGCTGCCCTCAAAACAGCTCCACACCCTTGGTGTTGACCTCCCAACCAAGTCGCTACACCACCAAACCCAATTGCCACCCTTGAGGATGAGTCTTCACTCTTCAATTGGAGTAATTCCTGAATTTTCTGAATGTTCAGCCCAAATGCAGCCTCTGAAATGATGCTGCCCTAATCAGAATTAGAGGGTTTCATCCCTAATTCCCTTAAAACTTTGAAGGTTTTCGTCTCCAAAGCCTTGAGTTAAGCTTTTTGTGCTTAGTCTCATAAATTGATATCCAAAATTAGCATACCTCCAAATGAAACCTTCCTTTGCTTTTATACAACTCCCTCCAAGGGGCACACCCAAAAGAGAGGGAAACGCATATTCAAATCATAAGAAAGATTGCTTTTTTAAACTCTTACTTTAGTCAAGTGACGCCCATGACCCTTAAAGGGCCCCAACTTAAGTGGCTCTTATAATATAAAGTACCTTTTACATGTATTCATTCAAAATCACTTGCCTTTTTTTTTTCTCTTTTTCCTTAGCCCTTGAGAAATAAGTGAGGCTAAGTGTCTTCAATCATTTCATGTCCAAAAGGGGGACATGACACTAATCCAGCATAATTAGGAAGGAGAGATAGATGGGGCATCAAATTCATAAAACCATTCAAGAAGATGAGTCAAAGAAGGTATAGGTACATAGTTGTCACAACAAATTAGAGGGCTAGGTACAAAATTTTGAAGTATCATCTCCAACCATGCTTTCAACTTGGGTAATACTTCATCATGGCGCAATGGACAAAAGATAGCATATGCAACCTTGGGATCATCTGTCAAGTCTCGAGCCACATATTCTCGTTCAGCTGCCACATTATCTTGTGTTTCCTAAAGGAGATGAGCCTCCTTCTGGTAGATTTTTTGTTGATGTTGGGTTGAGCAACCCAACACAATCTCTATGATGTTGCACGGTAACTCTTTTAGCGGGACTTGATCTCGCATCACCTCCAGTCCTTGCACCACCTCGTGTAAAAATCTGAACTGGGCGTAGAGGGGAACTCTTTGGCTAGTATTTAGAATTGAGCTTAGCCCGGAATATGCTTGTATTTTTATGACACTTCTCCCACTTATCAAGCAACTTGGAAAATTCCTCATTTTTATGTTCACCATCAGACTTACCACATCTTTGAAAATTCGTGCAACATTGACTATAATGACCAATCTCACCACAAATAAAAAACTATTGGGTTGCACCCTTCACCATAGCCACCTCAACCTCTCCCATATCTTCTGCCTTAAGTTGGTTGTTCCACCCACTCTATACTAACCTATAAAATGTGCTTTCCTCATTGCTCGCACAAGGCTTGCACAACCTATAGGTCAATGTATCATGGGTAGAGGATTGACAAACCTCACATCAATCCTTCATAGTCACATTCTTCATTTTCTGCAACAGAAAGTAGGCAAAAGTATTGCGGCATTCATAACAAATATTACAATATGGGATGGATGCAAGCCCCTAGTAAGTCACTACTCTAATGTTTCGCTCCTACGCACAGGATAATCATGGTGCGTGTCCCTCTGATAAACAATCAGCACACCATAAACCATGCTTTCCATTAGGTTGTGCACCACTTTCCAGCTTTTCCAACTTATTTGTCACCTCCCCAATCTGTGCCCCCACCCAAGACCCAATCCCTTGTGGGTCTATCTAGTAACCAAGAACAGTCCACAACAAGGCAGCCTCCAATGCTTTCCTCTGAGTGGAAAATGTTTGTTTCACTAGCGCACACTATAAGTTATTATGCAACCCACCTATAAACTATTCACGATGTAAAGAGGGGTCAAGATTATAAGATAACTTGGCCAATAAGTCCTGAAACCTCTGATCAGAGGAACACTCCAAGAAAATTTTGAATTTTCTGAGTGCAAAAATAGTCTGATGCTGCAACTCTAGGTACTCAAACTCATCTAAAAATATCCTCACCTCATTCAAATTGGTGTGCGTCCCTATAGAATCAAATCTTGCATATGAGTTTTGAGCGTGCACACTCATAATGGCTGCAACCAACTGAATTTTACATACAAGATCTCAAACACTTTTGGCATGCCAATATATCTTGCATGCTTGCAAATGGCATGCCGCGTACTACATCCTCCACTCTGGTGAATTCCTTTACAAATGGTTGTACAGGCTCATAGATGACCATGGTGATTAGGCCCTGTGGCCCCCAGATCCTATGTTTCTTAGAGAACCGCCACCTCCAAATGAACTACCTCCACCAAAAGATCCACCACATCCTCTAAAAGAGTCGTTGCCTGCAGAAATTCTATTTCCAAATCCATTAATTTCGATGCCACTACCCAAAGATCCATTACCTCTGGTTCCACCTCCTCTAGTAGGAGGATTATTAGATCCTCCTACCCCAACCACATTGATGGGTTTTATGAAACAATGCCACTAGATCGATTGGTGTCAACCTCGCATGCATGGGCATCCACATATTTATCTACTTCTGCACTCGTATGTCCTTCAATACTGGCAATAAACTCTTCATGTGCTTGGTTCTGTATAGCCACTAATCTATAAAACTCAACTGACTACTCTTCTTTGTTTTGAATTGATTCTTCAAGACTAACTATTGTAAACCTGGAGCTGTGCCCTGAATCAAAGACATGTGTAAAATGGCCAGTCCTCTATCCGATTGAAACAATGGGATCTTCTCACGAGGGTGGGTGCCTCAATGGTGAGAAGAACCTCCAGAGAAGGCTGGTTCCTGTATGATGTATCAATGAGGATCTCTACTCTATGCTGCGAACTACCATGGAAAAGGGAGAAGGAAACTTTAAGGGGAAATCCTACCTAAAAAGGGTGATACACAAAAAGATTGATCCACTCAACTTGGAACCTTGAACACTGAACAAACAAGGGAAAAGGAAGACCTTCGATTTCAATCAATCACTTATGCATAAATATTTCATGAAGAGGTTCGATCCAATGACCAAAACATGAGGAAAAATGATGGAGAGAGGTCTGATACAAGACACTTTGTAGCCACCTAACATCCATTTACAGTGTCAGCAAAAAACATAAAGAACATTTAACATGACCTACATAAGGATAATCTAGCAACTAGGTATGAATCAGAATTTGGGAAGGGAGAGAAATCTACCACTTATGCAAATTACTGAATGAATATACACTATGCCAACACTTGAAATTTGAAAGTAGTCCTTCTATTGATTGAAAAGGTTACACAACTCACCAATGGCAGAGTCTGGTCTAGCCAAGAGAGGGATGGATCTTTAATCAATGCTGAAAGCCATTTTATAGAGAATTACAAAACCCAAAGTTTGTCGTTAAAAATTTGAAGAGAAGGATTTACTTAGGTTAACTCAAGGCTGACTTGGCCTTTCAATAAAATATGCTTTCTTTTTTGTCTTTGCATGAAGCTTCTTGCGCTTGAGGAAGTGAACTTGTCTTTGTTCTGAACCGCCCACCTCTCTTTGCATGGAAATCCACGCCAATGTCAATTTTAGAGCTCTACGTGAGCTGCTTGATGCCGCGTTTGAACGTTTGAAAGGCTGAGTTGGACGAAGAGATCATTCTCCTTTGCATGGAAAACTCTTAGTAGATGTGGCATTTAACAATTAGTCAACTCTAAATCGAGAAAAGTCAACTCGACGTTCGAATTTGGAACTCTGGTTGAAGCTGAGTTGGACCTTCGGATGCATGAGTTGATCCGGAGATGAGCAGGACTTCAACAACCAGTAAATTGAAGCTTTGATCGGTGTTCGAAAATAGCCCCTGCTTGCATGTATTTCATCCTGTTCTGGTCTCCTTGTTCATGTCTATTTCTGGCAAGATTCTATATTTGGATGTATTAGTCTATATTTCCTCCGTTTGGCCTTTTCTTAACTTCCCATCGCTTAATCTGAGGTCAACTTCCCGTGGTTTAATTCGTTTGGAATTCTGGCTATACCTTTGTTTCAACGGTTACTTCTCGCGGTCAAAATTTAACGTCTTGCGGGATGTCACTGTTTGACATTTTCTTGATCTTATTTCCTATCAGGCCCCTTGGTCTTCTTATTTCCTTCGGACTTCTTTTCATTTCCTGCGGCTTTCTTTCCTTTGGCTTTATCTTCCGAAGTATTCCTTTTTTGTTCGAAGGAATTCCTTCGACTTTTTTCCGAAAGATATCTTCCTTTTCTTTTCCTTTGCTCGGGCTTTTGTTTAGTCGGGTCCTTCTCGTCTGGCGACTCCTCTCTGAATTTCTTCGGACTTTTGCCCGAAGGAATTCCTTCGGACAAAAAGTCCGAAGATACTCCTTCATCTTTGCCTTTATTGACTTCGGACTTTGTTGTCAGCTTTTTGCATGGGCCTCTTGTAATTTCTCCGAATTTCTTCGGACTTTTTGTCCAAAGGAATTCCTTCAGACAAAAAGCCCGAAGGAATTAATACTTTCTCTTTTTGAACTCCGCTGAGAATGCCCTTCGGACTTGCACAAGGGTTCAGGCACCGACCAAGTGCCCTCTGCAAGGGCTCATGGCTCTCCCTCTGTGCCTTTGTCAGAAAAATTGTAGGGCACCCGGGTTTTTTGCAGGGGTCTCGAATTTGTTCCTGTACCTTCCCTACGGGTAGGTGCCCTTCGGGATTGTTGAAAATGATCCTTCTGAAGGGTACCCTGCCCTTTGGGTTTCTTGAAAATGACCCTTCCGAATTAATCCTTGGCTTTTCCTTGCTTTTTTGGGCGGACTTTTGGATTCTCCGAAGTATTCCTTCGGACAAAAGTCTGAAGGAATTACTTCCTTTGTCTTAGGCTTTTTCCTTTGTTATTTCCTGCGGACTTTTGTCATTAGCACTTCTCCGAAGTTGTCCTTAGCAGGAGCCTTCTTTGACGGACCATTCGTTCGGACAAACGTCCGAAGGAATTCATGCTTTTGTAGCAAAGGCCCTTACCAAAGAAAAAAAACAATGTATTCTTTCTTCCTTGGCTAGAGACGTGAACTTTCTAAATGGCAGGAGACAATCTGACTTGTGGAAGAATTGTCAACACTAACACCTATACTATTTCCTCTTAAAATCCTACTTCTTAACCTCTTTTCTCCAATCTAGTGAAATTCTTCAATGTCACTCAAAGTTTGATCCAAATATTCAGGGTACGTGCAAGTATCTTAACATTAGTGGGAAGCTAGGTTTATCTCCTTCAGATCTGAATCCGTCGACATCCTTACTCACTATTGTTGGACCCTATACATCGACACCTCCCCTCATTTATCCAATCAGTTTCCATTCCCACTCTGTGCCATGCGCACCTTGACCAATGGGTGTAACCTAGTACTCCTAACCAGACCTCTTCCGATGAATGTGCTTCCCTAGAATGTGACATAAATGGGTCTTCCCTTCATCCATTAATGTGGATAACTCACTTTCGCAACGTTGTGTCCATCTCTCATGACATACCAATCTAGGATCTTTCCCATCCATACTCCTACTTCTATTTGACCCAGATTCGTATCCTTCTTCCCCCAACTTCCTGCCATGCACGAATCCATTTGCACAAATGTTTGCTTACTCCAGACCAAGATTTTCCACCTTATCAACAAGTAGCATCTTGATCCATAATACTAGTTGTTTAATGTATTTCATTTGAGGTCGTGCAGGTGATTATTGTAAATTCCAAAATGTAGCTCTCAACAGTGCCCACACAAAAGTATCTACCACACAGGTCCACATTGTATCCTAAGCTTTCAATTTCGTAGTGTTTCTAGGTGTCCACACAATCCCTGATTATGGGTAATAGATCTCGTATGTTTCCAAGTTGCAATCCACTCAAACAAATGGCTAGAGAACTCTCAGGTAAAAACTTCATACAACGAATCACACAAATAACGATAAATACATACCTTTGGGTCTTCTCCAGCAAGCGCCTCCTTTCTTTCGAACTCCAAAGTCTTATTATCTTTCCCATCATCAATCTCATCCTACATAACACGCCAAAACATCTTGTGACTACATATTCCATCTCATTGAAGGTCCCGACAATGAAACCAAAAACTTAGCTAATTTTAGATTGCGCACATAAATACCTTAGCCAACACTTAATTACCACCCCACATATCAACCCTTTCAAACCGCTCACTTGAGGTGCGCAATGGGTTACTGATGACCTCCAGTTAAAGCATACACTACAAAGTACATCGTGTATGCAAGCAAGGAGAAGAAAACAATAATATTGCCCTAAGCATACATCATCAATGATCATGTTAACGCAGTGGATTGCACCCTGGACAGGAGGCCGAGCTCTTGCCTTCCACACGCAACAATGGAAACTCCCCTCTTCACTGTGGGCAAGGCAAAACTGAGGGGAGAGTCTCTAGATAAGGACTAGCTCCCTTCGATGTATCTTTTAGGTCCTAGATTCCCTACTGCTAACAAATAAATGAAAAAAGGGGGGGGGGGGGGGATGAAAAGGGAGAAGGATGCTGAAAACATAACCTAAATCTAAACTAAAAGGTGATACACCAAAAAATTTGATCCACTCAGCCCGAACATACACTTTTCACCAAGAACAAGCTCCCATACACTTCATTTGACACGAGAAATCCTTCTACATCAGTGAGCTAGGGGTCCGTGGATATACAGGGAGGAAGAACTACCAGAAGCGTCCTCAGACGCACTATGGCAGCCTATTCGCAAGCACCTACACTCCTCTAGGGACACTTCTGGCAGACCTACAAAAGAAAAGCTCACAATCCACTAGACATGCTGAAATCATCCTGCAAAAGCATAAAGGAAAATGACTTAACACAGAACAAAGGCATAGACACATACGAAAGTGCAAGCTCAAATAGAGGTAAAAATGCTATGTCTCGATTCAAGGTAAAAACCGGCAGAGTTCTGCCTTACAAACCCAGATATTTTTGGGCAGAGCTTTGCCTTACAGGCTAAGAGGATCCTTTTCTCAAAATGAGAAGTTTACAATATATAGAAAGAGAAGTAAAGGCGCCTCTTTGAAAAAGACTTTTGGCGCCCTTTGACAAGCTGGCCCATGTGCGTTGAGAGCATCGGGAAGAGGAAGCCGCTTGATAGATAATACTGTGTCGGCTCCTGCTTTGACTTTGGCATTCAACCATTAATGTGAAAGCATGGGCCGCACCTCTTTTCTGCAAACGGACTGTTTCCTTTCAGATATTCACGCAGTTTGTCTGCTCATAAATGCAAAGTGGAGAAAATAGGGTGCGCCGCTTACTGTTTGCGCCGTTTGATGACCACTTGGCAGGTATTGTTCCAACTGCTGGAATAACTCCTTCCCCTTTGCCACCTAGGCTGTTTTGTCCGTTTCTGCACTTGATTCTTTTGTCTCTTCCTTGCTTTGTCTTTTCTGGCTCCTTTGGCCCTCGGGGTTATCTTCATGGCGGGTCGCTGAGTTCTTTGGGCTCTTCTTTAAGCTTTTCAAAATCAACGGCTATTTCACTGCCTTAAATTGACGTCTGTGCACCTGTCACTGGGCGTTTGAACTTCCAACGGCTAGTTTGCCGTGCTTGATTTTGATGTCTTCGGGCCCGTCACCCCTTGGAATTTCTTCGGCCTTTTCCTTTCCTTCGGCTTTTCTCTGGTCAGGCTTTTGTTTTGGCCATTCTTCTCGCAGACAAAATGTTTGCAAAAATTGTCTTGATCACTTCCTTTGACCTTTGGAGTTTTTCCTAGAATTTTTTGTCTCGTGGCTTTTCCCGAATTTCTTCGGACTTTTTGTCTGAAGGCATTCATTCGGACAAAAGTCCGAAAGAAATCATTCTCGCCTTTGCATTTTTACTTGCTTTTCTTCGAGCTTTCTTGCTCGTAGCCCTTCCGAATTTCTTCGAACTTTTTCTCCAAAGGAATTCCTTCGGACAAAAAGTCCGAAGGAATTATGTCCTTGTCTTTTCTCTCGACTGCCTTCGAAAAGTGCCCTTCGGGAAAATTGGAAACGACCCTTCCGAAGGGTACTTCCTTTGCCTTAAACAAATTTTCGAAGGAAACTTCCCTTTCGGCCTTCTCTTTGGTCCCTTTGAAAATGTTCCCTGCCCTCTGCAAGGACACTTGAGTCCGGAACTGCCCTCCGCAAGGGCACTTGGATGGTTTCTTTTGCGCCTAAGTGTCAGGAACTCGTCTCTGCCTGCAGAGTCCGTAGAAACTTCTTGCACAGTCCGTAGAAAAGCCTGCAGAGTCCGTAGAAAAGCCTGCAGAGTCCGTAGAAACTTCTAAGACTTGTGCAAAATCAAAATTGTACTGGCTCAGAACAGCAGGGGAAAAAGAGGGGACCGATTTTGGCCTGCAGGACCAAAATGGTCAACAGATCACACACAACACAATATTGTACAAAAATTCACTGTCACTATACTCATCAAAATATCAGGGACATCATATAACATGTGTCTTCCCATGCATCCCCATGTCTCATGAGGCATGTTTATATGGGTGCGGGTTTAGTACATCAAAGGTGGTTAAGTACACCTACCATGCTACCTTATCCCAATGCACAACTCCTAACTTAGCATACCAAACCCTTATAAATTTGACACAATACCCTACGTACATGGCCCATATCCCAAAAAAGGTCTCATGTCCTTTTACAAAAAAACATGAGTGCTATCATTATACAGAAATATACATTGTATACAATGGTTGGCATATGGCGCCAACAATAATTTTATTATAAAACAATGCTTCTATGCCATGTGAAAGCCTCTATAAAAATAATATGGCACTTTGAAGTTTCTCTAATTGTCACGAAGTTTGATGTGCATTTATGGTTTTTGTGGGACTTTCTCAAACCCAATCAACTCGTAATCGAGAAAGAAAGAGAAACTAGGTTAGTGCTCACAAAAGCCCAAAATAGATAGTGGGGCTCAAATGTACAGCAATAGTAATAGAGCCACTTCCTAGAACCAATGTATTCTTGTTAAAGTAAATAAGGGTATTGAAAAGCACTTTATGATATAATACCAAACAAAACATTCAATATACTCATGACAAATTTATCAATTGTTCTCTTACTCTTACTATTTAATATAAGCAAAATTATTGCACTTGTAAGAGGGACCAAGAAAACAAACATAATCTTCCAAATAGAAATTCTTGTTTTAGAAAATTGAAGTTAAATTAGAACGACTTTGAAATATGATAATTGTAAACTAGAAATACCAAATATGAAAACTATGAGAATTGATACCAGCATTCATCAATCTTATACTTATCAAGATTCAAAAACATGTACATCATTACATTGTTCATTCATCAAGTATGTAGTGCTAAACATGAAGAATATTGTACATTAGGAATACAATCCTTCTTTACCCTTTAGATGGGAAAATATCTTCTTAAGCAAAGTCGGTCAATGAATTAATAACTAAATAATGTAGATGTATCAACCTAAGAGGAAATAAATATAAGTGATAGATTGTGTAAACCAAATTCCAAACCAGAAATCAAAACCTGTGTGTATTTGATTAGGCTGCAAGCAAGGTAACCTATGCAAAAGAGAAAATGCAAGCTCACAAAATTTTCATTTACATGAACAGATAGCAAAAATATTTATCAGATTTTTTAAGCCTTAAATGTTGATTAAAAAAAATCGTTTACAAATGGCAAAAGGTGGCTTATGGGAATGCTGAATAATCCTTCAATACAGATAAGAGGGAAGCAAAAGGCATCTCTAAGTCTAGCACTAAAACAATAGAATACAAAATAAAAGGTAAATATGCTGAAGATATTGAGGATATTTAATACGAAAAGCAGTGTCTGCACGGCTCCAGATGCCAGGAACCCAGTGAAAGCAATCCAGCTAGTGCTGCCAAATAGGTCTGTTACATCATTACTAAGAAGTCACATATACTCATTAAATTAAACATTGATCATTAAGGAAATGTATGATTATATGCATGTTGTGTTGGAAGTGCTAAATCTAAACTCTTGAGTTGTAAGATCATAGTTACCTAAGTCTCAAGGACAGGGGGACGGGATTTACGGTATGGCTAAAAAAATCCCAAATTTTAGGGACGGTGAGGGTACAGCTATTAAAATAATATATATAATTTTCAATTTAAATATTTTAATTTTATTCAATGAAATTTAGGGGTTTAAACTTGATTTAATATTTTTCAAGGTACTTTCTGGATTAGGGTTCAAGGTACAATGGCAAGCACAGTCTCAATTGCAGAAATCATGATTTACAATAAACAGATTACCAACAGTATCACTATCAGTCACACGGTTTACAAATCTGACAATCCCCCTCATGTGAGTTCATTCTCCCAGTATAAGATAATAACAGAGTTTCAATTTCTTTTTCGTTGGGCACCCATGACATTTTTTAAATCTGAACATTTTTTTTGCCTGCAAATGCGATAGTGTCTTTCTAATGTATTTCTATATACTATACTCAATTCGGATATTTCATCTATTGTGATTACTAATTTAAAATACAATCAAAGCAAATGTAATCTTACTGGTCTGCCCATGGCGATGCACACCACCAATTCCTCCGGTCACAAATATGCGTATGCCAACCTATAGTAAGAAAAAATCTAATTAGTAGTTCAAAAAAGCCATAGTCCTGGAGATAAAGGAGTATAAAATCATTACCCATGCTTTTCTTATGCGGAAATCAGAGATCAAAGGCTAATTCCTCACAAGCCACTTGTCATAAATTTGTGCAAAACATTGTGCCCTTCAAATTAAAGATATGACTCCTCACTAATGGAACTGTGTGGGAAAAAGACGATGTGTTTTCGGACTTTCAGGGAATACTAGTGCCCTAGTGCCTGCACAGGCCCTTACCACAAGAAAACAATCAGACTACAATTTGGCTACAATGTATACTTCTCGTAGAAAAGAAGAAGATTCTCAAAGTACGCAAGTCTACAGGACCCACGTAAATAATGACCAAAAAGAGTAGTGGGTACATTCTTCCACTGAAGATCCAACTTTTACTGTCTCCACTGGTAATGGAGCTGAATTTGAACATTCCAAGAAGGGGAGGTGATCCATATTTTATTGGAAATCCGGTGGACAACATGCCAAATGCAAGAATTAATGTTCTAGAAAAGAAAAGCATTGAAAAAATCCTTAATTTGAAAAGAAAAACCAGATTGCAATTCTGATTATGCTGATATATCTCAAATTGGAACACTGGAAACTTTGCTATTCCAAAACAGAGTATTAAATATAATGGGACCAGAATAAGTACACATGAGAAAAGAACAAAGTAGAATAATAGATGAAATATATTAATAAAAACTTTGTACAAGAGCATGTTACATAATGTTACAACATGGCATGGAAATGCCAACATATGTAGGATCAATTTGCTCCTAAGGGATGTGAGGAAAATCTGTGTGTAGGAGTGGGCTTTGTGAATGCCAGCTGAAAACTTGATGAGCTTTGTTACACTTTTCTCTGAAAAATATGATCTTCTCTTCTGTTCTCTGCAGTATAATTCGTTTTGCAGATGTCTTTTCTGGTTTTTGGGCTTTGGTTGCGCTTCCAGCCCTTTGTCTCCCATCGATTCGTCATTTTCCAGAAATATGAGAAGACCTGGAAGGTATTTGATAGTTTTCAGTATCAAACGGATGAATTTCAATCTGCCAACTGGTGGGCACATAAGAATACATGTCAGAATGCTCCAGTTCAATTTTCGGCTTGTTTCGTCTTCATTTGACCATTTTCACATGAAAATACTAAAAAACATATTTTGCAAGTTTGGAGCTCATATTGGTAAATTTCCATTTGATTTCTAGATCACACATAGTCCTATGAATCTTCTTTCATCTCCAATGGTAATCATTCAATTATCTTATTGTCTGAAAAATCTATAGCCAAAATATGATCAGCTATAGTGTTCAGATGCTTTCAATTACACTATATGTTTGAAGGGTCAAAGAATGGATTTTTGACTTGAAATTTATATTGAGAATGCATTAAGATGTAAATAATGCCTCCATAAAATTTCAGCTCATTATGATACCATATGATGCAGTTATGGCTTCTGCACCGCTGTCCACCACTTTTGCCAAGCTAGTTCTTATGAGGATTTTTCCAAACTGCCAAATGGACCAGGAGGTGTTAACCATCAATGGACCATCTTATTTGCATTTAAAGCTATTTGATGTTCAGGATTCTTCTGTCATTTTTATTCCTTAGGGTTACCCCTCAAGAGCCAGATCTAATGCAATGGTTTGGGAACATGTATCTGTATGCACCCAAAAATTGCACGGTGGGACATTTCTAGAAAAAAATATGATGAAGATGCAATGATCTCCACAAATACCCTCAAGTATGGTTCTCTCTGACATTCTTACCCCCTCACTCTCTCCTTAGCCTCTTTTTGGTCTTTTGCAAGCCTCAAAAAAGTCCATTTTGAGTCCTTTTGCCTTTAGGTTTGAAGTCCTTTCCTTATAGATGAAACTGCCCCTGTTCACGATGGAACCACCCCTGTTCATGACATTTACACCAAGGCGGTTTCGTAAACCACCGCAATGAACTTGTTTTATAAGAGGCGGTTTAGTCAACTGCCACGGCAGTCTTGTCACAAAGCCCAGCAGTCTTGTCACCTTTTGCAGCAGTTTCATCCTTGCCACCTGCAAACAGTGGCAGTTTTCTTGTCTTCAATTTTTAGCATCCGAGACTTGAGTTCTCATGCATTTTTCATGTTCATCTCCGTGTTTCTTTCTTGATTTATTGTGTTCGCCCTCATGATGGCCCAACACACCCCTACTCTTACTTCTATCAATCCTTGTTTCTCCCAAGTTTAGCTTCAAGTCAACTAGCAGTTAAACTCATCCTTGTAACCTCCCCTCTCTACAAGTATCTCAATTTTAGATCCAAAATTTGCATTAAAGATTGGTGTTGTCAAGCTCTACAAAACCCAAGCCCACCTACTTTCAGTTTTGAAAAAGGTTTTGCTCCACCTTCAGTCACTTTCGTGTCAAATCCACACAATTTTGGGAGAGAACTCATTAGATCAGCAACACAGTCTTTGTTATCGGTGGATCCGCCAACCACAATATAGCTACACTCTTGTCCAGGATTGTGTCCTTGTTCTTCTTTTGTTACCATCCTTTGTTAGAGAGTTTCTTATGGTCACATTCAGTGGAAGAGCTAGCTTATTGAGGACATTTTGCACAACAACAATCTCTTGCCTCTGCTTGGTCATAACCATTGATCAAGTTGAAGAATTTTATTTTTAGTCTTGTTTGCATTAATTAGTTTAGAATAGTTTAGTTTCCTTTATTCAGTAGATTCGTTTTATATTCAAAAAGCACCAAAAACAAATCCTTCTATTTCCTCTCTTGCACAAAAACATAGTCTAGATCTCTTCTTTCTGCAATCGCTTATTAGTATCTTTGAAAGAACGTAGTTTTTCACATCTCATAGGGTAAATCAATCACACCAAAACAATAGGTACAGCGAACTACAATAGTTTACGTTCAGTTTTAAATAAGCTTTTATATACGAACAAATTCTCAAACATACACACAAAAACCTAAACAACCTAGATAGTCAAACCTAGCATACTAGATCTAGAATTTCATTATTGCATAGTGAAATAATGTTGTTTTGGATCACTGTATTCAAAAAATCAGAACATTAGATTGGCATTATTTCATCCATAGACCATTTCATTTTATAGGCCTTTCAAAACTAGTCTCTAGCTTTGCACGTGTGAAGACAATCTCTGAATTCTTAGTAAAAGTGTTTGCAAGGATTTTAAAACTTGATTTCATATTTGGAATTTAGAAAACATTAATTGCATAGTAGTATTTCATAATATTTGCACAAGAAAATCCAAAGACAAAATTAGATCATTTAGATCACATTAAGCAAATCATCTTGCAAGCTAGGAAAAATTAGCACTTGCATACTTTCTTCAGAATTTTGGTTTTAAGTTTGCATCCATACAAAACATTGAAAAAGAACAAAAACAAGTATTCTCCTTTCATTTGCTTTCAATGTTCATTGTTTCGTTGCTTTCAGTGTTCTATTTTCAGCAAGTAGATTTGTTCACTTTCTTTGCAAAGTAATCCCAAACATCTAGAAAAGCCTTGTCAAAATAAGCATAGACATTAAACTGTTCTACAACATTTCAAAACAGCAAGTATACTATTCCAAAAACATTATCCAGACAAGCTCATACGCTACATTACACATACACAACTTTGCTTTTCTCTTTCATGACACTTCCAACGCATCCTTTCCTTATTATAGCAAGTCTTTTCCCTAGAGTTAAATCTCTTGTTCCTAGAAGTAACTTACAAAGCGACATTAACGTCGAGCTCATATTAGAGATACTCTGTTCCACCCCTGATTGTTAACTCCCTTGACGCTCTTGATGATCAAGAATGAATTCCCGATCCTCCCATAGTCAATTTTCTCCAAAACAGAGGTCATCAATACAACGTCATCCAAGCTTAGCCAGTCCCCTCCCCTTTTCTTTCCTCCTCGGGACTAGGCTCATCACATTTTCATTCACTTTATGTATGGCATTGACCGGGCATAGCCAGCTTGATAGGATCGATTAAATCCCTCAATTCATCCAACCTAATCATACTCACTTAGATGTTCCTAGCATTGATTAGGAACTTTTTTATCTCGTCATCACTAATACAGAGATCTCAGAGTTGTCTCTTCCCAATTAGACGCCCTCGACTAACACTGTGACGTGATAGAGCTCTTCTGGTACCGTCACGAGCATCCCTTACTGCCCATCATCCAAAATCTCATTCCTCAAATCGATCAGCCCAATCCATAGATTCGTTTGTCCATCCATCCATTACGTCAATTGTCTCGGCTAGACCTCAAGAAGTCAAGTGCAGAGGTTAGCATGTTGTTTTCTGCGTGTACAATATCCAAGCAGTGAAACATCGACTCCACTTAGGACCTCAAGAGGGGAACATTCCAGTCAAGTTTTTTGACCAATCTAATGCCAATGCCATATTGTGATATTATACTTGTATAAATGGCTGTCAAAATTCCTACTTCCAAACTTGGGATGTTTCTTTGATCCTAAACGTTGGACAAAACTCGTGTTCCCATGTCGATTGGACAACCTTTATTTAATGTTGTTTTTAGACTATTTCATCATCACATAGCCAGCAGATTTAGTGCAATCCTCTTGAACACTACTAGTAAGAGATCAACTTTAAGAGTCCATCCTCACATGTTCTTCAAGATGGATGTTACTCAAGATATGTTTATAAATTGGCATAGTTGGGCCAGGTTTAATAGTTAAGCAGGGTTTCCATTACTTGGACAAAATTGAATGTGTGTTTTTCCCATTAAGAGGAAGGCCACTTTGTTAAGGATTTCCCTAGGAGGAAGCAAGCATCTTCTATTAATAAATAGTAGAGAAGACTGCTCAACAAGATACCCCCAAGCCACAGAACTTGACTCAAGAGAGTGAAATGGCAGATAGATGGACACAAGTGGTGTCCAAAAAGCAATTTAGGCAGGTGCCTGCTTGCCTTGACGTTCAAAGTCCAGAAAGGATTCCGACAAAATGGAAACAAATAATTCAGTTGACTCCTCTTCAAATAAATCCCATCCTGTACCTCTAAAGATTAATACCAGAAAAAATTGGATGTTTGACCTTCATCTACCAAGGCTAAGAGGATAACTGCCCCACACAGAAAAAGAAGAAACATTTGATCACTATTTTTCCTCTGCCTCTGTTAGATGAAGTAATAAATTCAATGTCCTTGCTTCCAAAGATGATGATGAGGATTTGCAAGAAGAAAATACCCAGAGTAACATGGT
Organism: Torreya grandis; assembly: GCA_037957365.1. Taxonomy (NCBI): domain Eukaryota; kingdom Viridiplantae; phylum Streptophyta; class Pinopsida; order Cupressales; family Taxaceae; genus Torreya; species Torreya grandis. The sequence continues at coordinate 2,547,934 of JARHVA010000097.1, forward strand.
TCCTCAAGCCGAAGAGGGCATTATTGGTGCCAATGGAATTTCAAAACAAGGTCTTGGAATGAAATAGCTTTTCCATTTATCCCTCCCGTCATGGGAATACCCAAATTGGAATCTGATAAGGGATCTCAATACTGACATTATCATGATTCAAAAGGTTAAAGTTTCAAATTTCAGCCATTATACTAAGTGAATGTCTAAGATCTGATTTGGGATAAAGAATTTTGCCTTTGTACCTCCCATGATTAAGAAAAGGAAAGCGTAGTGTTAGTACACTAATGGGCACAGGACTTCCTTGGCAACAGAGCTGAGGATGCAAAACATAGATATACCTGGGCTACCTTCCTCTTTAACTAGAAGATAATAGGCATTTATTCTGGCATATGCAATAAATTCAAGCATTGACAAAGCCAGGTTCAGAATCAATGGATGACAACCTTCCTGTTGTAATATAGATGATGGGTGGAGAGTTTAAATTTTTTGAAAGCAAATATGTCAATGGAAAAGTTGCTCTTCCTAGTCCTTTAGATAAATTCTGAGAGTGGGTATCCTTTAAGAACACTTCAAATAGCTGACATTTTCCATGGGTAAGAGGTGGGATACTTTTTCAGACATAGTTTGCATACTCGCCGATTACTCACTAAGTGGGCGAGTAATCGCCAAACCTCACCTAAAACGATTAATCGCCACTCGAAATTGCGGGGTTTTGATTACTCAGGTCTAGGCGAGTACTAGCACAGTACTCGCCAAGTACTCACGAGTACTCGGCAAGTACTATGCCAGTACTCGCTCAGACCCGAGTCAAATGCATGAAAAATGTGGGAAAAACATAGTTTTTTGTCATTTTTAAACACGCATGCCCGCACAGTATATATATAAAATAAACATTTAGATATGGACATCTAGTTTCTTATACTTTAAGTTATATTTTATATATATACTTTTAGGATGTTTGAAAGTGGTTTTCGACCTCTAGGACCTATAATGCAAATTCTAGGTTTTGGAGTATCCTATCATATTTCAAACTTAGTCAAAATTCAGGGTTTCAGGGTTTCAGACTTAGCCATATTTCAAGGTTTTAAGATTTCTGGGAGACATCATAGGAGGTATGAAGGATGCATGAAGGGATGTACGTATAATAGACACCTTGCATTCAAGAAACAACTAAAAGACTTCCTTGTGTATTAACAAAAGCAGGAGATATTGGATTGGATGACATCCTTGTAGATGTTGTCAAACATGAGGCAGAGGAGGAGTCACTACCATTTGGTTCCAGGGTGGAACCATAGATGCAATATTCTAGGTAGAGCAAGGAGGGGCAGTTGAGTGGGAGGACTGGACTCCCTTGGTCTCCCTTAATTTTCCAGAGAGCAGGGAAGAAAAAATTATAGATTCTTGTAATTTGTACTTGTAGATTCTTATATAAGTATCATTGTATCAGTTTGTTATTGAAATTTGACAGTGTCACAGTTGTATTCACATGAATCATGATTATGTGATTTTATACTTTACTTGTATTCAAATCTAATAGAAAACGCTTCCCCAACGTTTTACAGACTCATTTTATACATTTTGCAACTATAATTTCTATTAAATTTATGTTTTTTTTTAAATTTAAGTATTTTTTTAATTTTTCGAATAATGGCAAGTGGTTGTCGAATAATCGCCAAGTAAACTTCTTGGGAGCTGAGCGAGCACTCTCCGAGTACGAGTATGCGAACTATGCTTTTTCCAACTTTAGAAAATGACCTAAGAGGAAACTGGAGAAGCTTGAGAGATGTTATTTAAATCAGGAATTAAATATTGCTATGGATTTTGCAGGTACCTCTGTTGGTCATCCGATTTGCCTCTCCTAAATCGTTGACAGTGTTTATTTGCTTCAATTTGAATGAAGAATGTGAACCATCAACCCATCTGCCCTCAAACTTATATCTCTCACTTTCGAATGAACAATGTCTAAGAGCCTTATATATGATATGATATTCAACCTTGCAATACTGGAAATAGAGGATGGATTATTAATTGGGAAGGATCCCTAACCAACATTGTCAAATTCTTTGGAGGCATTGGCCATATGGATGCTAAAAAATGAAAGAATGAAAAGAACAGAGAAAAAGGAGAGCAAGGTCATCTGTAGAACAACAATGCATTTTGCAGATGGGATACAAGATTAACCATCAATCATTTCCTCACCAAGACTTTGCTATTGAAATTCATTTAGGCAAAGTTGTCCGCTAGATTGGAAAATTTAAGTTCTGCCTTTTCCTAATAAGACTTCCTCTAGTAATTCGCAGTTTGCACTTGACTCTAACATTATAGATGACTCTGTCTGGCACTTGGGAATACCTTTTGGAGATGAGGCCTTTTAAATCCCTTCCTCCATCCCTCTACCCCCCCTCGACTCCCTCCTCCCTCTTTCCCTCTCCCTCCATGAAGCCAGCAATGATATACATATGATTTGCATTGAGACCCTGAAATATTCCGAGCCAATTTTTTTTTTTTTTTTTTATAATTTCCAATTGCAATCCGCAGGGCAATACACAATAGTTAGATTTAGTCTATAACCCAAACGATGCTGAAGGAACTCTAACCAGAATGTACACCAAGGTTCCGAAGAGGCCAAGGTGTGAGCATTGGTCAGAGGATCTGAATGCAGAAACAGAACTGGAATGAACTCTAACTAAGAATGGCACCGATGATGGCGAGCATATGGTCAAAGGGTCTTCTACTACAAGTGTTCAAAGAGAACTCAACACCAAGTATGTGCTACCCAATCCGAAATGGAGTTGAGGCGACCATATGGTGGAGTAATAAAAATTACAATACTTAAAGAAACTCAACACCAAGTATGTGCTACCCAATCCAGTATGGAGTTGAGGCGACCATATGGCAGAGTATTACAAATTACAATGCTTGAAGAAAATAACTGTGATGATGAAAGTACTCAACACCCAGAATGTGCTTTCTAACCCGGAGTGGGAAAGTAGCTACCATAGGGCGGAGATAAAGTAAATATAATAGCAAATACTGAAAGTAGAATTGAGCATTACAATTTGATAGAGCAAGATCATAAATTGTTGTCAATACTACTGCCAACGTACAATATGTTAGACAATGCCTTGCTATCTATACAATCGAAAAGTAATAGAGCTGCAACACTATTTATAGGATTCTGTTCAATGAAATAAGAAGATTAAATCAGAAACTGCAATATTGAGGCCAACTTGATAATCTGATTTTTGACAAACCTGTATTCCTTGAGCACGAACAACAGCCCTGAAACTCACAGATTCATTCACAACTTGCTCCAAACTTAATCAAATCCCATGAGACGGATTGCATAATGATCCTAGTATGATGGCGAACCACTTAGAACACTGAAAGCTGATCAAAACCCTCTATTTAATTTATGCACGAAAATCAATTCAAGGGCAAATGGTACAGCCCAGCAAGAGGGGCGATTTGCTTTTAAAATTCACAGCAGTCATAAAAAATTCCAAAAATTACAGAATAGGGGTGCCCGTTACCAACAAATAGGATTAGCCAATACCCACAATGAAATTTTTTAGTTTTTTTTTATTTGTGAACAAAACACAGCTTGTTGTACTGAATAAGAAATCCCTGAATTTTCTCATAAACTGATCTATAAAACACACATTGAATACCATGCACAAATCCTGCATACAAAACAATCAGACTATACGATCTCACCACTAGTCGCTATCTTTCAAGTGAGAAGCAATGCCAAGCTAGGAGGCTTTCATTCCTCGAAGCAATCCCAAGCCAATCCGGCAGCATATCATTCCTGTAGTTCAAGATGATCCAAGTGAGGACCAAAGGCTTCCTTTTATAATTTCCGTTTGACCCTTCTAGAAACCCTATCCTCCAATAGGTGGCGTCCAACTTAAGCTTGGATTAAATATTCAATAAGAATTATAATTTATTCTTTTAATGAGGCGCCCACCCCATAAAGAACATCTTTTTAAAACAACTTAAAGTTGTTAAACCTAGGCACCAAGGTCCAATTTAAATAAAAATATATACTTTGCGGACTTTAAAACGGAAGCCAAGATGATGTCAGAAATCGAAGATCTATAGCTCGTTGGAAAGGTCTTGACGAGACGAATCCAACCCCATTTTCAAAATTCTGATCCGACACCGAACCTGAACTTACTAAAAATAGAAAGTCCCTGAAAGTGCTATGTGTGCCAAGTAAAACATATCACCGCGAAGCTTTCAGAAAACCCAGAAGGAATCCGCAATCCAAGTTCAACATTTCCAAGTGCAAGCTCCGCAAAAAGACGAAAACGTCCTCCAAGAAGTTTGGAAACCCTGATTCGAGCTTCTGCTTAACCTACGAGTTCCCAAAAATAGGCTAAATCCAAAAGAAGAGCGTAGGGCTAAATTGGGGACATTACAATCCGCCCTTCCCAAATTTGCTTGTCCTCAAGCAATGCCACCACAACTCTAGAAAAACTCAAACTGCACCAAACCAAACCAAGTACAATCCCAGGGTCCCATATCCATCTAAAGGAGGACCCACCATCCTGATGTTGCACTACTCTGATCACAATAGTGAAACCATAGTGGCTAAAATGCTCTGAGTCGGCAAAATCAACAATGCCATTGTCTATCACAAACCTAGGCATTGAAAAAAAAAGTCTACTCAACTCAAAATTGTAATCCTCGGCATATCTCCCCAAGGTATCCAACACAGCCAAAACTGCAAATGTGACCTCTCCAAATCTTCTTGCAAAGAGGAAAGTAATCCTTTGCAAGAGCTCATCAAACTCAAACTCATGACTCCACATGAATGTACTATGCCTCCCTTGAATTTTTCTGATGCAACCATGAGGATTTCTGAAAACTCTTACAGTTCCCACTCCAAGAGCCTCAAAATGGTGAACCAAGGCATGTGAAAGATCGTTGTCCGGAACCCACACTGAGAGTAAACTGTCAAAGTTTACATCACAAACCTTCAAAAGATGAATTTGGAGAGTAGGAAAGGTGTGAAGGAACAAATAATTGTTGTTGATCAAGGCTGGGACCAACGTAGTGCAATCTGATTCTAGACTCCTACACAAGGAAAAACAGCAACACCAATCAAATTCCCAAATGTGAGCTTGTGAGATGAGCATCGAGTTGCAAGTTGACACCTCCAAGGTGGCTAGAAAACAAACTGGAGCAATGTCCAACAGAAAATTACCACCTTTTTGGCAAGAAGTGAAGAACCAGTGCTCCTGAATGAGAGTAACTCCCCATGTAAGGTGGCTGGTCTGTCTCCAACCAACAAACTCATATCTCAAAATCTGCCTTTGTCTAAGCCGATAATCACTCCCGTGAGCAACCATCCATTTATCTCTCCAACCCATACTCAAAATTTCTCTCCAATCGATTGGTTGATGAACAAATGGGTCCATCAAGTGGTTGGTAAAGAAAAGAACATCACCCAAAGGTCTGAAAATTTGATCATTGTCCCACCAAAAATTATTCTTTCCACAATCCATAAATTCCATCAACCCAAATTGAGAATTCCAAGCATGGATACCCAACTGAATTTGATTTTCAACACAATGCAAATAAAGCTCAATGTGTACCCAAGTGCTAGTGAGAACCAAGTGCATTCTCACGAAACTAGTGTCCCCTCTAGTGAATCTTTGAAGCTAAAACATGAGAACTTCAACAACATTGGAGTACGAAACATAGAATGACTTCAAATTCAACTCCCAAAGCTGACTAGTATGAGCCCAAACATCGTTCCACCCAAGGGATGGATCGTCAATAGTGCAAACACCAAGCTCAGGTCCACCTTTCTCCCATTGCTCATGAGTAGTAGGTCTGAAAACTTCACTCCTTGCTGCTGTAATGAAGTTACTAGCAGCTATCACAACTTGTCTCATCAACACCTTGATGTCATAGATGTTGAAAATACGTTGCTTCGACACTTCCCATATGGACTCTTCATCCTCAAACCCACTCATGCATTCATTACTAATCAACAAACTTGGCATATTCTCATGGAATGATAATAAAGCACCATTAGCCGGAGGTTTATACTCGACCTCTTGCTTGGTTTCTTCCCTACATGACACTTTTTGCAAATCAAAGAGAGGATTGTCATAAACTTGGATGCCCTCCTTTCCATCTTGCTGATCCAAATCTGAACTTGCAACTTCAGTCTTTTTTGTGAAACCTTCGAGGTCAAACTCCTCTCGAAGACTATCAAGCTCACCTATTACTTGCTTGATTTCTTTGGCATTATATGCATTCTCTTGCTCCTTGGAAAGTTTGAAATCAGCAAACTGGTCTTCAACCTCCGTTAGAGCCAACTGAGTTTCTTTCAACTTGTCCCTTGTTGATTCAAGCTCCAGAGTGAGCTCATCAACTACACTCTCCTTTTCTTGGAAAGCACAAATGGTCTTCTTTACAACTTCAAAGGCATGATCTCTATCTCCAATCAAGTGCATGTACTCAGACTTCAATGTCTCCAACGAGTCTCTAATAAGTTGCAAATTGGGAAGAGCAACTTCATCTTTCACTCCTCTTTGTCTCTCTTCAAGCTGAGCCTTCCAATAAAGCTCTTCAACCAAGCTATGTGTGCCATCAAACAGGGATAGAGCTTGCACTTCCTTGTTAACGGACACCTTGAATTGATCTTCCCACTCATAAGAATGTGAAGATGGCGAATTGCTGATACGCTGCAACTGAAAATCAGAACTTCGTTTCTTGCCTTTGCTGCCCTCAAAGTTGCTCCAACCTTCTCGTCTTTCATCCTCAACTAATGGAGAATGTTTAGTGTCATGGAGAGGAAAATACTTCACATTTTCTTCGACTTTAAGCTTGCCATCAACTTCTTGAATTGGTGAATCAGCCGTGTGTTCTAAAACCACTTTAAACCTTTCTTCTTCAAGAGCCATGAGGTCTTCTAGCTCTTCATCCATCTCACCGTCTTCTTGTTCAAAGGCTATGGCAGCCCCTAATTTGAACGAAGAATCATTGAATGTCATTCTGAACATTTCGGAAGTAACATCCCCCTTGGTGGCTGCAACCAACTTGAAGGGATCACCATGGAGCTTTTCAGAGTAAGCTTCTTCATCAAAAACAACTTCTCCTTCTGCCTCCTCATAGCTTGCAATGCAAACAATATTTTGGTCTTCATCGGGATCGAAGGGAAACTTATCCCACACAGGTTCTTTGTCATATCTTGAAGCCAACACACCTGGATCCCACATGCTAACAGTTTGATTGAAATGGTCAGGAGAAAGATTCTTATCATGCTCTTCTCGTAGTGATGACTCTTTGAACAAGTCAACTCCCAAATCACTTAAGCTGATATTTTCAAAAACATTTCTTTCTAAAGGTTCGGTTTGCTGGTCGAACCCAATGTCGCCATCATAATGAAATGAAGAATCTTCAATGCGTGATGTTTTGTAAACTTCGACATCTTTATCTCCATCAAGAAGAAGTGTGTCATTGATTTCTTCATGTGGAACTTCTTGGGAAGTTGGGACAGCAATACGAGGAAAATCCTTCATTACCAAATCTTCAACATGACCTTGTATGAGCTCTTTGAAATCATCTCCAACATCATGTTCACTAATCTTTTCTTCATCACGCTCTAACTTCTTCAAAAGTGGCTTCAATTTTTCCTCACATTGATTAAACAATTCCTTGATCAGCATAGAAGTAATAGGATAATCCTTTTCTTCACACTCATATGTGTCCAAGAGGAGAGAGTGGACATTTGGTGGAATTTCATCTGACTCATTAATGGTGAGAATAAGGGTTTTCTTCACAGCTGCAATAACATCCTCTTCTTGTTCGCTCCAAGTGGATATGAAGAGGTAATGGAACAAGTGATAAATCTGATCATGCATTTCCAAGGCGAATAGCAAGTTACTTACCCAGAGATCTGAAAATGTCTTTAAGATAGCAACTCTTCTAGCAAATAGATTGCTTCCAGTTTCATCAAGATCTTGGAAACTTTCTACAATCATATTCAGAATGATTTTCATGGTTTCATCATCATAGGGTGTCATGGGGACCATCATTCTCATCAACTCCATGAAGCAAGAAGAAATCAGTAGCTTGATTTCTTCATTTGGATGTCCCAGCCAATAGCGCTGAACTAAAAGGTGAACTGCAAGTGACAATGCCAATTGCATCCATTCAGAAGGTGACTGCTCCACCTGTCTCAAACATTGTTTCAATATTTGAAGATTATTCTTTTCGTCTTCCCTTGACTTACATTCTTTGCCAAGTCTTTTCCCGATCTCAAAAAGTGTTTGTTCCAGCTTTATCTCTTCTCTATTAGCCATGTTTAACTGCCACTTCTAAACTGCGCTGAACTTTGTTCTGACCTCTGGTGTAGACACTGATTTCTCTATCATTCAACTATCAACTAAACCTTGTTGGGCACAGGATGGCAGGATCTTGGCTCTAATACCACTGAAATATTCTGAGCCAATTTTTTTTTTTTTTAATAATTTCCAATTGCAATCAGCAGGGCAATACACAATAGTTAGAGTTAGTCTATAACCCAAACGATGTTGAAGGAACTCTAACCAGAATGTACACCAAGGTTCCGAAGAGGCCAAGTGTGAGCATTGGTCAGAGGATCTGAATGCAGAAACTAACTGGAATGAACTCTAACCAAGAATGGCGCCGATGATGGTGAGCATATGGTCAAAGGGTCTTCTACTACAAGTGCTGAAAGAGAACTCAACATCAAGTATGTGCTACCCAATCCGAAATGGAGTTGAGGCGACCATATGGTGGAGTAATAAAAATTACAATACTTAAAGAAACTCAACACCAAGTATGTGCTACCCAATCCAGTATGGAGTTGAGGCGACCATATGGCGGAGTATTACAAATTACAATGCTTGAAGAAAATAACTGTGATGCTGAAAGTACTCAACACCCAGAATGTGCTTTCTAACCCGGAGTGGGAAAGTAGCTACCATAGGGCGGAGACAAAGTAAATATAATAGCAAATACTGAAAGTAGAATTGAGCATTACAATTTGATAGAGTAAGATCATAAACTATTGTCAGTACTACTGTCAGCTTACAATATGTTAGACAATGTCTTTCTATCAATACAATCGAAAAGTAATAGAGCTGCAACAATATTTATAGGATTCTGTTCAATGAAATAAGAAGATTAAATCAGAAACTGCAATATTGAGGCCAACCTGATAATCTGATTTTTGACAGTCCTGTATTCTTTGAGCACGAACAACAGCCCTGAAACTCAGATTCATTCACAACTTGCTCCAAACTTAATCAAATCTCATGAGACGGATTGCATAATGATCCTAGTATGATGGCGAACCACTTAGAACACTAAAAGCTGATCAAAACCCTCTATTTAATTTATGCACGAAAATCAATGCAAGGGCAAATGGTACAGCGCAACAAGAGGGACAATTTGTTTTTAAAATTCACAGCAGTCATCAAAAATTCCACAAATTACAGAATAGGGGCGCCCATTACCAACAAATAGGATTAGCCAATACCCACAATGAAATTTTTTTGTTTTTTTAATTTGTGAACAAAACACAACCTGCTGTACTGAATAAGAAAACCCTGAATTTTCTCATAAACTGATGTATAAAACACACATTGAATACCATGCACAAATCCTGCATACAAAACAATCAGACTATACGATCTCACCACTAGTCGCTATCTTTCAAGCGAGAAGCAATGCCAAGCTATGAGGCTTTCATTCCTCGAAGCAATCCCAAGCCAATCTGGCAGCATAACATTCCTGTAGTTCAAGATGATCCAAGTGAGGACCAAAGGCTTCCTTTTATAATTTCTGTTTGACCCTTCTAGAAACCCTATCCTCCAATAGGTGGCGTCCAACTTAAGCTTGGATTAAATATTCAATAAGAATTATAATTAATTCTTTTAATGAGGCACCCACCTCATAAAGAACATCTTTTTAAAACAACTTAAAGTTGTTAAACCTAGGCACCAAGGTCCAATTTAAATAAAAATATATACTTTGCGGACTTTAAAATGGAAACCAAGATGATGTCAGAAATCGAAGATCTATAGCTCGTTGGAAAGGTCTTGAGGAGACGAATCCAACCCCATTTTCAAAATTCTGATCCGACACCGACCCTGAACTTACTAAAAATAGAAAGTCCCTGAAAGTGCTCTGTGTGCCAAGTAAAACATATCACTGCGAAGCTTTCAGAAAACCTAGAAGGAATCCGCAATCCAAGTTCAACATTTCCAAGTGCAAGCTCCGCAAAAAGATGAAAACGTCCTCCAAGAAGTTTGGAAACCCTGATTCGAGCTTCTGCTTAACCTACGAGTTCCCAAAAATAGGCTAAATCCAAAAGAAGAGTGTAGGGCTAAATTGGGGACATTACAGACCCTGTCCCAAGATATGACTGTCCATGTTTTCCAAGACACTGCTTATACGTGCTCATTGGTACATTCTGTTCCTTTAGGACCTCTATTTCATACTTCGGTAATAGATAATGGTCAATCTATGCATCTCTATTCAGTAAAAGGTTAATAGATACAAATGTTTAGCTATAATGACATGTTTCGATTCTCTGAGGTAAGGCCACAAGACCGAGTCATTTTTTATTCTATTGTACCATAATGTTTTTAATATGTGCACTGAATATGCAGCAATTTTGATAAACAAAAGCAGGAAGAATAATTTTCCTTTAAAAACATGGGCACAATATGTAAAAGTTTTGGTTTTATAGTCTTTTTATTTATCTATTTTCATGATGGCAACATTACTGATATTCTTGCAAAAGAAACACCCTAATCTACACCAAGCTTTGCATTTGAATAAAACCTTGCCCATCAAATATGGTAATGGAAGGAAGCAATATATGCTATTTCACTAACTACAAAAGATAAGACTTGCATGATTTCCCTTCTTTTGGTAATGTCTTCATAAACTTCACCAGAATAACAGAATGAGATCAAATAACAATGTATCTTTCCCATCTGCCTTCGGAATAACTTCAACTACGATTCCATAAAATTTGAAAGGGAAAGGTAAATGAAGATAACCACCATTGCAGCGAAAAACATGGTTGCAGAGACTGTAGTTGCACCATTTGCTCCCATAGCAACCTGTTGACCACATCTAATCAGAAGCTTGATATTTTATATAGAACATTTACCAAACATGAATTGAAAGCTATGAATGTAAAGAGACAAACCAATATTTAGTTATCCCATATTTCAATGAAAGAACAATGCCACACATACATCACTTGGTCTCAAACTTTATATACACCTTTCACATGAAGAAAATCTCATATTGGCTTCTAAAAGTGTTTTCTAAATTTGTTCATCAAAGTTTGCAACAGTGACGCAGCCCATGCTTGTTCATTTATGTAATAACTTCAAAACTGTTGTATTTATATATTTCAATGGAGAATAGCAAATGCCATTTCTGAGAATGGTTCAAATATTTAGTTACCCCATATTTCAATGAAAGAACAATGCCACACATACATCACTTGGTCTCAAACTTTATATACGCCTTTCACATGAAGAAAATCTTCTATTGGCTTCTAAAAGTGTTTTCTGAATCTGTTCATCAAAGTTTGCAACAGTTAAGCAGCCCATGCTTGCTTATTTATGTAATAACTTCAAAACTCTTGTATTTAAATATTTCAATGGAGAATAGCAAATGCCATTTCCGAGAATGATTCAAAACATACCTACATTGATTATATAAAGCTCAACAGAATTACAATCACGAGTAATTTTCCAATGCCCAAGGTTGAAGATTCAATTAATGAGCTTCATGGGGCCAAACTTTGCTCCGAAATTGAGCTCTGCTCTAGCTACTAACAAATGCCACACCAGTTCACAATCATTTCAGATACATTACGGCAGTGTTGGACGGAGACTCATCTCCTACCACCAGAGACACATCTCGGAGACTAGTACTCATCTCAGAGACTTGCATTTCAGAGTTTTATTTTTTTAAATATATTTTTGTACTCTTGACCCTATATATGATGAGATAACAAAGACAAATATCCATATAATTATTCTTTTCTTTTGTTGACATCTAATTTCATTACTTTCAAAAGTCAAAAATGTTTTTCTTAGGCTATATAATATTTTTTTCTCTAAATTATATATATTTCAGAGTTTTATTTTTTAAATATATTTTTGTACTCTTGACCCTATATATGATGAGATAACAAAGACAAATATCCATATAATTACTCTTTTCTTTTGTCGACATATAATTTCTTTACTTTCAAAAGTCAAAAATGTTTTTCTTAGGCTATATAATATTTTTTCTCTAAATTATATTATATAAATATCATTTTTTTCCATCTCCGAGGCCCATCTCCTATTTTTCTGAAAACTGGCATACCTGTTTATGTCCCCATCTCCACGCACCTGTAACCATACGTGTCTCCTGGTAACCATGCATTAAGGCCACTGCCAATTCCTAGTTATGCCTTTTGGTCTCTTTAATGCTCCTACAATGTTCCAAGAATGAATAAATTCTTTTCTGTCTAGATTCATAAAGGTTTTGTTCATAAATTTTAATTCATAAAAAAAAATTATTTATAAATTTTTAATTCATAAATCTTTTGGCATTGCTTCAGAGCAGGATTCCTTGGCGATCTGCTTTGTTTGGTGACTGTTGCTCTCAGGTTCATCCTTGGAAACTAAGGTGCAAGAATGCCTTTGCTCATTAGGACAGCTCTCTGTCTGCCTTTCGTTCTATGTGGAGAGATGAGGTGTGCCATCAGCTCCTTGCTAAAGGAACTATGCCGATCAGAGATGCCCCCTGCCTTGGACCACACATCATATTTGGATTTTATTTCTGCCCTTGTTACTCTTAGAAGGAGGTTGTGATCTTCTTTGTAGATGCTCATTCTTTCTTTGTAAAATTATTTGTAAACATTTTTTGTTAATATATGCAGTATCTCTCAAATATATATATATATATATATATAATGCCTTTTTCTATGATTCTTATCTATAGATAAACTTTAGTAGAGCATCTAGTCTATTTTGAGATTGTCTTTTCTATACTCTAGCAACATAAGATGTATGCCAATGAATCCAAATGTGAATTTTCAAAAACTTTCCTTGCATACTTTGGCCATATTATCTCTATTCATGTAATCCAAACAAATCTGGAAAAAATCAAAACCATCCCAGAGTCTCTTACTGTGACTGTTAAAAAACGTTCTGGAATTCTGAATTTGGAAGGCTTCTACCATCAATTTGCCCACAACTTCTCTTCTATTGATCTTCCACTCACTGATTTGAGAAACAATTAATGCTTTCAAACAAGTAAATGTTTCCCTTCTTTCTACCCGTCTTGGCTACATTAGGATTTTCCAATTCATTTATCAAGTGTGATGCCTACGGGGTATGGATTGGGTGCAGTTCTTGTTCAAAATAATCATTCAAATGTCTTCAAAAACAGGAAGTTGAATGACAGGGAGAAGAACAAGTCCACTTATTAAAAAGAGGTGTTATCCATCATGTTGCAGTTATTCAATGGCAACAACCTCCTCTTCAGCACTAAATTTATTATCAAGACTGACCAACCCGATCTTAAAAAATTCCTCCCTCAAGGAACTGTAACTGGTGAGCAATAGAAGTGGATTGACAAGCTCTAGACATATGTGCCGGTATGGTCGATGATCAAATGAACAACCATCAAGCACTCAACCATGTCAAAGTACACAAACATTATGGAAGAAAAAATTCACACTTAGAAAATTCTCTTTATTGATTTGCTGAAATGTACACATAAATAACTAGCTGAGAGAGAATGCTCTCTAAAAATTGATAACATCTCGGAGCTTCATTACATCAAATGTTTTGCATAACACATCAAAAAACTGCATTTCTAATTTTTACTCTCAAACTCAAATTGCAAACATCCACTCGCTTGCCTTTTTGACTTTCTTGCAAGCTGCACTCGCTCACTTCCTTGCAATCTTCTCTCATTATGTCAACTTCACTCTTCCCAATTCCAAAAGTCCCTCTCTCTAATTCAGATTGAATATATATCTTTATGGTTCTTGTCCATCATTGGAGGGAATAATAATCGATGTGTAATGTCCCCAATTTGGGACGAAGATGGAAAGAGGATTTTTCAACAAACCCTTAACAAATCCAATCCAAATTGAAATCTAAAAACTTAAAACCCGCCAAAACCTAGCTGGAAAATTATATGATATCCAAGCAAAAGAACATCCAAATAATTCCACAAATAGCTGGAATTTATTTAGAGAATAAAGTACCTTTTTTTGGATCAAATAATTTGACGAAGTAGCTGAAAATACCTCCGTAAATAATCTGATATTTACTTGAAACTACAGTGGCGTTTTTCACCTCTTAAACACCTCAAAAAGCTTCATAAGTGGATTGCCACACCTCATAAAATTAGTAGAAACGACTCTGAAAATTAACCCTTGGGATTTTGCTCACCAAATCACCTTCTGGAACTCTCCAACCCAGTTATGATAATTTTTTAATATTCTACGGCATTGAATGACCCTAAAAACCCTGCAAAACCAGTCCAACACAAATCACCCAGCTAAAATAAAATATTAAAAATATCTCCAAACCCTAGAATAATGTTTCCAAGCAAATTAGCCCTCACAGGGAAGATCTTCAATCAACCAACAAATTCACCACCCTAGGAATGGTTTCAAATCACGCAAACAACCTCCAAAAGCAAGTCGTTTCACTAGGGAAAATTATGCAAATAATTTTCTGAATTAATTCCCTTATTTTCAGCCCTCAATAATTTAGTATTTGCCTTAATCAGATGAAACTTTAAAAATTTATATCTTCAAGAATATTAAGAATTTCAATGCAAATGTTAGCTCAAAATGATCACAAAAATAGTAGCTTTCAAACAAAATTATAATTAGAATTTTCCCTCCATGAGAAGTCCCTCAAAAGTAGTTCTGAAGTTACAAAAACCCTAGTTACAGCCCTAGATTCTTCCAAAATCAACCAAAACTCTTAAAACCAAGTTTGTGCACCTCTTTGACCTACAAATTGAATATTGCTAGCTTTTCGAAGGATAGTATCGTTGACAATTCTTCCACAGGTCAGATTCTCTCTTACCATTCGGAAAATTCACATCTGTAGCCAAGGAAGGAATAATACATTGGGTAAGAGGTAGACTGATTGAAATAACTCATTTGCAAAAGCCTTGGTTACAATAGGATTTCCAAAGGAATACTTCGGATTTTTTCCCGAAGGATATCTGTTGTCTTCTCCTTACTCTTGGATTATTTCCTGCGGACTTATGTCGTTTGCACTTTTTCGAAGCTATGTGACAACAAGCCTTCTTTGCCCGAAGTCCGAAGGAATACTTCGGAGTATTTGTAAATAAAAGAACTCGTAGCCTTCCAAAAGGTCCACCAAAGAGTATAATGCCTGAGGAATAATTCCAACGGACTTTTTGTCCGAAGGAATTCCTTCGGACAAAAGTCCGAAGAAATCCAAGAGAGAAGTCAAAAAATCCAAAGAAAATTCAAAGTAATAAGTACCCCTGCAAAAAACCCGGGTGTCCTACAATTTTTCCAAAAAACCATTTCTGAGAGACACAAGCCCTTGCAGAGGGCACTTGGTCGGTGACAGGCCCATTGTGACTTTCCCGAAGGGCACAAAGGAAAGACACAAGCCCTTGCGAAGGGCACTTGGTCGGTGACAGGACCTTTGCATATTTTTCGAAGGACATTCTGCCATGCCAAAGAAGACAGAAAATACCTTCGGGCTTTTTGTCCAAAAGGGTAATAAGGACCCCTGAATAAAACCCGAGTGCCCTACAATTTTTCCAAAAAACCCTTTCTGAGAGACACAAGCCCTTGCAGAGGGCACTTGATCATTGACAGGTCCATTGCAACTTTCTCGAAGGGCACAGAGGAAAGACACAAGCCCTTGCGAAGGGCACTTGGTCGGTGACAAGACCTTTGCGTATTTTTCGAAGGACATTCTGCTGTGCCAAAGAAGACAGAAAATACCTTCGGGCTTTTTGTTCAAAGGAATTCCTTCAGACAAAAAGTCCAAAGGAATTCGGAGAGTTCAAAAGCAAAAAACACGATAAAAAAATTCCAAAGGCAAAAAGAGGAAAAACCAAAGGATAATCCTTCGGACAAAAGTCCGAAGGAATTCCTTCAGAGTTTTTGTCTGAAGGATTAATCAGGAAAAAGAACAAATGGGAAAAGCCCGCAAAGTAAAAGCCCGCGGAAATTCAAAAGACAAACGCTAGTCAAGGACAATTCAAGTGGACAATTTGTCCGAAGGAAATCTTTCGGAAGGTAAAGCCAAAGGCAAGGTCCGAGCATAGATAAGCCGAGGGAAATAAAGCCGCAAGGAAAGTGAAAAAACAAAAAGCCCGATAGAAAGCCAGACAAGAAAGTCCATGGGAATAAAAACCCAAGAGCAACGCATGCACAGAAACAGAAACAAAAAATAGATAGACAGGAAATAAATTCAACCTGAATTTATCTCACTTAACAAGATAGTTTTCCATGCAAGCACTTTCGTCCGTCTCAAGCTCGTAATGTTCCAACAGCTCAACCGGAGGTCCAAATTCGGACGTCGAGTTGACTGTTCTAGATTTAGAATTGACTAATTGTTAAACGCCAGATTTACTAGGAGTTTTCCATGCAAAGGAGAATGATCTCTTCGTCCAACTCAACGTATCAAACGCTCCAACTCAGCGTATCAAACGTTCCAACTCGGCTTCCAACGGATCAAGTCAAAGTTCTAAAATTGACATTGGCGTTGGATTTCATGCATGATATTATCATCTCACACTTTCAAACATTCTAGCAACTCATGAAAAAGCTAAAATTGACATTGGCATGGATTTCCATGCAAAGAGAGGTGGGCGTTTCAATAAACAAAGACAAGTCCACTTCCTCTAGCGCCAAGGAGCTTCATGCAAAGACAAAGGGAAAACATATTTTATTGAAAGGCAAAGTCAGCCTTGAGTTAATCTAAGTTGATCTTTCTCTTGTATTTTTCAACACCAATCTTTGGCTTTTGTAATTCTCTATATTAATGGCTTTTCAGCCTTAGTTTTTTCATCCCTCTCTTGGCAAGACCAGACTCTGCCATTGGTGAGTTGTGTAACCTCTTCAATCAATAGAAGGATTGTACTTTCAGATTTCAAGTGCTGGCATAGTGTATATTCATTCAGCAATTTGCATATGTGGTAATTTCTCTCCCTTCCCAAATTTTGATTCGTACCTAGTTGCTAGCTTATCGTATTATGCAAGTCATGTTAAGTGTTCTTTATGTCTTTTGCTGAAGTTGTAAGTGGATGTTAGGTGGCTGCAAAGTGTCTTGTATCAGACCTCTCTCCATTGTTTTCCCTCATGTTTTGGTCATTGGATCGAACATTCTCATGAAATATTTATGCATAAGTGAATGATTGAAATCAAAGGTCTTTTTCCCTTGTTTGTTCAGTGTTCAAGGTTCCAAGTAGAGTAGATCAATCTTTTGGTGTATCACCGTTATTAGGTAAGATTTCCCCTTCAAGTTTCCTTCTCCCTTTTCCATGGTAGTCCACAGCATAGAGTAGAGATCCTCATTGATACATCTTATAGGAACCAGCCTTCTCTGGAGGTTCTTCTCACCATTGAGGCACCCACCCTCGTGAGAAGATCCCATCGTTTCAACCGGATAGAAGACTAGCCATTTCATGCACGTCTTCGATTCAAGGCGCAACTCCAGGTTGACAATAGTTTTTGGCATGCCCGATGGGACCACGAAAAGAGTTCTTTACATAGAGTTTTCGCAGCAATGAAGGATATTCATTTACATCCAGTTGCAGAGTTCATAGCATCATTCAGGCAATCTGTTCATGCCAAAGGTTACCACAAGATCAGCAAGCAGAGGTATTCCTTTTGAATTTGTAACTTATAAAAGAGCAAGGTCTAAGAGGGCAAATCCATATCCTCAAAGGGAATATTTACCTCCCCCTCATCCTATTGTTCTAGACACTGCAATCCCCACCATTCAGATGGCCGTTAGAAATCAAGTGTTTGCTCCATTTAATAGGGGAAGTCCACTAAATCTAGCATAGTTAAATGATATTCCTGTATCTTCCCTCAAAAGTATTCCATTCTTCTCAAGAGAAAATCAAACAACCCCTATTGAGCATATCCAGGATGTGGCTAATCTTTGTTTAGTTCATAATGTTGTTGAGGATAATGTTGCTATCAGATTACTAGCTGCTTCTTTCAAAGGAAAAGCATTACAGTGGTATAGAACACTCCCACTTAGATCCGTTTCCACATGGGATGAATTGGGTGCTACCTTGGTCAAACAGTTTGAGGACAAATCTGATCACTTATCTTTAGTTGAGCAATTAACTGCCATATAGAGAGCTCCTCATGAGTTCATGTCTGATTTTAATCTCAGATTCCAGAAGACATGGCACAGTGTATCGGTTTTGATTAGGCCACCACCTGAATATACATTTCTATATTTTTTGAAAGCTCTCAATTCTGACATTAATGTGATGATACATTCAATGGGTGGTACTACTTTGTCAGATGCTTATGAAGTTGCAATAAAGGCAGAAAATACTCTGATTCAAGCAGGTAAGCTTTCTCCAAGACCTCCAATGCCCATATTTCCAAATATAAGTTCTATACCAGCCCTCCAAGTTCCTCAAATTCCATCCTTGGCTCCAATTCCAGCACCTCAACTTCATATTGCAGCCCCTACTAGTTAATCTAGTGAGATAGGAGAGTTGAAAAGTTTGTTACAATCTTTTGGAAATGAAATAGTACAGCTCAAAACGCAGTAATTTCAGTCAAATAGACCTTATCAACAACAAAATCATAACAACTATCAGCCCTTCAAAGATCAAAGGTCTCCTTATTAGGGTTTCAGAGAAAATCGACCACCCTATCAAGCACAAGGAGCCATAACTCCAGCTAAGCCATATGTTACTCTTGATCTGAATGCTCCTTCCACTTCGAAAGCCATTGCTCCAACCCCACCTTAAGACAATTTGGTGTAGGATTCAGGTTGGCAGCTCTTAAATCTCAATGATGTTCAAAACCAGAACTTGGTATCACCAAACAACACCATGCCAGAGTTGACACAAGAAGAGCTCTCTTTTCAAGGGGGTCAATATCAAGATACAGGTTTAACATCACAAGGAGCGACTCAACAACAACCGGATGCTATTAATGTAAATTGGCAGGGAGATGATCATGTCGCTTTTACTCAGGTTGTTACAACTAACGTTTCAAATGGTCAGGTTACAGCTATAACCTATCAAAGAACTAAAAGAAGAGTTGTTGAGGAAGTCCAAGCAGTAGCAAATACTTCAAGTGCCCCTAGTATTATTGCTCAAGGTACAAAAGAGCAGCTTGCTGCCTCGACAGCCCAAAAAATTCAGAATGTAGAGGTTAGTAAAGTACAAATACTTCTAATTCGTGAACAAGTACCACAAAAGGCGCAATCTAGCTGCTCACAAGCACTCAACTTGGGTGGCAAACCTAGTTCCAGTTCGGAAAAAGAATGGTGAGATTCGTTTGTGTGTTGATTTCCGCGATTTAAACAGGACTTCGTTTAAAGACCACTATCCATTGCCATCAATGGAACAAATTCTATAGCTTGTTGCAGGTTCAAAGAGGTTTTCTTTGTTGGATGGATATAGTGGTTACAATCAGATTTTGGTCAAAGAAGAGGACCAATTCAAGACAGCTTTCACGACTAAGTGGGGGACATTTGCATACAGAAAGATGCCATTCAGTTTGTCCAATGCTGGAGCAACTTTTCAGAGAGCCATGGATATGGCCTTCCAAGGCCTTCTTAACAGGTTTGTGCTTGTCTATTTGGATGCTATAACAGTATTTTCAAAATATGTAGAAGATCACATGGTTCACCTCCGACAAGTTTTTGAAAGGTGTAGGCAATTTGGGATATCTCTAAATCCCAAAAAGTGTGTATTTTCAATTCATGAAGGTAAGCTTCTCGGACATGTTGTTTCAAAGCACGGTTTAAACATAGATTCTGAAAAGACTCAATCCATTCTTACACTCTCCTTGCCTAAGAGCAAAAGGGCTTTGCAAAGTTTCTTTGGAAAAATCAATTTTATAAGGAGATACATATCAGATTTCACTACTATAGCTAAACCACTTACAACCATGTTAAAGAAAAATCAGAACTTCAGCCGGTCCAAGGAGGGAATAACAGAGTTTGAAGATGTTAAAAAAGCCATAGCAAGTGCTCCTACGCTTTTAAATACAGATTTTACGAAAGACTTTATTTTGTATACGTATACTAATGTGGACACCATTTCAGGCATTCTTATACAGCAGAATCATGAAGATTTGGAGCAGCCAATAGCTTTCTAAAGCCAAGGCTTGCAGGAGTATGAGACAAGGTACTCTTTCGTTGAAAAACATGTCCTTTCAGTTATAAGATCTCTGAAGAAATTTAGGCACTTGTCTAATAATAAAATACATCTAATGGTTGCTCATCCAAGCATCAAAGAATTTCTTCTGAACAAAGACAAACGAGAAGAGGGTTGGTTGGATAACCAAAGTAATGGAATATGACGTAGAAATTAAAATTACAAAGTTGGTTAGAGGCAAAGGACTTTGTGAGCATCTAGGTCAGGACTTACAAGAAACTAATGAAGTTGTTTCAGTGTCAAATGATGAAGAGGTTGCCGTTGTTCACACCTCACCTTCCAGCTGGTTTTGTGATCTGGTAAGCTATCTGCAAGATGGTTGTTGCCGTTCTCACCTAAGTGCTTCAAAAAGAAGGTATTTCAGATTGCAATCAATTCCATTCTTGCTTGTTGATGGTGTTTTGTTCAAAAAGGATATCAATGGAATGTTACTAAGGTGTGTGGAGCCAAGCCAAACTCAAAGATTACTTGAAAAATTCCATGGACTTGGTGGAAGACACTTTTCCGCAAAAACTACAGCACTTAAAATCATGAGAGGTGGGTACTATTGGCCTACTATATTTGGCGATTGCCATACATGGGTTAGGAAGTGCAAATAATGTGCTATGTTTGTAGGAAAAATTAAACTTGCAGCCCTGCCCCTTCAGCCAATTGCAGTGGATCAGCCTTTTGTCCAGTGAGGATTGAACTTTATTGGTCTCATTAACCCTCCTTCGAGTTCAAGGCATAAGTGGATTCTAACAGCTACGGACTACTTCACACGTTGGACGGAAGCAATCGCATTGAAAGAAGCAAACGAAACTAGCATTCTTGATTTCTATGAAGGTTTGATCACTAGGTTCGGAGTTCCTCCGACTATTATTTCTGACAATGCAATGGTTTTCCTGGGATCTAGGATCAGCCAACGGGCTGCCCAGCATGGGGTTTATCTCAGTACTTCATCGAACTATTATCCACAAGGAAATGGCCTTGTTGAATCTACAAACAAGAACCTCTTAAGAATCATACAAAGGACTATTGAAGACAATCAGAGGTCATGGCATCTCAACTTGAAGTCAGCGATATGGGCTGATAGGATCACCTACAAGAGGTCAATAGCCACCTCTCCCTACAAGCTAGTCTATGGTAAGGAAGCAAGGTTACCTATTTCTCTCGAGTTTCCAGCTTTAGAACTAATGCATCAACTTGAGTTGTTGGAGAATGAGCCTATGGCGATCAGGAATGCAGAGCTTAAGGAGTTGGAAGAGACAAGAAATCAAGCCATGCTAGCCATGGAAAGTCATCAGGCACAGGTGAAAAGAACATTTGACAAAGGAGCTTCCTCACGAAGCTTCAATGAAGGAGATTTGGTCATCAAATGAGATGAGGATCGAGCCAAACCAGGAAAGCACACAAAGTTTGATTCCCTTTGGAGTGGCCCATACACGATCTCTCCAACTTGCTAAGATGGACGGCTAAGAGCTTCCAATCCCAGTCAATGAGATACATCTGAAACATTGCTATTGAAGAGCAAAACTCTATGTACATAGTTGTTTTTGCTTTCCTCCAAGTGTTTTTCAAGCACAATAGTTTGCTTCAGTTTTGTCCAATAAGTGCTTGTTTGCACATTTGCTTCTTAGTTTTCTGTTTTCATGTGTTTCCCTTCTTATTTTGAAGGAGGTTACTTCAACGATGATCAAAGGAGATTTTCAGTCAGAAATCATGTTTATCATTGTTTTGGGAGTTCGAATAGCATCTATATGATCTGAGTTCTCAAGCATAGCAGGCATGCTGGGCCAGCTAAGTTGCCAAAAATGTTGACAATTTTTCCACAAGTCAGATTGTCTCTTGCCATTCGGAAAATTCACGTCTCTAGCCAAGGAAGGAATAATACATTGGGTAAGAGGTAGACCAATTGAAATAACTCATTTGCAAAAGCCTTGGCTACAACAGGAGTTCCTTCGGGCAAAGAAGGCTTGTTGTCACATAGCTTCGGAAAAGTGCAAACGACATAAGTCTGCAGGAAATAATCCAAGAGTAAAGAGAAGACAATAGATATCCTTCGAGAAAAAGTCCAAAGGAATACTTCAGAGTATTTGTAAATAAAAGAACCCGCAGCCTTCCAAAAGGTCCGCCAGAGAGTAAAGTGCCTGAGGAATAATTCCTTCGGACCTTTTGTCCGAAGAAATCCAAGAGAGAAGTCAGAAAATCCAAAGAAAATTCGAAGTAATAAGGACCCCTGCAAAAAACCTAGGTGCCCTACAAAAAGCCTGGGTGCCCTACAATTTTTCAAAAAAACCATTTCTGAGAGACACAAGCCCTTGCGAAGGGCACTTGATCGGTGACAGGACCTTTGCGTATTTTTCGAAGAACATTCTGCCATGCCAAAGAAGACAAAGAAAATACCTTCGGGCTTTTTGTCCGAAGGAATTCCTTCGGACAAAAAGTTCGAAGAAATTTGGAGTTCAAAAGCAAAAAATCCGACGATCAAAATCCAAAGGCAAAAAGAGGAAAAACCAAAGGATAATCCTTCAGACAAAAGTCCGAAGGAATTTCTTCGGACTTTTTGTCCGAAGAATTAATTCGGGAAAAAGAACAAATGGGAAAAGCCCGCAAAGTAAAAAGCCCGCAGAAATTCAAAAAACAAACACCAGTCAAGGACAATTCAAGCGGACAATTTGTCTGAAGGAAATCCTTCAAAGGGTAAAGCCAAAGGCAAGGTCTGAGCATAGATAAGCCGAGGGAAATAAAGCCGCAAGGAAAGTGAAAAAACAAAAAGCCCGATAGAAAGCTGGACAAGAAAGTTCGCGGTAATAAAAACCCAAGAGCAACGCATGCACAGAAACAGAAACAAAAAATAGATAGACAGGAAATAAATTCAACCTGAATTTATCTCACTTAGCAAGATAGTTTTCCATGCAAGCACTTTCGTCCGTCTCAAAATCGTAACGTTCCAACAGCTCAACCGAAGTTCCAAATTTGGACGTCGAGTTGACTGTTCTAGATTTAGAATTGACTAATTGTTAAACGCCACATCTACTAGGAGTTTTCCATGCAAAGGAGAATGATCTCTTCGTCCAACTCAAGCTTATCAAACGCTCCAACTCAACATATCAAACGTTCCAACTCAACTTCCAATGGATCAAGTCAGAGTTTTAAAATTGACATTGGCATTGGATTTCATGCATGATATTATCATCTCATACTTTTAAATGTTCCAGCAGCTCATTTAGAAGCTAAAATTGACATTGGCATGGATTTCCATGCAAAGAGAGGTGAGCGTTTCAATAAACAAGGACAAGTCCACTTCCTCTAGTGCCAAGGAGCTTCATGCAAAGACAAAGGGAAAACATATTTTATTGAAAGGCAAAGTCAGCCTTGAATTAATCTAAGTTGATTTTCCTCTTCTATTTTTCAACGTCAATCTTTGGCTTTTGTAATTCTCTATATTAATGGCTTTTCAGCCTTAGTTTTTTCATCCCTCTCTTGGCAAGACCAGACTCTGCCATTGGTGAGTTGTGTAACCTCTTCAATCAATAGAAGAATTGTACTTTCATATTTCAAGTGTTGGCATAGTGTATATTCATTCAGCATTTTGCATATGTGGTAGATTTCTCTCCCTTCCCAAATTTTGATTCGTACCTAGTTGCTAGCTTATCGTATTATGCATATCATGTTAAGTGTTCTTTATGTCTTTTGTTGAAGCTGTAAGTGGATGTTAGGTGGATGCAAAGTGTCTTGTATCAGACCTCTCTCCATCATTTTCCCTCATGTTTTGGTCATTGGATAGAACCTTCTCATGAAATATTTATGCATAAGTGAATGATTGAAATTGAAGGTTTTCTTTTTCCCTTGTTTGTTCAGTCTTCAAGGTTCCAAGTAGAGTGAATCAATCTTTTAGTGTATCACCGTTATTAGGTAGAATTTCCCCTTCAAGTTTCCTTCTCCCTTTTCCATGGTAGTCCACAGCACAGAGTAGAGATCCTCATTGATACATCTTACAGGAACCAGCCTTCTCTGGAGGTTCTTCTCACCACTGAGACACCCACTCTCGTGAGAAGATCCCATTGTTTCAACTAGATAGAGGACTGGCCATTTCATGCACGTCTTCGATTCAGGGCGCAGCTCCAGGTTGACAACAAGTACCAATTCCTTGATGAAGGTGGTGTCCAAAGACACATTTGTAGAGCTTCTTGCATACACTTATGCACAATTATGATGCAAATACAGCCCTTGAATAGAGCTGCCCTCATAGAAGAATGGAGATTTGTTCCCAAACCCCTTGGTGCATTGAAGGTTTTCATCCTCAAGTTACTTGTTCAAGCTTGACAGACTTGCACAAGATTTCTAATATCAAAATTCCATAACCTTTCAAATGAATTCTTACTTGCCTTCATATACCACTCCTCTAATTGTGGCACCCAAGAATTGGAGGGGAGAGTTACCTTTCTTTTTAAAATATTAAAAGATCCTCTTAATTTCACTTTAGGCTTTAAGTGCCCAAGACCTATAAACCCCACCACCTAAGTGAGATAGAAACATGAGGTGATTTTCATAACTCAACTCAAAATTAGAAATATAAAGTACTCTTTCCATTATTAAATCCTCACAAGTGGCCCACAATGCTCCCTTTCATTCCTCTACTCTTAGCCATTGGAAACAAGAATGGGCTAAGGGTCCCACGAGGGTCTAGATAAAAAATGGGGCATTACAATCCTCTCCACCCAAAATTGCTTGTTCTCAAGCAATTGCAATACCCAAAGAGGTGTCCCAACATACCTTATGATGCAATGTCCACCTGTGATTCCATCCCAAGGAAAAGAACCCTCAATTGGCTCCTTCATATTGCTGTACCTATGCTTTGGGGGCTGCCCCCACATGCTAGAAGTGTCCTCATAGCCTCCAAAAGCTCCATATGCTCCCAATCAACCACCCCTTTCAATACCAAGTGGTGGATGAGCAAACTCCCTTCCCTAATACCTTCCAAATGGATGAGATGTGACCAAAAGTTATTACGTAGATCATGAAGAAACCAAACTACTTCGTTGTCCCGTGTGCAAAACTCTCTCATGTGCTGGACCATGACCCACCAAATTTGCAAACATAAATTACCACTGTACCTTCCAAGAGGTGAGGCCTCCAAGACATATCCGTCACCTTGTATCGGCATCCGAGTGTGAAATACATACTCGACAAGAGGTTGACCCTTGTCACTCATCTCAATCATGCATAGGATCTTCTCCAAACTCATCGATAGCTTCCAAACATTCCCACAAGAAGTCTGTACCTTCCCGTTGTGAATGCTTCTTACATCACCTTCCCAAAGTGCCAACATAAGCATGTTTCCAGAATCTTGTATGAGCTGGACCAAATCAGTTTTTTTCTTTATGGTAACATGGCTATATATGCAAATAAATTACTGATTTTTCATGTGGACAAACACGGAAATAAACATACTCATACTTTTCTTGACCCAAGAGCTGGAACATGTCATAAAATTCAGAGTTTTCCCCTTCCATACATGGTTGAGTTTGACCTCTTAAGTCTGATTTTTTTGAGTAATGAATTTTAGAACCTATACATACCCTTCTCCCTCCTATCACGTGTTATAAAGTGTCCAAGAAATTCATGTTTTTCCCCTCAAAAAGCTGCTGTGTATGCATGTGGAAATCTGATTTTTGGGAAAATAAAAATCAGTATTTGCATAATTATGTTCCCTTTTTATTCTTCGCTGAAACATAACAATTTTTTCACTTTTGTGGGGGACTAAAGAGCATAAAATTGGTAGACAATACTCAAAAATTTCTGAGTTCTTTCGTGACCACGTCCCCTTCATCCTTTCACTCCTCCCACTATTTTCCGCTAGGGCCCTTGACCAACTTTGCATTATTGATGTCGTACCCCTTTGATCATTTCCAAACAACTCATGTAGGCCCCTCATGTGTCATGGCATCCTTATCCAGTTTTGCAAAAGGAGAACAATATGGAAATCATGTCTAAACATACCTTTGAAGTAACTCATCTCCATATGCAATCCCCTATGAATGGTCTCTATTATATGCAAAGCATGTTGTGTCCACGGCTGCCCCTTCTCATGGTTGTTATGTAAGAATGTGACCAAATAGACATCAAACGGGTGCTTAAAAGGAAGTAAGGCACATCGTTGTTCCATACTTACGAATTTTACCCACTCGTGCAAACCATGGCCTCCAAGGGCGTCATTCCCAGAACTCATGAACATTTGGGAGTAATCACTGAAATCAGTCATGTTGTTCCAACAAGGGAGCTGTTTTGGTGCCCAAAAGTCTGATCTTTCTGATTGCACATGATCATAATTACGTAGAGCAATTTTCCCTCTTGTTTGGAGCATTGGCAAGCTTCCAAAATTAGTTTTATTATGCATGCTAGGTGGCTGAAGTAGATGATGTAACTCAGAATTTTTGGAAGCAAATTTCTCATACATTTCAGCAACAATTTTAGACTTCTCAGTTGGCTGCCCCAAAGTACTTAGCATTTCTCCACGTTGGCCAATCATTTGCAGCCTTATTTGCTGCTCCAAAAACTCAGATTTTTTATGCTCACAATCTTCCACTCTAGGCTGCTCCAAAGTGTCATTTTTCTATGGTTTACCACTTTCCCTTAAATCTGAATTTTCTGTTTTATCGATTACTTCATAGGAACCCATGTATGGGGCTGTCCTTTCTTCTTCTTCATGTTCTATTATCAAGTAAGGCCTTAGCTTCTCTTCACAATTTTATACAACACTTTCAAACATCATATGTGCAGCTGAAAATTCACTTAGATATCCTTGAACCACCTCTATGGTGTTGGGGTGTGAGGGGCGCACCTTCCTAGGATCAATACTTACCATGTGAACAAAAAATCATAAGGAAGACAAACTGAAAATGCAGAAGACAGCAGTCACTATGATCCTGGGACCATGATAACCCTTGTCTATACCCTTCTTTATATTGGTCCAACATGTCATAGTAGCAATGTTACATTTGTAGCACTCCCCTGGATCCCATATCCATAATGGATACGGATCATGTTCATTCACTTGGAAGGATTCTCTTCCCCATTGAGTGCCCTTCACCTCAACCTTAGTGTTAGCACAATCTTTGTAACCAAGATAATGAAGGAACCAAGCATGAGGAGAAATCAATGAGCACTTACCAAAATGACCATTCCATTGCTTACCCAAACACAAATATGATCTTCCTTCTTTCAAATGCAAAATGGAATCTTCTTCCGTATTATTTGGCATTACTCTATCAAAGGGCCCCTTAGCCTTGTCCAATCTTGTTAGGGCTTGTGCTTCCTTCCCACATGTTAATTGTTTCTTCCAAGCTTCCTCTTGAAATCTGAATTTATGCAAAGAAGGTGAACTGTGATTAGAAACAATGCAAAAACATTTTCTCACATACCTTTCCCTTGTGATTTTCTTATCACTTTCCAAGCTTTCTTCTTGATCCTTGGATTGCTCATAAAGTTGTTGAAGAACTTCCTCTTGCTTAACCTTTGAAAATTCTGATTTTTCTTCCGCTTGATGCAAGCGTGCCAACTACTCAAAGTAAAGTTTGGGATTACCCCAATCAAATCTCCCAATGAGCCACCTGTTGAATTCATTATAGGTATCTATGAGATGGTGTTCTTGGGTTACTAACCCGTGGTGCCCCCATCATAGGCAACCCCCTCTAAGTGTGATAAGGCGAATTTCATGGCCACACCTTCCTCCATGGGATGTAATGAGAGATATGTGTCAACCTTATCAACCAAGGCACTAGCTGGAATACCTGTAAAACCGTCAAATATGGGAATAACAAATTCCCCAAAGGCATCCTATATTCCGTTTTGTCTATGCATGTCCATCTTATGATCGCCTCTTCCTTTCTTCCATAACACAAACTCAATGATATTTAGGGTCTTTCGAATAGAGGGTGGAAAGGTCATGTATTCTTCATAGGTTTCGATGAGATCAATATGAATAGAAGGCTGCCCCTTCATATCTTCCATGTCATGTAACCCTTTAATTCCCACAATTAGCCAAGATGTTGGCTTTGATATCACTGTAATGTCCCCACTTTGGGACGAAGATGAAAAAAAAAAGTTTTCCAACAAACCCTTAGCAAATCAAATCCAAACTAAAATCTGAAAACTTAAAACCAGCGAAATCCTAGCCGGAAAATTATACGATATCCAAGCAAAAGAACATCCAAATAATTCAACAAATCGCTGATATTTATTTAGAGAATAAAGTACCTTTCTTTGGATCAAATAACTTGAAGTAGCTGAAAATACCTCCGTAAATAATATGGTTTTTACTTGAAAGTACAGCTGCATTTTGCACCCCTTAAACACCTCAAAAAGCTTCACAAGTGGGTCGCCACACCTCAGAAAATTAGTAGAAACAATTCTAAAAATTAACCATTGGATTTTGCTCACCAAATCACCTTCTAGAACTCTCCAACCCAGTCACGCAGTGCCAAAATTATTATAATAATTTCTAAATATCCTAGGGCATTGAATGACCCTAAGAATCCTGGAAAACCATTCCAACACAAATTGCCCAACTAGAATAAAATATTAAAAAATATCTCCAAACTCTAATAATGTTTCCAAGCAAATTAGCCCTCACAGGGAAGATCTTCAATCAACCAACAAATTTGCCACCCTAGGAATGGCTCCAAATCACGCAAACAACCTCCAAAAGCAAGTCACTCCACTAAGAAAAAATATGCAAATAATTTTTTGAATTAATACCCTTAATTTCAACCCTCAATTTCTTATTTACCTTAATCAGCTAAAACATAAAAAAATCGTATCTTCCTAAATATTGAGAATTTCAATGCAAATGTTAGCTTAAAATGATCACAAAAATAGTAGTTTTCAAACAAAATTAGAATCAGAATTTTCCCTCCATGGGAAGTCCCTCAAAAGTAGTTCTGAAGTTACAAAAACCCTAGTTACAACTCTAGATTCTTCCAAAATCAAAAAAAACTCTTAAAACCAATGTTCCACTGGGACGCATCCCCCCGAAAAACCCCGCATTTTTGGGACAGGGACGTTAGGGGGGCGTCCCCCAGCCATTCCGTCACCTCCGCCATGCTCATCTGCCATCCCCGGGATGTTTCCCTCTGAGAGGGGATGTCTTCGGGACATCCCTTCAAAAGGGGGACGTCTTGGGGACTCTAGGACATCCCTGGGACATCCAGGGGATGTCCATAAGTCCCTCGTCCCCTCAGAAAATGCCCAAGCATCCCCCACATAGGTGGACGCCATAAAGTGCAATTTTTTTAAAATTTTTAAAACAAATTGGATTTTTATGCTTTCTACCCTAACCCTAATTGTTAGTGGGACACACCCCCACCCCCTAAGGCCTCCCAAAATCTTATAAAAATCCCTCTCCCTCTCATTCCAAATCACACAAAAACTTCATTGAGTGAAGTAGAGAGCTGAAAGTAGAGGCAACAAGCTAAGAGAGAGAATTTTGCAAGAGTGAGAGAGCAGAGGGAAAGTGAGATCAAGAAGAGGATAGAGAAGCCAAGAAGACTCAAGACTCTTCAAGTTCATCATTTCACCCACAAGGTAGGCCCTATGATTGTTTCAATTTCTGATTTTTAATTTTTAAATTTTTGTTTCACTAAATCATTATTCATTTGTAAATTGTTTTGTTCTTTCATTCACATCATTGAATCATTTGAATTTCTAAATTCAAAATTATTATATTTATTTTTGAGTCTCATTGATTCAAATGCTAAAAAATAAATTTTTAAATTTTCAATGTTCATTCAAATGATAAATCAAATGCTTATTTTTAATTTTTAAATCTTAAGAACAAGGATTCCTATTTGTGTATCCTCTGCTTCCGCACTTCGAGCAAACTGAAGTAAGAAAAACAAAAAGAAAATCATTGTCTTAAATTTTAATCTAAAATTTAAATTTTTTTAAATCTTCATTCAAATCAAATGCTTAAATTTTAATTTTTAAATCTTAAGAACAAGGATTCCTATTTGTGTATCCTTTGCTTCCGCGCTTCGTGCGACCTGAAGTAAAAAATTCAAAAAGAAAATCCCTATCTTAATTTTAAATTTAATCCCCTACATTATGCATGGTTTGAATTTTAATTTTTTAAATTATAAACTTACAAAATGAAAAAAAAAAAAAATCATTTCTTGCAATGTAATTATGATTTCTCATAGCATGAGTGAGGATGAGGTTCAACCTCAAGGGGTTGAGGTTGAAATTGAAAGTGAAAATGATTTAGATTATGCACATGATGATCCTAGTTTAAAAGGAGGGAGGAGTGACCGTGAAAATCAAACTAGTTCTATTGGGAGTTCCAATTGTAGTTGCCCTTCACAAGCCCTTCAACAATATGCTAAGGGTCCCTTTGATCCAAAGAAACCTTTACAACAATTTGCAAGCAATGTACCATGAAAGCCTAAGACATCTGGGGGCACTAGGAGATGGAAGTGCAACCTATGTGGCCTTGAATGGTTTGACAACATGACTAGAACAAATGCTCACCTCCTTATCCGAGGCAAAGGTGTAGATGTATGTGGAAAGGTGGAAAAACATTTGAAGCTAAGGGCTGAAATATGTACATTATGGGTCCAATAAAGAAGATGCACCTTCATCTACTACTTTGCCACCAAGGGGGAGGGGTCATCAGAGACAAAGTTCTACTTCTAGTACTTTGGAGAGGCCAATGGCAATGAATCCATCTAGTTTAGGGGCAGAAGTGCCTAAGGGGAAACACAAGATGACTAGTGGTGCTTCAAATCCACTGACAGATTTATTCAATGTGCAAGCAAAAGATGAGGTAGATGATGCCATTGGCAAATTCTTCTTTGCCAATGGCATTTCATTCCATGTGGCTCTCTCTCCTTATTATAAGGAGGCCGTGGCAAAAATAGCAAGAGCAGAACCATCATATGTGCCACAAGGAGACAGTAAATTGAGAACAATCTTGGATAAGAATTATTCCAAGATTAATATTTTAATGGAGAAAATGAAGCATACCTGGGTCTCAAGTGGATGCAACATTGTCATGGATGGGTGGACGGACATTAGGCATCATCCACTCATCAATATCATGGTTACAAGTACAGCTGGTCCTTATTTTCTTGGGGCTATTGATTGTTCAGGGCATCACAAGGATGTTGATTTTCAATCCCAAATCCTCAAAAATGCTATAAAGGAGGTTGGGCCACAGAATGTGGTGCAAGTAGTGACAGATGCAGCGCATGTGTGCAAAGCAGCAGGGAAGTTAATTGAGGCAGCGTATAAACATATTTCGTGGACTCCTTGTTCTGTGCATGCTATGAATAATGAACTGAAGGACATGGGAAAAATCAACTGGATCAAAGCAGTTGTTAATAATGCTAAAGATGTGCAGATGTTTATCTGCAACCACCACACTTCACATGCACTCTTCAGGGCCTTCTCAAAGAAGGAATTCTTGAAACCTATAGAGACTATGTATGCATCATACTTTATTCTCTTGGAGAGGATGCTTGAGTTGCAAGAGGCATTGCAACTAATGGTTATGACAACATAATGGAATCGATGGCCTGAGTTGAAGATAGAGCAATGGAAGAGGGTGAAGGAAGTCGTGAAGAGTGATGTTTTTTGGGTTGATGCCAAA
Source organism: Torreya grandis (assembly GCA_037957365.1). Classification (NCBI taxonomy): domain Eukaryota; kingdom Viridiplantae; phylum Streptophyta; class Pinopsida; order Cupressales; family Taxaceae; genus Torreya; species Torreya grandis. Next base: position 2,579,996 of record JARHVA010000097.1, read on the forward strand.
AATATTGTATTCATCATTACTTCAATCTTCACAGTGATTAGATATGGGGATGCTAATGCACCTACACTTGGAGAGGTGTATGAGTGCATTGATACTATGCTTGATCAAATGAAGGCTGTTGTACGAGAGGACCCCACATTGCAATTCTACACAAAGCATATTCAACCGATCATTCACAGTAGATGGGAGACGCTCAACACTCCCTTGCACATGGCTGCCTGTGCATTGAACCTAAAGTGGTATGTGCAAAGGCCTAGTAGACTTACACCTATACAAGATGCTGAGGTGAAGGTAGGGTTCATGAAGGCCATTCAAAAAATCTATGATTCTATATAGGCCAGCATCATTCGTACTGAGTGGACAAAATTTGCCACTCTTAGGGGATATTCACAGGAGGTCGAAATAAATAGGGAAACAATTGCACAGAAGGAACCAATTTTGTGGTGGACTTTGCATGGGCCTCATTCTTTGACTACCGATCTAGCCATTCGTTTGTTTTCCCAGGTTTCTATTTCTTCTGCTATTGATAGGAACTAGTATACTTATAGCTGGATCCACTCCATGAAGAGGAACATGCTTACCTCTAAGAGGGCATAGAAGATTGTGGTTGTACACAGTGCCTTGCGTCTCATTGACCATAACACACTTGTGTACAAGGAGAGTCTAGTAGCCAAATGGGATGTAGAGCCAGAGGAGCCAGCACAGATTGATGATGATGCTACACAAATAGCGCTGGTTGGTATTAGCTTGGAGGAGCTTGAGCATGTGGAGTCCAGCAATTCTAGTGATGAGGAGTTCGACTTTGGGGATGATTAGCCATTGACTCATTGTGTCATTTGTATTTAGTATTTAGTATTTCACTATTTTAGTATTTTATTTTTGAACATTGTTGATACTTGATTGTAATCATGAATCATCATTATGAAATTTTGAAAATTCAATGTTCAATGTTTATTGTTTAATGTTCAATGTTTATTGTTTAATGTTCAATGTTCAATGTTCATCGGTTCAATGGATCAAACTTGAAACTTGAATGATTAAATCACAATGTTAAATTGTTGATGTTCAATGCAATATACTTATTCCTTATACATCTTTTTATAACTAATTTTTCAAGTACTATATGTATTTGCACCACTCCCCCGCCATCCGCCCCACCCGCCTCCCGCTGTCCCCAAACTTTATCCCCCAATCCCGGAAACCCGTCCCCATGTCCCTTGTCCCCCCTTCCCGGAAACCCGTCCCGTGTCCTCCATCCCCCTGTCCCGGAAACTCCGTGGAACTATGCTTAAACCAAGTTTGCCCACCTCTTTGACCTACAAATTGAATATTTCCAGCTTTCTGAAGGATAGTACCAATTTCTTGATAAAGGTGGTGTCCAAAGCACCTTTGTAGAACTTCTTGCATACACTTATGCACAATTATAGCGCAAACACAGCCCTTAAATAGAGCTGCCCTGATAGAAGAATGGAGGTTTTCATCTCCAAACCCCTTGATGCACTTGAAGGTCTTCGTCATCAAGTCACTTGTTCAAGCTTGACATACTTGCACAAGATTTCCAATACCAAAATTTCATAACCTTTCAAATGAATCCTTGCCTTCATATACCACTCTTCCAAGTGTGGCGCCCAAAAATTGGAGGAGAGAATTACCTTTCTTTTTAAAATATCAAAAGATCCTCTTAATTTCACTTTAATCCTTAAGTGCCCAAGACCTATAAACCCCACCACCTAAGTGACATAGAAACATAAGGTGCTTTTCGTAACTCAACTCAAAATTATAAATATAAAGTACCCTTTCCATTATTAACTCCTCACAAGTGGCCCACAATGCTCCCTTTCATTCCTCTACCCTTAGCCATCAGAAACAAGAATGGGCTAAGAGTCCCACGAGGGTCTAGATCAAAAATGGGGACATTACACATTGTGGGAAGATGAAACGATTCACCTTTTAGCCGTTACAATATCTAGAGCATCGACCAAAAACTAAAGCTATACAACCACAGATGGATCAACTGACCTACACATCCAATTGATATCCATGTATGTGTACAAACATGAACATGTAACACATGCTATGTCTTTGCAACTAGAAATGAACTTTCCGAGGTGGGCATAAAGTCTCCTAGCAAGGGCTGATAGGGAATTGTACATGCCATGGTTATCTCCATGACAAATTCGATCGTATTTCACGTAGGCACTCAACATGGTGTCTAAGGTGAGCAACCACAAATCAGCTTCGGCATGGTGACACAAGAAAGAGACCATAAACACAAATTCAGCATGGTGTTGCGAGCAAGAGACCACAAACCATGGAGATTTGATGGCACAGTTGTGTTTGTCCCAAACAATTATGCAATTTTAAAAAAAGGCACTCAATTCTGAATTTGTATGACAAATGCATGATCATTGCAAGGTATTGCGAGTGAGAAACCACTAATAAACTTACACATGGTGTTGTGAGCATGAGACATCATTCCATGGGGTAATTAGTTCCGCCATTGGATTCTTCCTAAAAACATATGTAATTTCAACAAAAAACAACTTAATTTTGAGTCCATATGACAAAGTTATGGCCTTTGTAAGTCTAAGGTCTTTGACATGGTGTCACGATTGTCAAATCCGGATATAAACTTGTAGACAGTCATCATAACATGAAGTCCAACATGATCCTTTACACAAATTTCTACTAAATGGTCTTCAACATGGTGTAGCATCTGTGGAACCAAAGAATGGTCTCAAACATGCAGTATGATGTTCTCCCACGGATACTCCTACATCAAACTTCCCTAGATAGTTTGATCGTGAACATGATGCTCAAAATTTTGAATGTACGAGAATTTCATGGCCATATCCAACTTCGAACACCCAAGTAGTTTCTTATAACCCTTCATATTCCCATCTTCGAGTTTTCCTACCAAAGCTTGTATCTAGTTCTTCTCAATATCCTCACATTCCGTTCAACTTCTTTTCCAATCTACTCATTTCTTAACATCAACCTTGGAAACTCCATCTTTTCAAGGGCCAACTTTAATGTATTTAACTTCCTGTTTGTCATAATGAGAAACTTATCCTCTCTCAAACAGCCCCATTCTAGTCCTTCACCAACAAGTTCTTCCACTTTTTTGCTTTCGTTTGCACTTAACTCATATTTATTTTATATTTGCAATTTCTCCTTCGTCTGCTCATGCACCTTTGGCATGCCCTTCGCTTACGCTGCAACTTCCATGCTTCTATCCTCTATCAAGTTCAACATGGATCTGTTGGTAATTTCACTATGTGCATCGCAACGCACTTCTACAACATTCTTCTAGTTAAGCATCCAAGATGCCTTTGATATTTTTCAAATCCTGCAAAAATCCTTCGCAAAAACACTTCGAATGAAAGATAAATATTTAACTCTTCTTCCTTCCTAATCACACTTCTATCCAACAAGTCTTGTACATTCTTATTTGCACTTTTCATTCATTCAATCCCATCAATGGATTCACTTCTATTAGGGACTCTTCCTTCACTATAGAATACTCTTTCCTGCAAGTCACCTCTGAACTTTTAGTTTCCCATCCTGAAACTAACGTTAATTTTCAACTATTTTCCACTTCTTTCATGGTTAACAACTCGAACTTCTTCCCATCCTAGGAGAATTTGTAACTATTCTTTCTCCCATCATGCGCACTTCTATCATATTACCAAGGTACACCCAACAATACGTAGCATGCATAAATGGATATCACATCACACATTACTACACCCTAGTAATTCTTAATGTGAAAATTAACCTTACATTGCTCAGTCACCATTGCTTGATGACCCTTTTACAACCATGTAACCTTTTATGCATTTGGGTGTGAGGTAAATTTTAGACCCAACTTCTACAACATCTCTGTAGACACCTAATTATTAGTAGCATACCACCATCTATGATCAACTTGCAATACTTACATCAATCTTTGCACTTGGTTCTAAAAATATTCTTCCTCTAACCATAGACCTTCCTATTTCTTCTTTGGCTTCAACAACACTCTTTGCAACATCAAATTCTCACCTTCCTCAACATATATTGAAACCTCTTCGTCATCTGATGGTTCATCTTATGCTTGAGCTACACTCGCTCTTGCATCGCTTCTATTTTCCTTATTTAATTCTAGACATTTGTATGCCCAATGACAATGTTGGCCCCATATAAAACAAATTTCTTCAAATATTTGCAACTACTTCCAAATCCTCCTCTTCAATATCCTCTTCCTCCATGAGAATAAAAATCACCTCTCTGACTCTACTATGAGGAGCTTGTTTTTGGTCTATCTTCTTGATTTCCAAACTATTTTGCTATGCCAACAATTTTCCATTCACCTTCCTTGTTTCCTTCTCTTAAAATTTGTTTTCTTCTTCATAACTTCTCTTCTTCCCTCAAATATAGAATTCAACTTAAGCATACTCAATTCATCTTTAAGGGTAAGCCTAACGCTGCTTACATACTAAACAATTTTCTCGTCATCTTCTATGTGCCCAGATCTGATAGTCAGCTTGTAGAATTCCTTAGTGCAATCCTTTACACTTGACTGCTTCCACTTTAAATTTTGTAACATCTTCAAAAAATTCAATTACTAATCCAAAGGTAACAAAAAATTTAGCAAGAAGCTAGAGGATAATATGGATCTTCATGGTGATTGGGAGGAACAAATAGATGAAACTTTGAACATGGAAATTCTCATGATTAGATAGACGGAATGTCTAAAGAAGAACCCTGATGTGGGCAAAAGAAAAAGACGCCGAAAGTCTCAGGTAGAAAAAATGAAAGAGGCGGTAGAGGCAGGTCACAACATGCTGTGGAGGATTTTTTTGAAAAACGAAGACGGGATGGAACTTCACCTAGTAACATCATGCACATTGTGTGTGGAGGCTAGTAAAATTTAAATGTGATGTAGGGGCTATTGTTGATGGATGGATGCATTGGATGGTCTATCTCTGTCTCAAAGTGAAGTAGGTTCAAGTCCAATAGCTTTTAATTCGATGATGCTCTACATCTAGTTTTAGAAGGTGTAGTTGTATCTCCCATTCATTACGTGATCTCTAGGAATTTTTTTGTCATTTTCGAACTTTATCCCCCATCTCCCATCCAAATAATTCTAGTCACTATGGCTCTACCTCTTTGGCCCATATATAGAAAAGGGAGGGGGGGAAGGGGGCGGCGAGGGGGGCCTCGATTGAGATATTGACTGATTGAGAGCACTCTAATTGAAGCACTCAACCTCCCCCTCCCACTCTAGATATATGGGAGATCAGATCCAAAGCTCTTTTTGTGGCAGGGGCTGGTTACAATCCACATTTTACCAATAAAAAAACAAACCTTTGAGTTTTGAAATCATCCCATTCAAGGGTTTTATCTTCTCTTTTCCTATTTTGTTTCATTTTAATTACACATCTTTCCACCAAAGAGCTACATGACCGTTCAACTTGGTACATGCAAATTTAACCCTTTGGGAATCCTCTATTTGTTCATATTCAAAATAATCTTCTAATTTTGTAATAGAGTCTATCAATTCCTTGGGATTTAAACTTTTAAAAACGTGGGAGCATCAAATCTTAACTTATCTCCCATTTGGAAATGTCTTTGATAAAATTGAGCTTTTACTCAGGTTCGACATCTTCAAATCGCTGAGTTGGTGGAGAAATAGTTTTTGATATAGCTAGTATATGCTTTGAGTATGTTGTATACTTGGCCTCCTCGAGAATTGCTTTGTTTTGTATACTCGAGGCAATAAATGATGATTACCATACATGTGTTCTGGATCTATGTTTGTATGGGCGTATTTAATTTTTGGCTATGTTTTAGGGACACGGCAATATGAGGATGCATTTCTTGGACAGCAAAAAAAAACCCAAATTTTGGGGATGGATGGAGGAGGGCGAATTATATATGTATATACAATAAAATTATAAAAAACATATTTTGTAGCCTTTCAATTGTATAATTAATCTGATAAACAACATCAAACATTCTAAAGAGCTGAAATTCAAATGGCATTATCATCTATGGCATTCAACATGAAATGTCCCTTTTTGGAAAAAAAGCTACAATTTCGGATTTTTCCTTAAACCCATCCTGCTAAATTTATGAATTATGATTTTTATAATTAATTCTGAAATTCACATTCAAATATTAAAATAACACATGCAACATGGAATATTGAAAACCCAACTATATTTGTATCTCAGTCAACTGATTACATAGATTAATACTAGGAAAATAAGTTCTGAAACAAAAAAATACTAGAATCAATAAACAATTTACTTTTTTGGCTGTCAAAACAGTCCTCCAAAAACCTAGGCTGCTGCTCTAAAGGCAGCAATCTGCCTCTATGTGGTACGCAGTTATTCAAAGAGCAGCGATCTTCCTGCGTGGTGCTCCCTTGTACAGCAGCCCTTGCATGGAAGGAAACATGGATTCGCTGATCCAATAACCCTCACCTAATTCTGAAATTGTCAAACCCTTTTAGCCAACTGGAATACTGGAAATACCCTAATTGTCTGCTCAAATGTGATCTTTGTATGAAATCACCAATGATGGGATGGGAGGGTTTCCGTTCTTTAATCCTGTAATGTCCCCAAATGCGACAATTAGACCAAGTTGGGGTTTTCCAGCAAACCCTTAGATAATATTGCTAAACAATTGAAATCTAATCGACAAAACCAACAAACACTAGCTGAAAATTTTGAAGAATTTTCAAGCAAAACACACTCTAAAATAGCTCCAAAAAAATGTTGAATGATAAACTGAAAACAAAGTACCTTTTTTGCCAAGTGATAGTGTTGAGGAGGCTAAAAATTAATACTGCAAATATTTTGATTTTTGAGTGAAGGTACAGCTGTGTTTCCACTTCCACAACAGTCCTAAAACTTCCCCAAGTGAGTTACCGAAGTTGCAAAATATTTTCGTAATTTTCTAAATGTTTTTAGGGCATTGAATAACCCTCAAAACCTTGCAAAACCGCTCAAACACAAATCGCCCCAGCTGGAATAAACTAAATAAAATACTACCAGACCCTAGAAGAGGGATTCTATTGCACGCCACCTTTCAAGAGGGGTCTTCAAGCTCCCCAAACAATTCATCCCATTTGGAAAACTTATACAAATAATTTTCTGAATTAACTCCTTAATTTCAGCCCTCAATAATTTATTATTTATCTCAATCAACTAAAACTTCAAAAATTTGTATATTCCAAAATCTTTAGAATTTCAATGCAAAAGTTAGCTCAAAATGATCACAAAAATAGTAGTTTACAAACAAAATTAGAATCATAATTTTTCCTCCATGAAAAGTCCTCTAGAATTTGTTCTGAAGTTCCAAAAACCCTGGTTATAGCTCTAGATTCCTTTAAATATAAAAATGGAGCTCAATTGCGCAACCAAACAATGAGAAATCAATGCAAACAACTCTTCAAGGTATTCAATTTGCCTGTAAATAAGGTGGTGTTATAAAACACCTTTGTAGATTCAATCGCATGCAATCATGCAAATCTGAAGCGCAATTACAGCCCTTGAATAGAGCTGCCCTGAATGTAGGAATGGAGGTTTTCGTCCCTAAACCCTTATCACACTCGAAAGTTTTCGTCCTCAAGTTGTAGTGAACAAGCTTGACATACTTGATCATCAACTTCAATATCCTAAACGCATAACCTCTTCAAATGAGCCTTTTCTTTCCTTTTATATCTCTCCTCCAAGTGTGGCGTCAAAAATAAGGAGGGAGAGTTTACCTTTTTCTTTAAAAACAATATTATAAAAAGCTTCCTTATAAAATTCACTTTTAGGCCTTAAGTGTCCATGACACTCAAAAGGTCTCGACTTAAGTGAAATTAGACTATTATTACTTTATTTTGAGTATTGAGAAATACTTTTTATTTTAGTAAGAATATTATTTTAATTTCAAAAGGGAGGCATTATAGTCCTCCCTTCCCAAAATTGCTTGCCCTCAAGCAATTGCAACCTCTCATGCCCAAGTGCCCTCATGTCAAGGTGGAAAATCATGCTGAAATGCTTCCATAATCTAGTTCCCATGCTTGTCAAATGACGGAGTTTTTGCAAAGACCAATTCAAACACCTGTTGTTCTTGGAGACTCTTGGTTATTTGTGCACATTGGACATGGTACAACAGCAGTCCCCATCCTTCTAACTGACTTTAGAACTCAGAAATTCCTCAATCCAAATGGCTGGAAATATCCCCAAACTCGCCATTGCATGCTCCTTTTGGGCAGGAAACTTCCTCCCCGTGGTGGTCATCCAATCCTTGGCCCCCATGCTCTTAGGCCTTCCATTGTTAGGATGGAATGTGTTGCAAGGAGACCCATACATGATGATTAGTGGGCTGTATTTGCATTTCACAGCCATGCAATTTCTCCCGGAGATCCCCTTTCCCACTTTCCTCTTGCCTTTTGATGTGTCACTATTGTGTACAACTTTAAGAGGGACAAAAATGAAATCATGCATCACCTTAAAAGATCTGGATTTGCCATAAGCATGACAAGAAAAGGTGTGACAGCTGCCTCTCACATTCACTCCCTTATGCCATACAAAACAACCTTTATTGTTTACCCTTTCATCATGCAAGTTGTACCTTCGAGCATAGGCCTTTTCATTATTTGTTAGTAGTTGTAAATGGAACAAGAAATCAGACTCTTCATATACCTTTCCAAAATTGGTTAGGGGCTGTAGTGTGCCCAACAAATCAGAATTTTTGGCCTAAAAAAATAGCAGATTTGGCCCTTCTAACTCATCAATTTCAAAGCTTGAGAAATTCTGAAATTTCACAACTAATTCTGAATTTTGTTCATATCTTTGAGATTGATCTTCAAGGCAAATTTCAGATCTGCCTTCATATCTTTGGATCAAGCTCATGCAAAAGTAAATTAGATGCTCTTGTACATACCTTGAAGGCTGATTTTTGACCACTTCATTGACCTCCTTGACTAGGCAACATCTTCCCCTTTTTATCCCACTTACCTTGTCAAAAACATGAGCGATCTCTCTCATAAAATTTGGTTGTGATTGCGTCGACAACTCAGAAAATTCTGAGTGACAAAATTCAAACCTTGCATTAATGTTTACCTGATTTCCTACCTGTTGTAGCATGTCAAATAAAGTGAATTTCACGATGCTAGGAAGTAGTGGCTTTGGCCATTCAAACTCAGAAATTTATGAGTGTGGTCTTGACAAAAAACTCCTCAAATATTTCCCCACTATGTTGTTGTTCACAATCCCAACTTTTGCTCAAACCGAGAGAGTTTTTATGCTCTCATCCAACTTAACAAAACCTTCACAACTTGGAATATGGTGCTTCCCCTTGTAAATTAGAAGTTGATTGTGCAAACTGAATTCTCTGTTTATTTTTCTCAATAAGGCACAACAAATTCCAAATTTGGCCATACTAACCAATTCCATAGCAAGGCATACCTTCTTTGGACTTATTGGTTGTTTATGCTCAAAATTTCAGCCTCTTACCTACTACATCCTCCTTCTCCCCTCAAACTCATGTAGAAAGTACCTATCATGCTACTTGATGTAGTTTCCAGTGGATCCTTATTCCTCAAGAAATCAGAATTTTCTGTATAGATGTCTAGCTGGCTTTGCATATTACCTCCGCGTCAATTTCAGAATTCATTGCCCCACAAACTTTGGAGTGTAGGGTGCACTTATCCCCCTCAGTTTGCATCTTCTTCATAGTAACTCCAACGTTCTTCAAGCACCAAATTGAATGATTTCTACAAAGTCTAGGTGGCTGCCCATGCACAGAATTTACAGCCTTCTTGCTACTCTTTGTTGCTATGACAACCGGTCCACATGGTGATCCTACACATGAAGCAAACACATTACAATCACTCCATCATGCCTTATGAGCATAGTATGGGTTCCTTTTTGGTGCCTTAACCTTTCCTTATCATAGCTGTAACAAATTTTTTCCCTCTTCCAATTCCACCATCTAGTGGCTGGAAATCCACTTATACCTACTTGGACCACCACCATGGTGTTGGGGTGTGAGAAGCACCCCGTCTTAGTGCTCATAATCCCTGTGACGACAACAAACTTTAAGGAGAACAAACTGAAAATGCTAAGAACAGTAGTCACCGTGATCCTGGGGCCATGATAATCCTTGCCTACTCCTTTCTTAATGTTGGCCCAACATGACCCACTAGCAATGTTACCTCTGTAATGCTCACTTGGATCCCATATCCATGATGGATACTTGTCATGCTCATTTATTTGGAAGAATTTTCTTCCCCATTGAGTGCCCTTCAACTCAACCTTAGTGATAGCATAAGTTTTGCAACCAAGATAATGATAGAACCAATCATGAAGAAAAATCAATGTGCACTTACCACGATGACAACTCAATTGATTATCCAAACACAAATCTGACTTTCCTTCTTCCATATGCAAAATGACATCTTCTTTCTTCCTATTTGGCATTACTCCTTCAAAAAATCCCTTTGCCTTGTCCACCCTTGTTAGGACTTGTGCTATCCAAGTGCTAACAACAATTGTCTCTCCCAAGTTTTTTCATGAAATCTGAAATTATGAAAAGAAAGTGATCTGTGATTTGAGATAATGAAGAAATTTTTCTTCGTGACATACCTTTCCCTTGTGATTTCCTTATCACTACCCAAGCTTTCTTCTTGATCCTTTGATTGCTTATGAAGTTGTTGAACACAACTTCTCCTTAGTACCTACCATTTGCAACCCCCTTGGCTTCCCCATAGCTTGTGGGAAACCTTCACTAGGCTACCCTTGAATTTCTAGTTCTTGTGGTTCAAAAAATTCAATCATTGGCTGCCCTTTATCAAGCTAAAACATCTCTTTTTCTTGCCCCGATTTTTTTGATTTTTTGCAATTCAAAAAATCCATGTATTGGTTGTTCCTTGTATGTCTGAAAATTTGTTTTTGGCTACCCACAAACTTCTGATTTTGGTTGCTTCAATGGCTGCCTCTCATGTAAGTGAAAGTCCCTCTTATGTACCCTCACAATTTCTGATTCTGGAGGCTCATCTTCTTCTTATCAAATTGTTTAATGAGCTTCTCACCTAGTTCCTCATATGTTTTAATGAGGTAATGTCCTTGTGTCCTCCACCCAAGATGCCACCAATCATGGGCAGCTCCTTCCAAGTGTTGTATGACAAACTTTAGGGCCTCTTTTTCACCTCTAAGCCTTAAATAAAGGTATTCATTAACCTTGTCCACCCATGCTCTAATTGAAGTACCTGGGTCCCCATCAAAGGTAGGGAGAACAATCCTTCCCAAGTCATCATGCACAACCAATTGCCCATGGTGCCTATTTCCCTGTTTCCAAGCTACAAACTTATTGAAGCTCACTGTCCTCTTGACTCGGGGTGTGCATTCCGAGTATTCATCATAATATTCCATCAATTCCCAACTAATAAAGGGTTGTTCCTCTTCCATTTCAAGGGGTTGGTCCCCTTTCATGCTCTTCACTGATTGAAGAAATGTAGCCATAGTTTTCATCAACCGCTCTTGGGCTTGAGTAAGCCTCTCAAACCTAACATTTCCATGTCCTTGGTTGACAATAACCTTCCCATCCCACAAATGGTCAAGAAATTGGCTCTGATACCACTGTAATGTCCCCGAATGGGACAATTAGACCAAGCTGAGGTTTTCCAACAAACTCTTAGATAATATTGCTACATAAATAAAATCTGATCCACAAAACCTAGCTAGAAATTTTGAAGAATTTCCAAGCAAAACAAACTCAAAAATAGCTCCAAAAAAATGTTGAATAATAAACTGAAAACAAAGTACCTTTTTGCCAAGTGATGGTGGCGAGGAGGCTAAAAATTAACCTTGCAAATACTCTGATTTTTGAGTGAAGGTACAACTACATTTCCACTTCCACAACAACTCTAAAACTTCCCCAATGAGTCGCCCAAGTTGCAAAATATTTTAGTAATTTTTTGAATGTGTTTAGGGCATTGAATGGCCCTCAAAACCCTGCAAAGCCGTTCAAACACAAATCACCCCAGTGGATTAAATTAAATAAAATACTACCAAACCCTAGAAGAGGGTTTCTCTTGCATGCCACCCTTCAAGAGGGGTCTTCAATCTCCCCAAACAATTCGCCCCACTTGAAAAACTTATAAAATTAATTTTCTAAATTAATTTTTTTAGTTTCAACTCTCAACTTATTATTTGCCTCAATCCGCTGAAACTTCAAAAATTTGTATCTTCTAGAATATTTAGAATTTCAATGTAAAAGTTAGCTTAAAATGATCATAAAAATAGTAGATGTCAAACAAAATTAGAATTGAAATTTTCCCTCCATAGGAAGTCTCCCAGAAGTTGTTCTGAAGTTTCAAAAACACTAGTTACAACTCTAGATTCCTCCAAACCTAAAAATGGAGCTCAACTGCGCAACCAAACAATGAGAAATCAATGCAAACAACTCTCTAAGGTATTCAATTTGCTTTTGAACAAGGTGATGTTATAAAACACCTTTGTAAATTCAATTGCATGCAATCACATAAATTTTAAGTGCAATTACAGCCCTTGAATAAAGCTACCATGAATGTAAGAATGGAGGTTTTCGTCCCCAAACCCTTGTCACACTTGAAAGTTTTCATCTTCAAATTGTGATGAACAAGCTTGACATACTTGATCATCAATTTCAATATCCAAAATGCATAACCTTTTCAAATGAGTCTTTCCTTTCATTTTATATCTCTCCTCCAAATGTGCGAGGGAGAGTACATTTTTATTTAAAAAAAATATTACAAAAAACTTCCTTATAAAATTCACTTTTAGGCCTTAAGTGCCCATGACTCTCAAAAAGTCCCAACTTAAGTGAAAAACAAATTAGACTATTATTACTTTATTTTGAATACTAAGAAATACTTTTTATTTTAGTACTAAAATTATTTTAATTTCAAAAGGGGGGACATTACAAATCCCCAATAAAAACCCAGAGAGATTTCGTCCTCAAAAGCATAAGTTCAACCAATTCAAATTTAAATCGTGAATAATGAAAAGCGAATATTGAGTAATGAATAATTCAAATAAGAGAGAACTCTCAATATAGAGACTCAATTGTCACTTTTAAGATTAGGGGTACACTTTTAGGTTTTACCCTTTTCTTTTATTTTCACCTTTTCCATTTTCTCACCATTTTCTTTTCTTTTCAATAATGATAAAGTAATATTCAGTTGCCACTTTTTAATAAAATAAAAATTAAGTCACTTAAACAACTTAAAATATTAACTTTATTATTTTTTACTTTATTTGAAAAGGGGACACAACACAACATTGAACAATGAACATTCAAATTGACCATTGAAAAATGAACTAAAAACTTAAGTGAAACACTAAAATACAAATATGAAATTGTAAACATGAATATAAGATCATTATGTTATCAATGAACATAAAGATAGTTGATTTAAAATGCTCCCCATTTTTGTTTTATATTTTACAAAAATGTATGTATATTAATTGTTAACACAAGGGATGCCAAGAAATCTCTAGGATATTTCTAGTAGATTGGGGACATCAAGACATGTACTTCTCCCCCTCTCGCACCCATCCCCGTATCCCCCGCCCCCCCTCAACCACCCCCCAAAAAAAGACGGGTGTGGATGTAATGTCCCAAATTAAGGGAATTTTTTGAATTCTGATTTTTATGCAAAACCCTAGGTAAATAGTCAATTCTGATTTTTATTTTCAGCAAACCCTAGTGGCCAAAATATTCCCAAAATTAGCACAAAATTATGCTAAGCTCAAAGCACCAAGTAGCTAGCTCCAAATGAGCAATTTAACCCTTCAAAAGGGAAATAAACCCTCAACCCCTAGATGCCCCCAAGTTGGAATATTTAATTGAAATTTACAGCTAATCTATCAAGCAAAACCCTCACAAATTTGCATAAATATTACTGAATTGAAATCCATAAATTTTTATGAAAATCTAAGTATATTTGGAACCACAAAGCCCTTCAATCCAAATCGCCAATGCTGGAAAAAATATAGAAATTATTTTCAAAATATTCAAAGCAATGACCCTCAAAACAAGGTCAAAACCCTCCCAAGTCAAGTCGCCACACTGCAAAAATATTAGAATAAAATTAGAATGTCACTTAGGGCATAAAATTACCCCAAGGCATGAGTAAAGCATCCACTAATCAAGTCGCCAACCTCCACAAGCAAGTCTCCCAACCTAAATTTGCAAAAGATGGTGTTTAGAACACCTTTGGAGAAATAGATTACTCAATCGCAGTCTCTAGGTGAAGCTACCCCAAAAGAAGGAAGAGAGTTTGCGTCCTCTAACTCTATGCTTGAAGGTTTTCATCTTCATGCAATGGCTCAAGCATTTTCGTGCTTAATGACCAAGATTTTATATATCAAAACATAACATGCCTCCAAATGAAACATTCCTTTATTTTTATACCACTTCCCCTAAGGGGCACACCCAAAAGGAAGGGAAACACATTCAAATCATAAGGAAGATTGCTTTTAAAATGCTCATGACCCTTAAAGGGCCCCAACTTAAGTGATTCTTATTACATAAAGTACCTTTTACATATATTCATTTGAAATCACTTATTTCTCTTTCCCTTCTTTCTTTTCCCTTAGCTCCCGAGAAATGGTTAAGGATAAGGGTCTTCAATGATGTCCCTAACAAAAAAGGGTCATGACAATCCTCCCTACCCAAAGTTGCTTGTCCTCAAGCAATTGAAGTACACATAGGGTTGTTCCCACCATAGATTTCGTGCACAATTCGAACCTTGGTCCATCCCATGTGGGAGAATCCTCTTAGTGAAGCCTCCTACTGTTGTACATGAGGATTATTTGTTGTTTCATGAAAGCTAGAATTGAAAAAACAAAAGCACCATATCCTCTTTCCTCTTGCCAATGAACCCATGTACTTCAAAAATGCCAATAAGATGATGAAAGCAACAAAATTTTCAGAATTGACATTATCAAAGTGGCTGGAAAAATGCATTCCAGCAATGTGATCTTCAAATATTTGGGCCTTGATTGCCCTTATATCAGCAGCTGCACAAAAAGCAAACACATTAGTCAAAAAGGAAGTTCACCATTGTGTTTTGTGGTGTCTTCTTTGGGCTGAAAATCCTCTCCACAAGGTGATTCTCCAATCCTTGGTTCTCATGCTCCTGGACCCTCCGATATTAGAATGGGATGTTTTGCAAGGAGATCTATCCATAATCATTAGAGGGCTGCATTTGCAACTTACAGCCATGCAATTGTTTTTGGAGATCCCCTTTCTCACTTCCCTCTTGCCCCTTGACATGTTAAACTTGTGTGCAACTTTAAGAGGAACAAAATTGGAATCATGTTTTACTTTAGAAGCGCTGAATTTGTCATAGTAAGTATGACAAGAAAAGGTGTTACAGCTGCCTATCACATTTGTTCCCTCATGCCATATGATACAACCTTCATGACCATGCCCCCAACTCTCCCAAACAGCTTCCCCAAGCATGCCCCCTAAGGGCTGGAAGTTCCCAAGTTTCCACCAAAGTCCATTGTTCCTTAATCAAAGAGGTTGTCATCTTGTAGCCCAAACTGAACCTATTGTTATAGGGATTGTAACTATGATGCATAGTTCTGAATTTTCCCTCAAACCCAACCAATTCATCATCACGTTGACCTCCTATATGTCCATATCAATGAACTTTGAGGATGTCCATATGAACACAAACTTCATATAAAAAGAACTAGGGCTACCAAAATAAAAACATTGGAAAGTGATACCTCACTGCCCCAAATGGAAAAGTCCATTTGATCTTCATTCTTTGTGTGCATACTAATGTGGCCACCTCTCAACAACCCCTTGGTAACTCCTACATGCCATGTTAGGCTCCTCCAAATTTGCAACAAAAAAATAACAAAGTTTTTCTTAGGACACATACCTTCGAGACATACAATAACCCTTAACCCCAAATTTTATGAGTAACAAAGTTCTGATTTGATTTGTGCACTTCTCCTTCTTGTTTGGGGCTGTAGTTTGCTTCAAATTTCAACCCTTTTAACATCAATAGGTGGCTGGACTTGCTTCATCCACTCAGAAATTCCAGAGTAAGAAAATTCAGACCTTACATATACATTTTCAGAACTTACCATGGGCTGTAGCATGCCTAAACATTTAACATTTTTGTCCTCATATAGTGGCTAGATTTGCTTTACCAACTTAGAATTTTCTGAGTACAAAAATTCAGACTTTGCATAAACACTTTCAGGACTTACCATGGGTTGTGGCATGCCTAAAAAATCACATTTTTTGTCCTCAATAAGTGGCTGGACTTGCTTCACCAACTTAAAATTTTATGAGTATGAAAATTCAGACTTTGCATAAACACTTTCAGAATTGGTTTGGGTCTGTAATGTGCTAAAAAAATGTGAAATTTTGACCTTAATAGGTAGTTGATTTGGGCCTCCAAAATCACTATTCTTAGAGCTCAAGAAATTCTGAAATTTCACAACTATTTCCAATTTTTGTATATACCTTTTAAATTAGTCTTCAACGCAAAATACAAATTTGCCTTCATAACTTGGAATCAAGCCCATGTAAAAACAAATTTGATGCTTTTCTACATACCTTGAAGGCTGTCCTATGACCAATTTATTGATTTCTTTGGAAGGGTAACCTTTTTCCACCTTTGTTCCACTCATCAAGCCATGTGTGTGACCAAATTCATTCATGAGAGTTGGCTCTTCCAACTCAGAAAAAGCAACTTGCCTTGCTGCCCCTATTGGAATACCTTCATGAATCATGCTCTTCATCCTCTTGGATGTTGCCCCCGTGGTTGCCTTATCATGCAAACCATGTAGAATCACTTCTTTTCCATTCACATCAAATTTGAGCTGCATGGTTTAATAATTTTGCGTATACTCTTCAAGAGAGTGCAACCATTGTATGCCAAGCACTAGGTTGGTCTCCCCAATACCAACCACATAAATCATCCTCAATGAGATGTGTTCCCATTATGATGCTCAACTTGGGGACTTTAGTGGCGCAAGGGATGGTGAAGCCATCTGCCATGGCCACCCAAAAACCATTAAACTCAATAGATTGTGATCCACATAAAGCAACCAACTTTTTATCAATGACATTATGAGTAGCTCCACTATCAATGAGAATAGTGACATCCTTACCTTTCAAATTACCTTTCACATGAAAGGGGTAGTATCTAGGAGTCCTCAATAGTGAAGCAAAGGTGCCATCCAAGTCCTCTCCTCCAAGGATCTCCAAGTGCTCTTCTTCATAGGTGGTTGCCCCTTCTTCATCCGAATGCACCTCAATGTAGTGCACTTGACCCTTTCCATGGCAATGATGACCTAGTGTCCAAGGGTCATTACAATCAAAACACAGCTTCTTCCTTCTTAATTCATTTCTTGTCTCATGATTCCCCCTTGGCAACTCTTTTTGTTGCCCCAAACCCTGCTGGTTTGACCTATCAAACTGCCCCAAACCTTGCTCGTTTAGCCACTCAAATTGCCCCAAAGGAGTAATATTTGTGGCCCAAGAGCGTTGCCCCTTGGCTGCCCCCACTTATTGTCTTTTGACTGTCCAAAAGGTTTGAAAGAGTTAGTTTTTTGTGAAATAAATGGCAGAATTTTACCTTGTGGTGATGAAAACTCAAGATCAAGGGCCTTTTGAATGGCTCCTTGAAGAGAAGGGTCAAAAGCTTTGACCAAACCCCTAATAGAATCAGCCAAGCCTTCCATGAATAGAACCACCAATCTTCTTTTCAAAATCTCTGTTACCATGACTAAAAGCCTCTGAAATTTAGTCACATACTCCTCTATAAGACCCTTTTGTTTCAATTGTGCCAACTCTCTAAAGTGCAGTTCTGGATCAGCCCTATCAAACCTTTCAATAATCATTTTATTGAATTCTTCATAGGATGAAATGAGTTGGTGCCCTTGAGTGACCAATCCATGATACCACCATTCATGAGCCGCCCCTTCCAAGTGCAAAGTAGCAAACTGAATGGCCTCTTTTTCCATCATAGGCCTAAGGGAAAAGTATGTGTCCACCTTTTGAATCCAAGCCCTAGCTGAACTCTTGGGAGAAACATCAAAATTGGAAAGTGAAAGCTTTTCCAATGCATGGTGAAGTCCTCCTTGGCTGCCCTTGTGCCTTTGGCCAGCCCTATTGCCACCTAGTTGGCCATGCTTTCATGAAGTGAAAGCTGAAAAATCCATTCGATCCCTAAAAGGAATTGGATAGATCATGTACTCATCATAGCCTCTCAACAAACTATTTCTCAATGTGGATTGCTCTTCCCTTTCCAGAATGATTTCTTACAAAAAAGTAGGCTAGTTAGGCTTACGTGTAGTTCCTCCATTCCCTTTAGAAGGCTGATCCGTGAGGTTTTGACTTCCAGAAGCACTACCATCCCCATCAGATGGTTTGTCACCCCTCATTTCCTTCATAGTGTGGACAAATTCCATCATCATAGCAATCATTTGTTCTTGGGCCTATGTGTACCTATCAAACCTTTGTTCTTCTCTATTTTCATCCTCATCCCTTGGCTGATCCAACTGAGACATTGTTTTTGTTTGTTGATTTTCTTCCACTTTCTTCTTACTCCTCAAGTAATACCTTATTTCTTTATCACCCTCTTGCATGTATCACCTTGAAAACCCACGGCTAGCCAAGATATGACTCTGATACCACTGTAATTTCCTAAATTAGGGAAATTTTTTGAATTCTGATTTTTATGCAAAACTCTAGGTAAACAGTCAATTCTGATTTTTATTTCCAGCAAACCCTAGTGGCCAAAATATTCCCAAAATTAGCACAAAATTATGCTAAGCTCAAAGCACCAAGTAGCTAACTCCAAATGAGCAATTTAACCCTTCAAAAGGGGAAATAAACCGACAAACCCTAGACACCCCCATGCTAGAGTATTTAATTGAAATTTGCAGCTAATCTATCAAGCAAAACCCTCATAAAATTGCATAAATATTACTGAATTGAAATGCATAAATTATCATGAAAATTCGAGTATATTTGGAACCATAAAGCCCTTCAATCCAAATAGCCAAAGTTGGAAAAAAATATAGAAATTATTTTCAGAATATTCAAGGCAATAATAACCCTTAAAACAAGGTCAAAACCCTCCCAAGTCAAGTCGTCACATTGCAAAAATATTAGAATAAAATCAAAATGTCACTTAGGGCATAAAATCACCCCAAGGCATGATCAAAGCATCCACCAATCAAGTTGCCAACCTTCACAAGCAAGTCGCCCAACCTGAATTTGCAAAAAATGGTGTTTAGAACACCTTTGGAGAAATAGATTACTCAATGGCAGCCTCTAGGTGAAGTTACCCCAAAAGAAGGAAGAGGGTTTGCGTCCTCTAACTCTATGCTTGAAGGTTTTCATCTTTAAAGCAATGGCTTGAGCATTTTCGTGCTTAATGACCAAGATTTTGAATATCAAAACATAGCATGCCTCTAAATGAAACCTTCCTTTGTTTTTATACTTCCCCCAAGGGGCATTCCCAAAAGGAAGGAAAACATATATTCAAATCATAAGGAAAATTACTTTTAAAATACTCATGATCCTTAAAGGGCCCCAACTTAAGTGATTCTTATAACATAAAATACCTTTCACATATATTCATTCGAAATCACTTATTTCTCTTTCCCTTCTATTTTTTCCCTTAGCCCTCGGAAAATGGTTAAGCCCAAAGGTCTTCAAAGTTGTCTCTAACAAAAGAGGGACATGACAGTGGAATGCCAAAACATTTCCAAAACTTCTTAGGGAGTTAGGAAAAAATGCAGAAAAAATGGGGACACAAGGGGATTCCTCCCTCCACAACCCTAGGACATGTCCCTATGGAACACTGATTTTTGGTTAGTCAAGGCTACTAATTGTGTATGATATGATAGATATTTGTTAGCCATTTTCTGACATAACTTCTCAAGATCTATCCTTTATAATATGTTCAAGCACATATTGAAGGAGCTCTCTTGTGTTTATTCTCCCTGATAGTATTATTTTATTTTTGGAGAGTCCTTCACTGTATATGCTATGTTATATGAATAAAGTGCCAAGTGTGTTTATCCTATTCTATGTACCTTATGTATATTTTACTTGTTTGTGATCCATAGGGATCAAGAAAATTATTCCTCTTCATCATCAAACCAGAACAAATCCGATTTCAGTTAGTAATAGGCCTCTAAGTAGAGCATTTCTTGTATGGTGATGAAATAACCACTTAACATAGAGTGGTAGTTTCGAAAGCAATGGTTTCGAAACTGCCACTCTATGTTAATAGGCAGTTTTGCCTACTTTAACTGTATGGTCCAAGTAAAAACAGAGAAGTAATATTTCTTCAGTTTCCAAATGGTTGACCGTCCTTTAATGCATGAAAGGACAATCCTGAGCAATACAAGAGACACAAAGACAATTGAAAACATGTGTGTGAGAAGGATATAATTGGTGTTTAGTTGGTTGCAGAAGGAAGGAGCAAAGAGGAGCTTAGTGAGCAAGATAGCACGATGCTGCTTGTACTTGTTCTATTGATGTCTTTGTAATCCATCTTTGCCTATAAGAAGAATTACGAAGTTGCGAAATTGCCACTTCCAACTAGTTTTCTCCCACCACGGGGTTTTCCAGACCAAAATCCTTGTCTCCATTGTTGTTTATGGTTTATGCTTGTTCATAGTTGATTAGTGATTGCATTGATGTTTTCAGTTCTGCAAGTTCTATTTTATGTTTTCAACATACTACACTAATTCGAAAGTCTATAAAGCATTCCAAACTGTCATTTTAAGTAAATTAATAGGACAGCATGTTTTGACTCTACCAATTTCATCAAATAATTGAACTTCGGAATTTACAGATCATTTTGGTATCAAAGAAAAATAATCTTTGGGTATTGTGGGAAGTTTGTGTTTTTTATTGATTTATATGACAGTGACAACATCGAAAGAAGCATAATTGATACTTAACGATCCTGAGATTTCTAAAAGAACGTGGAATATGAAGATGACAGAAATGGCAAAAGAGGGTGAAGATAATCTTCCCAAGAGATTGGATGCATTAGATTCATGCATGGAAAGCGTGATTAAGTCTCAAGATACTGTCATCAAGCAACATGAGCTCGTGGCTAGGAACCAAGAATCCATGGAAATGTTGTTTCATGCTCTAGCCAAGAAATTTGACATGGGAGAAGAAGAGCCCCATGGAAGATAGGGAAGAGTTAATGGATGAGCATTAGCAACCTCCAAAAGACAAAGGTAAAGCTAAGACAAAAACATATAAACATAATCCTTTCAATGTTGAAACCAAGGTTAAGATTAGATCTTTTGAAAGACAAGTAGATGTTGAATTGTTAGGCAAATGGTTGGAACAAATGGAGGAAAATTTCAGTGTGCATAAAGTTACTAAGGCACAAAATATTTCTTTTGTGCATCACAAAATGGAAGGCCGTGCTCTAATTTGGTGGGAAAGTTATCTAGCATCTTCTAAAAAGAAGATGCCAATTGTAAATAGGTGGGATGAATTTAAGGAGTTATTACGTAATAATTTTTATCCTATTGGGCATAAAACTAATCAAATAATTAAGTGGCAATATTTTAGGAAAGGAGGTGGTCAAAGTGTGCAAGACTATACCACAAAATTTTGTAGACAAACCATGCAAACGAACTTGGACTTGGAGGACGACGACAACTTGATCAAGTATTTGGAAGGCCTACATACCCAAGGAGATGGGAAATCTCAAGTAAGCCAAAGGACCTTGATGAGGCGTCTGTGTAAGCATACTCCATCGAGGAAGAGAAAATGTAAGAAGAGGGGACGCCCTCAAAGCACAATTTGTCAACAATTCAGTTCAGGAAAGAGTAAAATCAGTATTACAAAGCCTACAAGAATGGTAAGTGGAAAGGTAAGAGGAATGCCATAGTTTTGCATAGTTATAAGGAACCAAAGAACCATCGTAGCCATTGTGTTAGAGATAGACACACAGATGCTAAGTGTTGGAAGTTGCATCCGGAATTGCATCCAAAGAACCATTCCAATGAGGACTCTAAGAGGTCCACGGCATCTCTAAAAGAGTAATCAAAGGTGAAGATGGAGGAAAAATTTGATGTTGATGAAAAGTTGGGTTGCACCGCTACCAACAGAACCAACAAGGAACAAGAAAGAGAAGAAATAGGCCAAATTTTCCAAATCAAGATCCAAATCAAGAAAACCAAGACAAATGCACTTGTTGATACTAGTTCTCAATCTAATTTTATTTCACATGACGTTATCCAAAAGCTTCATTTGAAAACATATGATCATTCATACTTATCCATATGATTTGGGTTGGGTGAAAAAGGGTGTAGAGATTCAAGTAACTAATGAATATAAATTCACATTTGGTACTAACCCACAGTATGTTGATGAGATAGAAGCAAATGTGATTCCTCTCCATGCATTTGATGTGGTGTTTGAACATTCTTACTTGTATCTTAGAGATATTATCTTCACAAGGAGGGCTAACAAATACTGATGGGTTAAGGATGGGATCAACTATATCATCAAGGCACATGAAAGCAAGTCTAGACTTTTTCCTAGTAATTGCCAACCATGAAAAGAGACACATTCAAGCAAATAGGCAATTTTGTATACTTCTTTTGAATGATAAGCAAGAGGACGGGTTAGAGATTTTCGAAATTGATCATGATAATGTGATGTCCTTAAATGGACATTTTTTAAATAATTCCAGATTCACCGAAATCCCTAGGGCAAAATTAATAATAAATGAATTTTATTGCAAACCCCTTATGGAAAAAATTACAAATGTAGGAAAATGATGGAAATAATTTCTAAACCCTAGAAAAAATCTAGATTTGTTGCAAATAATGACAGTTGTATCGTAAACTCTGAAATCAGGTTTTTTAAATTTATTTTTTAACACTGAAAATCATAAAAATACCAGCTAGATGTATACATCAATTTTCTGACCAATGGCATCCCAAATAGATGGAATAGACCCAATGATGGCCCTATAGATTGAAAGAAATGACGGCAACCAACTATGGGTGATCTCATCCCTGATATATTGCCTTTAATGTGACATCAACCCTTGGGATGATGATGTCAGCCCTTGAAATGATGCCCTAGTTGTTGTAGATGATGCCCAATGCTAAAATTTTGACAATGATACCAAAAACGTGTCCTAGCTGATAAAATTGAACTGAAAACTACAAATCTTTAACCGGATGCACAAATGTAACTCCTGGATAGAGTCACCACTAAAGATTGGAGGGTTTTTGTCTCCAAATCGGGTTGCAATGAACGGTTTTAGTCCTCAAAAGTAGAAGTTGAAGCAGTAACTCAAACTCAATGTAAAAATAGATAATGGCGAAAGATGATTTCCAAATGACCCCCCAATACCTTTTTATAAAATCACTTGACACTTTTTCCAAGGAAAAGCTCTAAAAGTAACTTTCCATCTTTTGATTTGATGTTGACTTGCTTTATTTGGAAAGTCGCATTTATTTATTTATAATAATAAAGTAATATTAAGTTGTCACTTTTAAAAAAAAAGTAAATCACTTGATAACTTAAAACTATAAACTTTATTATTTTTACTTTATTTCAAAAAGGGGTCATGACAATCCACCCTTCCCAAAAATTGTTTGTCCCAAGCAATTGCAAGCCTAATTGCTCAGACTTTCCCCAAATGCCCGTCTTTCTAATGCATGGATCCTAATTCATCCTTAGGCACTTGCAATTCTATGTTCTAAATAAACTCTGCCTCACCAAGTTGTTTGACTATGAACTATCATGACATTGTTCCCCATGATGGCCACAAGCATGTGCAACATTATAGGTTGATCTAGTTAGTGAACTATCTTCTTGACCCTTGACCATACACAATGGATCATGAGGATGCAAACAAGACAAGTTAACATTACCTTTTTGTAATGTAGTTGGCTTTTGTTGTACCACTCTAATATGCTTACGAACTGAAAAGTCTGGATCCTCCCTTGGATTATGAAACAAAATGGTGATGGGCAAGATTGTTTCCAACAGATCCCATGGCTGAAATCCTTCACAAACAGCAATCCAAAGTCTGAAATTTCGCAAATCAGCAGTAGTAAATGATATAACAGTAGCAATGCTGAAAATCATTTGCATAAATCATCGCTATCAACAATTTAGAGGCTGGAAATAGACAATCAATGACTGGAAATATTCTCACAACAATAATAATCAACATATCTCTGTTGAGACCTTGAAAAATTGGCAACCATGTGACTGAAAACACTTGTAGGGCTATAATTGGTATAGTGCAGTAACTGGAGTCTATGATGACAGCAATCCTAAGGCTCAAAAATTTGATAATGGCAGCACCTGGTCCGCTCCCTTTGCCATATAACCATAATTGAATATTACTACCTGTTGACAATTCTTCCACAAGACAGATTGTCTCTTGCCATTCAGAAAATTCACATCTCCATCCAAAGAAAGAAAGAATACATTGGGAAAGAATACATTGTAATGGTCCATCAAAGAAGGCAGAATATCACATAGCTTCGGAGAAGTGCTAAGGACATAAGTCCACAGGAAATTACAAGTTTCAATTTCTTCAGGGAATTTGCAGAGCTTACAACAAAGGAAGTAATTCCTTCGAGCTTTTTGTCCGAAGGAATACTTCGGAGAGTCCAAGAGACAAATCCACCCAAAAAGCAAGAAAAAGCCAAGGAATAATTCCTTCGGACTTTTTGTCCAAAGAAATCCGAAGAAATAAGTCCGTGGAATTGCGAAGGGCTTTGGAAGATAGAAGAGATCAAAACAAGAAAACCCGAAGGGCAAGGTACCCTTCGGAAGGGTCATTTTCAACAATCCCGAAGGGCACCTCCCTTTCGAGAAGGTACACGTCAAATTCAGAAAAGTCATTTGCAAAAACCCAGGTGCCCTACAAAAAGCCCGGGTACCCTACAATTTTTTCGAAAAGGGCACAGATGCAGGATAGAAGCCCTTGCGGAGGGCACTTAGTCGGCGACAAGACCACTAAGACTTTCCCAAAGGGCATTTTGAAGGTAAAGGTAAAGACAAAAGACAAAGGATGAATTCCTTCGGGCTTTTTGTCCGAAGAAATTCCTTCGGACAAAAAGTCTGAAGAAATTCGGAGAGGCCTGTGCAAAAAAGCAGACAGCAAAGTCCGAAATCAACAAAGAGCAAAGGCAAAAGACAAAGGAATATCTTCGGACTTTTTGTCCGAAGGAATTCCTTCGAACAAAAAAGTTCGAAGAAATTCAGAGAGGAGCCGCCAAAAGACAAAAACCAGACAAAATAAAGCCAACATAAAAGGGAGCAGAACAAAGGAAACATTCGGACAAAAGTCCGAAGGAATTCCTTCAGAATTTTTTGTCCGAAGGATTAATTCGGAAAATAAAGCCCAAGGCAGAGAAGAAATAAAGGCTGAAGGAAAGGTAATAAGCCATAAGTCCGAAGGATTCCTTCCGAAGGAAATTGCAAACAGAAAATTCCGAAGGAAATATGAAGCCATAGGGAAAAACAAAAGTCCGTAGGAACAAATTCAGGGTAATTGGCAAGGATAAAGCCGAGGAGATCCAAAGGCTAAGGAGACAGCCAAGAAATCCAAGGAAATACAGACTACTATAGACAAAATACATCCAAATATAGAATCCCGCCAAAAATAGACATGAACAGGCAGACCAGAATAGGATAAAATGCATGCAAGCAAGGGCTATTTTCGATCGACCGGTCAAAGCTTCAGTTGACTAGTTGTTGAAGTCCTGCTCATCTCCGGATCAACTCATGCATCCGAAGGTCCAACTCAGCTTCAACTAGAGTTCCAAATTCGAACGTCGAGTTGACTGTTCTAGATTTAGAGTTGACTAATTGTTAAATGCCACATCTACCAGGAGTTTCCATGCAAAGGAGAATGATCTCTTCGTCCAACTCAGCGTTTCAAACAGCCAACTCAGCCTTTCAAACATTCCAACTCGACATCAAGCAGCTCACGTAGAGTTCTAAAAATGACATTGGCGTGGATCTCCATGCAAAGAGAGGTGGGCGGTTCATAACAAAGACAAGTTCACTTCCTCAAGCGCAAGAAGCTTCATGCAAAGACAAAGAGAAAACATATTTTATTGAAAGGCCAAGTCAGCCTTGAGTTAATCGAAGTTAATCCTTCTCTTCAATTTTTCAACACCAATCTTTGGCTTTTGTAATTCTTTATAAATTGGCTTTCAGCCTTGATTAAAATCATCCCTCTCTTGGCTAGACCAGACTCTGCCATTGGTGAGTTGTGTAACCTCTTCAATCAATAGAAGAATTGTACTTTCATATTTCAAGTGCTGGCATAGTGTATATTCATTCAGCAAATTTGCATCTGGTAGATTTCTCTTGCTTCCCAAATTCTGATTCGTACCTAGTTGCTAGCTTATCATATTATGCAGGTCATCTTAAGTGTTCTTTATGTCTTTTGTTGAAGCTATAAGTGGATGTTAGGTGGCTGCAAAGTGTCTTGTATCAAACCTCTCTCCATCGTTTTCCCTCATGTTTTGGTCATTGGATCGATCCTTCTCACGAAATACTATGCATAAGTGATTGATTGAAATCAAAGGTCTTCATTTTCCCTTGTTTGTTCAATGTTCAAGGTTTCAAATTGAGTGGATCAATCTTCTGGTGTATCACCTTTATTAGGTAGGATTTCCCCTTAAAATTTCCTTCTCCCTTTTCCATGGTAGTCCGCAGCATAGAGTAGAGATCCTCATTGATACATTTTACAGGAACCAGCCTTCTTTGGAGGTTCTTCTCACCATTGAGGCACCCACCCTCATGAGAAGATCCCATTGTTTCAACCGGATAGAGGACTGGCTATTTCATGCATGTCTTTGATTCAGGGCACAGCTCCAGGTTGACAACAGTTTTTGGCACGCTCGGTGGGACCTATTTTAGCTCGTCTTGATGAAATTGTAGTTGTAGCAGTGTTCTTCAAGAAGTATTTGGTGATTCCAAGCTCGAGCAATTGCTTCTAATAGTTCAGGACAGTTTCCATGTAAGTCTATTATTATTGCATTATAATGAATTATGATGGCTGTGTATAAAGAGAATTCCTATGCTATGTTTCCTTATCAGCCTAATGATGGATCATACCAGCCTGGTCATGATACCTATGAACCTCTTTATGAGCCTAATCAGCCTTATCAAGAGTATTATCAAAGCTATGTTGAGCCTTATCAAGTTTCTCATAATCAACCTTATCAAGAGCATGAATCTTACCTTCCTGGTAAGCCATATCAGTCTCAGGACCGGATTCCATCTTTCCCATATGGCTATGATATTGCATATGAACAGTCTTGCCTTCAAGAAAAAATGAATGAAATAGAGCTCATAATACTAGCATATGCAAGAAAGGTTTGTTCTAACTCTCAGTATGAGGAAGTGAATGATCTATTTCGAAATGTGCCTAATGATCCAGAAGAGATAAATGGACTATGTATTCTTGTATTGGAAAAGATGGAGACTTGGGAGAGGCAGAAGATTGAGTTAAACCAATTGTCTACAAAGGGTTCTTGTGCTTCTTATTCTCATGAAGTTCTTAATCATACCTAGTGTGTGCCAAGGGAGCTTCCTAGTTGGAGTCAAGAGCCTATTCAAGAGCCTGTTCAAGTGACTATTCATGAGACTAAACCTTCCTATAGTCCCCTTTCCTCACCAATCATCCCTGAACATCAAGTTGTCCAGGAAGACAAGCAGGTTCCAGACATTGATGAGGTACTGGCTAAGTGGAAGGAACAAAATATAGACGTCTTTAAGAGTTTCTCTTTCCCTCCTCTCCAAAACTCCCTAGATAATTCCTTTTCCCTCAAGATTCCAAAATCTAATCATGATCGACCTCCCATGCTTCATTTTCCTTCTCAAACAAATGAATTTCATCACCCTCCCGCCATCCCCCTTCCTTAGGAGGATCCTGTTCTTTGGAGTATTGAGAAAGAGGTTGCAGCTACAGGGCAAGTTCTTGCAGAGTGTGTAGAGAATGCTTCAAGAGTGTTTGAGGAAGAATTTCCTATTAATACTTCACTTGAGGTTGTGATTGAGCATCCAATTATAGCTGAGGGTGGAAAGACTGATCTTGATGTAGAGAAACTTCAAGAGGAGCTGATACAGATTGAAGTTATAAATGAGTTACAGGTATCTCCTATTTAGAAGGATCCAGATAGCGTTACAACTGATTCAGTTCAAATAGATCAAAATGAGGAACAAAAAGATGATTGGCAGCTGTACCTTGAATCTCTACAAGAGATTGAAGAGCTTTGTATGGATCTGATGGCTATTGAAGAGCATGTTTATGAGAAATTTGATCAAGAATCACCTATTCAAGGTCACAGTACAGATTGGGTTGCCTACTCAAAACTCCTTGAAGAGCTCGATGAACTTGCAGCAGTCAATAAGAAGGATGTGGTCACTCAAAAACCATGCATAGATGAGATAACACTTGACATGGTGGTAGATGACAACCAATCTGAAAAAGATCAAAAGGTACTTGATGAGTTTGTCTTTGTTGTTGTTGATAACTCATTTGAGAAGATACTGATACAGTTGGTGGACAAAGAAAATGCCTCATCAAAGGTTATGACTAATAAACATCCTGCTTTGAAACTTGTACCATCTCTTGGAAGGAGTGAGTTCAAGAATTTCTCATTTGATCCAGGCGGATCATGCTTTATCATGGCTAGCTAGGTTCCTTATTTGTTTTGCTTTCCTCCAAGTGTTGTTCAAGCACTGTAGTTTGCTTTAGTTTTGTTCCAATAAGTGCTTGTTTGCACATTTGCTTCTTAGTTAGTTTTTTGCTTTCGTGTGTTTCCCTTCTTATTTTGAAGGAGGTTACTTCAGCCATGATTAGAGGAGATTTTCAGTCAAAAATCAGGATCACCATTTGGGAATTCAAATAGCGTCTATATATGGTCTGGGTTCTCAAGCATAGCAGGGATGCTAAGCCAGCTGAGTCACCAGAAATGTTGACAATTCTTCCACGGGACAGATTGTCTCTTGCCATTCGGAAAATTCACATCTCCATCCAAGGAAAGAAAGAATACATTGGGAAATAATACATTGTAATGGTTCATCAAAGAAGGCAGAATGTCACATAGCTTCGGAGAAGTGCTATGGACATAAGTCTGCAGGAAATTACAAGTTTCAATTCCTTCGGGGAATTTGCAGAGCTTACAACAAAGGAAGTAATTCCTTCGGACCTTTTGTCTGAAGGAATACTTCAAAGAGTCCAAGAGAAAAGTCCGCCCAAAAAGCAAGAAAAAGCCAAGGAATAATTCCTTCGGACAAAAGTCCGAAGAAATCCAAAGGAATAAGTCCGTGGAATTGCAAAGGGCTTTGGAAGACGGAAGAGGGCAAAACAAGAAACCCGCAGGGCAAGGTACCCTTCGGAAGGGTCATTTTCAACAATCTTGAAGGGCACCTACCCTTTGGAAAGGTACACGTCAAATTCAGAAGAGTCATTTGCAAAAACCCGGGTACCCTACAATTTTTTTGAAAAGGGCACAAATGTAGGACAGAAGCCCTGGCGGAGGGCACTTGGTCGGCGACAGGACCAATGCGACTTTCCCAAAGGGCATTTTGAACGTAAAGGTAAAGACAAAAGACAAAGGATGAATTCCTTCGGGCTTTTTGTCCGAAGGAATTCCTTTGGACAAAAAGCCTGAAGGAATTCATCCTTTGTCTTTTGTCTTTACCTTTACCTTCAAAATGCACTTGGTCGGCGACAGGACCAATGCGACTTTCCCAAAGGGCATTTTGAAGGTAAAGGTAAAGACAAATGACAAAGGATGAATTCCTTCGGACAAAAAGCCCGACGGAATTCATCCTTTGTCTTGTCTTTACCTTTACCTTCAAAATGCCCTTTGGGAAAGTCGCATTGGTCCTGTCGCCGACCAAGTGCCCTCTGCAAGGGCTTCTGTCCTACATCTGTGCCCTTTTCGAAAAAATTGTAGGGTACTCGGGTTTTTGCAAATGACTCTTCTGAATTTGACGTGTACCTTTCGGAAGGGTAGGTGCCCTTCAAGATTCCTTCAGACAAAAAGTTCGAAGAAATTCGGAGAGGCCCGTGCAAAAAAGCCGACAGCAAAGTCCGAAATCAACAAAGAGCAAAGGCAAAAGACAAAGGAATATCTTTGGACTTTTTTTCTGAAGGAATTCCTTCGGACAAAAAAGTCCGAAGAAATTCGGAGAGGAGCTGCCAAAAGACAAACTCGACAGAATAAAGCCAAATAAAAGGGAGCAGAACAAAGGAAACCTTCGGACAAAAGTCCGAAGGAATTCCTTCAGACTTTTTTGTCCGAAGGATTAATTCGAAAAATAAAGCCCGAGGCAGAGAAGAAATAAAGGCCGAAGGAAAGGTAATAAGCCATAAGTCCGAAGGATTCCTTCCGAAGGAAATTGCAAACAAAAAATTCCGAAAGAAATATGAAGCCACAGGGCAAAACAAAAGTCTGCAGGAACAAATCCGGGATAATTGGCGAGGATAAAGCCGAGGAGATCCAAAGGCTAAGGAGATAGCCAAGATATCCAAGGAAATATAGACTAGACAAAATACATCCAAATATAGAATCCCGCCAAAAATAGACATGAACAGGTAGACCAGAATAAGATAAAATGCATGCAAGCAAGGGCTATTTTCGATCGACCGGTCAAAGCTTCAGTTGACTAGTTGTTGAAGTCCTGCTCATCTCCGGATCAACTCATGCATCCGAAGGTCCAACTCAGCTTCAACTGGAGTTCCAAATTTGAACATCGAGTTGACTGTTCTAGATTTAGAGTTGACTAATTGTTAAACGCCACATCTACCAGGAGTTTCCCATGCAAAGGAGAATGATCTCTTCATCCAACTCAGCTTATCAAACGGCCAACTCAGCCTTTCAAACATTCCAACTCGGCATCAAGCAGCTCATGTAGAGTTCTAAAAATGACATTGGCATGGATCTCCATGCAAAGAGAGGTGGGCGGTTCAGAACAAAGACAAGTTCACTTCCTCATAAGCAAGAAGATTCATGCAAAGACAAAGAGAAAACATATTTTATTGAAAGGCCAAGTCAGCTTTGAGTTAATCGAAGTTAATCTTTCTCTTCAATTTTTCAACGCCAATCTTTAGCTTTTGTAATTCTCTATAAATTGGCTTTCAGCCTTGATTAAAATCATCCCTCTTTTGGCTAGACCAGACTCTGCCATTGGTGAGTTGTGTAACCTCTTCAATCAATAGAAGGACTGTACTTTCAAATTTCAAGTGTTGGCAAGTGTATATTCATTCAACAAATTTGCATATGTGGTAGATTTCTCTCCCTTCCCAAATTTTGATTCGTACCTAGTTGCTAGCTTATCGTAGTATGTAGGTCATGTTAAGTGTTCTTTATGTCTTTTGCTGAGGCTGTAAGTGGATGTTAGGTGGCTGCAAAGTGTCTTGTATCAAACCTCTCTACATCATTTTCCCTCATGTTTTGGTCATTGGATCAAACCTTCTCACGAAATACTTATGCATAAGTGATTGATTGAAATCAAAGGTCTTCATTTTCCCTTGTTTGTTCAGTGTTCAAGGTTTCAAATTGAGTGGATCAATCTTCTGGTGTATCACCTTTATTAGGTAGGATTTCCCCTTAAATTTTCCTTCTCCCTTTTCCATGGTAGTCCGCAGCATAGAGTAGAGATCCTCATTGATACATCTTACAGGAACGAGCGTTCTCTGGAAGTTCTTCTCACCATTGAGGCACCCACCCTCGTGAGAAGATCCCATTGTTTCAACCGGATAGAGGACTGGCCATTTCATGCACGTCTTCGATTCGGGGCACAGCTCCAGGTTGACAATACTACCCTTAATAGATCTCGAGATATCACCTGGATCCCATCCTGTTATGTGTAGACAACCTTGAGTGAAAGGATATACTTCTTCCATATGATGTGCTTTGAATTCTAGATAAATGGCAAAGAAGTATGAATACTCATCTAGCCTATCCACAACAACATAAATGCAGTCTCTACCATGTACCTTGGGAAGACTTGTGATGAAGTCCATGAACATATTTTTCCAATCTTGATGGGGAATAAGCAATGGTTGCAACCAACTTACTAGGAAGACATGCTCTACTTCATTATGTTGGTAGGTGGTGTACTCCCTGATTTGTTTGAGATCCTCCTCAAAGCTCCACCATGAGAACCTCTTTCTTATATATCTACAAATATTGTAGGATTTGGAGTGTCCCATAATTGGTGTATCATACAAAGTTTTCAAAATATTTTGTTTTATCTCAGATTCAAGTACTAGAAAGATTCTATCCTTGTTCAAAATGAGACCATCTGCAAGCACATATTTTTGATCCTTCACATTTCCATCTAAAATGTTAGTAGCAAATGTATTCTTGGCATAATCTACCATGCTTGTAATCTTCTAATCACCATAAATGACAGAAATAGAACAAAAAATAGCCATTCTAGACAAGATATCAACAACTACATGCTTTTTCCCTTTTATATCAAGATCATTACCTTGCATTTTCCTGTCCCACCTTTGTGGTTCATCATTCAAATCATTTTGATCCAAGAAGAACTTCAAGCCATTGCAATTTGTCTCAACCACACATCTACCATAAACCAAGTGATGTCTGAATTTTACCAAAACATGCTTGATGGCAAGAATCTCCTTGTCATAAATAGAGAAACAATTTTTTGAATCTTTCACCTTCATGCTCTCCATCTTAATGGAGTCCCCTTTTTGGATTAATATGGCCTCAATACGTTCTCCTGAAACACCACATTCTACCACAAAGGGTTGTGAGAAATCTAAAATGGAAAATACAAGACATGTGATGATTACCCTCTTAAGCTTATCAAAAACATTTGGTATTCTATCCATCCATGCAAAAGCTCCTTTCTTTGTCATGTTGTCTAAGGGTGTTGCTTTATATGAAGATTCCTTAACAAACCTTCTATCATGGCTGCATAAACTAGAGAATCTCCTTAATAGAGTTAGTGTAGTAGGGAGTGCCCAAACTAGAAAAATTTGAATCCTCTTTTGATTGCCCTGCCTACCTTGAGCAATAATGACATGGCCAAAGTATAAAATATTTGTGACCCCAAACTCACACTTAAATTCTTTTACAAATAGACCTTGTTTCTCTAGAATCCCAAGGATCAAATCTAGGTATCTCATATGATCCTTCCATGCTTTGCTACACATCAAAATATCATAAAAATTTATCAAAACAAACTGTCTCAACTGACCACTGAATACCTGATTACCATGAATTGGAACTGTTGAAGCTTGTAATTGCACCCTTGTGGGAGTGTTTTTCAGGCTCTCCCACTTCCAGCCACAAGCGTGGGAACAACCTCAGGTTGTGGGTATCCTATGGTGAGGTTGAAACTCTAGGCTTTTTAAAGAGGCTAGTTCCTCTTAGTCATCACATAAAACTACTGCTAAACTAATGCTTCATGGGGAAAAGGGGGTAGAAGGGAGAAAAGGGGCTCCTAAGAAGGCTAACCAGGGGATGCACCAAATTAAAAAGACCATTCATCTATGCTTGAACCCACACTAGATCAATCATGAGATAGTTTGGGCTTGCACTATTTCAAGATCAAGTAAATGCATGTTGGAAGAGGTTCAGGTAGAACACTAATCCAGACCTGCAAAAGCTTGAAAATACTTCAAAGAGGCAAGCAGAAGGCTAATGGACTCGGAATACACTCATTCATGAATCCACCAAGCACAAGCATACTAAAGCACTAATCAAAGACAACAAATAGGCAAAGAAATCATCTCATTACATTCAAGAGGTCGTTCTTACAATATCTCGACAGGGTTTAGTCTAGTCGAAGGAGCACGTTTTTGCAAATGTCTAAATGAGCATTCGTCTCCCAACAAGATGACAAAATTCTAAAAAACTGGGGACCATTACAATGGCAAATCGTGAGATATATATAGAGAATGGAAGAGAGAGAAAAAGTGTTGTGTGAGAAAAAGGGAAGAGGGAAGAAGTCGTTGAGTCGTTGATGACTGGGACTGTTGCTGTTGTCCTCCTTTGACCATGAGATGTGTCACCCAAGATCACCGCCAAATCTCCTCGAACCATTCTCGCATTCAAGTCTCCCTTTAGTGGAGCTGAGAGAGCCATGTCGCGGGCAGCTGGATGTCTCCACCAAGTTCAAGTGTTTTTATCTTTGCATTATTAAAGCTTGACATGCTCTTTATTGCAACTTGGACTATCCCAATCGGTCCTTGCATGTTCGTTGCTCC
Organism: Torreya grandis; assembly: GCA_037957365.1. Classification (NCBI taxonomy): domain Eukaryota; kingdom Viridiplantae; phylum Streptophyta; class Pinopsida; order Cupressales; family Taxaceae; genus Torreya; species Torreya grandis. The sequence continues at coordinate 2,614,284 of JARHVA010000097.1, forward strand.
ACCTGGATGCGTCTAATCCTTGTTTGACCACTTTGCATGTTCTAGAAGTGAGTTGTATGCACTTGTCACTTGTCCTTGACTGATCGCCCCCTTGGATTTGCTGACCATTGACCTTAATGTTCCATGGCCGTCTGCTTTCCGCAGATTATTTTCCATAATTTTCCTTTCAGAACTATCGATTTTACTCATTCCTTCGGGCTTTTGACTTCTTGCTTCCTTACTTCGAGGTTTCCACTACTTATGACTTATAAAATAATTTAAGTCTTTCACCTCGAAAACCCTGAAGACTTGCCTCTTGAAGAACCCACGAACGACCACCCAAGACCAGCTCGGGTTTGTCATGTCCCTTTACTAATTTCAGATTTCTGACTGCTTGAAACTTACTTCACCTTTTAAGCAAAGCAACCCCACAAACCCAAAGTCTTCTTGCTGAGAGAACTTGCAAAGCACTAGCCAAGACCAATTCGGGCTTCTCAAATGGCACTACTTACTTCGGATATTACTTGGAACTTATAAAGTGAAATAAGTAGTGCGCCTTCACAAACCCGAAGTCTTCCTACTTGACAAACCCGAAGTCTTTTGAGAGAAAGCTCAAAGTCTTCTAAGAGAAAGCTCAAAGTCTTTTACTTGTTAAAGCCCGAAGCCTTCTCCTTCCAAGAACTCAAAGCTATCTGTTGTCTGCTCCTGGAAGCCCGAAGTTGTTTTGAACTTGCCGCTTTTGCTTGAATGTCCATCTTCTCACACTTCGGCAAAATTTTGGTATGTGGGCCATAAATGGCCAACATTTCTGGCGACTGGTAGGGAAGCATGCATGTTATGCTTGAGAACCCAGCGCATGTTGCCTTGTCTAGTCCATTGAGCATGGAGTCACTACTCTGGTTCGACAAGGTTGGCCCTTTCTAGAAGTTCCTCTTGAAGCAACAAGGACAACAAAAGCGAAACAAAACAACACGAAACAAAGTGCCCAAGGCAGTTAGGAAAAGGAAAAACAGAAGAGAAAGGAAATGTGCACAAGGCACTTGGAGGAAAGCATGAAATCTATCCTAATATATACAAGGTTACAATTTACAAGTATCTCCCTCCTAGATCAAATGAAAAACTGTATCATTCACCTGTAGCAATCCAAGATGAAAGACACCTTGCTTTGGAGGTACCAGAATTGGTGAACCAGGCAGCTTTATGGTCAATCCTTTTGGTGTGCCCTCTAATGGATGGAATGGAACAAACATGTCTCCAATGTAGACATATTGGTTCATGTCCTCCAAACTTGGTTCATGTTGGACTATAGGAGCTTCTGCAATCTTCTCATTTGATGGCTCAATTTTGTGCTCTGAATTAAGCACAACATGTGACGGCTCCTTTGAACTGGTGCTTGGTTTACTATCTAGACTTAAGCATAAAAGCTCCAAGTCCTCCCAAAAGGCAGCTTCCTCTTGGTCATCCGCGACAATGCCAACTTCAACTCCATATTTGTTATGTTTGCTTTGAAAGGAGCCATATGGTAGTTCATCAATCCGTCTAAGGCCTAACATGTCATGTTTTTGTAGCTTTGGATCTGACCATTCCCTTTCATTCTTGAAGACATCAGTATTGCCTTCAATGGACAATTCATCTTGGGATTGGTCAGCTTCTTCAACCTGATTGGTGAGTTCATCCTCATACTCTGGAGGAGGCATACGCTGGTTTAGAACCTCTACCTGATCCATGAAGTCATGGTACAGTTGCTGCCATACTTCATCTTGATCCTCTTGCTCATTCATAACCTCTCCAACATGGTTTAGCTAACTGATTGACTACGTCAATCTCTGCACCTTGGTCATTTTCATCTCCAGCCATGCCAAATGGAAACTCTTGGGACCAAAAAAAAATCCTCCTTGCTCTCAACCGCATCCCGAATACACACTTCTTTAAGTATGAAGGCATCAGTATTGCCTTCAGGTTCTAATTCATCAATGTCAAAGCCATGCCACAAAAGCTGGTCCAACCTTGATTTCTCCTCCCTTTTCTGGAGTGGACTACCTATCATGATCTCATCATATACACTTATGTTGTCTTCTTCAGGCTCAAACTTGATTGTAAGCTCCTCCTCTATTCCTTGCAAAACAGGGTCTTCCTCCAAGAGGGAGATGGTGGTAGGGTGAAAAAGTTCACCTTGCTTGCAGCTTGAGAGAGTGTCTTTCCAGCTAGGTACTTTGAGTGGTCTCTTTGGTGGCTCTTGAGGGAGGAAGAAAGAGTCTTGGAACTCTTGTAGGGCAGGCTGATTGAGCTGAGCTAACACCTCTTTTTTATATTCTTCAACCACTAAATCCTCCTCTTGAACTGGCTGAACCGATTTCCAAGATGGAAATGTACAGGGAACATCCACCTTTTCTTCCTTTTGAACGAGTACAGGAGAGGGTGGTTTCACAAGAGAGGGCATGACATAGCCAGGGTCAAAAGTATTGGAGAAGATCCATGATGGAAGGGATTCAAACTCTTGAGTCGGAATGGGCGTAGGGGGTTGATTTGAAACATAGGACTGATTGCACTGAGTTTGCTGATCTTCATAAAACATCAACACACTTTCCAAATTTTGGACAATGCTTCTCAACCACACCTTATTCTCCCCCTCACAAACTGTCCATTGTTCGTCCTCACAAACTGACCACCTATTCTTGACCAGCTGAAGAGCATTCCTTGCCTCTTGTAAGACATGAATAGGGATGACTAAAGAAAGTTTTAAACCCCTACCAATCTCCCTTATCAACTCAATATAATTTGATAATGCTTGCTTGAATCCTGACAAGGATGTAATAGGATAAACATAGTCTTGACAAGGGAAATTGGAGGACTGATTTGAATGCTTAGGAGGCTGATCTTGGTCATACATAGGGGTGGGAGGAGGGTAAAGACCATGATGGGGATGATAGGTTGTTTGAGGGCCACTTGGGGGAAACACATAAACATTATTAGCTTGATAAGTGTGATGTTGAGGCAGAGAATAAGCATACTGGGCAAAAGATGGTTGATTATACATACCAAATAATGATGATTAGGCACTTGGACTTTTCAAACCAGTTGATAGATGTTCGGAGTCACCATTGATGTTTGAAAAATGCCTCCAAACGCTGATATGTAAGACAACACCAAAAATCCTTCCACTGCTTTGAACCTTAGTCCCATCGGACGTGCTAGAAATTGTTGAAGCTTGGAATTGCACCTTTGTAGGAGAGTTTTTCAGGGTCTCCCACTTCCAGCCACAAGCGTGGGACAACCTCAGGATGTAGGTATCCTATGGTGAGGTTGAGCCTCTAGGATTTTTAAAGAGGCTAGTTCCTTTTGGTCATCACATAAAACTATTGCTAAACTAATGCTTCACAGGGGAAAAGGGGTAGAAGGGAGAAAAGGGGCTCCTAAGAAGGCTAGCCAGGCAATGCACCAAATTTAAAAGACCACTCATCTATGCTTGAACCCACACTAGATCAGTCATGAGACAGTTTGGGCTTGCACTATCTCAAGATCAAGTAAATGCACGCTAGAAGAGGTTCAGGCAAAACACTAATCCAAACCTGTAAAAGCTTGAAAATACTTCAAAGAGGCAAGCAGAAGGCTAATGGACTAGGAAAACACTTATTCACAAATCCACCAAGCACAAGCATTTATTAAAGCACTAATCAAAGACAAAAAATAGGCAAAGAAATTGTCTCATTACATTCAAGAGGTAGTTCTTACAATATCTCGACAAGGTTTAGCCTGGTCGAAGGAGCACGTTTTTGCAAACGTCTCAATGAGCATCTATCTCCCAGCAAGATGACAAAATTCTAAAAGACTGGGGACCATTACAATGTCAAATCGTGAGATATATATAGAGAATGGAAGAAAGAGAAAAAGGGCTATGTGAGAAAAAGGGAAGAGGGAAGAAGTCGTTGATGACTGGGACTGTTGTTGTCGTTCTCCTTTGACCATGAGATGCGTCGCCCAAGATCACCGCCAAATCTCCTCGAGCCATTCCCGCATTTAGGTCTCCCTTTAGTGGAGCTGAGAGAGCCATGTCGCGGGCAGCTGGATGTCTCCACCAAGTTCAAGTGTTTTTATCTTTGCATTAAAGCTTGGCGTGCTCTTTATTGCAACTTGGACTAACCCAATCGGTCCTTGCATGTTCGTTGCTCCACCTGGACACGTCTAATCCCTGTTTGACCACTTTGCATGTTCTGGAAGTGAGTTGTATGCACTTGTGTCACTTGTCCTTGACTGATTGCCCCCTTGGATTTGCTGACCATTGACCTTAATGTTCCACGGCCATTTGCTTTTTGCAGACTATTTTCCATAATTTTTCTTTCAAAACTATCGATTTTACTCATTCCTTTGGGGTTTTGACTCCTTGCAACTTGCTTCTTGCTTCCTTACTTCGGGGTTTCCACTGCTTATGACTTATAAAATAATTTAAGTCTTTCACCTTGGAAAACCTGAAGACTTGCCTCTTGAAGAACCCGCGAACCACCGCCCACGACCAACTCGAGTTTGTCATGTCCCTTGACTTATTTCGGGTTTCTGACTGCTTGCAACTTACTTCACCTTTTAATCAAGGCAGCCCCACAAACCCGAAGTCTTCTTGCTGAGAGAACCCGAAAAGCACTAGCCAAGACCAATTCGGGCTTCTCAAATGGCACTACTTACTTCGGATATTACTTGGAACTTATAAAGTGAAATAAGTAGTGCGCCTTCACAAACCCGAAGTCTTCCTACTTGACAAACCCGAAGTCTTCTGAGAGAAAGCTCGAAGTCTTTTACTTGTTAAAGCCCGAAGCCTTCTCCTTCCATGAACCCAAAGTTGTCTGTTGTTTGCTCTTGGAAACCCGAAGTTGTTCTGAACTTGCTAATTTTGCTTGAATGTCCATCTTCTCACACTTAGGCATAATTTTGGTATGTGAGCCAAAAATGGCCAACAGGAACGTAGCAGGAGCATTAGTCAAATTGAATGGCATGACCAAGAACTCAATGTGTCTAGTAAGGCATCTAAAAAATATCTTGTAAACACCTCCCTTACAAAGCTCTGATGGTGGCTTGATCTCAAATCAGTCTTTGAGAAATGAGGAGTAATAATGGCATGCTTACAACCAATTTTCAACTCTATGGCATGTCGGAAACCTCTATCTGATAGCGATCCTAGGGACATATTATTGAACACCATATTAAGTTGTTTTGGAGGCATTTGAATATCAACATAAAGGCTGTTGCTTACCAAAAGATGGAATAGTTTGTATGCTCTCCACCACAAAGCAACTTGCTGCCCAAGCAACTTGTCCTTTCTAAGAAGTCCCTTTAGATATGACTATTCTGATGATCCATCAGAGATACTTCCAAGCATCATATGTTTCCCTCTAGATGTAAATTTTAGCTCCTTAGATTTGTGATTTTGTACTAACTCGCCAATGGAATGCAACCTTTCTATCTCCATAACCATGTTATTCTAATAACAAAAAACTCATTCCATACCTTATTCTCACCCATGGTTATATTAAGTTGTCTACTTATCCAAGTGCATAGAATGGTGAATCTACCTGCAACTATGTTATTAAAGCCATCAAGCATTTCAACCTTTGTGTTTCTCAATATCTTCTTTATGTACTTCTTTGTTTATAACACCAAAATCCCACACAATCATACATGAACAATCTTGGATTTGAGAGAAAAGATCCTCTTTCCATTTTGTAACCTTCATCTTTTCACCAATCTCTTGGTACTTCCCATTATGACAAGAGTCTTGCCACAAACTTCCGCTAAAATCAACACTTTCATGCTTCTTTCTATAATCATGAAGATAATCAAATTGCTTATCATTAGTCGTTGATCTGAAAATTATAGCAAGCTGAAAACCAACATTAGTATCTGGTGAGAGGCCCTTTTCTCATGTGCATGCCTCTCAACAAAGTCTTCCTATAACGCAACCTCATAAACTTCTTGATTTGAAACATTCCTTTCATATTCTGAGTTGTCATAAAAATGATCCAAAAGCTTATCTTCTTCTTTCAATGCCTTAGAAAAATTTGCATCAACTCCACTATATTGAAGACTTGAAAAGTTGGCATTAACCAAAAAATCCTCTCCAAATTCTTGCAAATCTGATTTTTCTTCATGCTCCACCATTACAATTGGAGAATTTTTTCCCTTAATTTTTTGTAGGTGTTGTTTTGCTTGAGTGGCTATCAACTTAGCGTCCTTAGCTCTTCTTAACCATTAATCACACCTTTTCTAGGTCCTCATTACATCCTCTGCACTTGTTTGCAATGTGGTTAATTTCTTCTCAGCCACATTCTCTGGTTCCTTTTTAGATAAGATCTCCTTACCTTTGACTTGCATGCTAAATTCCTTTTGCTCCTTTGTAAATTTTTGAGGCTTAGATTTTGACCTTTTCATCTTCTTTATTTCTATCCATGCCTTAAGATCCTTTTGATATTCTTGCATAGCTTGCATCATCTCTAACATGGATTATTGCACTGTCCTCATGATTCACAGGGTGGGAAGATCACAGCGCTCATACCACTATAATGTCCCTAAATTTACATTTTTAAATAATTTCAGATTCAACGAAAACCCTAGGGCAAAATTAATAAAAACTAATTTTTATTGCGAAACCCTTACGTCAAAAATTACAAATGATGGAAATAATTTCTAAACCTAAGAAAAATCCACATTTGTTGCAAATAATGACAACCATATCGTAAACTCTGAAATCAAGTTTTTTATTTATTTTTCAAAACTGAAAATCAGAAAAATACCAACTGGATGTATACATCAATTTTCCAATCAATGGTGTCCCAAATAGATGGAATAGACCAAATGATGGCCCTACAAACTGAAAGAAGTGATGGCAAAAAATTATGGATGACATCAGCCCTAAAATACTGCCCTTAATGTGATGTCAGCCCTTGGGATGATGACGTCGGCCCTTGAGATGATGCCCTAGCTGCTATAGATGATGCCCAATGCAAAAATCCTGACAATGATGCCAAAAATGTGTCCTAGCTGATAAAATTGAATTGAAAACTGCAAATCTCTGATTGGATGCACAAATGGAATTCCTAGATGGAGTCACCATTGAAGATTGGAGGATTTTTGTCCCCTAATCTAGTTGCAATTGAGGGTTTTCATCCTCAAAAGCAAAAGTTGAAGCCGCAACTCAAACTCTCAATGAAAAAATAGATAATGGCAAAAGATGATTTCCAAATGACGCCCCATTGCATTTTTATAAGTTCGCTTAACATTTTTCTCAAAGAAAAGCCCCAAAAGTAACTTTCCATCATCTAATTGGATATTGACTTGCATTATTTAGAAAGTCACCTTTATTTTTTATTTATAATAATAAATTAATATTAAGTTGTCACTTTTTAATAAAAAGTTAAGTCAGTTGACAACTTAAAAATATTAACTTTATTATTTTTACTTTATTTGAAAAAGGGGTCATGATAGATAAGGGATTGAAAGGTTTGGATGAACTGCTGCATTTTTTCAAGAAATGTTCCAAACTCTAAAAGTTTGTCTCCAAAAAGGAAAGAACATGAGATTAAATTGTTACCAGAGTCTCCTTTACCTAAAATTGGTTTGTACCAAGGACTCACTTTTAGAGAGTAATGAAGTGAAGAAACAACTTCAAGAATTGTTAAAGCAACAAATCATACACCCAAGTGCTTTACTATGTGGGTCACCCATTGTGATGATACAAAAAGGAGGATGGTTCTTGAAGAATGTGTATAGATTATAGAGCCTTAAACAAGAACACCATAAAGGATAGATATCCACTTCCATGGATTGATGACTTGGTGAACTTCAACATGCCAAATATTTTACAAATTTGGATCTACAATTTGGCTACCATCGAATTCATATGAAAGAGGAGGATGTGTGGAAGACAACTTTCAAGTCAAAACAGGGTTTTGTAAGAATGGTTGTTACTTCCATTTGGTTTATGTAATGCATTTGTTACTTTTTTAAGATTGATGAATGATGTGTTGAGACCCTTCACAGATACATATGTCATAGCGTATCTAGATAATATTTTGGTTTTCAATACTACATGGGAAAAACATCAAAATCATTTGAGGCAAGTCTTGCAAGTGTTAAAAGAAAAACAACTTCTATGAAACATGAATAAATATGACTTTGCAAAACAATCACTTATCTATTTGGGGCATGTCGTTGGAGGAGAACTAAGAGTGGATCCAACAAAGGTTGAGGCTATCACTAATTGGCCCACACTTTGGAGTGCCACCGACACTAGAAGTTTTGTGGGAAAAGTATAGTACATGAGGAAGTTTATGCCAGATTTCTCTAGCATTGCAACACCTACATATTGTTAAAGCAAGTGGTAAGAGTTTTCATTGGGGTAAGGAACAAGTTAGTGCTTTTAATTCCTTGAAATTTAAAATCAGCCATGCACCAGTGCTTACTCTATCTAATTTGCAACAGTTGTTCGAAGTAGAAATGGATGCAAATGAATATGCTATGGGAACAATTTTGTGCAAGGAGGTAAGTTGGTTTGTTATGCTTCAGAGGTATTTTCTTTAGTAGTAAGAGGGTATCCTGTATATGATAAAGAATTGTACGCAGTAGTTCAAGCAATTAATAAATGGAAATATTATTTGCAGGGAAAAGAAACTATTATGCATACTCATCACAAGCCTCTTCAATATTTGCAAGCACAAAATAAATTTCAGCAAACAAGACACTACAAATGAATGAGGTTTCTTCAGCAATCTCATTCAGTGATCAAGTACAAGAAAGGAAGCATGAATGTTGCGGCAAAAATGTTATCCAAGCCACCAATCACAAAGCAAATTTCAGCTTTGGTAACAATCTCACAAGTTGAGCCTTTCACAAAAAAGGCTAATAAGAAAGCATATGCACAAGATGCATATTTTGGGGGAGTCATTCCAGCAATTGCAAGTCAAGAGAGTTGATAATGAAGGCAAAGATAGATGCTACCTCAAGAATGGGATATTCTACAATTAGGATAAACTATGTGTGCCAAAGAGAGAAAGACTTCTATTGATAACAGAGGCACATACTTTCAAATTTTCAGGCCATTTTGGTGTTGGTAAGACCCTGGCTCATTTGCAAAGGTATGTGTATTAGCCCAATATGCAACAAGAAGTATATAGATTCATTAGAGGATATAAGTTGTGTTGTACAAGCAAGCCTAAGGATATGAAAGAGGGATTGTACATGCCCCTATATGTGCCTACTAGACCATGGGGAAGCATTTCTATAGATTTTTTGGGAGGTTTACCAATGTCTAAGCATGGCCATAACTATTTATATGCTCTGGTAGATAGATTCAACAAAATGTTTGTTTTGATTGCATGTAAGAAAACAGTAAAAGGGCATCAAGCAGCTGAGTTAATCTTTTCTAAAGTTTGGGTGGTTTTTGGTTTAACTAAGTCCATTGTTTCAAATAGAGATTCTAGATTTTTGGGCAAGTTTTGGACCCTCTTGTACCTTGTGGAACAAGATCAATACCAAGCTCCATAGAAGTACAACTCTCAAACCGATGGACAAACACAAGTTGTAAATAGGACTTTGATAAAGCTGATAAGAGGTTATAACAGCAAGTATCCAAGGACATGAGATGAATCTTCGACATATATCTAGCACTCATTCAATAGGGCAGTACATATAGCCACAAACAAGACACCCTTTGAAGCATGTTTGGGTTATTTTCCTACAAACCCACTTGATATCGCAATGGGACAGCAAAGAGAAGTGGAAGAACAAGATTCAGAGGTGACTAGAGCAGCAAGGTTCATTGAAAGGATTAGAAAAATCCATCTCGGAGTGAGAACAATTGGAGAAGTCTCAAGCCAAGTATAAGGCTAGACATGATCAGCGTTGAAAGGAGCATATGTTCAAAGTAGAAGATAAGGTGTGGCTGTATTTGAGCAAGGAGAGGCTTCAAGGCAAAGGTAGGAAGCTCAAACCTCTAGTGTATGGGCCCTTTGTCATCTTCGAGCAGATCTGAGAGAGTGCTTTCAGACTGGATCTGCCCTCATTCATTAGGATGTACTCAGTTGTGAATTCTAAGAATTTACACTTATATGAGCCATCCATGTCGGATGAAGAACAAGAAGGAAAATTACCACCCCTTATAGAAGACTTTCTCTTGGATGCAAAATGAGAGTTGTATGAGGATGTAGTGTTGTGGCGGAAAGTGAAAGAGACTAGAAGGAGACCACATGAATTTTGGCAAGTTGGCATCAAGGGAAAGACACTAAGACAAGCAAGATGGTATCTCAAGGAGAAAGAGGGAGAATTGTTCCCACATCCCCTCCCCCACAAAGCTTTTGTGGGACCAAAATCCTTCTAAAAGGGAGTTATGATCCATAGGGATCGATAACATTTATCTTCTTCATCATCCCACTAGAATAATTCCAGTTTCAATCAGCAACACAGCTCTAAAAAGGGTATTTCTTGGATGGTGATGAAATTGCTGCTTAACGCAATGTGGCGATTTTAGAACTGGCTAGTGGCAGTTTTGAAACTATCGGTCTGCATTAACTAGCGGTTTCGCCCACTTTGACAATACGGTTTGGGTAAAAATAGAGTAGTGATGTCTCTTTAGTTTCCACATGATTAAAAGTCTTTTTTGTGCACAAAAGGACACTCTTGAGAAATATAAGTAAGAGACACGAAGACTATTGATCACATAAGTGTGAAGACAAATTTGGTGTTTAGTTGGTTGTAGAAGTAAGGAGTAGAAAGGAGTTGATTGAGCAAGAAAGCATGATCCTATTGATCTCTTAGTAATCTGTCTTTGGCCATAAGAAGAATAAATAAGGTAGGCAATTGCCATTTCCAGCTGGTATTTCTCCACCTCGGAGTTTTCCAGACCAAAATCCCTATGTTCATGGTTTATGCTTGTTATTTAGAGTTTATTACATTTTAGTTTTCAGTTCTGCAAGTTTTGTTTTGTTTTCAACAACATACTACACTAATGAAGTCTATAAAGCATTCCAAACTGTCATTTTAAAGCAGTTCATAATAGAACAGCACGTTGTGATTATGTCAAATCCATTAAGAAATTGAACTTCAAAGTTTGCAGATCATTTTGGTATCCAAGCAAATTAATCTTTGGGTTTTGTGAAAATTTTATGCTTTTGATTGATTTGTATGACAGTGACAAGGTAAAAAGAGGAAGAATTGCTAATAAATGAGGGGGAAGCTGATTTGTATGACGTTAACAAGTGTTGAGCCCTTGGTGGAGGGAAGTGTTGAACACCCTATTGTGGAGAGAAATCCTCAATCTAGCGAAGCAAGCTTCACTGATAAGAAAAAATGTTACAAATAAAACATTCTAAAATTGGAAAAATTGCTAATAAGGGTGGGGGAAGATGATCAAGAAGTATGTCCCGAGGACGAGGTCCCAAGGACAAGATTGCTAGTAATTCAATAGAGGGGAAATTCCTAGATGCATCTAGTAGTGCTTTGGAGGCGACTCGGGTAAAGGAGCAAATGACAATAGTTTATAGAAGGAGGATCTTGAGAGCATTAGAGACAAGATAGGCAAGATTGGTTGAATCGTCATCGTACAAATTTTTGCACAAGGTCGCAAATAGTGACTAACAGACGGATGGTAAGCTCACCTCAATCAAAAAAGCAAAAATTGCAAAAACTTCATATGGCTGGTAAGGAATACCTTGTGAGACATTACAGAGCCTTTGAGACCATTTGGTTGGCCAATGACCCAGCAAATCGATTTTTTTTAACTCTAACCTTTTTTGCAACCCTAAGAGCAATAGCTATTGATTGGTATACTACTATCCAAGCGAAGCTATTGAATCGAACACCTAAGAGAAACTTAAGGAATTCCATGCGGAGTTCAAACTATTGTTCAATGATAATGAGATTGTGGCAAAGATATATAACAAGAGGCATGGAAAGAGTGAATTTCTTCATGTATACAACAAACGCCTTAAAGAGTTGCTCAAAAAGTTGGAGAAGGATCAATGGACGGGTTGAAGAAAGGGTGTTTTATCCCGGTACTTTCTCCAAAGTTTAAAAGAAAGATGAAAGGAAGATGAAGACATGAACCACCCTCAATGGAAGCACTCCGTAAAGACATGATGTGGGTGTTATGAGAATTTAAATAGTCAAAGGACATAAATGGGGCATGGTGCCCTAACTATAGGAAAAAAGGGCATAATTGCTCACAAAAAATATTCTTCAACATTTTCCAATGCACCATATGGTCAAATATTGTTTGTTTAATATAAAAACAAAACATCTCAAGTCTTATTGACTCAGGGTCAAGAGTCAAGCCCAAACTAGGAAGGATCCACCAGTGGAGAATATAAGAATCCAAGGCAAGGAAATAATAATCGAAGGCAAAACAATCAAGGTGGCTATAATCAGATCCAATATGATACAAAAGGAAGACTCGTCATACAATGTAAGAAATCCAACAACTGTGGTGACTTTTCATGAGACTACCCTACAAATCAGAATGGATGCAAAAAAAATGTTGTGTCGATGATGTAGGCTAGTTAGCCATGAAAACAACAATTTCCTAAATCAGTCTAACAAAGATACACACATGGTCAGAATCTAAGAAGCATGTGACATGGGGACAAGTATAGAAGAATCAATATCCCATCCTGGTTGTAGAGAAACAAAGTCATCTAGAGGCTCGAGCTGAAGTTCAAAAGGCTATAAGAAGAGGGAAAACTTGAGAAACCTAAAGAAGCATCAACATCAAAGAACAATATAGCCCTTAACCTCACTTCTCATCATCAATCATAGAAAGCAATAGTGAAACAAGTATTACAAACTGTGAGACCAATAAAAGTGACAAACATGTTCCACAATATGCCAATTTTAAAAGGATGTCATAAGCACAATAACCCTGCCGACAGAGAAGACTCTCATGACAGGTGAGCAAGTGGTCGACCACATGGTTTTAATGATTAAGAAAGGACAAAAAGCTGCAATTATCCATATGGAGATACTAGGGAAGACCTTTAAGTAAGCAATTAATGACGGAGGTTCAAGTTTGAATGTTCTCTAGGAGGCGACTTGGTAGACCCACTTTGTGGCTGCCAACTTTTATATTATTGGGAGCATATCAATACGGGATGGAAGCTTTGGGTGTTTCAGCAGTGCAAAGGTAATTATCGCCACCCAAGTTTTAATCATTTTTTTAGTGATCATTGCATTACATAGACTAGCCTATAATGCCCTTCTCAGTCCAGGCTAGCTGAGGACGACTAAAGTAAACCACAATTGGAAGAAAGGCATCTTAGCTTTGAAGAAGAAAATATGTCATAGATATCAAGACAAAAGCAATTAGTGGAGAGCTAGCCACATCAGACTCTTTGGATTTCGATGAACTCAACAAGCAACCAGAATCCAACACCAGATAGGTTCTAGAACTCCAAGAGTGCTCCAAAGATAAATCAAAGTCAGATAATGGTCTCCAATATTGGGAGATGGAATAATACGAGATATTTTCACTGTACTACCTATCTATAGATGTCGAATTGATTCTCAAGAGGATACCCAAAGGATGGAATCAAGTCTAGCTATCACCACGTGATTTTAATGAATAAGAAAAGAGATAAGGCTACAATTATCAATATGGAGATACTAGGGAAGATCTTCACGTAGGCGATTATTGACGGAGGTTTAAGTGTGAATGTTCTCCTAGGGGAGATTTGGTAGAGGCTTTGTAGACCACTTTGTGGCTGCCAACTTTCCAATTATTAGGAGTGAATCAATATAGGGTCGAAGCTTTGGGTGTTTTCAGCAGCTCAAAAGTCAATTATCAACAACCCCAGTTTTTATCATTTTTTTTGTGATCATTGCATTGCATAGACAAGCCTACGACACCCTTCTCAGACAAGGTTGGTTGAGGACAGCTAAGGCCAACCACAATTGGAAGAAAGGCCTCTGAGAACTCAAGAAGAAAAGGAAGAAAATGTCATAGATATCAAGACAAAAGCCATGAGTAAAGAGTTAACTGCATAAGACTCTTTGGATTTTGATGAACTCAAAAAGTAGCCACAACCTAACACAAGATGGGATTTTAGAACACCAAGAGTGCTCCAAGGATAAATCAAAGTCAGATTATGGTCTCCAACACTGGCAGATAGGAGAATATGGGATATTTTCATCGTACTACCTATATATAGATGTTGAATTTGATCCTCGAGAGGATACCCAAAGGATGGAATCAAGTCTAGCTATCACCACCTCGGCATCTCCACCTCTTATACACTCTCGATACCCTTCACAATTTAGAATATTTGGTTGGTGATGCGAAGGTTAATGAGGAGCCTACATATTAGTTTGTCAATGTGAAGGCAAAAACAGCAAGTATCAAGGACCTGTGACTGTCAAAGTCAATTTAGGATCAAAAGGAAATCCATAGTTAATCAATGTTGGTGATGATTGGGATCTAGTCTTGAATGTTGCAGCTTTCATAATCTATATGGATTTTAAAGATGTACTTTCATGATGGACCTATGGAGACGTGAAAGGGGTTTTGTTGAACCTACGTGTTCATGAAATTCCTTTTTGTCTCAAGCACTCTACCTATGCAAGTGAGACTGTATAGAATGAACCTCAAGTACGTGGAACGAGTGCAAGCGGAGAGAAGAAATGTTGGAGGCAGAAATAATTTATAAAGTTATTACCATTGAATGAGTTTCGTCCATCGTAATTAGTCTCAAGTAATTTGGCCAAATCCGCATTTGTGTGGACTTTAAAAGTTTGAATGTTAATACCATAAGGGTCCATTCCCAAATCCTTTCTCTAACTCCATCTTGGAAGACGTGGCATGAAATTTGATCTCTTTTCTTTGACATTTGCATGTCATTGTTTGTTGTATGGACATTTGAATATGTCATCCCTACTTTTGTGGACATTTGACTTAGTCATATCTCTTTGACTGTGTGACATTTGAACATGCCCCTTATTTGTGGTCTCCTTGGACCATTGCCTTTTGACTTAATTTTGAGTGCTTGTGTGTGTGTGTTTGTTTGCTTGTTGAGCTTGTATTGTTACTATCTAAACATTTCCATGATCCTTATCATGCATCTCAAGCCTTTATATGATCACATTAGTTCTATGTGCTTCAACACTATATCTACCTAGACATGTCCCTTTTATATGCTACATGGTTACTGTTGTCAACTTGGAGCTGCACCCTGATTCGAAGACATGCGTGAAACGGCCAGTCCTCTATCCGGCTGAAACAATGGGATCTTCTCACGAGAGTGGGTGCCTCAACGGTGAGAACCTCCAGAGAAGGTTGGTTCCTGTATGATGTATCAATGAAGATCCCTACTCTACGCTGCGGACTACCATGGAAAAGGGAGAAGGAAACTTAAAGGGGAAATCCTACCTAAAAATGGTGATACCCCAGAAGTTCGATCCACTCAACTTGGAACCCTGAACACTGAACAATCAAGGGAAAAGGAAGACCTTAGTATTCAATCAATCACTTATACATAAATATTTCATGAAGAGTTTCTAAAACATGAGGGAAAACGATGGAAAGAGGTCTGATAAAAGACACTTTGTGGCCACCTAACATCCACTTACAGCTTCAGCAAAAGACAATAAAGAACACTTAACATAACCTACATAAGGACAATCAAGCAACTAGGTATGAATCAGAATTTGGGAAGGGAGAGAAATCTACCACTTGTGCAAATTGCTGAAGAAATATACACTATGCAAGCACTTGAAATCTGAAAGTACAGTCCTTATTGATTGAAGAGGTTACACAACTCACCAATGGCAGAGTCTGGTCTAACCAAGAGAGAGATTGGATCCTTTTTAATCAAGGCTGAAAGCCATTTTATAGAGAGAATTACAAAAGGCCAAAGATTGGCATAGAAAACTTGAAGAGAAGGATTCACTTAAGTTAACTCAAGGTTGACTTGGCCTTTCAATAAAATATGTTTTCTTTTGTCTTTGCATGAAGTTTATTGCGATTGAGGAAGTGAACTTGTCTTTGTTATGAACCGCCCACCTCTCTTTGCATGGAAATCCATGCAAATGTCAATTTTAGAACTTCTTTGTGAGCTGCTTGATGCCGAGTTGTAGCGTTTGAAAGTTGAGTTAAACGAAGAGATCAAGCTGAGTTGGACGAAAAGATCAAGCTGAGTTGGACTGTTTGGTACGCTGAGATGGACGAAGAGATCATTCTCCTTCGCATGGAAAGCTCCTAGTGAATGCGGCATTTAACAATTAGTCAACTCTAAATCCAGAACAGTTAACTCGACATTTGAATTTGGAACTTCAGTTGGACTCTCGAATGCGTGAGATGATCTGGAGACGAGCGGGACTTCCATAACCAGTCGACTGAAGCTTTGACCGGTGTTTGAAAATAGCCCCTGCTTGCATGTATTCTGTCCTATTCTAGTCTGCCTGTTCATGTCTATTTCTGGCGGGATTCTATATTCAGATGTATTTGTCTATATTTTTTTCCGTTTGGCCTTTTCTTTCAAAATTCTAGCTTTACCCCTGTTCCAACGGTTACTTCTCGCGGTCAAAATTTGACGGCTAGCGAGACATCACCTTTGGTCATTTTCTCCTTCGGACTTCTCTGTTTATCTTCAGACTTCTGTCTCGCCTCTTTCTTGCGGACAAAATGTCCCCAAGAATTATCTTGGTCTCTGACCTTCGGAATTCCTACTTTGGGTTTTTTCGTCGAGTTTATTTTCCTCGGGCCATTTCCCCGAATTCCTTCGGATTTTTGTCCGAAGGTCAATAAATCCTAAGGGGCTTCGGAAAACAAGTGAAGGCAAAGCAGAAGAGATATCCTTCAAACTTTTTGTCCGAAGGATATCTCTTCTGCTTTGCCTTCACTTGTTTTCCGAAGCCCCTTAGGATTTATTGACCGTCGGCTTTCTTTCTTTGCAGTCTTCCGAATTCCTTCAGACTTTTTGTCCGAAGGAATTCCTTCGGACAAAAGTCCGAAGGTTTTCTTTTCCTCCGAAATGTGCCCTTCGAGATTTCAAATGTGCCCTTCGGGAAATTTGCCATGGTCCCTTCCGCCGACCAAGTGCCCCTCGCAAGGGCTTGCGGCTCTCCCTCTGTGCCCTTCGGAAAAATTGCAATAGTCACCCGGGTTTTTGCAAAGGTCCGAATCTGCTCCTGTACATTCCTGAAGGGTACCCTGCCCTTCGGGATTGTTGAAAATGGCCCTTTCGAAGGGCCCCTTGCTTCTTTAGGTGGACTTTTGGATTCTCCGAAGTATTCCTTCGGACAAAAAGTCTGAAGGAATTACTTCCTTTGTTTTAGGCACTTTGGCTTTGTCTTTTGCCTTGCGGACTTTTGTCCTTAGCTCTTTTCCGAAGTTAAAGCCTTTTTGATGAACCATTCCCTTGGAAATTTCCTGTTGTAGCAAAGGCCCTTACAAAAAAAACAATGTATTCTTTCTTCCTTGGCTAGAGACGTGAACTTTCTAAATGGCAAGAGACAATCTGCTCTGTGGAAGAATTGTCAACAGTTACATTCATAGATTATATAGTTATCTTATTCCTTTGAGGTGAGGTAACTCCCAATTCTTATCTTTCCCTCGCCTCAAACAAGGGGGCATATTAGTGGGGGCATGTCATAGAGGCATGTTCTCCACACTTGGCACAATTTTCAAATTCAGTGAGGCATACTTTGGAAGCATGTTCTCCACACTTATTCAAAAAGTGGTACTTATATCAGTTTTCAGATTCAGTGGGGGCATGTTATATAGGCATGGCTTCCACACATTCACAGTTTTCAAATTTAGTGGGGGCATGTTTTGGAAGCATGTTCTCCACACTTGTTTAGTACTCAACATCTGTAGATTACAGTGGTGGCATGTTTTGGAAATATGTTTTTCACATTGGTACTTATATTAGTTTTCAGATTTCTCCATATATAGTGGGGGCATGCTTTCGAAACATGTTCTCCACACTTACACAATTTTTCAAATTGGTCAAAGCACACAGTTATATGATTCAGATTCATAGTTGTGGTTGAATTCTATACATTGGTAGTTATACACAGTTTCAGCATGAGACATATATAAGGTGCATATGTTATGCAATTTGTCCTTGATATTGCAAAATCCAAATCAGGTTCAGATTCCAAAACTCTTACATACTGATACCTGTTGTCATCCTGGAGCTACGCCCTAAATTGAAGACGTGCATGAAATGGCAAATCCTCTATCTAGTTGAAACAATGGGATATTCTCACGAGGGTGGGTGTCTCAATGGTGAGAAGAACCTCCAGAGAAGGCCGGTTCCTGTAAGATGTATCAATGAGGATCTCTACTCTATGCTGCGGACTACCATGGAAAAGGGAGAAGGAAACTTTACGGGGAAATCCCACCTAATAACGGTGATACACCAAAAGATTGATCCACTCTACTTGGAACCTTGAACACTAAACAAACAAAAGAAAAAAAATACCTTCGATTTTAATCAACCACTATGCATAAGTATTTCATGAGAAGGTTCGATCCAATGACCAAAGCACGAGGGAAAACGATGGAGAGAGGTCTGATACAAGACACTTTGCAGCCACCTAACATCCACTTACAGCTTCAGCAAAAGACATATAGAACACTTAACATGCCCTGCATAATATGATAAGATAGCAACTAAGTACGAATCAGAATTTGGGAAGGGAGAGAAATCTACCACATGCAAATTATTGAATGAATATACACTATGCCAGCACTTGAAATCTGAAAGTACAGTCCTATTGATTGAAGAGGTTCCACAACTCACCAATTGCAGAGTCTGGTCTTGCCAAGAGAAGGATGAAAAAAAATCTAAGGCTGAAAAGCCATTATTATAGAGAATTACAAAAGCCAAAAGATTGGCGTTGAAAAAAAGAAGAGGATCAACTTAGATTAACTGAAGGCTGACTTTGTCTTTCAATAAAATATGTTTTCCCTTTGTCTTAGCATGAAGCTCCTTGAAGTTAGAGGAAGTGGACTTGTCTTTGCATATTGAAACGCCCACCTCTCTTTGCATGAAAATCCACGTGGGCCAATGTCAATTTTAGCTTCTTCATGAGCTGTTGGAACGTTTGGAAGTATGAGATGATAATATCATGCATGAAATCCAACGCCAATGTCAATTTTAGAACTCTGACTTCATCCGTTGGAAGCCGAATTGGAACGTTTGATAAGCTGAGTTGGACAAAGAGATTATTCTCCTTTGCATGGAAAACTCCTAGTAGATGTGGCATTTAACAATTAGTCAATTCTAAATCTAGAACAGTCAACTCGACGTCCGAATTTGGAACTCCGGTTGAGTTGTTGGACGTTGCAAGCTTGAGACGGACGAAAGTGCTTGCATGGAAAACTATCTTGCTGAGTGAGAGATAAATTCAGGTTGAATTTATTTCCTGGCTATCTATTTTATGTTTCTATTTTTGTAAATGCCTTGCTTTTGGGTTTATTTCCATGGACTTGTCTTTGGTCTTGGATTTTTCTTCAGGTCTTTTGTTAGTCCATTTTCTCGTGGACAGTTTATTTTGCTTTATTTCCCTTCAGATATCTCCTTCGGCTTTATGTCCTCACTTTTCCAAGGGCTTTATTTCCCTCGGCTTATCTGTGCTTGGACTTTGCCTTTTCAAACCCTCCGAAGGATTTCCTTCGAACAAATTGTCCGCTTGAATTGTCCTTGACTTATCTTTTTCTGCGGGCTTTTGTCTTTTGAATTTCTGCGGGCTTTTTACTTTGCGGGCTTTTTCCATTTGTTCTTTTCCCGAATTAATCCTTCAGAGAAAAAGTCCGAAGGAATTCCTTTTGACTTTTGTCCGAAGGATATCCTTTGTTTTTTCTCTTTTTGCCTTCGGACTTTTTCTGTCGGGTTTTTATTTGCTTTGTAAATTCTCCAAATTTCTTCGGACTTTTTGTCCAAAAGAATTCCTTCGGACAAAAAGTCTGAAGGTATTTTCTTTGTCTTCTTTGGCCACTGGTAGAATGTCCTTTGGAAAAATTGCAAAGGTATTGCCACCGACCAGGTGCCCTCCGCAGGGGCTTGTGCCCTTCCTCTATGCCCTCCGGGGAAGTTGGAATGGTCCTATCACCGACCAAGTGCCCTCCGTAAGGGCTTCTGTAATTCCTTTGTGGCATTTCGGAAAAATTGTAGGGCACCTGGGTTTTTGTAGGGCACCCGAGTTTTTTGTACGGGTCCTTATTCCTTTGAACTTTTGGATTTTTTGACTTCTCTCTCGGATTTCTTCGGACTTTTGTCTAAAGGAATTCCTTCGGACAAAAAGTCCAAAGGAATTACTCCTTGGGCTTTATTCTTTGGCAGACTTTTCTTTGGAGGCTGCGGTCTTTCCTTTGTTTATTTTCCGAAGGAATTACTCCTTGGGCTTTATTCTTTGGCAGACTTTTTTCCGAAGGATATCTTCCTTCCTTTGTAATTTCCTTTGTTGTAGGCTCTTTCCTTGGCTTATACCTGACTGTCGATGGCTCCTTGGGTCACTGTAGATATGCATTTAGGCTTGATTGAACTCTGCAAAACCTTTTCCTTTTCATTATTCAGTACCCAAAACTGATTCACAAGACAAACTGGCACATAAGACCATCTTCCGAATAGTAAGGTTGACAATTTTGCCCTGTGGGGCAAAAATGTCAACAATACCTAGGTCGGACTTTTATGGACTTTATTGGGCCAATCTACTAAAGTAGTTGGTTCGCTTTTTGGTGTGGTTAAGGTGATTAAATCACTCGATCTTGCCAATTTTTCACGTTAGACTTGATTGTATCGTCCAACCTCGCCAGGTTATAACTATCATTGGGTTGCACGATTGAGCTAATCTCAAC
The DNA here is from genome assembly GCA_037957365.1 of Torreya grandis. Taxonomy (NCBI): domain Eukaryota; kingdom Viridiplantae; phylum Streptophyta; class Pinopsida; order Cupressales; family Taxaceae; genus Torreya; species Torreya grandis. The sequence goes on from JARHVA010000097.1 coordinate 2,635,093, forward strand.
TGCCAAGTGGCAACTTGCCTTTGCTCCAAGGTTGGGGGCATGTGCCTTCCTCTCTCTCTCTCTCTCTCTCTCTCTCTCTCTCCTTGGATATGTGCACTTTCAAGATTTATCTATATTTGTCCTAATCTCAATTTCAGAGCCTTACAATGATACATCTTTTTCAAATCAACTTGCCAATAGGCAAGGCGGTTACATTGACACATGGGTGTACTCCTAAAACTTGCTCTTTCAATTTCAATATATTTCAAGTACTTTCAATTCCAAATTGTATGCACTAATTATATACTGTGACACGATTTTGGTTGCAAGTCAGTCACCAGCAAAGCACTCAAGTTGGGCACACGCAGACAAGGTGAGTTATACACACCCAGTTACGCATTCATTTCCTTTAAACTCGATATTTCATTAGTAAATTAAAGGGGGGCAAATGTAGATGATATTTATGGATTATATCGCATCTCAGCCTTTACACTTGGCAAACTCGGGCCTTGGTTGTTCCTCTCAATTCTGGACCTTTCTCGTTTTCGCAAGTCTCGCATCTACTCCATTTTGTGCCCCTTGGCCTATCTCTTAGTCTAACAAGTCTTACGTTGATGACCCAGGCCTTCTATCTTGGACAAAATACTTAAAATGTACGTATCTTCCATCTTTTCAAGTTCTAAATTGTACCTACTTTCTTGCTCCCTAGACATTAACGTCTAGGATATACACTAGCATCGACGTTAGTGTCTTAATCCGATGCAAGTGTTCAGTGCCCTAAAGTCATCTATTTTGCAAATGAAACATATCCTAATGATTGGCCTAAGTGCTTTAATGAGTTACTTTTCCAAAGGGATTGATATATATACAAGATCAACCCTCATTCATTCCTCACCTAGCCCAGAACAAGGCAACCTATCAAAAGCATTCAATCAAAAACTCAATAAAGCAAAGCTTTCATATTTTCTCCTATTCTCGTATCAGTCATAGGAACAACACATACACAGGTCTGAAGTACAAAAAACGCAGCCCAAGAGCTTGATCTACCAAGTTACAAGCTAAGTCACTGTTGTACTTGCTTTGCACATATTGCATGATTCACACACAAGCTAACACGTAGGGGAGAACTATATTACTCTAAGGCCCTCTTCGGAGTATTGAATATGTGGGCAACGCTCACTGACAGAGGAGTCTTTGGGGTCAGCTTGACACCATGTGCCCACTAATCCATTTTTTCCCAAGGTCACTATGAAGATGAAGAACTAGGGTTTTGCAAATTCATGAGGAGCGACAGTCCATGACCCAAATCTGAATGCACTAGAGCGAAGGCAAAGTCAAACCCAGAAGCATCCAAGTGGTCACGTTCTTTTCCAACAGGTATTTCATACAAGACACTTGTGTCGAACCATGACAGTAGCATTGATGCAACCCTCCTAGGGTGACGTTAGTGTCCAGAGCTCTAGAAGCGTCAGATCCGAAATCTGATGATTGCTCCAAAATCATCTTCCAATCTACTTTATGCCTATTCCAGATCCAACACTGTGTTAGCATCAAAACCAACTAAGTATATTACTTCTTTATTATTTCCATGCATAGTTTAGTTGTACTTTCTATATTTAGCCTATACTCAACATAATAAATTCAGTGTATGCTTATATCTAAGTTTAGCATTTAATTTGTCTACTGTAGATCTTATTATCACTCTTGTGCATTATCATTTCTATATTCTTAACCCTATTATACTGCCAAGGTAGGATAGCCCCCATATCCAATTTAGAGTTAAACAATCCCGGTCCAATGATGAACACAAACCTCCGAACTTAAAAATGAGTTCTCCTTTGCCCAACACCCTTTCATTTGCTAGGCGCATCTCTCTTTGCATGTTCCTTCGCTTGGTTGCTTGACTATGTCCACTTTCTATTCATTATTTCTTCCTTACTTTTCATGTACAAAAAACAAAACCGTTACAATGGCTGGTGTGCATTAACCAACGGTTTCGCAACACATGTCAATACAGGAAAACAAAAGGAACGGGCTTACCTCTGAAGGAACAAAAGAGCTTGTTGTTGTACATAGTGCCTTGCATCTCATTGATTGCAAGACCCCTGAGTACAAAAAGAGCCCAACATTATGAGGGGATGTAGATCCTGAGGAGCCAAGGCGGGTTGACGAAGACCAGGATGTGCAGCACAGATTGATTGGGATCCCCTTTCAATATGAAGATGAGGCCGACATTTAGCGAGGAGTGGGTCGCAAGTATTTATTCAGAGGATGACTCTGATTATTGAGTTGTGGACTATTTTTTTTGCTTTGGGTGTTAGCATGTTAATGTATCAATTATCATGTATTCTTCTTAGCTTTGAGTTTCACTTAGCATGTTAATCATAATGTATCATGTACTCTTGAATCTTCTCACTGTCTTGACACCCAGATTTCAGATTATCATATTAATAATTATTACTTATCAAATGAATTATTGGATTAATGGTTTTATTTAGATATTTATGGTTTTAAATTTCAGCTTATTTTGTTTTGTTTAAATTTTTTTTAAGTTACTTGTATATTTTTAATATCTATATATTATTTTGACAGTCATCACCTCATCGTCCCAAACATTCAAAAAAATAATCCATCTCCCCGTCTCCAAAACTCATGTAACTATGCCTTAAAATCAGCTTCAACATGGTGTGGCAAGAAAGAGAGCACAAACCATGGAGATTTAAATAATGGCACCATTGTTTCCTCACAAAATATTATGTGATTTGAAAAAATCACGGCAATCAATTTTGAGTGCATGTGACAAAGCTATGGTCTCTACAAAGTATGGCAGACATCAAGAGACCACAAATCAACTTCCACATGGTGCCACGGGTGTGAGACAACATACCACTGAAAAACTATTGGCAACATTGAATTCTTCTTGAAAAAATATGCAATTTCATTAAAACAGCAATGAATTTCGAGTCCCTATGATAAAGTTAGGACCTTACCAAGTCTTAAGTCTCTAATACCGTGTCTTGACCACAAGACCTGAAAATGACCTGATAACATAGTTCTTTTCTCAAAATTCCACTTCATAGTCTTTAACATGGTATTGCATCCACATGATCACATAAAGGTCTCAAACATGCAGGATGAAATTATTCTGCGAAGGATGCTCTTGCATCAATATCAATTTGAAATTTTATACATGAAAGGTGAAAAAAAATTCTGCTGACGCTTTATCTTACACTGATAAACCACTTAAATTTCAGGCTATCTCAGCCATTTACCCATTTTTCTGAACTCGTATAGGATTACCATTCTGACTATCAAAGTCCAACTTTGTCAAGCTATCATGGATGACAAGCAAGGTAACTTGTATTATATTGTAATGATATAGTTCTTTCCAAAGGCCATATTTTCCTTCAAAACAAATATACTTTTATTCAAACTGGTTTTTAGAGGGCTTCTCTTGTCCTAAAACTGGACATGTTCAATTTCCCAAAACCTATGGAAATATTTCTAGTATCTTCTTCTAGGGTAAGAAGAAAACTAGCATTGCCAAACTAGTTGCCAAATGTGATACTGGCCAACACAAGAAAGTAGAAAGTGTTGTTTATTGTGGCCTCTTGCAACTTCATGCTATCCCAAGCCAAAAGTCGTACACCATTTTTAAGGACTTCATTTCTGGCCTGCCTCCATCTAAGGGGAAGACAACATTTATGTAATTGTGGATAGACCCAAATATATGCCCACTTTATGTCTCTTACTATATATTTTGATGCTATTGAGGCTATTGATTTCTTTCTCAGACATGTCTGCAAGTTGCATCAAATACCTCGCCAGATATCTCTGATTGTGATCACAAATTCCTCAGCCACTTTTCGCAAGAGTTGTTTAGGCTGCATAGGTGATCTTTATTATGAGCACATCATACCATTCTCAAAAATATGCACAAACCGAGGTAGTTAACAAGAGAAAAGAGGGTTACCTAAGAATGTACTGTGATGATCAACAAAGCAAATTGGTTAAGTGCATTTACTTAGCAAAGTATTGGTACAATATGGCAAACAATTCAGCCTTCAAAACAGCATCTACACCTCAACATTTGAATGCAATTTCACCTGCTCATAGATTAATTTTGGATGGAAATATTATATTAGAAAAAGACATTTACAAAAGGGAAATCCAACTCTATGGCTGAATTTAAATTCCTAACTTATCATGGATGCAACTAAAGCTAATGTAACTATAGAAAGGACAAACGGATAATAACAGTATCTGTACTTTGAGCTAGATCCGACGTTTTTGAAATTTTTCTTTTTTTTTGGCAGGGGGACTTTCCTTTGGGGTAAAATATTCTTCTTATTCAAGGAAGTTAAGAGTCAAACGATGACTAAATATAAACAGCAATCTCAGGAGGTGAAACAATGTCTTTAGTTACAAAGTACAGGCATATCTTCTTTAGCATGGGCACCTGCAAAACTCCTAGACATCCTCTCAAAGGAAACACAAATTCTAGTTTCATGGAAACTTCACATAGAGACACAATAGTCATTCTATTTTATTACTCCACACAGTTTCATTTTCTGTTTGTTTTTCTCTTTTTTCTTGTTCAACTTTAGAAAATGGCTTCCTCAATCAAACAAGGATTTTCTTTAAAAAAAACTTGCTCCAGCTGAGGAATCCTGCTTCAGAGAACACGTTGAAATTATGTGCCCATGGGTCCTGCATTCTGTACATCTGAAGAAATATTTACGGAGTGTGAAAGTAAATGCTTTTTTAATTTAGAATTATCCATCTCTTCTATACCTTTCTAAAATATAAATCTGCAAATAACCATACATACACACTGATTATTCTAATCTTGGTTTCTTGGCAATCGAGATAGAAACAATGTTTTTAAAGCTTCTCCCCAAAAAATGAGGAGCGGTTTCAAAATCTTATGCATGTGTCGAGGTCTCTTCTATACCTTGCTTAAATATAAATCTGCAAATAACCATACATACACACTGATTATTCTAATCTTGGTTTCTTGGCAATCAAGATAGAAACAATGTTTTTTAAAGCTTCTCCCCAAAAAGCAAAGAGCGGTTCCAAAATCTTATGCATGTGTCAAGGTCACAACAAGGGGTGTTGGATAAAACTTGACAAACCAAGGTTTATGTAGAATCCAACCATTCCTTAAAACCAAGGTCTCCCTTCAAGAATTATTGCTGCTGTACTGTTTTTTAGTATTCATGGTAAAGATATAGATAGAAATCTCTATATATTCTCTCTTGTTCAATAATTTTTTAAATTTACACCCCTTGAATTTTTAAATACCTTCAGGTTAACCAATCCCCCTTGGTGTTATCCCAAAATTTGTAAGATTCCTAGTGAATAATTTGGGGTGCCCGTCGCAAAATTTCAAGTGTCAATCTCTAGTCCAGTTGTCAACCATTACAACTAAAATTCCCTTGCTCTTTGTGTTCATCAAGTCTATTTTCCTTGCCATTTGTTGGAAATTTCTAAATGTCAGAAGTAAGTGGAAAGGTTGAACTTCATGCACCCATTGCATTGTTAAATGACGTGCTCACCTCGACATCCCTACCAATCAGACCTATATATGGCTAAGGTATGAGAATTCGGCTAAAAAGAAGACATTTAGGAGGCAAATATAAGATGAAATTACACTCTAAATCTACTCTCCCACTAATCAAAGCATGTGGGTTATAAAATGATCAAGAACTTGGTGTAATGGGAATCGGGGGTATGACTGATGATCATTGGTGTTGTTTCAACACAAATAACGTTTCTGCGTGTACAAGGAGCAATGATATATTGAAGGAGACATCTGATATGAGGAGATTTCAGCAAAATAATCATAGCTTATGTGCTTCAGGACCCTTTACCAATACTTTACGACATTAAAAACGAGTTTCAACTGCAGAAAAAAACTATCAGCTTGTCTTGGTTTTTTTAAAAATGCAAAATCTGATCGCAAAAAATTGCCAGATGAACTCAAATGGTCATTTCCCATCCCCCTGCAAATTTCCCAGATCCGCACGAAACATTTTGTGCTTGAACAAATATGAAAATTTCAGAAGTCAAGAATTTTATGGTATCACTTGTATGGGCAAAGATCATTTCTTTTAGTATGAAATTTACAGCAAAGAAGAGGGTCTCACAATCATATACCACATTGGGAAGAGAGTATGAAATTTGTAGCGAAGAAGAGGGTCTCATAATCATATACCACATTGGAAAGAGAGAAAAGATTCTTATGTATGTATACAATTACCCACTAATCAAAATGTCTTAGTAATAGGACATCATTTCCATGCCCAAGTCAAAACCCTCTCCTATCACATGTGCCACATGATGTCCTCTCAAGTTGGGTCTTCCCATTGTCTCCCTTGCTTAAATTTTGAAATAAATTCCAGCCCACCAATTCCAAAAATCCAACATAGTGTTATTGGTAGGGGATATTGGACTTCTTGTACATGCCTTACAAATGAGCAAGGCTATACATGAAGCCTGACTTCCCTAATTGCATGCTTATATAAAGCATGATTGTAGGGATTGTCGAACACTAAGTAAACACCTTACGAATGAGAGAGGTTTTACTTAGAGCCCAACTTACCCAATTGCCCAACTTCCCTGATTCTTTGACGAGGTCGTACTTAGAGCCCAACTTCCCTGATTTTTAAACTCCTTTGATGTTGCACATGAAGCCCGACTTCCCCAATTGCATGCTTAGATAAAGCTAAAACTTATATTTGTCATGATTGTCAGACTCTTAGTACACACCTTACAAATGAGTGTGGTTGTACTTGAGTCTAACTTCCCCGATTGCATGCCTAGACAAAGCTAATTTAAATGGTCAGGATAGTTGGACATCTTGTACACACCTTACAATGAATGAGGTTGTACATGAAGCTTGGCTTCCGCAACTCGTGGACTTTCATACAAGCAATTTTCCATTCAAAAAAACCAAAGTTCATAAAGCACAATTTCCCTGATTAGAACCAAGCAGTATTTCAGGCATATGTTTTGCATACGGCCTCCATTTTGAGCCCAATCAGAAGTATTGGAAGACTCTTTTAGTGAGTAATTCAATGGTTTGCAATTGGAATTTGTAGGAGGTTAAAAAAAATTCAAGGTGCTTTCACAGTGGATTCTATTTCATCGTGGTACCAAGTTTGACCATCATGAAAAGTTTGAGGACAAAATCTGGTGCAATGTATGTAATGTGGGTCCCATGTCAACGTAGAGTAATATTTTCATAGGGTTTTTTTTATTTATTTTTTGCTAAAGATACCAAGGGAGAGGGCCCTAGCCCAACCAAAAAGCGACAAAGCACAGGAAATTATTAGCAAACCTCAACAATTTCAAAATTAAGGAGCATGTTATCATGCAGTCATTTTAAATAATTCCTTATAGAATTAGTTAGTTGGAATGTTCAAGTAGCAATAAGTCTTATAATTAAAGATGGATCAAGTTGTAAAAGTGAAATTGGAATGTTGTTGAAAGGAGTTGGTTGGTAGTTGGGTTGGTTGTCTAACTATCACAACCAAAAATTGTATAAAAGGACTAAAATTGAATATCAAAGTATTCTCTCTCTGCCCCTCGAAAGGGCCTGCAACTTTGTGTGCTGTTCATTTTTATGTGTTCTTGAATGAATTAATGGAATGTGCTTTTAGCATGTAGGAAGCATCATATTTTTATGGTGGATTTTGTTTGCTTTTCTTCAAAAAATCTGTTATACAGTTTGTAGAATAAAGTATATGTGAGTCAAGTATTCATTTCCAGGTATGTGTATTTCCTCCAGGATTTAGGAGACTTTGTACTATTAGGACTTAGATTGTGGGCTTTGCACCACTTGCATGCAATCAGTCTTGATAGAAGACTTTGAACATCTAGGGTTTTCACATGCTTCCAACACATCCATCAATCACCATTCTATCTGTAAATTATTAAAGGGGAAAGAATCATCTCACTTACGCTATTTCCCTAGGCTTCCCAATCGGTCCTCTACATTTATTCCACTTGAGGGTTTCCCATTTCCCTTTATTTCCATATTTTTGTTTATTTTGTACTTTCAACTTAAAAGTACAGAAACCCCTCGAAGCCCCTATCATACGACAAAGCCACACCTCTTAAATGCAAAGGGAAATCACTCATTCAATATGATTTTCCCACATCTGTGGAACTTTTTGTCATTGTCTATGGGGCCCAAGTCAGTAATATTCCACAAAAATGTGTTAACCGCTGTCACAAGGTTTGGCAAATTTTTTAGGTAAAATTTGAAATTTGCCAATTTTTATTAGGGCATCAAAAAATCACAAAAGTTCAGCGATTTTTTTCTGGTCTACTTTTTCCTCACCGTAAAGTATATTTTACTTGGAGAACATCACCACTCCAAGACGAGACTGCAGCGCCTTTTGATACCGGCTCTGGTTTTTTTCTGGTTTGCCCCGCTCAATACTGTGTCACCCAACAGAAATTTGCAGGCCCATTCACTGGTCCGTTTGGTTCCATCCAAGGCCAGCCACAGAGCTCGTTCCATTCATTCCAAACAAGGAGATGTGCCTGTCCTCGCCTGACAGTCATAAAGGTGCATTCCATTGCCACATCCATATAAATTGCCACTCGTCTTCTACGAATTATTAGCTGCATATGTGGAGATCGACAATAAAGAATTCATTAGTGAGAATTGGCTGCATAGGAGGAGAATGGGTGAAGAAAGCCCTCACTTCACTCATGCACTTGCCCAGCCATTACAAAGGAGAAGCTAATTAAACTTAGAAGTTAATGGTTTTTCATGTATGAAATGAATGAAATGAAATGATTTTAATTACGTCCACGAGACTAAATGGTCTAAGGACCATCAATTACACTGAGTGCTACAACCAATCAAAGATTCCTAGGATCTGAGGTATCTTTTAGAATGTTGCTCCGCCTCTTGTTGAGCTAAGTTAGCATCTCTCCCAACTTTTTTAATCTTTTTTCCTCAAATACCTCTACCATGCAACCAACTCTTAAATTTTCTGCATGTTTGGCTTGTATGTTCGCGTACTGAGGACATTCAAGGATGAAGTGCTCCTCCGTTTCAACCGCCCCTATAATGCAACAAACACAAACCCTCTCATCCCACTGCTCCTTAGGGGTTGTCCATCTCCCTATCTCGCATCGGAGTCTATGAGACCCAGTTCTTAATTGAGCAATGAGGATCTTTTCCCTCCAACTGATTTCAGCCCCTATATATGCTTTTTCATTATGTTCGTAGTTCGGATTGAACATTGAGATATAATGTTGTCTTTTCTTGCTTGTCCCCTCCCTCCACATTACCATTTAGAATTTTTCATTCACATAGTTTTTTATGTCTTTATTACAATTTGGACATTCAGTTAGGTTGATATCCCATCTATTCATCCACTTGTAATTCTGCCTCATCTAGGTGTTTTTCCTCCTATGCAACTCTTCTTCTCTTGCTGCTCTAGGCCATCTGTCAGACTTCATATATTCCCTTTTTTTCAAGTAACATAATAACCTGGTCATAGCGGTTGCCTCTAGAGGGAAACTACATGTTTCGGCAAGAATGATTTCATATGGGACTAAGTCCTTGATTTTGAGTTTGTTTGTGATTAGACGTTTTTGAATCTTTTTTATTTGCCTCCATTTCAAGCTCATTCCACTAGCCCACACCTCGCAACCATATAATACCACTGGTGTGACAAGTAACCCAAATAAGACCCTGGTGATCTTCCAGTCCCATAACTCCGCATTCCTGCATCTGTTCTGAAGTGCATAGAAAGCTCTCCATCCACCTTGTATTCTTTTTATTCTGCAAGTATCCCATCTAAGTTTGTTATGAAAGTTGAGGCCGAGATACTTGTATTCTAACACCACTTCAAGAGACCCTCCTGCAAACTGAAAATCAGGTTGTTGTGCCTTCCTTTTCACTGAAAAAATCATATTTTTGGTTTTCTCGGTGTTTACCCGCATCCCTACTTTACAAAAGAGCTCTATGAAAGAATTAAAACATTAAAAGGTATATGAATATCTTAAAGATCCCTCGTGTATTTTACCTGTATGAAAGAATTAAGACATTATGTTAATTAGACATCGAGTTAAAACATTATTTATGAAAGAATTAAAACATTAAAAGCTAATGAATATCTTAAAGATCCCTCGTGTATTTTAATTATTTTTTTATTTTTCTTTTTTCATTAATATTTTTATATTTATTAATACTTTATAGTTATTGATATTTTTATAGTTATTGATATTTATTATTATTTTATATTTATTAAAAAAAATATTAATATTTTTATATTTATTAAAACTTTATTTATTGGTAGAATTTAGTGGTGATTTTTTTTCGAACTTTATCCATTGACAAACTTGAAGCATTTTTATCCTCGTTGCATGCGAACTTGAACCTTGTGACTTAGACTAATAGCTGGGAAGGACCTTTGGCTCAATTACTATCCCTTAATTTGAATGGGCCTTCGGGTCAACTTATACCCCTTAATTGGGGAGTGTCGTCAAGGCATCTAATACACTTAATTGTGAATGTATTTTGGAAAAATTAATGCCCCTTAACTTGAAAGGTTTTTGGTAAGCTAAAACCTCTTAATTGGGGAAGGGCCTTAATGTCAATTAACGCAAATTCATTAGGATCGAGCCTTCAGGTCAAATAACAAACCTAATAAGAACAGTGCCCTTGGGTCAGCCTTAGGCAAATATCTCTAGCCTTTGGCTATTTCATGTATAGTTCAAGGAGAGAGGGTTGTGTGAGTTTGTTGGAATACAAAATTAGTGAGCTATAGCATACCAACAAGATCAATGGGAAACATGATGAAATCCTCATCTATAGAGGGGTTTGTCAATGATCATCCACCATACTAAGCCGCGATGTTTCTTTATTCCTGAACAGTACTAATCATCTTTGTATTTTTGTATTTTGTCTGTATGTTCAGATGCAAGGCAGAATGTAACATAGTTTCGATCTCACTCAAATCCATTTCAATTAGAGAGCTTAGAGCCTTAGACACATTATTTGGTGGAATGTTTATGCACACTGCATATCCTTTCCAATTTGTGATGTCATAAAGAGAATTCAAATGTAAAAGACCAAATTCCATGTAGTGATCTTCAGTCTAGAGGTCTAGACTGCATTTTGTCTATGGTGAAGAATCCTTCGTTAGAGCTAATTTCTGGGCCATTACTCATTTCCTCCTACAATCTTCGATGACTATCAAAACTTCATATGCACATAAGCATTCAAGACAAAAGGACATGCTGGCAATTACACAAAAGCTTTCAATTCATTATCCTTTAAAGGAAAAAAAGCAGGAATAATGAGGTTCTTATTTTACTTACAACATATGCAATGTCTCTACGAGCAGTCTTCAAAGCTCTAGGGCCCAATTTAGCAAGCTCTTCTAACTCTGATCTGGTCAAACCTACACCCAAAATTTTAACATTTCACATATAATGTTATCATGTCTTCACTGAGAAAATATGTATCGAGTAAGGATAAAACAATTTATTTAATGAAGATTACCTAATCATATTAACAACATAGAATGAAGTTAGTGACTAGTTCTTTTAGGAAATATGCATAACTGATATATGGAAAATAAGAAAATCTGATCAACTAGTCTTCCATTTGCATTTTCTAAAACACTAAGTAAACAACACATTTAAAGATTTCACACCATTTCATAATTTGTTCTCTATTTCAACAATGAATGGATCGTTCAAAAACATTGAGCTTTAGCTTCTCATATTGCATTCAAAGGCCCTCGCTTTTATTTCTGAGGCATTCTCAACATTATTTTATTTGAGAACTTGTATTTTCTTTCTAAAATACATACTTACTTTACATTATTAGAAGGGAAGACAAATAGCAAATTTAATTTACTATACAGACTCAAAAATCTCTCAGCAATTTGACCACCATAAACCATTCATCTTTGATATAACTCTCAATAATTATTTACTTAAATATAGCGATAAAATCACTTTTCCCATAACTGCCTCTAGCTCCAAAATCACATTGCCCTCCTTGTCTATCTCTGGATCCTTTGTCTCGATCGGAATGTTGTCACCTACAACTTTCTTTGGACAAGAAATAGGGAAGACCATATGTACTCACAAAGATGGAGGTAGCTCCAAGTTATAAGACACACTATCAATCTTGTGAAGCACCTTATAAGGCCCATAGAATTTATGTGCTAATTTATTTCCTTGTTGTGCATAATGATTGTTGTGCTCCGAATTGATTCAAATCAGATCCGGAATCCAATCCAAAATGGTAGCATAAAGATAATTGCAGAATTGTCACATATAAATGGAAATAAGAATATACATAAAGAGAACAAATGCCAAAGAAAAGTATTTGTTGCTTCATTGATGTGATAGGTATGTACGGCTTTCTAATAAGACATGTAAGCTATTTCTCCCATGTTATTACAAAAAGAATGTCACAAACTCTGAGAAGAGATGTGAAGTTACCATGCTGTGTTCTCCGCTATGCTCTACATATTACAAAAAGGTAGCAATGATTGCCATGAGATATTTTGCTGTAAAACCATGCCCCTTTCTCTGTTTCTTTAGCTGGTTTTTTAATTTGAATGATTATTCATACATAGCTATTTTTTGCAGGAAATGAAGTCTAAAAATAGAAGGTAAGCGATTAGACTTGGAATCTGAAAAACCATTTGACAGCCATTCTTCAAGAAGCTGAGAGGATTTTTTGTGACTTGAAACTCATCAAAACACAATGTTTTGTTTCTTCAAACATTTCAGTTTTTTCTAAATTTTTGTATTTCATAATTTCAGAGCAAATTGAATCGTTTCTGGGGATCACTTTTCCAGCCAAACTGGCTGCTTTATACAAGCTAAAGCAACCATTTTGGTTGTTTTAGAGCATAACCCAAGTTTTCTGATGCATTAAACAGTTTCAAATTCCGATTGACAGTGAAGGAGTTGCATCCCTGTCAGGGTGGCCTGCTAGTTTTTGGATATCCTGTCAAAAGATTGCCCCAAATTGCCACCCAAATCAGCCTGCCCCTCCTTGGGAAGAAATGGACCTCATTGCTCCTAGTTCTAAATCCTGATAAACATAACTTATAAGAACTTGCTAGTGCAGAAGTAATTCTCTTTCACTTGAGTGGGGTGATCCATACAAAATTCATTTTTTCTGATTTTGAGTAGGGATGTTTGCAGACCAACATGTGACTTGTTGTGGTTACACTTCCCACATAAATCATAAGGACGAAGATTCCAGCACTGCCTAGAATCGTGACCTCTTCTACCACAATAACTGCAAATAATAGGATCAAACAAATGCCTTCCATGTGCATGAACATAATGCTTACGATGATGTTGAGCAGGTTGCTCCACATTTATTACATCTGCATACATGTCTTCTTTAATAAAAGTGGAACCCATGATAGGTTGAGAATATTCATTGGCATACCAGAGACCAAAATTCTTGGGATTTATTTTTGCTTTGAGAGGTCTTCGAATTCATTGATCATTTTTTCCAAGATCTTGACTATTGTATCCCATTTTCTTTAACTTTTAACCAATTCCTTTGAAGTTTAAAAACTGTCACATAAATATGGAGAATGATCAGATTTTGTGAGGAATTGGAATTAAAAACCTTATTTTCCTTTGTTTCTGTTTGTGCATCTACAACATGTGCTCTGCTCTTTCATCTCTTCGAATTCATCTTGTAGTATGGCCAGGTCCTTTTGAATTTCATCACAAAGTACTTTTTCGACTAGTTCTTGTTGAAATTTGTGCACACTTTGGTTGCACTTTTACTGGCCAAAATGGTTGCTTTATGCAATTCTGCATTTCTATCATCCACTCCATGATGAGGCCAAGCTCTGTTTGCAACTGTTGGTTCGCATCCATTAACCGTTGATTTTCTTCAAGAAGTGACTCATAATCATTCTAGAGTGCCAAAAACAGATCCATGTCTTGTATCTTGCCACTTTTTCCTACTCGCCTTTCCCATGACCAGTGCAAAATTATTGCAAATCATATGCAATTTCTACTCTGATACCACTGCTAAGTTGTAGATTACAGACAAACTAATAGGTCACCTTGCCACTAAATGTCAGTGGTTAGTGATAGGTGTGATTGGTTATGTAGCTATACCCTACCACCTAAAGATAGAAGAATGTTATAATGTAGAACGGAGACTCAGTTAACAAAATATTTTCTTTACTATTTCCTCCTTTGTTCTCTCGCTTATATGTATGTGAATTCCCAAAATACAACATGATCTTAGAGTCGTGTCTAATCTAGCCAAGGAAGAATAAAAATAGGATGATGATCAACTGACCAACCTAAAACTGTTATGTACCAAACAGGTATATACTGGTCCGAATTGGATCGTGGAAGTTAGTAAAATGTAGTTAACTAAGCCACTAATCTCGCTTACTATTCAAAATGACTAAGGCAACTTGAAACCCTTTTATCACTTCTAATATGATGAATTTCAGTAAGAACAACTATGCAAGACTAATACACGTGTCTATATAGGTTGTAGATGGTTCTAAGGTGATCTGGGCACCTTAGGGTCAAGAAAATGACTGAAGAAAGTTCCTAGAACAAAGCAGAGTTGGAGAGCAGTTTGTATAGTGACAAAACCGCAAGTCGTATCAAGGTGGCAGGTCTGCTTGTGTCATGGCAGTTTCAGATGAGTTGTGGCAGTTTCAGATGTCTCGTGGTGGTTGCAAACGTGTCATTGCAGTTGCAAATGTGTTATGACAGCTGCAGATGTGTGTGGCGGTTCTGCCCATGTCAGACAGAAGAGTAACAAATGAAAACGGTCTTGTTAGTACAAAGAATTGCACCCCTCCTTAAGAGTTTTACTATCCATTCCAATCCACTGCCAACATAAATATTTTTTGTTTTATGCTTAAAGGGGGCGCGCGGGGGGGAGAGGGGCGGGGTTGCACTTCTTTCACTGCCTATACGTTGCTTTTTTAGTTGTGATAATTAGATGCCTTGTTACCAGGTTTGGAAATCCATGTGTTCAGGACGACAAAAAAATGCGGAATGCGGAATTCTTGAACAAGTTTGAAAAAATCTGGTAAAATCCGGTTTGGAAAAAAAAAAATATATATATATATATATATTTCAATCTATTAAGGATATTAATATTAATATCTAAAATAAAAAAGAAAAATAGAACTAAAATACATGAGGTTGCACTTCTTTCACTGCCTATACGTTGTTTTTTTAGTTGTGATAATTAGATGCATAGTTACCAGGTTTGGAAATCCAAATGCGTTCAGGATGCCAAAAAAATGCGGAATGCGGAATTCTTGAACAAGTTTGAAAAAAAATCCGGTTTAAAAAATATATATATATATATAAAATATTTCAATCTATTAAGGATATTAATATTAATATCTAAAATAAAAAAGAAAAAGAAAAAATAGAATTAAAATACATAAATCAAACCATAAAACTAAACAAAAATAAAAAACAAATAATTATATAAAATTAATATATATATAACAAAAACTTTGAAATTTTTTAAAAATAAAACAACAAAAAATATATACATATAGAATAATAAATATATATCTATTTTAAAATATATAAGAATAACAAATAAAAAATAATAATAATAAAATTAAAATTAAAAATAAAAAAGATAAAATAAAAGTTGAAAAATATATATAAAAATAACAAATAAAAAATAATAATAATAATAAAACTAAAACTAAAAATAAAAAAGATAAGAAAAAAAACTAAAAAAAAATCAATCGGAACATAAAATACACAAAAATAAAAAACAAAAGACTTACCTCCTTGTCCGCTCCTCCGCGCACCAGCAATTTGCCTCCTTGTCCACTCCTCCACGTAGCGGCAATCTGCACAACACCACAGAAAATTCACGGCATAGCCCAACACAGAAATGCGCAGGTCACAGCACAGCACAGCACACAAATGCGTGGGTCACAGCACTGCACAGCACACAAATGCGTGGGCCGCAGCACAAAACAGAAAAATATGCATGGTAGACACTTCACACAGCCAGCGACGCACGTGAACAGTCCAATCATGCAGAGCAAAGTATAAACCGCATGCTAGGGCACGCTCCTTTGCAAAGCACAAGGTAAAATACAGAGCTAGGGTAAAATGACGATAGCTCAAAAAAATACATTAAAAATTAGACCGAACTGAACGCATAAATCCGGAAGGGCAAAAAAATGTGGAAATTTCCAGATTTCGCCCAGATGTGGCTGAACCTGGTAACTATGATTAGATGCAATCTAAGTTTTGGTTCCAGCAGAGGATATAAGTAGAGCTGCAACACGCATTGCAAAATGGTTTGATGTCACTATCAGTTTTGTCGTTTATCACATTGTTGTGTGAACTAATGAATCTAATTATTTTATGACACTTAATTGGTGGTTGAATACTTTAAATGGTGCAGCATTCATTAATTCCTTGTTGACCTCTTTAAGTTTAGATGACTTTGGTGGCATTTGCAATCTGTCTGTGGTGTTTGGTGATCTTGGTTTTTAATTGCGACAACAAAAAATGAAACCCTCCTGTAGAAATGTTTTTGATCTTGAAGTTGAAAGTACCAGTCATTTTAAGAAATGACCACGGTCTATAAAGCAAGAAAATGTGATCCCTGACATCATTGTGACGAGTATAGTTGGTTGGTATGGCTGGCAAGTAAATTGTTGTGTTTATGCAGCAATAGAGAGGTCATACTCATTTCTATCCATAAGCTCATTTAATATTTTATTTGGAATACTGAGTTTGTGTTACATAACAAGTTGTCGGTCTGGTTTTGTCGACTTGATCATGCATATAACTCTTCTCGACTTAAGCTGTCAGTCGCAATTCTGAAATTGATAAATGCCTATTGGAAGATGTTACAAGTTTCATTGTTTTTAAAGTACCCATATGTCCCTTAGATCTCTTGCTTGACTAAAATTTGAAGCATTTAATTGTTGTTTTGATAAGACAAAGTTATGGCACATATACCATCAGAGATAGTAATTGTTAGAGTTTTAAGTGTTGACCTTAATGTGGATTTAGTTTGTGGAACTGTATGAAATGTTTTCTTAGCACAAACTATGGAGCCCATTTTTATCACCTTTCAAATGCTTTTCAAATAATATTTTCTGTTCAAAAAGATAAGAGGTAGCTTGTGGGAGAAAGATGAATTTTTGGAGGGAAGATTGTAGTTGAGGCCGCATACAATGCATGCCACAGAGGAGTTGGGGGGGGTCATTTGTGTTAACATATCTTCCACAAGTCAGATTTTCTCTTGCCACTTGGAAAGTTCTCGTCTCTAGCCAAGGAAGGAAGAATACATGGTTTTTCTTGACCAAAATAGGTCATTTCTACGGACTCTGCAGGTCATTTCTACGGACCCTGCAGCATTTCTACGGACTCTCCCAAAACTTAGAAGAAATCAAAAGGGCCTTTCAATTTTTTCCGAAAGGCAATTTCAGAGGCCAAACAACCCTTGCGGAGGGCAGGAAAGCACTTAGGGGGAAGAAAGACAAAGGCGAAGATATCCTTCAGACTTTTTGTCCGAAGGAACTCCTTCAGACAAAAAGTCCGAAGAAATTCAGAAGACCACAGACAAAGAAAGCCCGCACAAGGAAAAGCCAAGGAATTAGTTCGAAAGAGGCATTTTCAAGAATTCCGAAGGGCACCTACCCTTCGGAAGGGTCACTTTCAATATTCCCGAAGGGCACCTACCCTTCGGGCAGGCACAAGACCAAGTTCAGAGACCGTTGCAAAAAGCCCGAGTGCCCTCCAATTTTTTCGAAGGGCACAGGCGGAGGACACTTGGTCGGTGGCGAAGGTCAACTTGTCCTTGCGGAAGGGCACATTTGAAATCCCGAAAAGGCACATTTCGGAGGGAAAGGCAATGGAAAGAATCCTTCAGACTTTTTGTCCGAAGGAATTCCTTCGGACAAAAAGTCCGAAGGAATTCGAACATGGATTACACGAAGAGAAGTCCGAAGAAAGACAAAGAAAAACAAGAAGTAAAGGCAAAAGAAGGAAGAATTCCTTCGGACTTTTTGTCCGAAGGAAAAAGTCCGAAAGAATTCGAAGAAATAGCCCGAGGAAAATAAACCCGAAGAAATTCTAAGGAACGGCCACGCATAAGTCCAAAACATAAACCCGAAGGGTATGTGTCCTCTAGAAAGTCCATTCGATTATCCCGAAGGGCAGGAAAGACCATGGTAAAAAAGCCAAGGGGCACATTTTGGAAAGCACAAGTGAAGCCAAGACGCAAAGGAGACCTTTGGACTTTTGTCCGAAGGAAAAGTCTGAAGGAATTCGCAGAAGTGACAAGGCCCGAAGAAAGTCCAACAAAAAAATACAAAGGCGAAAAGGCCCGAAGGAATTCGTGGGAGGTCCGAAGGAAATTGCGAAGCAGAGAAATCCGAAGGAAATAAGAAAACTAAGGGTGACGTCCCGCAGGCCGTCAAATTTTGACCGCGGGAAGTAACCGATGCAACAAGGATAAAGCCAGAATTTCAAAAGAAAATATAAACCGGGTATAATTAGACTGACACCATCCGAATATACAGAATCTCGCCAGAAATAGATACGAACGGGCAGACTAAAATTGGACAGAATGCATGCAAGCAAGGGCTACTTTCAAACTATGGTCAAAGCTTCAGTTGACCGGCTGCTGAAGTCCTGTCTGTCTCCATTCAGCTCATACATCCGAAGGTCTAATCCAGCTTCAGCAGGAGTTCTGAATTCGAACGACGAGTTGACTATTCCAGATTTAGAGTTAACTAATTGATTAAAATGTCGCATCCACTAGAAGCTTTACATGCAAAAAGAGGTGGGCAGATAACAAAGATAAGTTCGCTTCATCAAGCGAAGAAGCTTCATGCAAGGACAAAAGGGAAAATATATTTTATTGAAAGGCCAAGTAAAGCCTTGACTTAACCAAAGTGAATCTTTCTCTTCAAGTTTCTATGCCAATCTTTCGCCTCTTGTAATTTTCTATGTAAAGGATTTCAGCCTTGATTAAAAATCATCCAATCTCTCTTGGTTAACCCAGACTCTGCCATTGGTGAGTTGTGTAACCTCTTCGATCTATAGAAAGACTGTACTTTCAGATTTCAGGCATTGGCATAGTGTATATTTCTTCAGCAATTTGCATAAGTGGTAGATTTCTCTCCCTTCCCAAATTCTGTTTCATACCTAGTTGCTATATTATCCTTGTGCAGGTCATGTTAAAGTGTTCTTTATTGTCTTTTGCTGAAACTTTAAGTGGATGTTAGGTGGCCGCAAAGTGTCTTTTATCAAACCTCTCTCCATTGTTTTCCCTCAGGTTTTAGTTATTACACCGAACCTCTGCATGAAATACGTATGCATAAGTGATTAATCGAAGTCTAAGGTCTTCCTTCTCCCTTGTTCGTTCAGTGTTCAAGGTTCCAAATTGAGTGGATCAAAATTCTGGTGTATCACCCCCTTTAGGTAGGATTTCCCTTTTAAGTTTCCTTTCTCCCTTTTCCACGGTAGTCCGCAGCGTAGAGTAGAAGTCCAAATTGATACATCATACAGGAACCAGCCTTCTCTGGAGGTTTTTCTCACTATTGAGGCACCCACCCTCGTGAGAAGATCCCATTGTTTCAGCCGGATAGAGGACTGGCCGTTTAGCGCACGTCTTCGAATCAGGACGCCGCTTCAAGTTGACAACAATTTGACTACCCAAAGACTAAGGTGCATTCAATGCACCTCCTCAAGGCTTTGATTTTCCTTTGTTGTCTTCCCATAGGGTTTGCATTTTGTTTGTTTGCATTGTTTATCTTTCTTGGGTAAGGCCCTGCCAATTATGAGCCCAGTTTTGTTGAAGAGTTGTATGTGTTGGATAAAATGAGCTAAACCCAAACCATAACAAGGAGCCCACCAAAAATCCCCAGTCACAAAAGGGCTGGTAGTTCAAGTGGTAGGACACCCAAGCATGCACAAGGGAGGTCCTAGGTTCAAGTTCTAGTTGGTCCATGGAAAATAGCATGGTAGCAAAGACAAACTAGGAACCCTGAGTACCAAAGGGGGAGTGGAGAAAAGTAGCCAGATCCAAACCGTAACAAGCAACCTACCAAAAAGACCCGATCACAAATGGGCTGGTCGCTCAAATGTTACAACACCCAAGCATGCACAAGGGAGGTCCTAGGCTCGAATCCTACCTAGTTCATAGAAAATAACATGGTATCAATCTATCAGATATAAAAGATATTAATTAACTATTAGATATTTATTAACTAATGTTCAATTATCAACCTCCTCAACTGTATGTAACTTCTTTTTTATTAATAAAACACAGGCCACACGAGTATGTCAGTATGCCTTGCATTTCTCTTCTTTCCTTCTTTCAGTCTTACCAGCATTGGTATTAGAGCCAGAGTTTGCGGAAGCCCTTGTAGGGAATGAACTATGAAGAGAAGAGGCAATTAAAAGTGAAGGCAGAGGCAAAGCTTGACGCTAGGGCACGCGAGCTGAGGTGCAATGGCAAAGCATTGTAGAAGGATCAAAATTTCCCACAAACCAAAAAGCTCAACACTAGGGTAGAACAAAATTTGCAAACAATAGATTCACGATTTTCAAACTTATAATCCCCAAAATGAATGCGATCAGGAGGACTGTGCAAGAAAAGAACATGATTTGCATGTGTAGAAAAACGCGAGCAGACAATTGCGAAACTGCAATCTAGATTCAAGATTTGAAGTCAAATGCTCTACCATTGAGCTAGGGCACCTGATTTGAAGGAAAGACCCGATACATTGCAAGAAAAAATGTATGAGTAGACCAGAAAGTTTGTGATTTTGTGCAAACCAGGAGATTCGTGACCCCCAAAATTCGTCATTTGCAAGCCAGAAGATTTGCAGAAAGCTCACTCGTAATTTCCTGACGCAATTTTTTTGTGTGATTTTTGTAGACTGAACAATACACAAGAAGGATAAACAGATCACTAGGGCATGTCTAAAGGACAAAAACCACAATTTGCAGTGATTTGCAAACATTTATGTGCAAGACCAGATTTTCCACAGTTTGATTTTTGTGTTGAAGGTAAAAAATAATGGCCAATATTCAAAATTTGGTTCAGCCAGAAATGCAGAAACTAATTGGAAAGAATTATAATATCTGGAGTCACAAGATACTACCTATTGTGAAGTATCGAGATTGCAATCAAATTATTCTAAAAAAGGAAGTAAAACCTGCTATGATCCTATTGACTATGACAAATGTCATAAGGACGCTCTTCTACTATTGAAATTGTTAGTTTGAAATAATTTAATCCCTAAGGCTCGAAATGCCACTCTGGCAAGTGATCATCAAACTAGTCTTCAAGACAAGTGTCAAACTTCAAAGAAAAGCCGAGTCCTATACCTGAGGAATCTACTATTTTCCACAAAGATGAATGAGGGTGGGTCTTTGTCACATCTTTGAATGAAAGATCTTCAAGACCAGCTTGCTGCCATAAGCAAAATGGAGGATGATGAAGACTTGGTTGCTCTTGTTGTGAACAACTTGATGCCCTCCTATGAATCATTTGTGAAGGCTTTAAACTTGATGATAGAAACCCAGACACTAACATTTGATCAGGCAGTTCCTATTTGTTGCAGAAGGAATGCAAGCAGACAAAGAAAAGTGAGCCTAGTTCTGGACAAACAGAGAGTGCATTTGCAACACAATCAAAGGGAGAGTGGAAACGTAATCCTATTGAATCCTCTTCCAAATACCAGGGGAAGTGATTTTACTATCATAAGGTCAATCATGTCAAAAAGGATTGCCAGAAGCGACATTATGTTCTTTCCCACAACAAAAAGTCGAGGGGTAAAGCAAATGTGGCAACTATTGAAGCTAAACAAAATTCGAAAGAAGAGTATGCTCTCATGGCACCATGCTGAGAGGAAAGTGCTACTAGTTGGGCTTCCTCACTTCCTCGACTCTGGTAGATTCACTTTTTTTCCCCGTGGTGGTGGTGCAAGCATCTTGGATAATGTTCTCACTAGCAGATCCCTCATCCCTAACATTTGTGATTTCATTGTTTCTCCTCAGCTCCCCCTTGCTGACCATGTTGTCTTGATGTTCACCCTCCATACTAGTTCTCACTCCCCTCACCCCAACCCTTCCCCTTCCATCACACCCCCTAGTACTAGACATACCACTATCCAATTTGATGATGACTACACGATTGAATGTGGCTTGTCTCTCCCTTCTTATGTCTAGAGTTTCTCCCTCCCTCTTCCCCCCACCGATTCCATGTATGAGTTTTGATGTCAAACCCTCTAGGACAATGCCCTTGACTCTTTCCCCCACACTATACATTACTCCAAATCCTCTACCCGCCATGGAATCTCCCGCATGAACTAGTGGTATGATGATGAGTGCAAATCCCTTCATCAGAGACTTCCATTTTCTCTAACCCATGACCCTCCCTCCATACCCATCCTTCATAGCAAATACCGTTGTCTTCTCCAATGTAAGGAAAGGAAGTTTCTTGCATCTAGATGACTTACACTCCTTGTCGATCTCCACCACACACCTAAGAATTCTTGGTGTACTCATCCTTCGATAAAAACCGCAGTTTCCAACATCACCCCCGAAGCATCGGTCTCCTATGCTAGTTCCCTATATGATGTTCTCGTCCATCCTACTGCCACTGCACCCACTCCACCATCCCCCTTTGTTTTCTCCACTTCTTCCATCAAAAGAGCTATTTTGAAATTGTGCACCACCAAAGTAGCTAATTATGAAGAAATCAAAACTGGGTTCATCAAATATGGTGTGGATTCCCTTGCCTTGCCCCTTGTCACACTCTTTAATAAGGTGATGTATCAGGTTTCCCTTAGTCATGGTCCCAGCACATTATTCACCTTATTCATAAACTTGGAGATCTCTATATCCTTGGCAACTACATGACCATTATGATTGGGCATGTATTTGCCAAACTTTATAACATAGTGTTATACATACAATTGTCAAAGTACTTGGAAAGGAATAATATCAAAGCTTGGGGGAAAACTAGCTTTAGAAGGGACTATTTGACCACCGACTACATCTTTACACTTCAAGCTATTATTGAAGAAGCTTGTCACAAGTCTTCCAAAGTCTTTTGTTGTTTTGTTGATTTAAGAAAGCCTTTGACTTAGTTCTGAGACACCTATTTTTCCAGAAGTTGAGAGATATTGGCATTCCAGACTCTCTAATTATCGTTGCTTCGAGGCTTTATGAGATAGTTATTGAGCAGTTTCGTACTTCTCATGATTTTTCTAACTTTGTGAAGAGTACCATTCGGGTCAAGCAAGGATGTCCTCTCTCACCGACCCTATTTAGCATCTACATTGATGAGTAAGAGGAGATTCTTTGATAGCATACCAATATAAATGGTGGTTGCATTTTGCATGAGGTGCTTATAGCTATCCTTCTTTATGCCGATGATGTCGTCCTACTCACACTGCCAAGGGCCTACAACAGCAACTTGATGCCTTTGTTCATTTCTACGAATTCTAACAGCTTGTGATCAACCTTAGTAAAACTAAGCTCAAAATCTTCAATATATCCAAGCGCTCTCTCTCCAGATTTCAATTTTTCTACAAAGGGGAACTTCTAGAGAGCACATCGGCCTACACTTATTTGGGAGGGCAATTTTTTGGTCCATGCTTTAACATGAACCCTGCCTCTCATCCACACCTTTGCAAGGGGTATGCCTCTCTTTCATGTCTTAGTATGTCAATGTTTCCAGATCCACTTCTAGGACATCCCTTCCAAATTATGCTTTTTTATGCAATCATCAAACCTACAGTTTTATATGGTTCAGAGGTCCAAACTCTCATCTTACAGCACATGATCAATTGCAAGTGGATAGTTCCTCAGAGCATCGTCCAAGCAGATTTTGCCACCCAGTCACTACACCTTGAGACTATTTTCAGGCTTACTTTCTACATCCACAACTTAGGTCCTTGGCAGACTCAATTTTTGGTCGTGAGAGATACCCATACTTAGCACTTTGCTCTTCAGAGAGGATTGCTTCACTGGTCCCCACCAAACATTGATATTGTTGGTACTTTGAGACTAGATTGATCCTTTATATTGGTATCTCTATTGATCAGCTACCCCCTTTCATGTATTCCCTAGATGCCCCCCCCCACCTGACCCCAGACTCCTTCCCACAAAGGACGTCATCAGTAGAGTTGCCAGAGAGGACATCTACAAACAATATATTCAGGCCACCTGAATCTCCCTCATTGAGTCGCTCAGTCGCAAGCTTGCTTTCTACATCAAGCATTTCTTACAAGTAGTGGATGTGATGCAAACACATATAGGGTATCCACCTAAGGACAACCTTTAATTCTGTGATGTTTAGATATTCACTCAGACCAAGACATTAATTCAAACCAAACATGCAAACAACAACAGTACTTCAAACCTTTGGATTCTCATTCATTCAAGCATTACAATGGTTGGATCATCTACAATACATCACACTGCCATACAAGCTTATTTTTCTTATAAAAAACATGAAAAACAAAACTATCTCTATTCTACTCTACTCTACCCTGCCTCTTGCTCCACACAGCTTGCTCCCTTCATAAACTAACTTATATGACCAAATTAAAGTAATCCTCTGACATCCCCAGCATCATGGGGTGTCTCTTCAACTTCCCTAACATTCCACAAAATGTACAAGATTCATGTGGCCTTCAATTTTCAAGATCAACACCTAACTGTCAAGTGATGTTTTTAGGCCAAACAAGAGTTACAAAAATCACCATAACTTATCGTAGTTTATCCAATTGACCTAAAATTTGAAACACACCTAGTACACTGCATTTTCTATCACCACACCAAATTTGGCAATCTAATTCTTATCACAGCAAGAGAACCATCTTGCCAAGTGTCGCAAACTAGATAGGGTACTCAAGTGACATTTTCAAGGCGAACAATAGCTAGAAAAATCATTGTAACTTTACTGCAGTTTATCCAATTGACTTGAAATTTGAAACACTTGTAAACTACATTTTATATCATCGCACCAAATTTGGCCATCTAATTCTTACTACAGGTAAAGAACCCTCTTGCCAAGTGTTGGAGACTACACAAATGATACAGTCTAACAGAAATGGATGGTACATTACTACTGTAACTCCAAATGCTCTATAATTTGGCACATAAGTTACATGTCACACTAAATTTCATCATCAAATTCTTACCACAGAACGAGAAACATCCTTCCAAGTGTTCAGACAGAATCAGACGGTATGGTTCCGCGATGACTCCAAATGGTCTAAAATTTTGTGCAAAGGATGTAAGTGTCAGGTTCTAGATCTCACCAAGTTTCATCATTCAATTCTTACCACAGGTGAAAATCCATCATGCAAAGTGTCGCAAGCATAGCCTAAAAGAAATAGTTGATACGTTTTTGCAATAACCCCAAATGGTCTAAAACTTGGTACAAATGTTGCAAGTGTCAGGTGCTATGACCTCACAAAATTTCATCATCTGATTCTTACCGCAATTGAAGAGCCATTTCTGACAAATGTCCATGTCTTAACAGTCCACGCAAACTGATAGAAACAAACAAAAGATATATGCACTTTGTCTGTGAAAAAGAATATTTTTAAAAAAGCCTTCTCAAATGTTAACAAGCTTAAGCAAACAAGGCCACAAACAAAAAACAAAATAAAAAACCTAAGTTAACATATTTTTGGTTGATACAAGATTGCCCTTCACCTTGGATGCTCTTGCATCGGGATGGTATTATTTGCCACCCTCACTATCTCCAATGGCATTGGTCCCACAGCTTGAGGTTTCCCCTTGGTCAGATAAGACTCATAAGAGTATGTTCTCACTAGTTACGGATTGAAATAGATCGCCATAGTCTCCATCAGGATTGGATCTATCGTCTTTACTCCCTCCAGGAGGTGTAGACCAAGGAACAATTCATTTTCAGATGCCCCATTTACCATGAGATCTAGGGAAAATAACATTACCTCTACAGGGACTCAACCAACACTCTATCTACTTTCTTTAGGTATCCATACCAACAGTGACTAGCTCTTAATATTCACAAGGTCATCACCCTCCAACACAGATCCCTACAAGAGGAGCCTAGATGCTCTAGAGCCCCCATGTTGATCACCTCTTTCTTCCAACCCGCCCAAGCAATTGGCAGCACTAAGCGCCCTTTGGACACTAGTGCATCACACATTAGCATTGATAGAACAGTTAGGTGATGCTTCTCTCAGCATATATCTACTACTCAAATTACTCGGATCCCCAAGCATGTTCTCCCTTGGCACTATGGTGTCCCCAAGATTTCACTTGGAAATCTTGGAGTACCCCTTTAAAAAAAATTCGATCTTTTTGACTAGTGTTAAGTGTGGGTCATGTTTTCACTTTCTCGTTTAGTTTATTTTTATTTTTGGTTTTGCTTTTATGCTTTCGTTTGCGGACTTGCTCTAAATTGTCTCCAAGAAGTCATAAAGCCACTCGCAAAATGCTCACGTGCTTAAAGTCGCTCAATTTTTCATCCTAGACCAAATCAGAGTTTTATTGAGTCTTTACTTCCTTCAAAAAGATAAGTTGCCTCTAAAAGTCCCAGGCCTTCATTTTTAGACCAAACCGGGATTTATCATGTCACGACTTGGTTCTATTTTGAAATCAATTGAAGCCTTCAAAAATTCCGATCATTTAGCAAACAAGTCAAGGCTTTCAAAAATACGCAATTTTAACCTTATAGACCAAATCGGATTTTTAGGACTGCACTACTTCACTTCTTATCAAGTCCTTCCTCTTAAAAAATTCGCAGTCCATAGCAAGAGTAAATCGGACATTTTTGCAGTCATTACTTATTCCTTGATTTAATAAGTCGATGCATCCAAAAAGTCCTTTATTTTAAGATTGAAGTGTAAATCGGGTAGCTTATGTGATTACTTCTTTTGTGAAGCAAGTAAGTGACTTTAAAAAGTCATCAATACAAAAGAAAGCTTAACCAGAACTTTTTTAAGTCATTACTTATTTCTCTTTTATAAAGTAAGTAATGCACCCCCAAAAGTCCTAGATACAAAGGGAACTTTTTTAAGTCATTACTTAAGCTCAATCGGAACTTTTTTATGTCATTACTTATTTCCCTTTTATAAAGTAAGTAATGCACCCCTAAAAGTCCTCAATACAAAGAGAAAACTTAAACGAAATTTTTATCACTCAAAATGAGTAAGGCAGCCCTCCAAATCCGCCATGCAAAGGCAAGTATACCAAAACAACTCTTTGTTCTCTCCCAGTTGAGCCCACTTCTCATTATGTGCACTGAAAGTTTACTTGATATTTCATAATAGCATGATTCCCGGGAAACTAAAATTGATCATATGCATGAATGAACTTGACAAATGTTGAGTTACACATTTGTTCAAATTTTCTACAGGCACATTTTAAGTTGTGCATATATTTATAGAGAAGTTGTGGCAAATGTCTCACATACAAGAGATATCTTCAGAGACAGAAAAGGCAGGAAGGTCAGGAGAAATAATTTTCACACAAGAAGATCCCAGTCTTGCAACTGCAAAAGCTTCAAGAAAGGGGAAAAGAAAAATCTCAGGCAAAAGCATATTCAGCCAGTATGAGATATGAGTACAAGGGCTATCCAATGGAATCATGTATAGTGTCTAAACTTGCTGAAATAAGTGATACTGATATGGGACATGTGTTTGTAAGTGAACTAATTGACAAATCCAAGGCAACCCGCAAGGCAACCCTTATGCAAGCTATGGTTAACAGTGGGATCATTCAAGCTGCAGTGTTTCCAAGTACTGCCCAATTGCCAGAGTTTGTTTTAGAGTGTGCCAAATTTTACAATCCTCTAACTAAAACAGTCGGGAACACAACAGGCAATATAGTGATAAGATTGGACACACAATTCTTCAACTACTGTCTTAAAATTCCAACAAAATCCAAAGTACTTGATGCCAACATGCAAAGGGCCATTGATAGATGGGAAAGCAGCACAGCGGAATGTATAAGTATCATGAATAAAAGTTATCTAAAGAAATTTAAGCAGCCATCTAAATTCTCGAAGACCATTTAAAGCTCAAAACATTTTGGCAAAAAGCTATTGTCACTTGTGCATTTTTAAGATTTCAAACTTTGTGTTGAAAATCTTGGATGTGATTTTGTGAACCAATCTGGATTAAATGAAGGGAAGTATATTTTTGGCGAACTTTGTGTCTACAGAATTTTGCTGAACATTCTATTAAGATCTCAAGATGAATTTTGTGTTATTTTGGATCTAAGGTAGAATTTATTCCTTCTCTTTCTTGCTGAAAGTGTGATTTTCTTGTTTATTTATGATTGTGTGGATGCAGTAAACTCTGAAATCTATTTATTGTTAAGCACATTTTTCCCCTTCTGTTACTACTATATATTCCCCTCTTCTCCAATATTCAACAAACACAGCGGCTTACTTGCTGCCAAATTACCCAACTATGGTTCATGAGCTGATGCAATTAAAGTAAAACCCCATAAATTAGTTGTTAGGATCCACAACCTCCATAGATAAACATCTTATACGGGAGCTTCACAGTTAAATGAACGAGATTTATCTCATGACTGCCTCGGTTTTAAGCTGTGCATAAAATCTAACCAACACACTATGGCTCTGTTTATTCCCGTTGGCGTGGTTCTTCCCCTTTCTGACAACATGCATCTACTATTTACCATCCCCCGACCACAGGGGCAAACTCACATTACGAGTTTATTTTGTATTACGGGAAGTACATTGGCTTGGACGTTAGGGGAGATTCTAAAGGAAGTGCTTTGCTTCCCCTTAGGATATCCCAACATGACCCCTCCAACATTGGATACTCCCCGATAAGCACTATTAAATCTTCTCATAGTGATTGATGATGGGTCACACGCCTCCTCCACTTTAGGCACAAACAGAGATTTTCAATGAGGTCTTCTAGTCTTTATCGGCACATGCTTTGGGGGCTCTTGTTCGCCCTCCATTGTTATTTGTATTGGGTTCCATTACCACCTATGTTAGTAGCACACTATTATACCTTGTCTTATGTACATGTATTCCTTTTTTGACTTCTTGGATTCTCTTTTCCTTGAACTTTCTATTGTTAATTGTTGTATCCTAGAGTCCCATTGACCTATTTTTGGTCATTTGTGGACCATTAATATAATTTCTTTCTTTGATTCCGGCAAATCTAGAAATTTCACGTGTCGTAAGGATTGGTACATAAATTGATTCAGTTTCATTAGGTGATGGGGGATCACATGTAGAAGGGCTAGGAGATATCCACATAGTATTGAATAATGCTACAAAATTTATAGTAAGGGATGATAGGTATGTTCCTAGGATGAATAAAAATCACATCTATTAGGTAGTTAACTGAAAATCCCAACATTTATGTGAATTTCTCTAGGGAGAAGTGTATTGTGTTTGATGTAAAACAAGGCAAGGTAGTATCCCTAGACATTGTGTTAGGTGGCATGTATAGACTTGTTGACCCTACCACAGTCAACTTCCATGCATTAAATGTGGAGGGTAATACCAGCATTTTTTGGCATGAGAGATTTGGACATCTCTACTTTGAATACTTAGCCAAACTTAGCGGACCCAACATAATTCTTAATTTGCTTACTATCCATGAAAAATACGATGTTTGCAAGGTGTTTGGCTAGCAAGAAGAAGTAGAAGCCATTTCCAACTGAAGATGCTTGGCATGCAAGGGGCTCTTAGATCACATTCATGCAAATTTTTGCGAGTTGTCCTATAAATCACCTGTAGTCCTCAATGACGGTTGTTTTCTGTTTCTGGTGAATGATTTTTCTAGGAAGATGTGGGTCTACTTCTTGAAAAAGAAGTTTGACTGTTTTGCATCATTTGTAACATTTGAAGTTGGAAAACTAGACAAGTAGACAAATCAAAACAGTAAAATCTGACAATGGGGGTGAATTCATTTCCACACAGCTCAAGGCCTACTGTAGCAAGGAAGGTATTCAACGATAGTTGACAGCCCCATACACTCCACAACAGAATGGGGTGGTTGAGAGGCCGAATAGAACTATCATGGAGATGGCTTGGTGCATAATGCACATTTAAGGGCGTGTCATACAAATACTGGGGACAAGCTGTGAACACAACAATGTATATTTTGAATAGGTGTCCTTGTAAAGCTTTGCAAGATGTCACACCTGAGAAAGCTTGGTCCAGAATCAAACATGAGGAAAACTTTTCGTGTTTTTGGCTCTGCTGCATATACTCTGGTTCTTGATAGAAAAAGGAGTAAACTAGATTCCAAAAGTACATGATATTTATTTATTTGCTATAGCGACTAATCCAAGGCCTATAGAATTATTGATATTTCCACTAACAAGATAATCATTAGTCGAGATGTTTGTGCGAAGGAGAAAGAATCTTTCTTTGTTTGTAACTAGCAAGCAATCACTGAGGTACCTAAATCTAGTGTTGTGATTCCTTTGAAAGATGAGGATTCTATTTCATACAGTACTCTTTCACAGACTCCAGTACAACAACCCATAGCTGATATTTCCAATACACTAGTCTATCAGCGATGTCAACCTGAGTTGGTCACTACTCTAGTTGAGATCCAGCCATCACAAGTTTCTTCAGTTCAATGGAGGCCTAAGTGGTTTTACTCCACTATACAGGATGTGAGAGAGGATGAAATGCCTCAATCAAATGCACCACCTTGGAGGACCAAAAAGAAAGTTGTTGATTTAGTTGAGCACGTTCATTTTGCTCTCGCTTCTGATATTTTTATAGTTCCTGAACCACAAAAATATTCTAAAGCAAAAGGCAAACCGGAATGGGAGACTACCATGCAAGCTGAATATGATGCCTTGATGAAGAACCATACCTAGAAATTGGTGGAATTACCTCCAGGTAAACAACCCATTGGATGCAAATGGGCGTACAAAGTCAAATGCAAATTTGATCATAGTTTGGACAAGTACAAGGCTCATCTTGTTGTGAAAGGATTTTCACAAGCGAAGGGAATAGACTATGAGGATTGTCATGTCCCCCTTTTTGGCCTAAAAAGTCATAGACATAGTCCCTAGCCTAATTCTTAGTGTTTCCCCTAGGCTATGGACAAGAGAATAAGTAGGAAACACATATCACCTTCCGGAAAGGTAAAAGTGAAGACTTCACTTAAGTTGTTCTATTTTTGCATTAAGGAGGGCCCTCTTGTGACTTAAAGGACATAAAGTACCTTTAAGTGGGATTTAAAAGCTAACTGACCTTTATGATCTTAACTCTACATTTTTATCTTAAAAGGGTGAGTATATAAAGGGTGTTTGGAAATCAATTGAGGGTATGCTATTTTGGATAATTGATTTTTGGAGTTTTGGCATGATTTGCTAGAATTCATTTCTTTGAGGATGGAAACCCTCATTGAGGAGTTGGGCAAAGACAAAAACCCTTGTTATCAGTTGGCAACCATCATGCCGGTGATTGCTTTGGACTTCATTTGTCAGTGGTGGGTGTTTTAGACACCATTGCACGTACATCGCAGCAGTATTGATCATCATAGTGGAGTAGCGCCGCAAGCCGGAGATCAGCGATTGGGCTTGATGACCCAAAAAGGGCAGCGAACAGGTATGGGAGTCCAGCGAACCTCCCTTGGGGTTTGGCGTGGCATTCCCTAGGTTTTTCCAGCCTTGACAACAGTCTCGTGGGTTGGGATCACTGCTGGTATTTTTATCATATTTTTCCAGCTACTTCTTGGTGAAGAAATACAGATTTTGTTGAATATTGTCGGCTGTAATATTTATTAATTTCCTATAATTGTTGAAGGGAATAAATATTGTTTGGATGCACTCAAATTGGTACTACATAATTCATATTTTTTGAACCTAGGGTTTGGATATTTAGTATACAGAATTTCATAATTTATTGGCTAGGGATTGATAATCAGAAATTAGTGATTTTGAGTGGAGGTTTGTTGGTAAATCCTTTTTTATCTAAAATACCCCAAAAAGGGAATTACAGTGGTATCAGAGCCATTTATTGGCCATCTGTGGGACAACAAGGGTTTCATGTTAAATAATGGCATGGATGGAGCTAGGTTAGAGAGGTTGTTTCGAGCACAAGAGTAGATGAGGCGAGTAATGAATGAATTTCTTGTTGACGCAGTGGAATGCACCCTTGACAGAAGGCTGAGCCTCTGTCCTCCACGTGGCACAATGGAGACTCCTCTCTTGCCTGTGGGTCTGGCAAAATTGAGGGGAGAATCTCTAGGTAAGGGCTAGCTCCCTTTGATGCATCTCTGAGTTATTCCAATACTACTGCTAATATATATAGTGTGGGGACGGCGGAGGGGCGGAGGAGCGCGGGTTGAAAAGAGAAAATGATTACTGAAAACAGAAACTAAACTAATACGGTGATGCACCAAAAAAGTTTGATCTACTCATTTACTCACACTTCAGACCAGAAAAGGACATACATACACTTTATCTGATGAAAAGACCAGACTGTAGCAAGCTTAACAGGGAGGCTTAATGAAGACACACATAAAATGAACTTACCAGAGGCACTGTAGGAAAACACACTGTCTGATAACCCTCTTCTGTCTCTGCGTTCCATATATAGCACTTCTTATTACCTGCAGAAATGGTGATTTGTCTATACCAGGTATGTTGGTGTCAAACTTGTGAAAGCATCATGCAAAATGACTGAACACAAAGTTAATACTCAGACACACTCAGAGATATATACATCCAGATAGAGGTAAAACGCATTCTATTCATTCAAGGGGAAAATTTTGGCAGGGCTTCACCTTACAAAATGAGAGATCCTTTCTCAAATGAGAGTTTACAATATATATATAGAAAGAGGAAGCAATGGCACCCTTTTTTACAAGTGGCCCATGCTGCGTTGAAAACATTGGGAAGGGGAAGCCGCTGAAAGAACATGCTGTGTCAGTTGTCAGTCTTGACTTTGGCATTTAAAGTTATATCAAACATTATTGTGAAAGCATGGGCTGCGCCCCTTTGTCTGCTAGCAAGACCACTTCTTAAAGACATTCACGCAGTTGTCTGCTCATCAATGCAAAATGAGAAAAAACAGGTCGCGCCATTCATTGTTTGCGTTCCTTGATGACCATTTCATAGGGACTGTTCCAACTGCTGTAATAACTCTCCTACCGATGCTTCTCTTTGCCACCTGGGTTGTTTTGTCCATATCTATGCTTGGCTCCTCGGGCTCCTTTCTCGGCGGTCCCTTCCTTTTGGCCTTAAGTCCTTTGAATTCCTTCGGATTCACGCTCAATCATTTAAAGATCAACGGTTATTTCATTGCTACAAAGTTGACGTTCGCGCGTCCATCACCATTTGAAAGCCAACGGCTATTCCATCGTCCTAAATTTGACGTCTGCGGGCCCATCACCCCTTTAGTAATTCCTTCGTCTTCACTTTCCTTCGGCTTTCTTTCCTTCGGACTTTTTCCCGAAGGATATCTCCCCTTTCTTTTCCTTTGTTCGGGCTTTTGTCGTTGAACTCTCCCAAAGGGAAGGTGTCCCTTCAGGGTTTGGAGAAAGGTCCCCCTTTGGGCAACCGAGAGTCCCCCGCAAGGGCAACTGCCCTTCGGGCTCCTTCGGGCTGCGTTGGCTTCTCAATTCCTTCGGACATTTTGTCCAAAGGAAATGTTCCCCTCATGTTTTGCCGCTTGTTTCTTTCGGTCGGGCTTTTCCTTCGAGACAAAATGTCCGAAGGAATTTGCCTTGCCATTTTGCCGCGGATTTCCTTCCGAAGGGTAATCTTTCGTTTGGCTCTTTGCCTTTGTGAATTACTTCAAACAAAATGTCTGAAGGAATTCCTTCAGCCACTTTGTCTGAAAGAATTCACATTGTCTTCCATTAGATTTCGTTCGGATTTATTCCTCGGACAAAAGTCCGAAGGAAATCCTTCCTTTTGCCTTAGTCTTTTCCCGAAGAAAACCTTGCCTTTTTCTGTCTTGTCCACTTTCCCGAAGGTGTTTACTGCCTTCCGCAAGGGCTGCTTGGTCTCCAAAATTGCCTTTCGGACCCTGCTGAACGGTCCCGTTTGCACCTGACTGCCCTCCGCAAGGGCACTTGACCTTCGGGGCTTTGTAAGAGACTTTCATTCCTGCTGATCCATTCCCTTGTCAAAAGCTTGTCTAAGGCATTTGCTCAAAGCAAAATAAGCTCCATATTGAACCGAAACCTACAAGTTTTAGATCTATCAATCCTTTATAAGAACAGGATTTATTTCAAACGGAAAATAGGCGTTGCAGAATGTGGATACATCCAAGATTGACAGAACAAAACAGTATGGAAAGAAGGAGACCGACTTTGGCCTGCAGGACCAAAATGGTCAACATTTCTATATAGTGAAAGACATGATAGGGGACCAGCACCTTAAAATGGAGGAACAACCCTTTATTCGTTGGGATTTGATGGAGTATTATGATGAATATATTACACATAAACCCCAACTCAGGAGATTAATGAGCTTCAATGAGTTTGTAACATGGAAGCAAGGTAAAGGGGGAACCAGGAAAGGAAGGAACAGCCCGGAAGATATGCAAGATGACTTGGGGAAGATTATTCTTCCTACTTTTGATGGGGATCCAAACACATCTATGAGAGCATGGATAGACAAGTTAAACACAGACCTTGATTTGCGCCCTAGGGGAGAAAAGGGAGCCTTAACCTTTGTTATAAGCATTTGGAAGGAGCTGCCCGTGATTGGTGGCATATGGGAATGAAGACACAAAGACATCACTTCATTAAAACATATGAGGAATTAGGTGAAAGGTTCATTAAACAATTTGATAAGAAGAAGATGGAGTCTCCAAAATCAAAAATCGTGAGGGTACCTAAGAGGGACTCTCAATTGCACGAGGGGCAGCCATTAAAACACCACAAATCTGAATTTTTGAAGCAGCAAAGAGGGCTGCAAATGATGGACCAACATGAAGAAATGCTAAGTACATTGGGCAGCCTAGTGCCCCAAATTTGAAAATTAAAAAAGAAGATTTTGAAGAAGCCAAAGAAACCAAAAATTCATGAATGACCCCATGAAGAGGTATGTAGTGAATGATACTATTGATTCTAATAATTGTTCATTCTTGTGGCATGACTCGAGAGTTGATGAAAGAGTTTGGAAAGAGCAATTGCTAATCACAAATGAAGAGCAAGTGCAAGCCTTGACAAGTTTGGATGGCATAAAAGGGCTTCTTTAGATCAATGCACAATGAGATGAGGGAATGCTTGAAGGAAGGTGAACCATATATAGATCATCCATTACTTGACATGTATATTGGAGAAGATCAAGATTCCAACTTGTTTTGGAATGCAAAAGACACTCCATTATTTGAAATGGATAAAGAGGGAAGACCAAGGCCACAAGGATGTACCTCATAATCCTAGAAAGTGACAATTGGATCAAAAGGGTGTTATTAAACACCAATGTTTTTCCTAACTTGTTTGTTCCATGTGTAGGATTAATTTTGAGATCCCTTGCAAAGGTGAATACAAGGAATGAGTTGAGTTCCCTACATGGGCAACCAATTGGAAGAGTGGAAAATGGAGACATGGATAAAGACTTGAGGACTACCATAGATTGGGCAAGACCCCAAATCATGAGCAACCTTGGACAAAGTAATGAGAACACGAAAGTAACCAAGAACCGGTTTGATGAACTTCCATTACATGGCATAGGAAAAGATTATTCCACAAACTGGTGGAAGGCACTTGGTGACCAACTTATTGACTTCGGTTGCTGTTGTCAACCTGGAGTTGCACCCTGAAACGAAGACGTGTTGAAATGGCTAATCCTCACTTTAGTTGAAACAATAGGATCTTCTCACGAGGGTGGGTGCCTCAATGGTGAAAAGAATCTCCAAAAAAGGTTGGTTCCTGTAAGATGTATCAATGCGGATCTCTACTCTGTGCTGCAAATCTACCATGGAAAAAGGATAAAGAAACTTGAAAGGGAAATCCTACCTAATTGTTGATGCAGTGGATTGCACCCTGGACAGGAAGCCGAGCTCCTGCCTTCCACACGCAACAATGGAAACTCCCCTCTCGCCTGTGGGACCGGCGACATTGGGGGGAGAGTCTCTAGATAAGGGCTAGCTCCCTCTGATATATCTTTTAGGTCTTCGATTCCCTACTGCTAACAAATAAATATTAAAAAAACGGGGGGGGGGGGGGGGGGATGAAAAGGGAGAAGGATGCTGAAAACAGAACCTAAACCTAAACTAAAAGGTGATACACCAAAAAAGTTGATCCACTCAGAGCAAACACACTTTTCACCAAGAAGAAGCTCCCATACACTTCATCTGATGTGGGAGACTCTTCTGTATCAATGAGTCAGGGGTCCATAGAGATACAGGGAGGAAGAACTGTCAAAGGTGTTCTGAGACACACTTTGGCAGCCTATTCACATGCGCCTATATTCCTGCTGTAGACACTTCTGGCAGACCTACAAAAGAAGAGACATCACAATGCACTAGACATGCTGGAATCGTTCTGTGAAAGCATAAAAGAAAATGACTTAACACAAAAAGAAAACATAGACATATGCGTGAGTGCAAGTTCAAATGGAGGTAAAAATGCTAAGTCTTGATTCAAGGTAAAATCCGGCAGAGCTCTGTCTCACAAGCTCGAGAGATTTTGGGGCAGAGCTTTGCCTTACGGGCTAAGAGAATGGATCCCCCCTCAAAATGAGAAGTTTACAATATATAGAGAGAGAAGGAAAAGACTTTGGCGCTCTTCTTTCAAGTGGCCCATGTGCGTTCCAAGCCTTGCGAAGAGGAAGCCATTTGATTAGCGGCTCCTGCTTTGACTTTGGCGTTCAAACATTTATGAGAAA
Source organism: Torreya grandis (assembly GCA_037957365.1). Classification (NCBI taxonomy): domain Eukaryota; kingdom Viridiplantae; phylum Streptophyta; class Pinopsida; order Cupressales; family Taxaceae; genus Torreya; species Torreya grandis. The sequence goes on from JARHVA010000097.1 coordinate 2,671,942, forward strand.
GCATGGGCCGTCCCTCTTTTCTACAAACAGACTGCTCCCTTCAAGGCATTCATGCGGCTTGTCTACTCATCAATGCAAAGTGAAGAAAACGGGTCGTGTCGTTCACTGTTCGCGCCTCTTGATGACCAATTCGCAGACACTGTGTCAACCACTGGAGTAACTCCTTGAGTCGACACCTTTCTTCGCCACTTGGATTGTTTTGTCCATTTTTGCACTTGGCTCTTTTCCTGCTTTTGTCTCTTTCTGACTCATTCGGCCCTCGGGGCTATCTTCGGCTAATTCTTCATGTCTTTCCAGCTTGCTTTGGCCACTTTCCGCTGATTTCAACAAGTGACACGTGGCGTGTTCCGCTGCTGAGACAAACAAGACACGTGGCAACATCCGCTGAGTTTATAGAAGCTTTAAACACCTTTTGAGAGTCCTGCGGAAGAGGACATGTGGCGGCTTCCGTTGAGCTTTAGAAACAATACAAAAGTATTCGGGGCTCATTCGGATTCACCACAGACGATGACACTTGGTAGCTTCCGCTCTCTTTAGCAGTTCGTCCGGGGCCCACCATAGTCTTTACGGAACCAAAAGGGAGAGACCGCGGATGTTGACACTTGTCGGCTTCTGCCGAGCCTTTCAAGGGACACGTGGCACGTTCCGCTGCTTTTAGAGGCAAATTATCATGTGTCCCATCAGACGACACTTGGCAGCTTTCGCTTTCGGGTTTTTCTGGTGTAAAATTGACGTTCGCGGGCCAGTCATTGTTTGAAAACCAACGGCCCTTTCCCGAATTTCTTCGGACTTTATCTTTCTTCCGGCTTCTTGTTTTGAACCCTCCAGAAGGGAAGATGACCCTTCGGCTTTGGAGAAGTCCCCTTCTTTTCGCAGCCAAGAGTCCCCTGCAAGGGCCCCTGCCCTTCGGGGTCCTTCGGCGGCCTTTTCTCTTTGGCTATTTTCCCAAATTTCTTCGGACTTTTGTCCGAAGGAATTCCTTCGGACAAAACGTCCGAAAGAAATCGTTCATGTCTTTTGCCTCATCTTTGTTTATTTCCGCGAAACTTTTCCGAAGGATTTCTTCAGACAAAATGTCCGAAGGAATTCCTTCGGACATTTTGTCCAAAGAAATCCTCTTCTTTGCCTTAAACAAAAATCCGAAGGAAACTTACTTTTTCGGCTTTCTCTATGGGCTCTTTGCAAATGTTCCCTACCCTCCGCAAGGGCACTTAGAATGGTCCATTTTGCGCCTAAGCGGAAACTTGTCTCTACCTGCAGAGTCCGTAGAAGCTCTCTGCAGAGTCCGTAGAAACTGTCTGCAGAGTCCGTAGAAATCCCTGCAGAGTCCGTAGAAATTTCCAGACTTGTGCAAAATCAAGAAATGAACTGGCTCAGAACAGCAGGGAAAGAAGGGGATCGATTTTTTTGGCCTGTTGGACCAAAAATGGTCAACACTAATGACGATTGTTGACGCAGTGGATTGCAACCGGGGCAGGAGGCCGAGCTCCTGCCGTCCACACGTCAAAATGGAAACTCCCCTCTCACCTATGGGACTGGCGAAGCTAGAGGGGAGAGTCTCTAGGTAAGGGCTAGCTCCCTTTGATGCATATGAGTTGTTCCAATAAGTGTTAATACATACATATCGATTTATAATGGGGGGGATGAAAAGGGAGAAAGATTGCAAGAAAGCAGAACTACTCTAAAAGAGATGATGCACCAAATGATTTGACCTACTCACACTCACACTTGAAACCATACAAATACATACGTACACTTTAAACTGGCAAAAGGACCAGGCTGTGGGAAACTAATAGGGAGGCTTCAATGGAACACACAGAACACATGGACTCACCATAGGTGCTGTGGAAAGGGCACACTGTATAGTAGTTTCTTCTGTCTCTGCGCTTCTAGGTGCAGCTCTCCTTGTCACTTGCAGGAATGGCACCTTATAGACACTAGGTGCGTTGGTGTTAACCCTGTGAAAGCATTAGAAAGCAATGACTAAACACAAAACTGACACTCAGACACACAGAGATATCTAACCAAAATAGAGGTAAAAATGCGTTTATTCATTTTAGGTGAAAATTTGCCAAGGCTTCGCCTTACAAATGTGACCGATCATTTTCCAAATGACAAGTCTACAATATATAGAGGAAGAAAGGAGGTCTTTTGGCGCCCCTTTTACAAATGACCCATGTGCGTTCCGATCATTAGGGAGAGGAAAGCCACTCCAAGGTAATGCTGTGTCGGCCCCTTGTTTTAAGGTGAAATTATGGGCTGCGTCGTTTGTCTGCAAAAGACTACTCCTTTAAGGCATTTCGCGACTTGCCTGCTCATTAATGCAGAATGGGGAAAGATGAGTTGCGTCGTTCATCGCCTGTTCGCGCCTCTTGGTAATCAATTGGCGGACATTGTTTCAACTGCAGATATAACTCACCTCCTTTTTGCCACCTGGGCTGCCTTCTCGGTTTTTGCTCCTTCGTCTCTTGGGTTACCTCTGCTAGTTCTTCGGCTCTCCAGACTTTAGTCTGTGAATTCCTTCGGGTTCACGCCATTTGTTTGAAAACCAACGGTTATTCATTCCTGCAAAGTTTGACGTCTGTGCGCCCGTCGCTTTGAAACTCATAAGGCACTTTGAAACGCGAATGCCGATGCATGGCGGCTTCCGCTGAGTTTATGATGGGACACGTGGCAATATCCGCTAAATCTATAGAAGCTTCAAACACCTTTGGAGAGTACTGCAGAAAACGACGCGTGGCGGCCTCCGCTCTCTTTAGCAGTTCGTCGGGGCCCACCATAGTGTTCGCGGGACAAAAGGGAAGAGGCGACGGGTGCTGACACTTGTCGGCTTCTGCCGAGCCTTGCAAGGCACACGTGGCATGTTCCGCTGCTCCTAGAAAAGCATTTCAAAACCTTTCGCGATTGCCACTTGGCGCCTTCCGCGCTCTGGATTCCCTGTTGTAAAATTTGACGTTCGCGGGCCTGTCACAGCTTGAAAACCAACGGCTAGTCTATCTTCTTAAAGTTGACGGCTTCCGAGACGTCACCGTCCTTGGCAAATTCCTTCGGGCCTTTTCTGCGGGCTTTTTTCCCGCGGACAAAAAGTCCACGAGAATTGGCCACTTTGATTTCCTCGGGTCCTTTCTTCGGGCTGGTGGCCTTCCTCCGAATTCCTTCGGACTTTTTGTCCGAAGGAATTCCTTCGGACAAAAAGTCCGAAAGAATTCCAAGCCTTAAGACTTTCTGCGCGTTCCTTGAAGACCCTCAGCTGTCATCGAAGTGCTCCCTGCCCTCCGCAAGGGCTTTTGAACCTAAAACTGCCCTCTACAAGGGCACTCGTTCTTTAGCCTTTTGGGACGCTCCTTTGAACCGCCCGATTGAACTAAGCCGTTGAACCGACCGATTGAACCAAAAATGGTTCAACGGTTCAACACTGTGCGCCACTCTTTTGTTGCACCAAGCCTTTGAACCGTTCGCTTGAACCAAGGCATTGAACCCATCCATTGAACCAGTTCAACGGTTCAAACAATTGTTGAACCAAGGCAACGAACCGTTTGATTGAACCTGCCAATGAACTTGCGATGAACTTGAGTGAACCGAATGATTGAACCATCTGATGAACCAAGCGATGAACTTGAGCTTTGAACCAAGGTGTTGAACCGGAGCGTTGAACCAAGGCCAATGAACTTGAGCTTTGAACCAAAGCGTTGAACTTGCCGATTGAACCAAGGCATTGAACCGGTTCAATGGTTCAAAGGTGCTAACTCTTTGAAAGATTATGCCGTTGAACCACTTTAAGCTCACTCTCCTTATGAATTTCTTCGGACAAGAGTCCGAAGAAGCTTTGTAAAACCTTGCACTCTTTGAACTGGTTCTTCATCTGCCAAAAGATTACACCTACAGAGTTCGTAGAAAATCTCACTGCTGAGTCCGTAGAAACCCAAGCCCTGCAGAGTCCGTAGAAATAGACCTGCAGAGTCCGTAGAAATATCCTGGACTTGTGCAAAATAAAAAATGAATTGGCCTAAAACAGCAGAGGAAGAAGGGGACCGATTTTTTGGCGACTCCCAGGGGAAGCATGCCTGCTATGCTTAGAAGCTAGTTGCCTCAAAATCCATTGGGCACGGGGTCAGATTATAACTTAAAGATCAACAATAGCTCCGATAAATTCTAGAACCAATCACGAGGGTTTACCTCAAAAGGAAACGAAAACACACACAAAGCTAAGAAAACTACTAACATGTGCAGAAAGCACTTAGGGAAAACAGAAGAAAAGCAAGGGAAATATATACATGATGGAGAAGGGGTTCAGTGGTAATGCTTAAGATGTATCACATTAACTGGGATATACAGTTCTTCACCATCCAACCTAGAGAGTTGGAATGCATTATGCTGCTTGCACTGAGTGATTACGTATGGGCCACTCCATAGGACGTCGAACTTCGCATGCTTTACAGGGTTAGCTCGGTCCTCATCCCATTTCAAGACAATGTCTCCTTCAGAGAAACCTTTTGATGAAGATTTTTTGTCGAAGTGTCTCTTCGTTTGCTGTTGGCGACTGGTCATAGAAGCCATAGCTTGGTCCCTCGTCTCTTGGAGCTCCATCAGCTCGCATAGCCTAACCTCCATGCTCTTTCCTTCTTCTAATTGCAACTGGAGAGCGAGGTCCAAGGCTGGCAATTCAAGTGAAATGGAGAACCTAGCTTTCCTTCCATAGACGAGCGCGTATGGCAAGTTGCCAATTGCCCTCTTCGGGGTGACCCTATCCGCCCACAGGGCTGTTTTCAACTTGGCATGCCAAGTCCTCTGATTCTCCTCCATGGTTCGCTTGATGATTCTGATCAGGTTCTTATTTGTAGACTCAGCCAGCCCATTCCCCTATGGGTAGTAATTGGATGAAGTGCTGAGATATATACCATATCTCAGCGCCCATTCACTTGTTTTGGTTCCCAGAAAAGCTAACGCATTATCTGAGATTATGGTTGCTGGAACCCCGAACCTTGTCACCAGGTCCTCATAAAAATCCAGGACCGCACTTTCATTGGCCGCCTTCAGAGCAACAGCCTCTACCCATCTTGTGAAATAATCCGTGGCAGTCAGGGCCCACTTGTGTCCAGCACTGGAGGGAGGATTAATCGTCCCTATGAAGTCCAGGCCCCACTGCATGAATGGCTGCTCCACCTAAATAGGCTGTAAAGGCATGGCAGTCAACCATTGCTTCCCATCAAAAAGCGCGCACTTCTGGCACTTTCGTACCCAGGCATGGGTGTCCCTGAAAAGAGTAGGCCAGAAATAGCCAGCTCTCATTATTCTTGCTACAGTAACCCTAGGAGCAAAATGACCGCCGGCTGGCCCATCATGGAACTCAGACAGCACCCTGTCGGCCTGTCCTACATCTAAACATCTTAAAAGGACTCCTGAGAAATCCTTTCTGAACATCACTCCATCAATCAAGACATAAGGGAGACACTGGAGTCTGAAATATCTCTTCTTGGTCCTATCAAAGACCTGTGGGCACTCACCAGTGAGAAGGAAATGCCTCACGTCTGATGTCCAATCCTTCATGACAGTTGATTCCTCTGTCGTAGCTGCATCATGAATTAGTAGACAGTCCTCCTTTTGTTGCTTAAAGTCTGCAACGAGGTGTTCACACAGGGCTCTTCCTCTTACCAGTTTGGTGATCTTGATATCTACATCATATTCCATCACCTTAGTGATCCACACTGCTCTCTTCTCATTTAGGTCTCGGTTGATCAAGAAATCTTTGATGCCGGGATGTGGAACCATGAGGTGGATTCTGCTATTGGACAACATGTGTCTGAATTTCTTCAGACTCTGTATGACCGCCAAGACTTGCTTTTCCACATATGTGTATCTGACTTCAAAACCTTCTAGGCCTTGGCTAAAAAATGCAATTGGTTGCTCAAGGTTATCATCACTTGCTTGGGTAAGCATGGCGGAGATTACCTCTTCATTGCCGAAGGTGTAAAAGTTGAAATCTTTGTTGAAGTCAGGCCTGATCAAAGTAAGAGCCCGGGCTATGGCCTGCTTGATTTCTTCAAAACTGTCTTTTCTCAGTGCTGTCCACGTGAACTCCTCACCCTTCCTCAACATAAAGGTTAATGGCTTAACCATCTCCGCAAAATTCGGGATAAATCTCCATATGAAATTTATCTTGCCGAAGAAGCTTTGCAGGCCTTTCTTGTGCTTAGGCAAGGACAGCTCCAGGATGGAGCGAACTCTTTCTGGGTCAATAGTCAGGCCTTCTGAAGAAACAATGTGACCAAGGAGCTTTCCCTCGTGGACAGCGAACACACATTTCTTAGGATTGAGAGAGAGACCGAACTCTCTACACCTCTCAAAGATTTTCCTGAGGTCTTTCATGTGTTGGCTCGCTTCCTTGGAGAAAACTGTCACATCATCAAGATATACCAGCACTGTATTATTTATCAGGCCTTGAAAGGCCATGTCCACAGCTCGTTGGAAGGTGGCACCAGCATTAGACAGTCCGAAAGGCATTTTCCTGTAAGCAAACATTCCCCACTTGGTTGTGAAGGCTGTCTTGTGTTGGTCACAGTCTTGCACCAAGATCTGGTTGTATCCTGAATACCCACCCAGGAGGGAGAAACGTTCGTTGCCTGTCACCATTTGAAGGATCTGCTCCATGCTTGGGAGAGGATAGTGGTCTTTCAAAGAGACTCTGTTGAGATCTCTGAAATCGACACACAGTCTGATCTCCCCATTCTTTTTCCGGACAGGAAAAAGATTGGCCAGCGAAGAAGAGTGTTTGATTGGAAATATTATACTAGACTCAATCAACTTGGTGAGCTCTTTGTGCATGAGAGGCTCAATCATTGGGTTGACAGGCCTCTGCTTCTGCTTGATTGGTTTGGCACCTTCTTCTAGCTCAATGGTATGCTGGGCCAAACCTGGGTCAAAATCTTTCAAATCACTATAATCCCAAGCGAAGATATCGGCAAATTCTTGGCACAACAAAATGAAGGCCTGTCTTTCATGGTATGTGCACACTTTCCCAAGTGCAAGCAGCTTATCCTTGAATATTTCCACCTTCTCATGGTGCTCCTCTTTTGCTGCAATGAATGCCTTGTCGCTCCTCAATTGGTCATCTCCATTGAAGATACTCTCTAGAGTGACCAAACCTTTGGGGAGCTTATTGTTCTTCAACTGAACAATTTGGCTGCCATATTGCTGCTACAGCTTAACCTGGTTTTTTGTAGCAAACTCAGCTTCTTCTTGCAAGAAGAGTGCTATTTGCTGATCGTTGTTGACGACCTGCCAGTTGGTTGCGTTGTCAGGCACAAAGGGCCGGATCACTACCTTCAAGTGACGTGAGCTGTGGTCTCGACCTATCTCCTGAGGGATATCGAACTAGGCACCAACTGCTGCTAGCGTATCTGCTTGTTTGTTCCGCTCTCTAGCAATGGAGAAAATATTGAAAGCAAAGAAATTTTCCACTAAGTCCCATACCCTATGTTTGTAGGACTTCAGTAGAGAATTCTTCGTCAAATTCTGGCCTCTTACTTGATTGACGATCAACTCACTGTCGCCAAAGACTTGCAGCTCTTTAACTCCTCCTTTCCTCGCCCATTCCAAACCGTGGATGAGGGATTCATATTTCGCAACATTGCATGTGTAGGAAAATTGGAACCGGAAGGCCGAAAAATACCTCTTTTGAAGGAGAGACCAACACCGCTCCACCACCAACTTCCAACTTACTTTTTGAACCGTCAAAGAACAACTGCCATAAACCTGAGCTTTCCTGACTTGCTTTCATCAAATTTGGTACAAAAGTACCTTCTTTGTGAATGTAATAAATTCTGAGGCCCGCCTCCTCTATGAATTTGTAAGGATCATGCTCGAAGTTATCGCTTCCCCATTCATCTAAGAGCAGGTCTGCAACTCCTTCAAGGGCAGAGGATGGAGATTGGTCTGCTTGGGACTCTTCTTGGTCAATGATGGCGTAGCTGACATTTGCAGCCTTGAGCGAGTAAGGTTCCAGATGATCTCTGTGGAGTGGCTCGGATTCAATCTTGACTTTAGTCCCATACTTGGTTCTAAAAACCAAATAAGACCAATTCGCTGCTAAGTAGCCACCTATCTTAGATGTAAAATCCCTGGATAAGCAGATGGCAAAATAAGGAGGGACATCCGCCACTACCACATCATGAGGAATTGAGAAGGTTGGGCAAGCGTGCAGCATCAAGCTCAGACCTCTTACCACCCCAACTGTCTTTGCTGGGGTTCCATCCAGCTGCAGGACTCCCTTGGTCATTTCTTCGTATTTCAAGCCCAACTTGTCAACTATGCATTTGGGCATCACCGAGGTGCTTGCTCCGCTGTCAATGATGCAATTGTGCACCAAGAAATCTCCTATGACCAAGGACACATAAAAAGGAGAAACCTTTTCTTCTTTTCGGGCTTGACCTGAGGTGGAAGGTTGTTCATTCATCATCAAGTCATTATCAGTCTTTGCTGGGACAGCTTGTTCATTTAGCTCCTGCAATTCCTTTTGTAACATGTCATTTTGCCCTGGTATTAACAGCGAATCCCACAAGGAAATGCTCATGTGCAGCTTCTTCATCTGGTCAACCACATTGACTCGAGGGTTGCCTTCCTTCAAATTTTTTTTGGAACTATTTACAACCTGAGGTGCAGGTTGAGGAGCTGAAGGTACAACCAACGGTCTGAAACTTGAGACTTTTTGATTACAGGTGATGAAGAGGGGATTGCTGATGTTTGGGCAGCAGCCTGAACTTCTTCCATTGCTCTTCTTTTGAATCTTGTGTTGGTTGCAACACGGTCAGCCTAATTGTCTGCAGCACCCACATAATTCACTGAATAGAATTCTCCTTCCAGATGATTCATGAGAGTAGAATCAGGCTGGGTCTAACTGCTGCTCGTGCTGGGTTGCATTGGAGCCTCAAAGACTTGGGAATGGGCGGCTGCCTGATTGTCTTGCACATTTGGGTAATAACCCGTCATTTCATTTGTATAAACAGCCTGCTCCTGACCATACCCCATGGTTGAACAACTTGGTTGTTATTGCACCAGATTGTTTTGAACGGGCACCATAGCCTTAGATGATGAAGGGGCGCCTGGGTTGTAACCTTGAAAGGGTCTGGTCTGAGTAAGTTGACCCTATCCTTGATTGTAATGTTGGAAAGGGGGTCTAAGAGCTTGACCATACTGCTGGTATCCTTGGTTGGGTCTGTTGCTTTGAGCTTGCTGCCTTTTAATAGCCACAAGTTCATTTGACATATTTTGCAACAGACTCTTGACTTCATGAAGCTCATTGGATGGAGTAGCAGTTGGTTTTTCTATGCTAGGTAGAAGAGCTAATGTGGGAGCAGCGGTCTAAATTGGAGTCAGCATTTCAAGGAAAAGTGGCATATGGGGTCTAGGAGCTATCTTCCCATCCTGCACTAAGCAATTTTCAGTTGCTATAGCTATGTCATACGCGGCAGGCAGCACATGTCCTCCTATGGACTGTATCATAACAGAGATATCGCTGTTCAATGCTCTTAAGTAATACAGGAAAGCATAGCTAGCAGTCGGTCTTACCAGAACGAGGATTCTATCCCATGTCTTCTGAAACCAAGTGTTGAAATCTTGCATGTATTCATGTGGGGCTCTTTTCATGGTAGTCAGCTGCTCACCAAGTGAGAGGTGGTCGCTCTTTTCCCCAAAACGGTCTGTCAAGTGAGTACCCAATTCATTCCAAGAACTGATTGAATTTATAGCCAAAGTCCCATACCAGTCAAGAGCTTTGCCCTTGAGACAATGCCAGCAATCTGATTGCAATATTTTCCTCAGTGACATTGTGAATATTGCAGAGGTTAGCAATATTTCTGATGTGCTCGATGACTGTAATGGGCCCCTCTCCATCAAAGGAAGGCACACTTTTGCGGGCTCCTCCTAGAATTGGGTCATAACGTTGGAGATTCAAGGGACTCTGACCACGAAATGTCACAAAGGGTAATGCCATAGCTATGACAGGATGTAACTGCGGCCTTCTTGCGTAGGTATTCTTTATAGCAGGTTTTGGAAAGAGGTTTGTTGAATAAGGATGGGTCCTCTCAAATCTTAGTCGCTTTGCTGAGTTCAAAGGCAAATCGATAAATTCGAAACGAACACCTTTAGAAGCAAACCGTGTGGTGACCTTAGGCATAGGAAGTCAAACTGGTCTTTGATTAGAAAAAAGTTCTTATGGTCTTTGATTAGAAAAAAGTTCTTACCAGTGGAGTCCCCAGATGCTAAAAATAGTTGATTTGCTGTAACAGGACCAGCATCAATCCTGAAACTTTACTGAGTGTAAAAAAACTGGGTCCCACCGGGCGTGCCAAAAACTGTTGATGCAGTGGATTGCACTCGAGGCAAGAGGCCAAGCTCCTGCCGTCCACACGTCAAAATGGAAACTCCCCTCTCACCTGTGGGACTGGCGAAGTTGGAGGGGAGAGTCTCTAGATAAGGGCTAGCTCCCTTTGATGCATATGAGTTGTTCCAATAGGTGCTAATACATACATATAGATTTATAATGGGGGGAATGAAAAGGGAGAAAGATTGCAAGAAAGCAGAACTACTCTAAAAGAGGTGATGCACCAAATGATTCGACCTACTCACACTCACACTTGAAACCATACAAACACATACGTACACTTTAAACTGGCAAAAGGACCAGGCTGCAGGAAACTAACAGGGAGGCTTCAATGGAACACACAGAACACAGGGACTCACCATAGGTGATGTGGAAAGGGCACACTGTATAGTAGCTTCTTCTATCTATGCGCTTTCAGGTGCAGCTCTCCTTGTCACTTGCAGGAATGGCACCTTATAGACACTAGGTGCGTTGGTGTTAACCCTGTGAAAGCATTAGAAAGCAATGACTAAACACAAAACTGACACTCAGATACACACAGAGATATCTAACCAGAATAGAGGTAAAAATGCGTTTATTGATTTTAGGTGAAAATTTGCCAGTGCTTCGCCTTACAAATGTGACCGATCCTTTTCCAAATGACAAGTATACAATATATAGAGGAAGAAAGGAGGCCTTTTGGCACCCCTTTTACAAATGACCCATGTGCGTTTCGATCATTGGGAAGAGGAAAGCCGCTCCAAGGTAATGATGTGTCAGCCCCTTGTTTCAAGGTAAAATTTAAGGCATTTCGAGGCTTGCCTATTCATTAATGCAGAATAGGGAAAGATGAGTTGCGTCATTCATCACCTGTTCGCGCCTCTTGGTAATCAATTGGCAGACACTATTTCAACTGCAGATATAACTCACCTCCTTTTTGCCACCTGGGCTACCTTCTCGATTTCTGCTCCTTCGTCTCTCGGGTTACCTCTGCAAGTTCTTCGGCGCTCCGGACTTTAGTCTGTGAATTCCTTCGGGTTCACGCCATTTGTTTGAAAACCAACGGTTATTCATTCCTGCAAAGTTTGACGTCTGTGCGCCCGTCGCTTTGAAACTCATAAGGCACTTTGAAACACGGATGCCGACGCGTGGCGGCTTCCGTTGAGTTTATGATGGGACATGTGGCAATATCCGCTAAATCTATAGAAGCTTCAAACACATTTGGAGAGTATTGCAGAAAACGACGCGTGGCAGCCTCCGCTCTCTTTAGCAGTTCGTCGGGGCCCACCATAGTGTTTGCGGGACAAAAGGGAAGAGGCAACGGGTGCTGACACTTGTCGGCTTCCGCCGAGCCTTGCAAGGGACACGTGGCATGTTCCGCTGCTCCTAGAAAAGCATTTCAAAACCTTCCGCGATTGCCACTTGGTGCCTTCCGCGCTCTGGATTCCCTGTTGTAAAATTTGACGTTCGCAGGCCCGTCACAGCTTGAAAACCAACGGCTAGTCTATCTTCTTAAAGTTGACGGCTTTCGGGATGTCACCATCCTTTGCAAATTCCTTCGGGCCTTTTCTGCGGGCTTTTTTCCCGCGGACAAAAAGTCCACGAGAATTGGCCGCTTTGATTTCCCCGGGTCCTTTCTTCGGGCTGGCGGCCTTCCTCCGAATTCCTTCGGACTTTTTGTCCGAAGGAATTCCTTCGGACAAAAAATCCAAAAGAATTCCAAGCCTTAAGACTTTCCGCGCGTTCCTAGAAGACCCTCGGCTGTCTTCGAAGTGCTCCCTGCCCTCCGCAAGGGCTTTTGAACCCAAAACTGCCCTCTGCAAGGGCACTCGTTCTTTAGCCTTTTGGGACGCTCCTTTGAACCGCCCAATTGAACTAAGCCGTTGAACCGACCGATTAAACCAAATATGGTTCAACGGTTCAACACTGCGCGCCACTCCTTTGTTGCACCAAGCCTTTGAACCATCCGCTTGAACCAAGGCGTTGAACCCATCCATTGAACCGGTTCAACGGTTCAAACAATTGCTGAACCAAGGCAACGAACCGTTTGATTGAACCTGCCGATGAACTTGAGTGAACCGAATGATTGAACCATCCGATGAACCAAGCGATGAACTTGAGCTTTGAACCAAGGCGTTGAACCGTAGCGTTGAACCAAGGCCGATGAACTTGAGCTTTGAACCAAAGCGTTGAACTTGCCGATTGAACCAAGGCGTTGAACCGGTTCAATGGTTCAAAGGTGCTAACTCTTTGAAAGATTATGCCGTTGAACCACTTTAAGCTCACTTTTCTTATGAATTTTCTTCGGACAAGAGTCCGAAGAAGCTTTGTAAAACCTTGCACTCTCTGAACTGGTTCTTCATCTGCCAAAAGATTACACCTGCAGAGTTCGTAGAAAATCTCACTGCAGAGTCCGTAAAAACCCAAGCCCTGCAGAGTCCGTAGAAATAGCCCTGTAGAGTCCATAGAAATATCCTGGACTTGTGCAAAATCAAAAATGAATTGGCCTAAAATAGCAGAGGAAGAAGCGGACCGATTTTTTGGCCTGTTAGACCAAAAAATGGTCAACAACGATGATACACCAAAATGTTGATCCACTCTACTTGGAACCTTGAACACTGAATCAAACAAGGGAAAAGGAAGACCTTTGATTTCAATTGATCACTATGCATAAGTTTTTCATAGAAGGTTCGATCCAATGACAAAAAAGGTGAGGGAAAACGATGGAAAGGTCTGATACAAGACACTTTGCATCCACCTAACATCCACTTACAGCTTCAGCAAAAGACATAAAACACTGAACATGACCTGCATAACATGATGAACTAGCAACTAGGTACGAATAAGAATTTGGGAAGGGAGAGAAATCTACCACGTATGCAAATTGCTAAATGAATGTACACTATGCCAACACTTGAAATCTGAAAGTACAGTCCTTCTATTGATTGAAGAGGTTACACAACTCATCAATCGCAGAGTCTGGTCTTACCAAAAAAATGATAGATTTTACAACGCTGAAAAACCATTAATATAGAAAATTACAAAGAGCCAAAAGATTGGCGTTGGAAATAGGAGAGGAAGTTAACTCTTCATTAGCCCAAGTCCAAATTGCATTTCATGGATCTTCCAAATTTGTCTTTCTTTGGCTTATAACTGGCTATCTTGTATGAAGAATCCTTAGCATTGAAAAAAAAGAAGACAAGCTTTGGATGCATGACACCTAAGAATAGATGTCTTGTCTTAAAAACTAGTCAACATCAAAACAAGAGTAGTCAAAATCACTCGAATTGTTGGAACGTTTGAAAGTCTCCCCTTTGCATGAAATCAATGCAAATATCAAATTAAGAATTGTGTTTGAACCGTCGGAACGTTTCGAGCTTTGAGATAAACAAGAGTGTGTGCATGGAATTTTTGGCTATTTGAAACGTTCAATGCTTTTCTCATTCATCATTCAAAACAACTCTATTTTCAAAACTGAAGCATGCTTGTTTTAACGCGTTCACTTCATTGGAGTCACTCACGTTAGTCTGTGCATGATCTTTGTTCATCCTCCCTTTGTCTTTATTCTGCGTTTGTTTTATTCGTTGTTCATGCTTATGTCCATGTTCAGTTCCGCTTCAATCCTGTTTGTATTTTCTCTGGCTTTTCCCGTGTTCTGCTTTAATTCGGAAATAGGGCTTTATTTTAGCTTTCGTCCTTCAGACAAATTGTCCGAAGGACTCTCTGTCTCTTCTCTTTCCCAGGCTTGGCATTTTCTTTTCTTTTTTTTGGCTTTGGCTTACGCCCTTGTCTTTTCTATCGGGCTTTTGTCCTCCCAAATTCCTTCGGACTTTTTGTCCAAAGGAATTCATTTCCTTGCCAATTTTCCCGAATTTATTCTTTTAGGCTCTTAAGTCTTGCCCTTTGGTTTTCCTTGAGCTTTTATTGACTTCATATTCCCGCGGATTTCTTGTTTGATAATTATTCCAAAGGATTTCCTTAAATTTATTCATTTCCTTCTTTGCCTTTGTTTTTTCTTTTTATTTCTATCGGGCTTTTTTCCTGGGTATATCCTCCGTCGGAACTTTTCCTTGAATTCCTTTGGACTTTTTGTCTAAAGGAATTCCTTCAGACAAATAGTCCGAAGGAAATTCTTTTCCGTTTGAAGTGTCCCTTGCTTTTATGAAGATGCCCTCCGCAAGGGCTTCTGCTTCCCAACATTGCCCTTCGAGCTTTTTGATTTGGTCCTGTTAGTCGCCTGGGTGCCTTTTGCAAGGGCAGGGTTCTTCCAAAAGTGCCTTTCGAAACTTTTGAAAGGGTCTTGCCACCGACCAAGTGCCTCCACAAGGGCTTTTTTGCCTCAAAAGTGCCTTTTGAAACTTTTGAAAAGGTCCTGACAGCGACCAAGTGCCCTCCGCAAGGGCTTTTTTTGCCTCAAAAGTGGCTTTCGGAAGAATTGTAGGGCACCTTGGCTTTTTGAAGCTGTCCTTTGGAACTTTTGTCTTGACCTGAAAACCATAAAGTGAACCAACCCAAAGGGTTACATACCCTTTCGGACTTTTGAATTGGACCTTCCCGAAGGGCAGGTGTCCTTTGGGTCTTCTTAACTGCACTTTTCTCCGTTCTTTCGGACAAAAAGTCCAAAGAAAATAAGCTTTGAACGACTGCCACTTAGTCATTTTTTTAGACTTTTACACAGTCCTTTGAGAGCTCTTTCTCTCAAACAAAATGTCCGAAGAAATAGTCCACCTCTTATATCCCGAAAAAATTCCTTGGGAAAACAAAATAACTAAACTTACAGCGTGTATGTCTTGGCTATATTTGCACATTTGGCTGTAATCAAGAAAGCTCCTTGGAAACCTCTGCATGACTAAAATTCCCCTGGCTATAGATGGCCACTTGGGTGGCTGTAAATGCTCATTTAAGGACCCCAAAATTGATTCACAAGACAAACTTGGCACCATAGCAAAGTTCCGAAGTGTAGGGGTGACAATTTGCCCTGTGGGGGGCAAAACTGTCAACATTTTTAGCGACTTTGCTGGGAAGCATACCTGCTATGCTAGAGAACTGAGGTCATATAGATGTTATTCGAACTCCCAAATGGTGAACCTGATTTCTGACTGAAAATCTCCCCCTGACCTTGGTTGAAGTAACCTTTCTCCCTCAAAAAGGAAGGGAAAAACACGAAAGCATGAAACTAACTAAGAAGCAAATGTGCAAACAAGCACTTATTGAACAAAACTGAAGCAAACTACTGTGTTTGAACAACATTTGGAGGAAAGCAAAAGCAACTATGTACATAGAGATTTGCTCTTCAATAGCAATGTTTCAAATGTATCCCATTGACTGGGATTGGAAGCTCTTGGTCGTCCATCTTGGCAAGTTGGAAGGCGTTGTGGAATTTGCAGCTGGAGATTGTGTATGGGCCACTCCAAAGGGAATCAAACTTCATGTGCCTTATTGGTTTGGCTCGATCCTCATCCCACTTGAGGACCAAATCTCCTTCATTGAAGCTTCGTGAGGAAGCTCTTTTGTCAAATGTTCTTTTCACCTGTACCTGATGACTTTTCATGGCTAGCATGGATTGATTTCTTGTCTCTTCCAACTTTATAAGCTCTGCATACCTGATTTCCATAGGCTCATTCTCCAACATCTCAAGTTGATGCATTAGTTCTAAAGCTAGAAACTCAAGAGAAATAGGTAACCTTTTTACATTACCATAGACTAGCTTGTATGGAGAGTTGGCTATTGACCTCTTGTAGGTGATCCTATCAACCCATAGAGCTGACTTCAACTTGAGATGCCATGACCTCTGATTGTCTTCAATAGTCCTTCGTATGATCCTTAAGAGGTTCTTGTTTGTAGATTCAGCAAGGCCATTTCCTTGTGGATAATAGTTCGATGAAGTGCCGAGATAAACTCCGTGTTGGACAACCCATTCGCTGATCCTAGATCCCACAAAAGCCATTGCATTGTCAGAAATAATGGTCAAAGGAACTCCAAACCTAGTAAGCAGACCTTCACAGAAATCAATAACGTTAGTTTCGTTTGCTTCTTTCAATGCAATTTCATCCGTCCAACGTGTGAAGTAATCCGTAACTGTTAGAATCCACTTATGCCTTGAACTTGAAGGAGGATTAATGAAACCAATAAAGTCCAATCCCCATTGGACAAAAGGTTGATCCACTGCAATTGGCTACAGGGGCAAAGCTGCAAGTTTAACTTTTCCTACAAACATAGCACATTGTTTGCACTTCCTAACCCATGTATGGGAATCGCCACATATAGTAGGCCAATAGTACCCACCTCTCATGATTTTAAGTGTTGTAGTTCTTGCAGAAAAGTGTCCTCCACCATATCCATCATGGAATTCTTCAAGTAATCTTTGAGTTTGGCTTGGTTCCACACACCTTAGTAACATTCCATTAATATCCTTTTTGAACAAAACACCATCAACGAACAAGAATGGAATTGATTGAAATCTGAAATACCTTTTTTTTTAAGCACTTAGGTGAAAAGGGTAAAAACCATCTTGCAAATAGCTTACCAAATCACAAAACCAGTTGGAAGGTGAGGTGTGAACAGCAACAATCTCTTTATCATTGGACACTAAAACAGTTTCATTAGTTTCTTGCAAGCCCTGAGCTAGATGCTCACAAAGTCCTTTGCCTCTAACCAGCGTTGTAAGCTTAATTTCCACGTCATATTCCATTACCTTGGTTATTCAACCAACTCTCTTCTCATTTATGTCTTTGTTCATAAGAAATTCTTTGATACTTGGATGAGCAACCATTAGATGTATTTTATTATTTGACAACAAATGCCTAAACTTTTTAAAAGATCTTATCACTAAAAGGACATGCTTTTCAACAAAAGAATACCTTGTTTCATACTCCTCCAAGCCTTGACTGTAGAAAGCTATTAGCTGCTCCAAATCTTCATGATTATGCTGCATAAGAATAACTGAAATGGTGTCTATATTAGCATACGTATACAGAATGAAATCTTTCGTAAAATCTGGATTTAAAAGCATAGGAGCACTTGCTATGGCTTTCTTAATATCTTCAAACCCTTTTACTCCCTCCTTGGACCAGTTGAAGTTATGATTATTCTTTAGCATGGCTGTAAGTGGTTTAGCTACAGTAGCGAAATTTGAAATGTATCTCCTTATAAAATTGATTTTTCCAAAGAAACTTTGCAAAACCTTTTTGCTCTTAGGTAAGGAGAGTGCAAGAATGGATTGAATCTTTTCAAAATCTATGTTTAAACCGTGCTTTGAAACATGTCTAAGAAGCTTACCTTCATGAACTAAAAATACACACTTTTTGAGATTTAGAGATATCCCAAATTACCTACACCTTTCAAAAACTTGTTTGAGATGAACCGTGTGATCTTCTGCATGTTTTGAAAACATTGTTATATCATCCAAATAAACAAGCACAAACCTGTTAAGAAGGCCTTGGAAGGCCATATCCATGGCTCTCTGAAAGGTTGCTCCAACATTAGACAAATCGAATGGCATCTTTATGTATGCAAATGTCTCCCATTTAGTCGTGAAGGCTGTCTTGAATTGGTCCTTTTCTTTGACCAAAATCTGATTGTAACCACTATATCCATCCAACAAGGAAAACTTCTCTGAACCTGCAATAAGCTGTAAAATTTGTCCCATTGATGGCAATGGATAGTGGTCTTTAAGTGAACCCCTATTTAAATCATGGAAATCAACACAAACGAATCTCACCATTCTTTTTCCGTACTGGAACGAGGTTCGCCACCCAAGTTGAGTGCTTGATTGGAAATATAATAGCTGATTCTATGAGCTTGTGAAGGTCAGCTCTCATCAAAAGCTCAAGTTTTGGATTGATTGGCCTTTGTCTTTGTCTCACTGGTTTAGTTTTCTCTTCTAACTCAATGGTGTGTTGAGCCAAACTTGGATCAAAACCTTTGAGATCACTATACTGCCATGCAAATATATCAGCAAAACTCATGCATAAATCAATGAAAGCTTTTTTTTGTGGAGGAGTGCATGCCTTGCCCAATTTCAAAATTTTACTAGTTGCAATCTCTACATTGACATAGTGCTCTTCTTTTGTTGACAAGAATGGTTTCTCTTTCCTTAGCTCATCATCTTCATTGAAAATATTTTCAAGAGTGACCAATCCCTTGGGTAGCCTATTTGTTTTCAGTTGTACAATTTGATCACCATATTGTCGTAAGTGTTTCCACTTATTTCTTAAAAAAAACTCAGCTTCTTCCTACAAAAATCTCACAATTTGATTGTCATTTTCAAACACCTACCAATTCTCTTGGTTATCCGAAACAGAAGGCCTTACAACTACCTTTATATGTGATTGAAAAATGTCACTTTTTACATCAGCTGGAATATCATATTCTGCCCCAACAGCAGCCAACCTATCAGCATGTTTATTCCTATATTTTGGTATTTCCTGAATATTAAAACCCTGAAAATCTTCAAGTAAATCCCAAACTCTGTCTGTAAGATTTAAACAGATTTTTGCATATATTCAAACCTCTTACTTGGTGGACTACAAGTTCACTATCTCCAAACACTTGCAAACAATTTACTTTCATCTTCCTAGCCCACTACAAACCGTGAACTAGTGTTTCATATTCAACAACGTTGTTTGAACAGCCAAACTAAAATTTAATAGAAGAGAAATACCTTTGTTCTGTAGGAGAAATTAACATCATTCCAGCTCCAATTCCATGCTTATTTCTTGATCCATCAAAGTACAATTGTCACAAGCCTTCATGAGATTTGTCTGCTTCGACCATGGCTGAAATTGGTGCATCGTTCTCATGAAGACAATACACACCAAGACCTTCCTCTTCAATCAGCTTGTAGGGATCATGCTCATGCAAGGTAGAAGCCCACTCATCAAGAAAAAAATCTGGAACTCCATCCAAAAGCGAGTCCTTTTCTACATCACTAATTTGTAATATTTCATCTGAGATGAGACAATTTGCATTGACCACATTTGGCGTATAAGGCGTCATATGAAAACGTGCAATAAGCTCTTAATGAATTGTTACCTTTGTACCATACCTGGTTCTAAACAACAAATAGGTCCAATTAGCTGATAAATTCCCACAATCTTTCAGGTGAAGTCCCTTGAAACACACATAGTGAAATAAAGAGGCAAGTCCACCACTACAACACCCTGTTGCATAGTAACGTTAGGACAAGCATGTAATGTCAATTTCAAATCTTTGATAATGCCTACCGTCTTTGCTAGTGAACTATCCAACTGCAATACCCCTTTAATATTTGGCTCATAAACAAGGCCGAGCTTGTCTGCAATCTGTTTGTGCATTACTGTACTACTAGCTCCACTGTCCACCATATAATTATGAACCAAAGTATCACCCACTATAAAAAAAAGATAAAAATGGAGATTTTTTTTCGTTTTTACCTCAGTTTTGTCCACCTTTGACATCTTATCTCCTTGTTGCACCTGTTGTTTAGTTGGCTGATCCGAATTTGTCAAGACAACACCTTTCTCAACCGGTTTTAGAGACAATTCAAGAGTTGAATGTTCTTGAATGAATTTATCCTTTTGCCTTGGAATTGAAATAGAATCCCACATGCTAATGTTGATGTTAGACTTCTTCATTTGATCTACAATACTGAACTGAGATGCACTAACCTTTGATTGCGCTTTTTATAGTACTTGCTGCTCACGAATTAGAGGTATTTGTTGCACTTTACTAATCTCTATATTCTGATTTTTTTGCGCTATGAGAGCAGGAACTGCTCTTTTGTACTTTGAGCAACAATACTAGGAGCACTTCAAGTATTTGCTACCGCTTGGGCTTCCTCAACAGCTCTTCTTTTAGTTCTCTGATAGGTTATAGCTGTAACTTGACCACTTGAATCGTTAGTTTTAACATCCTAAATAAAAGCAACATGATCATCGACCTACCAATTTACATTAATAGCATTAGGCTACCCTTGAACTTGATGAGTCACTCCTTGTGATGTCAAACCTGTATTTTGATATTGACCTCCTTGAAAATAGAACTCTTCTTGTGTCATCTGTGGCATAGTGATGTTCTGTGATACCAAGGCTTGGTTTTGAGCATCATTGAGATTTGAGGGCTACCAACCTGAATCCTGCACCAAATTATTTTGAGGTGGGTTTGGAACAATGGCTTGTGAAGTGGAAGGAGCATTTGAATCAAAAGCAGCATATGGCTTAGCTAGAGTTCTGGCTCCTTGTGTTTGATAGAGTGGTCTATTTTCTCTGAAACACTGATAAAGAGACCTTTGATCTTTGAAGGACTGATAGTTGTTCTAATTTTGCTGTTGATAGGGTTTATTTGACTGAAATTGTTGCCTTTTGAGCTGTACTATTTCATTTTCAAAAGATTGTAAAAAACTTTTCAACTCTCCTATCTCACTAGCTTGACCAGTAGGGGCTGCAATAGGAACTTGAGGTGCTAGATAGGAGCTAAGGATGGAATTTGAGGAACTTGAGGGGCTGGTACTGAACTTATTTTTGGAAATATGGGCATTGGAAATCTTGGAGAAAGCTTCCCTGCTTGTATCAAACTATTTTCTACCCTTATTGCAACTTCATAAGCATCTGGCAAAGTAGTACCACCCATTGACTATATCATCACACTAATGTCAAAATTAAGAGCTTTCAAAAAATATAGAAATGCATATTCAGAGGATGGCCTAATCAGAACCGATATCCTGGTCCATGTCTTTTGGAATCTGAGATTAAAATCGGACATAAACTCATGAAGAGCTCTCTATATGGCAGTTAATTGCTCAACTAAAAATAAGTGATCAGATTCATCTTCAAACTGCTTGACTAAAGCTACACCCAATTCATCCCAGGTGGAAACGGGATCTAAGTGGGAGGGTTCTATACCACTGTAATGCTTTTCCTTTGAAAGAAGCAGTAAGCAATTTAATAACATTATCTTCAACAACATTATGAACTAAACAAAGATTAGCCACATCCTGGATATGCTCAATAGGGATTGTTTGATTTTCTCATGAGAAGAATAGAATACTTTTGAGGGTAGATACAGAAATGTCATCTAACTGTGTTAGATTCAGTGGACTTCCCCTACTGAATGGAGGTAACACTTGATTTCTAACGGCCATCTAGATGGTGGGGATTGCAGTGTTTACAACGATAGGATGAGGGGGAGGTAAATATTCTCTTTGAGGATATGGATTTGCACTCTTAGACCTTGCTCTTTTATAAGTTACAAATTCAAAAGGAATACCTTAACTTGCTGATCTTGTGATAACTTTTGGCATGAACGGATTGCCTGAATGATGCTATGAACTCTACAACTAGATGTAGATGAATATCCTCTACTACTGCAAAAACTCTATGCAAAGAACTTTTTCATGGTCCCAGTAGGCATGCCAAAAACTGTTGTCAACCTGAAGTTGCACCTTGAAATGAAGACATGCTGAAATGGTTAATCCTCTCTCCAGTTGAAACAATGGGATCTTCTCACGAGAGTGGATGCCTCAATGGTGAAAAGAACCTCCAAAGAAGGCTAGTTCCTGTAAGATGTATCAATGCGGATCTCTACTCTATGCTACAAATCTACCATGAAAAAGGGAGAAAGAAACTTGAAAGGAAAATCCTACTTAATGATGGTGATACACCAGAATGTTGATCCACTCTACTTGGAACCTTGAACACTAAATCAAACAAGGGAAAAGGAAGACCTTTGATTTCAATTGATCACTATGCATAAGTATTTCATGAGAATGTTCGATCCAATGACAAAAAACATGAGAAAAAACGATGAAGAGAGGTCTGATACAAGACACTTTGCAGCCACCTAACATCCACTTACAGCTTCAACAAAAGACATAAAACACTGAACATGACCTGCATAACATGATAAACTAGCAACTAGGTATGAATCAGAATTTGGGAAGGAAGAGAAATCTACCACGTATGCAAATTGTTGAATGAATGTACACTATGCCAGCTCTTGAAATTTGAAAGTACAGTCCTATTGATTGAAGAAGTTACACAACTCACCAATGATAGTCTGGTCTTACCAAAAGAAGGATAGATTTTAAAAGACTGAAAAGCCATTAATATAAAAAATTACAAAGAACCAAGAGATTGGCGTTGAAAATAAAAGAGAAAGTTAACTCTTCATTAGCCCAATCCTAATTGCATTGCATGGATCTTCCAAATTTGTCATTCCTTGGCTTATACCTAACTGTCTTGCATGAAAAATCCTTGGCATTGAAAAAGAAGAAGAAGACAAGCTTTGAATGCATGACACCTATGAATAGATGTCTTGACTTGAAAACTAGTCAACTTCAAAACAAGAGTAGTCAAATTCACTCGAACTGTTTGAACGTTTGAAAGTCTCTCATTTGCATGAAATCAATGCAAATGCCAAATTAAGAATTGCGTTTGAACCATCAGAACGTTTCGAGCTTTGAGATAAACGAGAGTGTGTGCATGGAATTTCTGGTTCTATGACACGTTCAATGTTTTGCCCGTTCATCATGCAAAACAACTCTATTTTCAGAATTGAAGAATGCTTGTTTTCTTAAACGTGTTCACTTCGTTGGAGTCACTTACGTTAGTCTGTGCATGATCTTTGTTCATCCTCCCTTTGTCTTTATTTTGTGTTTGTTTTATTCATTGTTCATGCTTATGTCCATGTTCAGGTCTACTTCAGTCCTGTTTGTATTGTCTCTAGCTTTTCCCATGTTCTGCTTTAATTCGAGAATCGAGCTTTATTTTAGCTTTCATCCTCCAGACAAATTGTTCGAAGGACTCTCTGTCTCTTCTCTTTCCCGGGCTTGGCATTTCTTTTTCTCTTTTTTGGCTTTGGCTTACGCCCTTGTCTTTTCTATCGGGCTTTTGTCCTCCTGAATTCCTTCTGACTTTTTGTTCGAAGGAATTCATTTCCTTGCCAATTTTCCCGAATTTATTCTTTTAGGCTCTTAAGTCTTGCCCTTTGGTTTTTCTCGAGCTTTTGTTGACTTCATATTCCCGCAGATTTCTTGTTTGACAATTATTCCAAAGGATTTCCTTAAATTTTTTCGTTTCCTTCTTTGCCTTTGTTATTTCTTTTTATTTCTATCAGGGTTTTTTCCCGAGTATATCCTCCGTCGAACCTTTTCCTTGAATTCCTTCAGACAAATAGTTCGAAGGAAATTATTTTTCGTTTGAAGTGTCCCTTGCTTTTATGAAGGTGCCCTCCGCAAGGGCTTCTGCTTCCCAACATTGCCCTTCGGGCTTTTTGATTTGGCCCTATTAGTCACCTGGGTGCCTGTTGTCAACCTGGAGCTGCACCCTGAATCGAAGACGTGCACGAAATGGCCAATCCTCTATCCGGTTGAAACAATGGGATCTTCTCACGAGGTTGGGTGCCTCAATGGTGAGAAGAACCTTTAGAGAAGGCTGGTTCCTGTAAGATGTATCAATGAGGATCTCTACTCTATGCTACAGACTACCATGGAAAAGGGAGAAGGAAACTTTAAGGGAAAATCCTACCTAATAACAGTGATACACCAAAAGATTAATCCACTCAACTTGGAACCTTGAACACTGAACAAACAAGGGAAAAGGAAGACCTTTGATTTCAATCGACCACTATGCATAAGTATTTCGTGAGAAGGTTCGATCCAATGACCAAAACATGAGGAAAAAACGATGGAGAGAGGTCTGATACAAGACACTTTGCAGCCACCTAACATCCATTTACAGCTTCAACAAAAGACATAAAAAACACTAAACATGACCTGCATAGTGATAAGCTAGCAACTAGGTACGAATCAAAATTTGGGAAGGGAGAGAAATCTACCACATATGCCAATTGCTGAATGAATATACACTATGCCAACACTTGAAATCTGAAAGTACAGTCCTTTTATTGATCGAAGAGGTTATTGTTGACCATTTTTGGTCTTGCAGGCCAAAAATCAATCGCCCTTTTCTTTCCTTACTATTCCAGACTTTAATGTACGGCCCTTTTTCTTTTGGAGGTTGTCACCCTTCAACATAGGTCCCTACAAGGACCCCTTAGAGTCCCCAAGCTGATCACCTCATTCTTTCAACCCATCACAGAGGTTGGCAACATTAAGCACCCTTTGGATACTGCTACTTCACATACTCAATGGGGTAGGTCAGTGAGGCGGCACTCATCTTTGCACAACACCACTATTAAGGTGCCCAAACACACTATCTCTCAATGACGTGGATCTGGTCCTCAACATCATGGATTTGCTCCTTCTCGGCATAGTGGATCTACTTCTCAACTTCTTTCCAGGGTGTGGGAACAAGCACACATTACGAGTTTCTTCACTTCTAGAAGATTTTCATCAGCCTTTGATGTTAGGAGGAATTCTAGGGGGATTGCTTTGCTTCCTCTTAGGATTACCCAGCCTGGCCCCCTCAACCCTAGACACTCCCGGATGAGCATAATCAAATCCCACCCGCATTGGCCCTTTCCAAGTGATAGACAATGATACATACGATTCCTCTATCCTAGGCATGGTTAGAGATGTTTGATGGGACTAGCATCCAGTCTTCCCAACATTCATCAGCCCATGCTCTTTGGTGGTTCTTGCTCCCCCCACATGACTGTTTTTATTGGTGCCTTAACCACATGGGTTGGGGCTAAACTACTTGGGCCTTAACCCTCATTTATTTTCAATGTTTTAGTTTTTTTTTATTTGGTTAGTCTTTGATCCTAAGGTCCTTTTAACCTAGGACTTTCTATTGTAATCAGATGTATTCTCAAGTCTCATTGACCTAGTTTTGGTCATTTGTGGACATTCATATAATTTCTTTCTAACTTAGACATAACCTTATAACACTAAGTTACAAAGTCAATCAACCTTAAGTTGTGTAGTATTTCAGACATGGAAAAGTGACTAAGCCTAAAGCCACTTGATTTTTAACAGTCAGTTATAATCAGGTTTATTATACAATGTTTTCCATTAGATTGAGACTGTTTGAGGATATGATGTTGGTGGTTCGAGGGTTATCATACACCTACTTTGGTGGTTTAGACTCCAAGTATATACCATTCTATGAGGATATTAGTATTCATTCGAATCCAACTTGCATGACGGATAGAATGTGATTTATTCAGCTGTGAATTATCGAAGTTGGTCCCCTTTCAGAAAATGTAAGAGAGTGTAATGACTTTGTAAGAAGAGTAAATACATAGAGGACTTTTAGAGAAGAGGCAAGAATGGGAAGGGACAAGTGTCACCTTCCCATTGGCCAAGGAACTAAGAGTTTTCTCTATATGAGAAGGTAAAGTCATCCTTGTGGACACATTTTTTCCATTCTTAAAATTTGAGTGGAGAGCTAGAGCTTGGAGGAGGTTGTTGCTATCATATAAGTGGAGGACCCAAAGTAGGGAGAATTTTGTTCCACCCATTCATGCCTTCTTTTAATTTAATTGAACCTCTTGTTTTCTTCTTATAGTTTAAAGATTTATGGGATTGTTAAGGCCTTTAGGCTAGCTTCCTTGCTTTGTATTTTGCTATGGTTTGGGCCTAAGGTCATCTTATATTTTTGTTTCCCTCTAAGGGCTTTTAAGAAGTGATTTCCTTCCTGTTACTTTCTGTTTTTACAGCCCTCTTGATGATTTAAAAATTGTAAAAAAATGCTGACCAAATGAGCATACATTATAGGAAATGTATGCTTGTTTCCTTGATTAGGGATTAAGCATAAGGACTAACGTCCCAAGTCCTCCTAATGGATTCTTGTAGTAGGGATTGGGCAAAGGGTAATAATCATAGATTCAACAATCGCCAGAACTCAGCAATAAATCGTGAGTCAAGGTTGAAACGATATATCTTTTGTTAAATCATGAGACAAGAAAGGAAGATAGATCACCAATTTTTGCTGAGTAATTACAGCAATTACTTGGCAAAAATTACGACTTTATTGTAGCGACTTGCCTAGGCACAGTATAGAATCACCGGAATGAAAAAAAAAAAAAAAAATTATGCTTATTTCAGTGTTTTTCTCTACATTTTTCCTTTTGATCCGCGAATATAGTGCACAACTAGTGGTGCTAGGGTTTTTCGCGATTTTTGAATCTATGGTCAAAGCATAACTTGCGGCTTTATTTTGTGATTGAATGGCGATTCCTTCATGATATATTTGCAGCCAATGACATCTCCTTGTAACTTGATATGATGATTGAATTTCAGCTGTAGCTAATTTGTATACAAAACAGTAGCATTGGATTGAGATATTTGCAGTTCTATACCTGCTCTTGCCTTTCCCACTCTTTGCTTTAAACTTTATACACATTTTTATATTTTGATTATTGAGGTGCCTCTAAGTTCACCAGATATCTGAGAATTCAGACTATCAAAGTGATTGATAGTGGTACATAGTCATACCATCATACAGTATCAGTATACAGTCAGTGGAGCACTTTTCATTGTTCAAGGCTGCCTCAAGAAATACATCAGTATACAGTGATCAACAAGGCCCAAGGGCATACACTTACAGTATACACAGTCACACAGCCTACAGTTGCCTACCACTTTGTAAAACATACTTCGTTTTCAAGCCTCAAGGAATGCCTACATGTTATTTAAGTTTATTTTATGAATTTATATGTTTTTTAAAGTAGCGATACAGTTTCAGAGTAATGGCCAATGAACTCCCAAGTCCCGAGTCTGAGTCAAAATTTTCGGCTGCTGAGTAATTGCTGAGTACAAGTTTTTGAACTATGGTATTAATAATCCCAAAGTCCTCCTAATTTACTTCGGGGAAGGGTTTGGGCAAAGGTGAGGCATCCCAAAGTCTTCCTCCTCTCACCCCATGGTTTGGAAAGTAAAACTTGTCCATCGGGGATTTAAAAATCATATTATGATCTGGAAGATATTTTCCTTGCTACCCTTCGTGGTATCCATGTTTGGAATGTTTATTTTCTTGGCTGGAATGTTTTTGTTCTTTTTTGGGTGGTGGAAAGAGTCTCGTAGCTTGTAGGAAAGGTTTGACCAACAGAAATTACCTAGAAGTGCCTAGTCTCCTTAGCAAACCTATATTACACTTTTGTCTTTCTTCTTGGTTTTGTGTAACCCCCATGTTCAGCATTGGGAGTTCTTGGCTCAAGGGATGTCTAGAGCAGCCACCTAATGACAGCACAACAGATGGAAGGCAAGCCCCTCCTTGGCTTGGCCATGCGGATACACATGGAGCTCTTGGATCTTGAAGCTTGCACGTCATTGTTTTCAATTTATAAATATTGTTGTTGGCTGTTGGTAGCCTTGAAAATATATAATGTTTATTGGAAAGAAAACAAGAAAATGTATATGTTGAAAAAGGCAAGTTTTAGGTGCTTTAGCACCCTTGTAATTTTTGTGGAAGTGTTTTCTGATAAGAGCTAAGAATAGAATAAATGCACTTTCCTTTATGCTTAAGAATGTAGACTACAATCATTTTATTTAAATATTGAAAAGTGTTGGAAGATTCATACATGTTCAGTAAGGTAATTTGCAATACATGGTACTCTTCATTTAGCATGCTTAACGGCCTAAGAGGCCCGTTACATTGTCTGCAAATTCGGGATAAACAAACTCGCCTAAACTTTCTTCATTCATTTTTATAAAATTCTAAATTTAGCCACGATTTGGGATCTTCTCACGGAATCAAATTAGGGCTTACGATATTCCCACAATGAATTTTTGAAGTTAAACCTTATTTCAGACTTTTCCTTGCAAGGTAGGTTGTATGACTATCTTGTGATAGAAATCTGTTTGATGCTTTTCATATGTTTCCTGGATCACCCGAAATTAATGTAAGATGGACTATTCGCTGCCTAGAAATTTATATGCTAGATTTTTGTACTGATTTTTTTCTGAAAAAGAAAAGATGAATATCTAATATGTTTGCCTCCAGACAACGTTCTAAATGCAATGTACCTCTGGAGGAAAACAGATAAAAACATATAAAAATTTGTCAAATAGAATGTCTTTGCAGGCACAGACAAATTTAAAATTGTATCTCAAAGGCTGTAAATTATTGCGCTTTGATCTGGCAACTATGAACAGCTATTGTTTCTGATAGAGAGGTCAAGAGCAGTAAACTTTGCATAAAATACTTGTCCTTCGATCAGGTGGCTAAAATGATAGTCCATGGCAATTATTAAATATGTATAGGTGTTGCCACAATCGTTGGAATTGTCTGCTTGTGTTGAACATTGTCTATAACTACAGGAATGGCATAAGGCATGGTTGTGAATAAAAATTGGGCATATCTGCTTTATGCCCCATAATAGTTATCGAAAATTCTAACAGTTTGACTTTTCGGCCTGCTAGAAAATGCCACGACTATGGAAAGTTCCAAAAAAAAATATGATTTCATCTGTTGTTTGATACCACTAAACCAAAATAGAAACACACACAAATGAACTCTGAATGGCCTTTGTGGAAAACATCTCTTCTCATTCATTTTTACATAAACTTTTAAATTCAAAATGAGAGTAATCTAACATACAAATACAATATGAATGACCTCTGTGTCAAACCTTTCTTTTTAATCTATGATACCCCACCTTTTGAATGAAAAAAGATATACCATCTTGTTCATATTTGTTCTTTTGTCTCTCAAGTAAATCAGCTTCACTTCTTTGCATCCTTGCTGTTTTTGTTGGTCTTCCTCTTATTGACTTCTCCCTAGACCTTCAAAAATATGTTCATCTTTGGCCAGGTGAATTCCTTTTTCCTCATCAGGCCTTCTGAATTGGTATTCGCCACCTTGAAATTCTGATACCATGTTGGCAGAGAATAACTCCCACAACATAGAGAATAAGGAAGATATTGTTTTTATTACTTGATTTATGTGAAAGCACACGGCATATAAGTGTCAAGGTAAACTTTCCTATGAAACTGCTTCACCAAATTTTATGTTTATAAATTATAACATTAATACATATGATTGTATTTAACGTAACAAAAAGACCTAACAAAAATTCCAGAGTCATCATTTATGATGAGCAATGTAACTGCATTCGCAGAATTTCAAGGATAAAAATCAAAATTCGTCAAATCTCAAAACAATGAAACAAATTCATCAAAATTCACGATTTTATTCGTACGGATCGAATGGTGATTCAAAGCAAGCGAGTATCATAAAAAAATCATTTAATAATTCATGTAAATCCATGAGCCAGTCATTTTAGGGTTTCGCAGGTTTTTTCCGATCGCAAAAGCTTTATTTCATCTGCAATCTCCATTTGCTATGTAAAACTGGGAATCACGACCCTCTCTACTTGTCGATTGACGACACTACAAAAATTGCGTTAGGTCGAAGGAGGCTATGTTGAGGTGAGTGAAGCTATGCCGCGAAACTGCTCTTGTTTTTCTATCACACTTGCCGCCCAAATCAATGCCTGCAATTAAAGTTTTCTGAGGTCTTCGACGTTAAATTGTGGTTTCAAGTTTCACCCTGTTCGATAATGTGGGCCTACCTCGTTATTATGTGGCATTAATATTTTGAGATTTATTAATATAATACTGACAATGCCTATTTGATATGTAAAAAAAAATATTAATATATTTTTTAATATGTAAAAAAAAATATTAATATATCTTTTTATATATTTCGATTTTAATAGTTTCAATGCATTGGTTTGAATATATTTCGATTTATAAGTTATATTAAATCATGAGTTATATACAAAATTATTTCATAAGTTATATTATCACGTCTACTGTCAATTTTAATCACGAATTTTATCTCAAATTTAAGTATATTTTAAAAAATAAGTATATTTCTATTAGCCAAATTTAATCATGAATTTTATCTCAATTTTTTTAGTTCCCAATTTTTTCCAATTTTTTCCTCGGCGAATTCAAACATGAATTCAAATGCAGCGACTATGATGATGAGCATGAATTATTTTAAATATTAAGTCCCTTGTTAGCCAAATAGTCTCCTAGCTTATTCTTCTCCTTATGGCAATGTTCGAAGGAGATTGAATTAAATCAAGCCCTTTAGCTTATGTGCAAGTAAGTCTTTAAGATCCAACTTATTACAAGTCATTTAACATAGTAGTGATAATGAGAGACGAAGCACCTTCTACTTCAAGATTTAGAATCTTCAAATTTAGAATATGTTTAAGGCTGAGAATGAGAGCCTTGAATTTGACAACATTGTTCTTACAGGTGGTAAGGTCAGCATAATAAAAGCCTCTCGACCCTTTCATCTATTA
Organism: Torreya grandis; assembly: GCA_037957365.1. Classification (NCBI taxonomy): domain Eukaryota; kingdom Viridiplantae; phylum Streptophyta; class Pinopsida; order Cupressales; family Taxaceae; genus Torreya; species Torreya grandis. Next base: position 2,702,495 of record JARHVA010000097.1, read on the forward strand.
AAAGACCTTTTCTCCCAAAAGGGCCTGGATTCAATTTAGAATTCCTATCAAAGTTAAACTTATAGAGATGCCCATGGGAGGGAGATTCTAGTTGCCATGACTCCTAGAAAACTTACCACACTCGGCCACTTTGGTAGGATAGAGTTGTTTTCCAAGCTTTTAGGATTTTATGTTGAGATTTTGAAAGGTCAATCACTCTTGCAAGTTAACAGTGCTTATTGTGTAGTATCTCTTTTTGGAAAAATTCTGAAATTTGCTTTTATTTTATTTTCTGAATACACAAGTTGAAACAAATCTGAAACAAACCCTAGATAATAACATGCAATTGCAAATATGCAAATTTGATGATACTCAACTGGAACATTTATTCAATAAGCTGATTACAAATTTATTACCACAAACCCTAGCTGTAGAAATCTATAAATAATCAAATCCTAACTGCAAAAGTCCATAAATACTGAATTCAACAATAAATACCAACTTTTTGAACATGAAGACAAGGTACAACAATCAATCTGAGGGTGTGGCATGGTTGTAGCTGAAGTGGTGACCTGTTGGAGGGTGGCATTGACTTCCAAGGGTAGTGATCTATGTTATTTCTCCCCAAAACAAATGCACCCTTCTTTGATTTGTACCACATAAGTGTTTTGCAGTACAGCAAGCTGTATGGCCAAGTACAGCAACATAAAAATCTCCAAAAACAATGATTTGTTCCTCTCAAACCCCAGTGCAACTGTTGGCATATAGTTCTAACCCTCGACAGGGTCACACACAATGAAACTGGGATTTTGATCCCAATTTGAAGCACAGTAATAATTCTTGGAAGGAATCACCTCAAAAGGGTAGAGAGTTTTCGTCTTCAACCCTGAATCCACTGAAAGGTTTTCGTCCTTAGATGCAAAAGTCAAACCAAATGCTCAAACTCTGGGAAAAGGGTTTTTGATTTCAATCCTAAATAATGAATAATAACTTTTGAGCCCAGCTCCTCTTTTTATGATTTCAATTTTTATTCTAAAAACACAAAGTGTTTTAAAACACTTTTAAATAATTATTATGAAATGTCCCCAAATTGGAACAAAGGACAAAAAAAGATATTTTCCACAAACCCCAAATAATTCTAAAAATAAATCAGCAACCATTCAATTTTCCAATACAAAAATAAACACCTCTTTTTGTTGTTTTATCCAAAAAATCAGATTTCGACCTTCACACACAATGTTGGAACCTTATTTGCAGATTTTCACCTTTAAAAGCAAATCGCTCAAACCCTAGGCGACTAAGGTTTATGGCTATTTCAGCCCCTAAAACACCTCCAAAAATTATGAAACTTTGTAGGAATGTAGGAAAAAAAACAATTGATTTATTTATCCAATCAAATTTGGCAAAAACTGAAAATCTGAATTTATATGGCAAAAATATAGCTGAAACTTGTAAATTCAATAACTTGCAAAATACTAGAAATTTTGGAGCAAATAATAGCTTGAACTGAAGATAAAAATATACTCTTTCAATTGAAACAATAATCAGAATTTTCCAGCCACTGAAAGTCCCCCAAATGATGTTCTGAAGTTCTGAAAACCCTAGTCTTTCACCCAATTTTATGCAAATAATTTTCTGAATATCAAACCCTTGAAACAAACCCTCAACAATCCCTGCCAAGCCTTCAAACCAATTCGTCCTTGAAAAAAATATAGAAATAATTGTAAATACTTCTGAAACATAAATCAGCCCAAGAAACATGCAATCTTACCTCAAAATAATTTGCTCCACCAAGAAAAATTGCACAAAAATATCCACAACCCTATGAGAGGGTTTCCACCATAAATAAGCCTTCTGAAAATGATTTCTCACACCACCAAGCAAGTTGCCCAAGTGGAAGTCAACAACCTTCCTTCCCAAGCAATTTGCCACACTTGCAAACACTCCAACAAGTTCGCCCAAGTCTCCCAATCCAATCGCCACAAAATGAAATATTAGATGCAAATTCAAAATAATTTTTAAAGGAATTGAACACAATTTATGAATCAACAAGTGGTGTTGATAGACTCTGTTTGTAGAACATTCAGTAGAACCTGAAGAGTAACATTATTCAAGCGTCTACCTCCAATAACCAAGCTTGACATACTTGATCACCAAAGCCAATAATCATCTGTGCATAATCTTCAAATGAATCCTCCTTCTCCTTGAATACCCTCCTCCAAATGAAGCGCTCCAAAATAGAAAGGGAGAGTTAACTTAAAAAACAACGTAAGTCTTATAAGCTAAGACCCAAAACTACCCACTTAAGTGAAATAAACATAAAGTACTTTTTCCTCAAAACATAATACAAAATTAAAATTAAAAGTACCTTTCATTAGAAATACCCCTTCACAAGTGGTGCACCAAGTTCCTTCTTCTTTCACCCTTAGTTATTGGAACAAAAATAACCAAGGGTCCTCCAAATCTCTAGAGTAAAAACGGGGACATTACAGTCCTCCCCGCCCAAAATTGCTTGTCCTCAATCAATTGCAAAATCCAAAGAGGTGTCCCAACATCTTTTACTATGCAAGCTTTACCTATTCTTACTTACCACGAATTAGAACCTCTAAACTGAACTCTAAACCTAGTGTCCTAATTGTCCCATTTGGGGACATTACAAAGACTTTCTCAGTTGTGCCCAAATCTGTATCTGCAACTTCTAATTTTCTAAAAACTTTTTTTCATAGAGAATGATCTCTTCATTCCACTTCCATTGCACTACTCTGATTTGATCTTTATATAAATCGGTGTTTGCATTAAGAGTTAATGCTTTTGAAGTCTTGGCTATTTCTTCAATTGCCTCTATGCATGTCATTTCAACATCATGACATTCGTTGACTATGATCATATCCATGTGCCCTGAATCTATAGCATAAAGATTAGTGAAGCCAAATCCCACATCCACAATTTTATGTTCCTCCATTATAATTGGAGAAAACCCAAATTGTAATCTTTATTTCAGCCATGATTACATAAAATAATGCATCATCTTTAAATAGTACGACAGTAGTATCAATGCCCATAAGTGGGATGCCCTTGTACAACAGTTCTAGAATGTTGAATTTCTAAATTTTATTGCCTTTTCGTCCTCATAAAACCCTGGACGCTGATTAGGATTTCAAGCAAACACAATTATGAATTTATCTTGATTATCTAAACAAGTGCAACACCTGGATGGAGTCATCTCTAGAGATTGGAGGGTTTCCGTCCTCGAAAATATTTGCAATGGAGAGTTTCCGTCCTCAAAAATATTTGTAATGGAGGGTTTCCGTCCTCAAAAGCAAAAGTTGAAAGAATTTTGGATTCAATCGTAAACAAGGAAAAGTAAATAATGAATAATCAATGCAACACTTAATACTGAAAACACGAATTGTAATATTTATTTCAGTCAATGATTACATAAAATAATGCTGAAAACAATTTCAATAGACTACTGAATGTTTTCCAACCAAAACCTAGAATGCGGAAAGAATAAATTTTGATAAATGAAACTCTTATAGTCTGATTTTTCCTACAACAGGATGACTATACCGATCCGACTGAATGCTTGCAAAGGGCAACATTGTATAGTACAACTCACGGCAAAATTTGTTGACTGATTTTAACAAGATAACAGTTGTAGATGAAGGTACGAAAGGCTAAACATAGAATTGCAGAAGCATAAACACCCCCGAAACCTTTCACCAAGCCCTTGCAACATAGCAGCCCCTAGATGGTACGGTGGCCAAACTCTAGAGTACGACAGCCTTTGTTTGGCATAAAATCTTAATTTGTTGATCCAACAAACCCTGACGAAAATTCTAAAAATTAATAGTACCTTGCAGCCAATTAATATTTGAAAATAATCGAATTTGTCTGCACAATTAAGATCCTTATATGGAATCACCTCAATGGGTACAAGGGTTTTCGTCCTTAAACTTAAATCTGAATGGTGAAGGTTTTCATCGTCACAACTCATACCAACTACAAGGGTTTTCGTCTTTATGCTAAAAACTTATGAACTAGAAGGCTAAACAAATTGTAAAAATATATTTGATCATAAACTTGAATATGGATACAAATGAGACATAATTATCAATATATAGACTCAATTGTCACTTTTAGCGTTAAGGTTACCTTTTTAGGTTTTATCTTTTTCTTTTATTTTCACTTTTTCCTTTTCTCACCCTTTTATTTATTTCTAATAATAATAAAGTAATATTAAGTTAGTCACTTTTTTTTTAATTAAATAAAAAGTAAGTCACTTAGACAACTTAAAATATTAACTTTATTATTTTTTACTTTATTTGAAAAATGGGACACGACATATTGTGTAATGTCCCCAAATGGGACAATTGGGACAAGATAGTGTTTCCCAACAAACCCTACGATAAATCAAAAATAAAATATGAATTCTGAAAATAAAACCATCAAAACCTAGTGCCAATGTTGCACAATTAATTCCTCAACTAATGTGGTATATATCCACTAAATTTTCACCTTTAATCCATATGAAATGTCATATATAAACCCTAATTAGGCTGCAAGAATAAATACCTGTTCTAGTGAGAAAAATGGAGATGTACCGTTGGAAAATACCCTTGCAATATTTTTGATTTTCTTTTGAAGGTACAACTACGTTATCTCTTGTCTAATCAACCTTTAAACCCTTGCAAATACTCACCAATAGTAATGAAAATTATAGAAATATTTCAGAATGAAATACCCCCAAGTTAGCCTTCCCAATGGCCTTCAAAACTCTTCAATGCAAGTCGCCAAAATGCAAAAAATTATTGTATGAATTAAATCATAATTTTAACCATGGATTCACTCTCAAAAGGATGTCGAAGTCCCCAAAAAATATGCCAAAAATACACAAATAATTATAATATTATTTGTCCACTGTTTAGAATCAAAAGCACCCTACAACCCTCATAAAATCCTCCATAAGTGAATCGCCCCACTTAAAAAATTATGGCAGAATTTTCATAATGAAACCCTAGTCTTTCCCTTTCAATTTCTTTCAAACCCTATGATAAATTGCCACAAAAATCAAAAATAGTATAACAATTTGTACTTTGTCAAAGTCTAAAAACCCTCTGAGATGCTCAATTTCTTTTCCCAATTGGTTCACCCTACCTCAAAAAATATAGGAAATAAAATCAGATTATTTTACTCACCAAAATTCTTCCAAATAGCCTCCAAAGGACTCCTAGGGCAAATCGCTCACGCAGAAAAATTAATATAAAATATTTGCAATATTTTATACTCCACAAAACACTCTCAATCAGCCTCAAAGTCCTCAAAATCTGCCCTCCAATCAAGTCACCCTAGCTGGAAAATTCAATAAAATATTATGCAACCCTCCTTAGCTCCAACTACCCCTCCAAGTGGGTTGCCCAACTCCCTAGGCAAGTCACCACACCTTGGAATGATCTTCCTTACCACGCACAAGCTCTCAAGATGATTTGCCCTTCTCCAAAACCTATAAAATTATCAAAACTAACGTCTGATAAGGTTTGCAATATTTCCACAATAAAGGTGGTGTCCAAAAACACTTTTGTAAATCCACTTGCATGTACACATGCAATTTTGAAAGTTACTCACAACTCTTGAATAGAGTTGCCCAAATAAAAGGAATGGAGGCTTTTGTCTCCAAACCCTTGACACTTCTTGAAGGTTTTCATCCTCAAGAGGTGGAAATCAAGCTTGACATACTTAATCCAAATTTTCAAATCAATATTCAACATAACCCTTTTTAAATGAACCTCCATTTCCTTTTATATTCTTCCTCCAATTGTGGCACCCAAAATAGAGAGGGAAAGTTACTTTTCCCTTTTAATAAAAAGATATATTACAAACTTCCTTATAAAAGTACTTTTAAGATGACCCTTAAAAAGGTCCCACAAATTAGATAATAAAGTGCTTTATCAAAACATATACTTGAAGCTTACCAATGTTCCCCTTCTGCCTTTAAAATCCTGAACCCTTGGGAACACACAAGCTAAGAGTCTCATCCCAATGACTAGCTCGAAAAGGGGGACATTACAGTCCTTCCTACCCAAAATTGATTGTCTTTAAGCAATTGCAATATCCACAGGGGTGTCCTGACATTTCTTATGATGCACTGTCTACCTGTAACCTCTTCCCATGGAAGAGAAGCTCCATACGGATCCATCATACTGTTGTACCTTTGTTTTGGGAGCTGCCCCGAAGTGCATAATGTGACATAACAGCCCTCTAAAGGCTTCCCATGTCCCCATATTACCAACTCAATCAATACCGAATTGTAGATAATGAGGCTCCTCTCTTCTATGCCCTTATGAGGTGCACTATGTATCCAATAGTAGCAAAAAGAAATATATCCAAGAAATGACACCTTGCTGCCCCAGATGAAGAGATCCATTTGCTCCTCATTTATTGTGGTCATACTATGGGGGCCACCTTTCAACAAACTTTTGACAGCTCCTACATGCCATGGTAGACTCGTCCAAGCTTGTAACAAGAGAACAACAAGAAATTCTTTAGAGGACATACTTTGGAAACCATTATACGCATCTTGCCAACCCTTTGGAATGATTCTCTTCATATGTGCCACATGTATCATCATTGGCTGCCCTTCCTCCATACTTCAATACCTATGGGGAATCAAATGTGGGCCCAAAAAGAACTCATTGTGTCCGATGAGAGAGTGTTGTGTTACTCCTTCATTCTTCACCTTTTCTTTATGTAAGTTGTACCTTCGAACATACGTCTTGTTGGTATTTGGTAGTTGTTATCACTCTGGAGTGCACTCTGTTTGAAGATGTGCAAAGCACACCCTCACTCCAGTTGATACAATTGGAACTTCTCAAAGTGTGGGTGACTCTGTGATGAGAAAAACCTCCAGAGAGGTTGGTTCCTTTAGGATTTTTCAATAAACTTGACTACTGTAATTTTTGGGGTGAAAAAGGTAGGGAAAACTAAAAGAAATTCCTAATTAAAGGGGGGTGATACACCTGAATTGTCCAAACCCTCTGAAGTTATTGAAATCAATGCACATATAATCAAATGAAATCTATAATTTTGTCCTTGAGCATAAATATTTCAGATGACGGGTTGAAAACTTCTTCAAATGACCTGCAAAAGGGTGAGAAAGGGAGAGAGATGAGGAACGGGCCTACAAAAGGAGAAAAATCTCACTTATACGTTGATGCACAATCAAATTACACACTATCTTCTGTCAAAACTCAGATTCAGAACAAAAACTTCTTTATTGATGAATGGTCCGGCTTACAATTTTCTTCTTCAAACTTCAGGTATCCTCTAAAATGGCTCTATTAAGCCAATAAATAAGCTTTCCCCTAATCTAAAACAGCCTATGTAGAGTTTCTAAAAAGGAAAAGGGTTAGTCTTGATTAATTAACTCAAGACTTAACACCTTTTATAATATTTAGAATATTCAATAAAATCTTTTCCTTTTACAAAAATGCATGCCTTTCCAAACTTTGGCGTAGAAGTATGACGATGAAGCCAAGTTTGAAAGGTTAATTCTTAAAATAAACAAGACACTCTCCAAAAATCTTCAAACATGCATGAATCCAAGGCTAGTGTAGAAGAATGAATGGTGGGCCCATTGAAAGTCAAGCTTCTCCTTTGCATGGAAAACTACGCCATATTTCTAAATAAAGAACTCCATTTGATTTGTTTGACAGCTGAGCTGGAGGAAGAGATATTCCCATTTGCATGAAAAACAAGAAAGATTTGTAACAAGCTTGTCCAGTCAACTCCAACTCAGGACCAGTCAACCTCCAATGAACTCCACTTGCATGAAAAGCTACAACACATCTTGAATGGAGAACTCCGCTGGAACTACCTGAAACGTTGAAAGCTTTGGATTCCATGAAAAACAAGACGCGTGATTTCAGTCAAACAGTCAACTGAAGCTTTGACCAGTCCACTGTAAATAGCCCTTGCTTGCATGGACAAAGATATTGACAAGTGGCAGATATATTCAGATTGAACCTTGCTATTTCTCAACCTTCTATTCTCATTTTCTTTATTTTTGTGCATGCCTTTCTCCCGGCCTTATCTAATTGTGGCTTTTGTTTGTATTTGCTCTTTTGACCTTTTCGAACAAAATGTCTGTGACTTTCCTGTATAAATTTTCCTCTTGGTTATTTTCCTGTGTATTTCCTTTGGTTCTATTCATTCTCTTCGGGTATTTTCCCTGGGCCTTTGTCTATGGCTATTTTCCCGTAGGAATTACATTTCTTTGGACTTCGCTTTTGTCTCTTCCTTGGTTCTTTCCACTTTCCCGCAGAAAAAATGTCCACGGGAATTGACTATGGCTTTTCCTATGCTTATGTTCTTTCCCATCAGATCTCTTCCCTCATGTGCATTCTTTCGGACTTTCCTTTTTCAAACCCTCTGAAGGAATTCCTTCGGACTCACCCTCTAAAGGAATTCCTTCGGACTCTTCCCTCATGTGCATTCTTTCGAACTTTCCTTTTTCAAACCCTCCGAAGGAATTCCTTCAGACAAATTGTCCAAAGGAATTCCTCCAAACTTTCTATGAAGTCCTTTGTCATTTTCCAGTGGACAAAAAGTCCGTGGGAATTCTTCTCGTTTCTTTGCTAGAGACCTTCCTTTGGATCTTCCTCTAGGACATTCCCTCGGACAAAAAGTCCGAAGGAAATGTCCCTTGGCCTTCCGAAAATAGCCCTTCGGCCTTTTTGTCTTGGTACACTTACCCTTCGGCCTTCTGGTCAAGGGACTTTCCCAAAGGGCACATACCCTTCGGGGTTTTTGCAATGGTCCTTCTCGAAGGGCACATACCCTTCGGGTTTCTTGTAAAGGTCCTTTTTTTTAAAATGCCCTTCGGCAATTTTGAAGATGCCATTTGGGCTTTTGTCCAAGTGACCCTTCGGAAGAATGAATGGTACACTTGCCCTTGAAAAAGCCCTTCGGGATTCTGTGAATGTACTTTCCCAAAGGGCACATACCCTACAGGAAAATGTAATGAACCGTTCCTTTGAAAAGAAGCCCCTCGGATTTTTTGACTTGGCCTTCCTTTCGGAAAAGTTGGTAGGCTCTCCTTGAATTTGTCCCTTTTGGAAACATGATGTAAACTTTCCCGAAGGGTACATACCCTTTGGTATTTTTGGAATGGACCTTCCTAAAGGGCACATACCCTTCGGGATTCTCAAACTGCACCATTTCCCTGCCCTTTGTAGTTCTTTCAGACCTATTGTAAAGTCTTTGAAAACTCCTTTCCCTTGGACTTTTTCCCTCGAACAAAAGTCCGAGGAAATTGCTTCCACATTTAGCCCGAAAGAAATATGAGAAGATAACACTTGAAGAAGAAAACACTAGTGAAAGAGTCCACTTGGGAAAAAGTCCGAAAAAATATAAACCTGTATTTTGCTTTTGATTCCTTGTAAGTGAAACTACAGTCTTGTAGGTTAACGTTATAACTGTATGTGACGTTTTCAATGAGAAATGCTTTTCAAACTTGCTGTAGGTGCCTTGCCCTTGAACGGACTGTAGCTCGTCGATGACCCCAAGGAAGGCTCAAAAACCAGATTTGATCTTCATTCTTCCATATGATTTCTTGATCACTCCATTTGCAAACATGAACCATATGAAAGACCTCACCATCACCTTAAACTTCATCTTCATCCCTATACTCTCCTCATCATCATAAGCACTTGTCACAAAATCTTGATAAAGACCTTTCTTACTTAATTGTGTAACATTGTTGTAAGTCCTCAACATGACTGTATTTGATATACTTGACGGTCTACATTTCCCTTTGTTCATGAATTTAGACTATAATTCACCAGTTTGGGAAGCTGTATAAAGGATTTGACCATTCTAGGGAAAGTTTCCAATAGTAGGGGTAGTAATTTGGCCTTGACAAGCCAAATTACTAACAATAGCAGATGTAAATGGATAAAAAAATCAGACCCTTCACCCTTACGAAATGATTGTAGTAGTGCTCCCAATTCTGATTTTTCTGAGTGATAAAACTCAGACCTGATGGGTACACTTTCCCTTGTCAACGTGGGTTGTACTTTGCCCAAAAATCTGATTTTGGTGTCCTCAATAGGTGGCTGGAATCTCCCTATCAATTCAGAAATTTCTAAGTGAAGAAAATCAGTTCTTACACCTGTGAATGATGGAGGTTTTGGCCACTCGAACTCAGAATTTTCTGAGTGCACCTTAGATTGATTATTCAAACAAGACTTCCTTCTAACCTTCCCCTCCAATGCACAACAAAAATCAGATTTAGTCATACTTACTGATTTGGTAGGAGACTGAATTTTCATGGAAGTTATTGGCCACCCATGGTCAAAATTTGCAGTCACTTGCCATGGCCTAAAAAACACACTTGCATCCCTTGACTGTTTTGCCATCACAATATGATTTCCCATCTCTAGAAGTGCCCTTTGACTACCTTTTAAGGAGTCCTTGACTGATTCTAGCTCAAAGGTGAGCTCCTCCAACTTATGTTTCATTGTCTTATGTGCATTTAAGGCCTCATCCGCAACTTTGATGGCCACATCCTTGTCCTTGATCATGTAAAGAAAATCTAATTTTGTTGTCTCCGTTGCAACTTTGACTGTGTGTAAGTCCATCATAGTGACCCTTCCCTTCAAGCATTCCCCTTTCACATTGTGCATTCAATACATACCATGTGAACAAAAAATCGTAAGGGAAACAAACTGAAAATGCAAAACACAGCAGTCATTATGATCCTGGGACCATGATAACCCTTGTCTATACCCTTCTTTATATTGGCCCAACATGTCATAGTAGCAATATTACCTTTGTAGCACTCACCTAGATCCCATATCCATAATGGATACTTTTCATGTTCAATCACTTGGAAGGATTCTCTTTCCCATTGAGTACCCTTCACCTCAACCTTAGCGATAGCACAAACTTTGTAACCAAGATAATGAAAGAACCAAGCATGAGGAGAAATCAATGAGCACTTACCAAGATGACCATTACATTGCTTACCCAAACACAAATCTGATCTTCCTTCTTCCAAATGCAAAATGGAATCTTCTTCCGTTCTATTTGGCATTACTCTATCAAAGGGCCCCTTTGCCTTGTCCAATCTTGTTAGGACTTGTGCTTCCTTCCCACATGTTAATTGTTTTTTCCAAGCTTCCTCTTGAAATCTGAATTTATGCAAAGAAGATGAACTGTGATTAGAAACAATGCAAAAACCTTCTTTTCTCACATACCTTTCCCTTGTGATTTCCTTATCACTTTCCAAGCTTTCTTCTCGATCCTTGGATTGCTCATAAAGTTGTTGAACAACTTCCTCTTGCTTAACCTTTAGAAATTCTAATTTTTCTTCCACTTGATGCAAGCGTGCCAACTCCTCAAAGTAAAGTTCGGGATTACCCTAATCAAATCTCCCAATGAGCCACCTGTTGAATTCATCATAGGTATCTATGAGATGGTGTTCTTGGGTTACCAACCCATCGTGCCACCAATCATAGGCAACCCCCTCTAAGTGTGATATGGCAAATTTCATGGCCACACCTTCCTCCATGGGACATAGTGAGAAATATGTGTCTACCTTATCAACCTAGACACTAGCTGAAATCCCTGTAGAACTGTCAAATATGGAAATAACAAATTCCACAAAGGCATCCTGTACTCCCTTTTGTCTATGCCGGTCCATCCTATGACCACCTCTTTCTCTCTTCCATAATACAAACTCAATGAGATTTAGGTCCTTTCGGATAGAGGGTGGAAAGGTCATGTATTCTTCATACTTTTCCATGAGATCAATCTGAATAGAAGGCTGCCCCTCATATCTTACATGTCATGTAACCCTTCAATTCCCACAATTAGCTAAAATGTTGGCTCTGATAGCACTGTAATGTCCCCAAATGGGACAATTAGGCCAAGATGGGGTTTCCCAACAAACCCTAAGATAAATCGAAAATAAAATCTAAATTCTGGAAATAAAACCAGCAAACCCTAGTGCCAATGTTGCACAATTAATTCCTCAATTAATGTGGTATATATCCATTGAATTTTTACCTTTAATCATAGTTACCAAGTTCGAAAATCCGGATCCGTTCGGAAGGGAAAAAATCCAAAAATCCGAAATCTTTTAAAAACTTCAAAAAAATCTAATTTGGAGTATATACATATATATACGCAAAGATAGTTTTATAAAAATGCAAAATTGACAAATACAATGAAAAACATTAATAAAATAATATAAAATGTTAATATTATACAATATATATGGTTGTTGGGCATTTTTTTACCACAGAAAACCTTAAAAAAATATGAAAAATTAAAAAAAAAAACATTTTTTGAAAATATACAGGACTGACCCGGACAAATTTATTCGGGCAGGCAAAAAAAATTGGATCCAGCCGGATTTTGGGCAGATCTGACCAGATTTGGTAACTATGCCTTTAATCTATATGAAATGTCATACATAAACCCTGATTAGGCTGCTGTAGTAAATACATGTTTTGGTGAGAAACAAAGATGTACCACTAGAAAGTACCCTTGCAATATTTTTGATTTTCTTCTGAAGGTACAAGTGTGTTATCCCTTGCCTAATCAACATTCAAACCCTTGCAAATACTCACCAATAATAATGAAAATTATAGAAATATTTCACAATGAAATACCCCTAGTTAGCCTTCCCAATGGCCTTCAAAACCCTTCAATGCAACTCGCCAAAGTGCAAAAAATTACTATATGAATTAAATCAGAATTTTAACTTTGGATTCACTTTCAAGAGGATGTCAAAGTCCTCGAAAAATATGCCAAAAATACACAAATAATTATAATATTATTTATCCATTGTTTAGGGTCTAAAAGCACCCTACAACCCTCAAAAAATCCTCCACAAGTGAATCGCCCCACTTAGAAAATTATGACAGAATTTTCATAATGAAACCCTAGTCTTTCCCTTTCAATTTCTTTCAAACCCTTATGATAAATTGCCACAAAAACAAGAGATAGTATAACAATTTCATTTTCCAGCTAGGGCAAGTCGTCTAGGCTGGAAAATCAATATAAAATATTTGAAATATTTTATACTCCACAAAATACTCTCAATCAGCCTCAAAGTCCTCAAAATTTGCCCTCCAATCAAGTCGCCCTAGCTGGAAAATTCAATAAAATATTATGCAACCCTCCTTGGCTCCAACGACCCCTCCAAGTGGCTTGCCCAACTCCCTAGGCAAGTAGCCACACCTTGGAATGATCTTCCGTACCACACACAAGCTCTCAAGATGATTCGTCCTTCTCCAAAACCTGCAAAATTATCAAAACCAGCTTCCACACACAAGCTCTCAAGATGATTCGTCCTTCTCCAAAACCTGTAAAATTATCAAAACCAGCTTCCGATAGGGTTTGCGATATTTTCACAATAAATGTGGTGTCCAAAAACATCTTTGTAGATCCACTTGCATATACACATGCAATTTTGAAGCTCACTTACAACTCTTGAATAAAGTTGCCCAAGTAAATGGAATGGAGGCTTTTGTCCCCAAACACTTGACACTTTTATAAGGTTTTCGTCCTCAAGAGGTGAAAATCAAGCTCGACATACTTGATCCAAATTTCTAAATCAATACTCAACATAATCCTTTTCAAATAAGCCTCCATTTCTTTTTATATTCTTCCTCCAATTGTGGCACCGAAAATAGAGAGGGTGAGTTACTTTTTCCTTTTAATAAAAAAATATATTACAAGCTTCCTTATAAAAGCACTTTTAGGATGACCCTTAAAAAAGACCCACAAATTAGATAATAAAGTGTTTTATCAAAACATATCCTTGAGCTTACCAATGTTCCCCTTTTGCCTTTAAAATCCTTAGCCCTTAGGAACATAGAAGCTAAGGGTCTCATCCCAATGACTAGCTCGAAAAGGGGTACATTACATTTTTATTTTTTATTTTTTTTAAAGGATCCCATTATATTAGAAGGAAATCAAAAGATACATATTCTGCTACGCCAAGCCTGAAAACTGTGGGTCCAAGCCTGGGCATTATACAAAAAAGGAAATATATTAGTACTCATAAGCATAAGTCTAAAGAAATGATGTTTGTCATATCTTTTTGAATCTTGGTTGACCACCATGGAAGGGGCAAGCCATAACAGAGAATGTTATGGTTATCCAAAGCCTAATTGACCAACCCATCAGCCACTTTATTTGACTCTCTAGGAATATGAATGAATTGCACTTCCTGAAACCTTTCCTTCAGCGTGTTGATATTATCCATCTCTCTAGCAATCCTCCAATTACTACTTGTACCATTCTCCTTAGTGGAAAGAAGACCAATAATCACCTTAGAATCTGCCTCAATTTGAGTCTTTTGCCATCCAACTTTTGAAGCCTCTTGCATCCCTTTCTTTATAGCCTTAATCTCTGCTAAATTATTAGTGGCACATCACAAATTTTCAGCAAACATAAAAGCGATCTTTCTGTCCGAAGTTCTGCCGATACCTCAAATGGATATGCTAATCCCAGATTACCTTTGGATGCACCATCTGTATTTATTTCACCATATCCCATTGGAGGAGGTTTCCAAAATCCAGCTATTTGATGTTTGATTTTATGCCGAAAACCCGACATATAAGAACTATGAGGTTGCAAAGGAAGTTTTTTGCAAAGATTCTACCATTCAGGAGTGAGAGGAGTGGGAAGAGAAATCTTATGTTTGATAGTTTCAGCAATATTGATTTTAATTTTCTCCCAAACATAATCGATATCTTTACTAACAAGTTGAAAAATTATGTTGTTTCTTTCCTTCCATGTATTCCAGAGAAGGGGTACATTACATATTGTTTACCCTAAAGCAATTATGATTGTGTTTTGTACTTGTCCCATTGGGAATTCAATTCATCTAAAGATTAATATTTCTTTCAAGCCACAAAAATGTAATGACCTTAACACATCTCATGAGAAGAGCAGAAATAAGAGTCAAACGTGAGATTGCCATCCATCCAAAAAAGTGTATTAGTGATAATATCCATGTGGAAAGAAAAAAGGATATTAAATATAGTATCTATGCGAATAAAGGATAAAGATAGAATTTGTTCTAGTATACTTAGTGACATTGTTAAGAGATAAGATTTACTTTACCTTAGGGAAGTGGAACAAATAAAGCCGGCCATAAATAGATTTGTTCTAAGAACTATTAGGTTTCTTTGTGATTAAGTAAACATTAGTTATTTTTAGCTTGTTTCGTGATGAAGCAAAGGTTATTTATTTTTAGAGAAGGTTTCCCTTCCTATAGGTAAGGAAAAACATGTTGTAATAAGGACATGATTATTTGGAATGAAATTATGTGATTTTGCACTTAATCGAAGATTGGTTGTCTTCAAAATTTGGAAGGGCTCACCTGCAAGTTTGTGCTGTTCTGTTTATTGGTTGTAATCAGAGCAGAATTTTATTGCTTACATTTAAAAAAAATGGTTATTTAAAATTGTTTCCTTTCACACATAAATTTCTATTTCAAAATTTCTTAGACAAATTTCTATTGAATTTCATCAATTTCTGTCCACATTTGTGTAGGTTCATAAAAGTTAAAACCATGCCTTTAAATTCAGGTACATATTCCACAACAAGTGAAGGACCACTTTACAAACCTGTATAGACAAAGTCAGATAAAGCTCCAATGGAGACAGGCATAGACAAGCATAACCCAATTTTTCAACAAATAAAAGGCAAGCAGCAGATTATTAGTGTCTTCCTCTTCATTGCCACATAAAACACTCAAGTGCCACTTGTCCACAATTTTCTTGAAAAGAAAAATATATATCTTACAACAACTAAAGGGTGTTGAACACAACTATCTACTGAGAGGGGGGGTGAATCAGTAGATGAGCTAAAACTAGTTGATTAAAACTTTTAGAGGAGATATCAAATCATATGCATATCAAAGAACGAATGTAGAGCGCGCACACACACAAAAGCATAGTACACCAGATTTATATGTGAAAAACCCAAAGGAAAAAGCCACGGTGAGAATAGCTACTAGAATCTACTGTTCTAATCCAGGCTCACAGTTAGATCACCTCACTAGTAAAACCACACTGGTTACATTCAAGGACACCTATCCTTAGGAGACACCAATCCCCTAACTGAGCACCAACTCAGTTTTTCTTAAGGCACCTACCAATCAAAACTATGGAGCTACAACTCCAGTGTATAAGACAGATTCACAAATAAATCCAATTCAGTTTCTTCGTTACAAGTCTAGTCTGTAACTGCAACCTCTTGGCTTATTCTGTGTATGCCCATTCTCCTTCTCTGCACATTCTCTGCGTGCCCTTTCTTCTTGTCTGCTCAATCTCTGTTCCTCTGATTTTTACTCTATCTCTGCATACGTCTGGATATATTCTGTTCAAACACACTTCATTCCCTTTTTTTGCCTTTTACTATGTTTGTATTCGTCTGGATAGACAACCTTTTCTTTTCTTCTCTGCCTTACTGGTTCTATGTCATTATATCTTCTGTTTGACACAATCCATTTACACTAGCTGCTTCGGCCTCTCTTACTTTGTATCTTTTATATATTCTTTGTTTGACACATCAACGTCCTCTTCTTGCCTCTATACCTCTCTCTATGCTATCATGGTCTATGTCTGTATATTCTATTAGACACACTTCGTATTGTTCACGTGCTTAGGTTCAATGATAATCTAAGCAATCGCAAAATGACAACCTTTGACTCTATCTTAAAATTGCAATGGCAGCAGCAGCAGAGGCAAACAGCAAATTACAATGTTCAAGATGTCGTATATGTATAGACAATGAAGCTTAGGGTTTTCTATCTCCAATTGCATTCACACTTCAGCTGCAATTAACCGGTTCTCATTCAAAACGATTTTGACTTATGCTCTTTCCTGTGTCTCGGTTCATGCATCACATTGCAATGGTCAAGTCTCTTTACTATGTTTGGCAACCACTGGATCTATCTCATAAATGCACAGCCTCCTTAATCGATGATTGATCAGTTGGATCGATCAATCTCGGGCTCCATGTAGACTTTTCAAGCTCACCATTTATCTAGTCATGTCTTTAAACGAGGATTATTCATCTTGTCATTGGTGCCCTTCATTGTCTATCTTGAACCATCAAATATTTTCATTTTTTAAAATAGAACCGTCAATCTCTCTTGCATTAACCATCGAGCTCTTTCTCGCATCTCGATATTTTCTATATGATTGGTTTGCTTTCACTCCTTTCGATTATATTCGATATGCTCGATCTTTAATCTCGCCTTGATCCTTTGGCAATAATGCAAGTGTCTTATGCGAGATATCCTTCGGAACCTTTTTAAACGTCCACTTGCCCTAGATTCTTTTCGAAACAATCCAAGTGATCCTTGGGAAGCTTTGTAATGGTTCCTATGTCCTCCGCAATTGTCCTTCAGCACTTGTGGAAGTGCCCTATGTCTTTCGGCAAATGTTCAAGTGTCCTTTCCCTCCATTTGAACTACCCCTTTGAACAAATTGTTGCGGGCTTTTTATCCGAGTCCCCTTCGGGACAATTTCTGTGGACTTTTTGTCCGGGTACCCTTCGGGACAACTTTTTGTCCAAGTCCCCTTATGGCACTTTTGTTTAGGAGACATACCCTTCGGAGCTTTGCAAATGTACCCTTCGGCTTTTCTATAAAGGTCCACATCATACTCTTCAGCGTTCTCAAAAAGTACCTTTCGGAACTTTTGCACGAGATAATTTTCTTTGGGATTTTCCTTCGAGACAAATTTTCGAAAGAATTGCCTATACCAATATTTCTGAAAGAATAGACCAAGTCGAAAATTAGCTGTGTGAAGACCAAAATAAACGTTCTTGACAACAGCATACTTTGGGTTCTTCGCATTGCTTTACTTATAAGATTGAAAGAAGTAAAGTTACTTGGTAAACCCAATTTACTCTTGAGGCAAAGACCCATTCGGGTTTCTCAACTTGCTTGACTTCACTAGACCAATTCGGGTTCTCTGCATGACTTATGAAGTTCATAAGTAAAGCAGTGAAAGCACTTGACAATCCCGATTTACTCCACTAGACCCATTCGGATTCTTGAGACTACTTAGCTTATAAAAATGAACACAACTAAGCCGTTCCGGAAACCCGATTAACTCACTCAGACCCATTCGGGTTCTTGACATTGCTTTACTTACTTTATAAGTAGAAGCACTTCACAAACCTAACTCACTCTACCAGACCAAGTCGGGTTCTCGGGTTCTCGACATTGCTTTACTTATTTTATTAGTAGAAGCACTTCACAAACCCGATTTACTCCACAACTCTGTTCAACTCAACCTTTGACATTAATGCATGATAGTACATGTTGCCTTTGACATCAATGACAATTCTTCAAACCTCAATGACAATGTCCAACAAAGGGCACTCTTAAAGTGGCCCAAGATGGGATGAAAATTCAGCAGGGCCAGCACTAAAGTGAGAGAAAATTTGAAATAGGTGATTACGTTTTTCTGAAATTACAACCCTGTAAGCAAGTCTCTTAAACGAAATGGAATAGAGAAAGATCTTAGCACAAGACGGAAAGCTTTCAAGTTACCACAGGGACTAATGTGCAAAATATCTTCCATGTCTCAAACTTGAAGAAGGCAGTATAGAAAAAAGTTGAAACTTCAGATGCCTTGCCACCTCTGGATGATGAAGGCCACATTATCGTGGTTCTAGAGAAATAAATTTTTCCTCCAAAGGAAAAAAAAATGAGGAATAAGGTATTACCAGAGTACCTCATCCAACAAAAGGAAGTCCCCTGGGTTTAAGCAACTTGAGAAGGCCCAGAAATACTGCAACATCCAGCACTACAAATGCTTTAGGGAAAATCCATTCAAGGAAGGGGCTGTTATGAACCTTAATGTTAATGTAACTGATATGATATTTAAAAATGTGCACTTAATCAGTGAGGTCCATTAGAAAGTTTCTTAAGTATATATTGTGGGTCCATTAAGAACAGTTTTTTGGGTCTATTTATGACTAGTTTTGTGAGTCCATTTGTGACCAGTTTTGTGGGTCCACAGAAATTATCCCACTTACAAGAGGGAAAGAAGCAAAAGCAGAAAAAATGTTATAAATAGACTTATAGGTACTAAAGGCATGTTTTGAGGAAAACAGTTTCAGATTTATTGTAAGTTACAATAGTGTCATAGTTAGGATCATAATGTCATGTCCCCTTTTTTATGGGGACATGGTGGAAGACCCCTAGCCTTTAAACCCTTCCCGGGGGCTAAGGGACAAGCATAAAGGGAAGTGAGTATTAAAATGTTTTAATTGAATATGTGTAAAAGTACTTTTTTTGAAAAGTACTTATGTTTCTTATTTCACTTAAAGAGGGACCTTTATAAGGAAAGGTCTTTTAAATCAATTTTTATATTACCCTCCCTTCCTTTTTTTGGGCGCTACACTTGGAGGGCTACAAAAGTGAAGAGGAATCATTTGGTGAGGGCATGTCATGTTTTGAATATTAAAAACTTGGTCTATTAGCACACAAACGCTAAGCCAAATTGTTTGAAGACAAAACCCTTCAAGCAAACAAAGTTAGAGGACAAAAACCCTCTTCCTTCTTTGGGGTAACTCCATTCGGGGGTTATCATTGGATTCATCTGGTCATTCAAGGATGTTTTAAACACCATTTGTCATTTTCAGGTTGACGCCTTGCTTTTGAAAAAGTGGTGACTTGGTTGGAGGAGTGAAATCTCACTCTTTGATGGATTTTGTGCCCTAGGGGCAATTCTGAAATTATTTGCAAATTTCTATAAGGTGGCGATTTATTTTGTGAGGTATTTCAGTATGTTTTGAAGGATTTATTGCCCTAAAAAAATTCAGTAATTACTATATATATTTTCAGCTTGGGCGAATTGTTTGGAGGGGTTTGAGGCTCCAAAATACTTTCAATTTTTTGTTATAAATTCTGCCTATTAAATATGTGATTTTTATGCATATTTATGAGGGTTTCAGTGGAATAATTCAGCTGCAAATTATTAATTAAATTCCAGCTTGGGGGCGTCTAGGGTTTTGAAATTATTTCATGATTTTGAAAGGATAAAATTGCTTATTTGGATCAGCTAATTGTTGCTAGGGATTAGCATAATTTATGCTAATTTTTTGAAGCTAATTGGTGGCTAGGATTTGATGAAGTTAAATCAGAAATTTCCTAATTTGTGGTAGGGTTTCCAATTATTTCTAATTTTCAGCTAATCGTCCCTTTTGGGGACATTACACATAACAATACTACTTTGTACCCAGAGATGGGAACTAATTCTAATATATTACATGTCTCAAGAAGGAGACTATCGTCGGCATTCTTCAATATCCAAAAAGGGAGTCCATGCTTGGTTAGGTTTCATTCTCTAAGGAGGACTTCCATGAATTGAGATGGAGTCGACAACTGGATGCATAATCCTTATCCAAGGTGGACTCATCTCTATTATTGAAAACTCCTTGTCCAAAATGGATTAAGTTCTGAATTGAATGTTTTCATGACATTTATTTCACAATGATAAGTTTTTGATCTGGAGGGGGGTAGGGTATGTATGCCTAGCATGAACTATACATAAGGCAAACTGAAAAAACAACCCTCTTGTGGTCTTCCACAAGAGGATCTCATACACCAAATCTGTGTCTTGCTTGGTGTTGACCATAGTTCAAAAACTCATACTCGGAGATTACTCAGCAGCCCAAAATTTTGCCCTGTACTCTGGACTTCGGAGTTTCTCGACAATTACTTAGCATTGCTCAAAAACTTTATCGCCACTCGAAAAAACATATAAATTCATAAACTAAACTTAAATAACATGTAAAACATTGTTAAATGACATGAGAAATGAATGTAGAGAATGTATAAACATATTTTCTATTAATTTTTTACCAACAAAGAGTACAAACTACAAACTACAATGCTCATATAGTCATAGACTATAATGACTAATATGAAATATCATATATACATACTACATATCATCTCTAGTACCTAGTATAAGTCTGTTGTGGCTATCTCATGGAAGTGGATGGTAAAGATTACTACTCTACAATAATATTACATCATTAGCAAAGATATCATCTACATCCTCACCAACCCCTCATGATGCCTTTGTTGCCTCCACCACCCCCGATGCTATTGCTTCTTCTACTTCCCTCTCCGGATCTGTGATCTCCTCCACAGTAAACATGGACTCCATATCATCAGCTATCGAATTGGCATATGGATCGATCTCATCCAAATCAATTGTCTCATAACTCTCTACCCCCTCCAGTTGTCTCACATAAAGACAAAGATTGTATCTCACAAAGACAAGGTCATGGAGGCATTGTGTTGTCAACCTATTACACTTGTGTTAATAGCTTCAAACATGCTTCAATTACATTCACATCTAAAAGAGCTACACAGTTGGCACAAAATGTGAATGGCTAGCATTTGAAGATTTGGTGTTTTTGCACCATAATCTTCCCATCACACATCTACAAATAACACATTTATAACTTTGTAAGTCAACTAGGCTTGAATAAATAAAAGAAGTCTAATAGCAATATCTACAAGTAATGAGACTAAAAAATCAAATGACTCAATTTATTTTTGCCTCGCTAAGTGTTGTTTATTCTTTTAACACAAAGCCGGAAAAAAGAGTCTCTTTGTTGCATTGTAAATTTTCAGCTCCTCGATAATTGCATCTCTAGTGTCATCATCAAGGATCATCCTCTATGCCTATATTAAGGCCATCCATAACCTCATCAGCGTTAAATAAATCGAAAGAGAAAAACTTAGGCTTCAAGTAGTAGGCTGTTACATGAATATGTCAATGGAGCGTATTGTTCTATCTTTGATTAATTATGTGCGAAGTGGATTCATATATTCTTTGATTTTGCCCATAATATTTGGCTATGGCCTCCTTGGCCACGCCCAAGGCCTCATATAAATAACCCATTGGGTTTCTCTCCCCATCCACCAACCATAGAACTCAAACCAAAGGCTCTAACACCTAAAACAAAATAATGCACAATTTTAAAATCAAAATTAAGAAAAAAGTTATAACAAATAAATGATAAATAAAAAAAATTAAGTTTAAAGTTACCTTAAGGATTGTCTCTGCGCGCTTTACAAACACATTATCAAAAATGGTTTTCACGACCCTTTCCCCTTTGGCCTTCCTAGCATAGGAAGACTCCAACCACTAGTGACTCACTAACATCTGCTTAAGGGATGTTAGTGAGACTACAATGTGATTAAGTTTTTGACAAATCGTGTGATCCTGATCGCACATGCTCCTCTCCATTGGTGTGCTCTCTCATCAAGTTTAGCACCCAAGTGTGATTGTAGATGAACTTGGTGATATTTTTTGCCTCTTGAACTACATATTTCACCCATGAGATCTTTCCTATGTCCTCGACTAAAAAATCAATGCAAAAGGCTACACAAGGGGTTCAAAAAAGTCTAAGGGGTCTCTCCTCAAGAAGTCTTCATGTTGCTACATATGTTGTCACATTGTCTGTCACAACATAGACAACATTCTCCACACCCTTTTCCATCACCACCCCATCCAGCATATCACACAAAGTGTTTACATTTTTTTGAGGCATCAATTGGCTTCAAGAAGACCAGCTGCCCACTTGAAACCACTAAAAAGGCAATGTGCATTTTTTCCCATCCGTCCACCCATCAGACAAAATGGTGCAACCCTTTCTTTCTCATACTTTTTTTTTGCCCTTCTACAATAGCTTGCATATATTTGACATAATATTCCAACAACGGGTCACTCAAATCATGGGGTGTAGGAGCCTTGGACGCCTTCCCAACAACGGTCAATACCATGACCAAATTCCACCAATATGGGTTTTTTTGCCACATTGAAAGCTATGTTGTTTGTGTACGGGTACAGGGACGTCTCAGATACGTGGGTATGCCATATTTCAAAAACTTTGATTTGGATACATCATGGGTACGTCTATATATATATATATATAATGCATATTAATCATTTTTTAGTAAAACACTTAAAACTACATAGTATGAAAATATTTGTCTATATAAGATAAAACACTAAAAATATATATAATATTTATTCATTCATTACTTCAAAGACAATGTACATTCAAATCTAGAATAAATCATCTCGATTGCCCAAAAAATATGAATGCCACTCCCATTATTTTTCAACTTTATCATTTACTGGCACTTTCTCCACAAGGGTTCATCGGTGCATTGAATCTCACAGAGTGCATGCCTTAAGGGGTGCACAAGGAATGGGGTGGGATCGGCTTGTGGCACTTTGCAAGAGATATTCTCATACTATTCTATCACGCATACATCCCTTCATGCAGCCTTCATACCTCCTATGATGTCTCCTTGAAATCTTGAAACCCCAAAATATGGCTAAGTCTGAAACCCTAAAACCCTGGAATCTGACTAAGTCTGAAATATGATAAGATCCTCCAAAACCTAGAATTTGCATTATAGCTCCTAGAGGTCTGAAACCCCTCTCAAACATCCTAAAAGTATATAAATTAAAGTATAAGAAACTAGATGTCCCTATCTAAATGTAAACTTATAAGAAACTAGATGTCCCTATCTAAATGTAAACTTATAAGAAACTAGATGTATAAGAAACTAAATGTCCCTCTCTAAACGTAAACTTATACTTTAATGTTTATTTTATCTATATACTGTTGGGTTCGGACTGGATTTACATTTTTTTTTAAATTTTGTTGACTTCCATTGTTTCTCCCTGCCGGTACCTTTTTGGATGCCTTCAGGACATTTCCGACCAGTACTAGGGACGTACCGGTACCCAAGGCGTACCGAGACGTGAAATGTGGGGGGGCAAATCTTGCAACATAGATTGAAAGGAATGTTGTATAGCACCCAAAAATTGCCATAACTATCCTTGTTTCATTGTGCACTTCCTGGTTCCAGGCGATACCTAGGAGTGAAGCTTGTGACCTAGGAGTACTTCGAGGAATAAAAAAAGTAGCCGAACTATCTTCAGCAGATAAGCCCCATCAACGTCCCTGACCCCCTAGAATTAGGGCAGTAGAAGAGGCCTCAATGTCATAATCATCCCTCACTGCCCTCATATTCACTAGGGCTGCAAGTGCATTAGTTTTCCTCTTTTTTCTCTACATAAATCGCAAGGTAAGCAACCATCTCTCTTTAAGCGTCAAGTGGTGCTTGTCTGCACAATACCACATCATTCCTTGGCAATTGTGCAATATGGTATTTAAGACAATTGACACATCCACTCATCTTCATCCCACAATAATTATATATAACGCAATTGCCCTCTACCGTCGGTTCACAATGCTTACAAGACGGGTCAAGAGACTTAGGCTTACGATAGATAGCTCAACCGGATGCCAATGTCGCTCTTAAACAACAAGAATTAAACTCTATAAAACAAAACAAAAAAAATTGTTTTAGAATCCAACCCTAGCTGTTAATCAAAGGAAGAAGTAGAAGATAAAGTAGATATCATGATTCATACTATAAAGATAGTCTTACTGAGGATTGAAGAGTACTTCAAGTTCAATCTACAAACTTCAAAGATAATGAAAATAAATTAAAATACATGTCAATTGTGCCACTGTAGGCTATGCCGCAGTAGGTCGTATTAGTATGTATTCCTTAAGGCTTGAAAATGCATAAAACCCTATTTAATCACTATATGTAATCCTTGAAGTTTGAACAATGAAAACCCGAGGCTTGTGGTTGTAACTTTTACCACTATGACACTCTAAAAACCCTAGCAGACTAGCTCCACTGTGCACTATATTTGCAATTTCTTAGAGAAAAAACACAAAGCAAAAATGCGGAAATAAGAATAAAATTGGATTTTTTTCATTCTGGGCCTTCTATCTTTTCACTAGCCGGGTTTAAGCGATTTTGTCGACAATTTTTACTGAGTAATCACCGATATTACAAGACAAAAATCAGCAATTAATCATCGTTTCTCTGCTCGCAAATTTCCAGAAGATTTATCATTTTACTATCGACTTGCAATTTATCACAATTAATCACCAATTTTTGACGATTTGTAATTATATATAATGCAATTGCCCTCTACCGTCGGTTCACAATGCTTACAAGACGGGTCAAGAGACTTAGGCTTACGACAGACAGCTCAACCGGATGCCAATGTCGCTCTTAAACAACAAGAATTAAACCCTATAAAACAAAACAAAAAAAATTGTTTTAGAATCCAACCCTAGCTGCTAATCAAAGGAAGAAGTAGAAGATAAAGTAGATATCATGATTCATACTATAAAGATATAGTCTTACTGAGGATTGAAGAGTACTTCAAGTTCAATCTACAAACTTCAAAGATAATGAAAATAAATTAAAATACATGTCAATTGTGCCACTGTAGGCTATGCCGCAGTAGGTCGTATTAGTATGTATTCCTTAAGGCTTGAAAATGCATAAAACCCTATTTAATCACTATATGTAATCCTTGAGGTTTGAACAATGAAAACCCGAGGCTTGTGGTTGTAACTTTTACCACTATGACACTCTAAAAACCCTAGCAGACTAGCTCCATTGTGCACTATATTTGCAATTTCTTAGAAAAAAAAACACAAAGCAAAAATGTGGAAATAAGAATAAAATTGGATTTTTTTCATTCTGGGCCTTCTATCTTTTCACTAGCCAAGTGTAAGCGATTTTGTCGACAATTTTTACTGAGTAATCACCGATATTACAAGACAAAAATCAGCAATTAATCATTGTTTCTCTGCTCGCAAATTTCCAAAAGATTTATCATTTTACTATCGACTTGCAATTTATCACAATTAATCACCAATTTTTGACGATTTTTAAATCTATGGTGTTGACCTAAAAAACTAACTTTAATTTTACCTGGATGTTTATATTTGTTTTGAGCAAGGCAGAAAAGACAGTTGGAGACCCAGATCAGTAGGCCTTATGAAAATGAATGTCGAGTGTATGAATCTGGACTTAGATTATAGTCTTCCTTCAACCTAGACTTACTGTCTCATTTTGGTCACAATGTGTGTACGTATCCCAAGGGACGAACTGTAATACTTTGCATCTATTTTGGCTTGAAAAGATAGCCCCTTGATTGCAGTTAAGGTATAATATGTCTGGCAGTTTATGTAATATAGGAATATGGGATACGAAATGTAACACTTTGCATCTATTTTGTGTTGCAAAGATAACCCCTTGATTGCAGTTAAGGTATAATATGTCTGTCAGTTTATGTAATATAGGAATATCCAATTAAGGGTAAACAAAGAAAGGTATGACCTGTAGGGTCTTGAGCCAAGCTGTATCCACATTTAAGAGGCATATGGGTTCAAACTTGCAAAGTACAACATCGTGCACCCCTAGTTGAAATAGAAAGGCTATGGTGGCATAAAGTGAGCCATTCTATTAATATGTATGGCAGTTTATGTAATATAGGAATATCCAATTAAGGGTAAAAGGAGAAAGGTATGAACCATAGGGTCTTGAGTCAAGCTGTATCCTCATTTAAGAGGCATAGGGGCTCAAACTTGCGAAGTACAACATCGTGCACCCCTAGTTGAAATGGAAAGGCTATGGTGGCATAAAGTGAGCCACTCTATTAAGTGTATCTATGATCATCAATTGTTGCAAACAATTACGACATCCAGTGAGCAGTTGGCTTCTTCCCATTCTCCTTTGCTGATAATTTTTTGATGTTCCGTCTGAATCTCCCTTAGAAGAGCATAGGAGGGTCAATTTCACAAAGGACATAGTTATTGCATTGCCGTAGGTCTTAAATAGGATCGCATTCGTATAGTATCTTGCATTGAATTAAACTGATCTTCATATGCTTTATGTGCATATATTTTCAAATACAGGAGTGGCAGCAAATATCAGATGATTAAAGAATAATCCTTTCCAAGGAAGAATCGATACTTAATAAAATTCTATTTACAGATGCTGAGCAGTTAAATTATTAGGATAAAATTTAGATATGTTGGTCGCTCTAATGATCCAATTACAAGGGCAAATTCAGAAACTGGGGCCATTCTACAACTGCACAGTTTTTGGCTATGGAGTAAAAGTAATTAATACAAGCACACTACAACTGATAGCCCAAGGCTTTTTCAAGGTATTTGTGATGTAATAATGGAACTTAATCTGCTGAAGCAGCAACAAATACAGCACAAAGAAGAAAGTAGACTATTTCAGCCAACGTACAATAAATGGGCACAAAGTTCATGCATATGGTGGGGAATAAAGCACATCTGTATGCTTGGATGATGTTAGAGGTGTGATTCATTGAAGCAAACGAACATTCCTGACATGGGGACACACTGTATTATGTTTATTTTACAATCTTTAATGGAAATAGTACATGAATACATCCAAGCAAACAAGTTTGTTATATTATTTACAATGATCTCCCCTAAAGGAAATAACAACTAAGTAATAAAATGATTATTTGCTCTCACTTTAGATAGCTGTGTTGGTTTGAATTAGAAAATTAAAAAGCTCCATGATCATATATTTTGTATCTGTGAATAGTTTTACTCATCAAATTACTTGATCAATACTCAAGTAATCGACGCATAATAAAAAGTGAAAAAAATTATTAACACTGACCTATGTGAGGAACACCATTCAAGATTGCTATTGTTGCAGGAACAGCTCCAGTATCCTTCACAATCATCTCAACCTCCTTTGCAGTCTCTAGATTCTTCGGGTATGGCATACCTACATAAGCAATGACAAGAAAATCAAAAAAGACAATACCATAGAGAAGAAACTATTTGCTTTAGCGAACTAATACCAAGCGGATAAGTCTTAGTATAATTGGAAGAAAGTGGGCATAATAACAAAAATTGAAGATGCATACATAAACAATATAAGAATGAAAGAAAATACAACCATGGCTCTCCAAACATGGACCTCTATTCCAATTAAAAACATTCGTGTATGAGAATTCTAGGTCAAAACCAAGTCCCTCTCAAAAGCCTATATCTCAAACATGGAGTTCATTTGAGCATTATTATTTTGAGAAAATTAGATTTATAAGCATTGCGTCTCAGGCTTTCCATAGACTAGAAGGAGATTCTTCCCTGACATGTACCTTTAGAAAAGTTAACATAGTTTCCATTTGTAACCAAATGGTAAGATAGAGTTCTACACATTTAACATGTTTCATAATCCATGAGTGTGGTTAATCAAGTAGATAGCATGCTCCTTTCCATCATCATCCTCTTGATCCAACATGCAGGAAAGAGACCTTTGTTTCCATAATATAAAGCATGAGGGTTTGTCAGATTTGGGTGCCATGAGCATCAGAGGAGACATAAGTCAGAATTTTACTGCCTTGAATGCATCTTGGCAATCGCTCATTTAGGTCAATCCACTTGTTTTCTTGAGTAAATTATTGATTGGATGAACTACACAGGGGAGGTCTAGTATGAATCTTCAAATGGCCCCCAACTTCCCTATGAATGACCTAATCCCTAACTCATCAATGGGGTGGAGCATGTCTAAGATTACATTTAGTTTTCCATTTGTATTGATTACTCTCAACCTTGAGAAATGCATGTTTGGAGTCACATTTCGAAAACTACTCAGCTACATTATCTCCTAGGAATTGATATCGTCTTTTTAAATGATTGTTTTCAGCTATGATAGGAATATTCATTGGTATATATGATGAATATTTTATTTTTTAACATATCTAGCTCCACGAAATTTGCGTAATACTTTTATCCATATGTTTTTCATTTTTATAGCAAGATAAATCATACCTTCTGTGATAATTTAAGACTATCAACTTACTCCCATATCCTTATATGCATGTAGTAACATAAGAGTTACTCTTCTTGATACTTGCAATTCAAGATTAAGACACACGTTAATAAATCATATCCATTAGCAAATCAGATCATATCATAAGCAAGTAAATTGAATAAGTAATGCCCAATGATATCTAACCGAAGTTATTTTATCCTCCAGTCTGAGGGTCATGGAATCAATTTAATATATGTTTATTACTCCACTAAATAATAAAGACACTATTACTATATTCTAATAGAATTCACATTTGAACAATTTATTTATAAACATTCATTTACTAACCATTGATTATTATACAACTCAATATAGTTAACTTCCATTTAGAGGAATGAATTCCAATTTCTTATATGGAATTATCCATATATGAGATCCAACTGGTAAGATAGAGTTTTAAACATTTAGCCCTTTGGGATCCAAAGATGAGTTCAAAATAGGAGCTACTAGTTGCACATCTCAAAAAAGTTACTAACAAAAAACTTCAAACAAAGTAAACATGTTTCTTCAATCAAGATAAATAAAAAAGGGATGGTTAAGAAGCTATATGGAGGTCTACTCCAATTAAGAAAATACAACCATGGCTCTCCGAACATGGAGCTCTATTCCAATTAAAAACATTTGTGTATGAGATTTCTAGATCAAACCAAGTCCCTCTCAAAAGACGTGGAGTTCATTTGAGCATTATTATGTTGAGAAAATTAGATTTATAAGCATTACGTCTTAGGCTTTCCAAAGACTAGAAGGAGATTCTTCCAACCTGTACCTTTAGAAAAGTTAAGATAGCTTCCATTTGTAACCAAATGGTAAGATAGAGTTTTAAACACTTTGCCTTTTGGGATCCAAAGATGAGTTCAAAATAGGAGCTACTAGTTGCACAACTTGAAAAAATAACTAACAAAAACTTCAACAAAGTAAACATGTTTCTTCAATCAAGATAAATAAAAAAGAGATAGTTAAGAAGCCATATGGAGGTCTACTCTAATTATGTAATGTCCCCAAATGAGATGACTTAACCAAAAAAGGGTTTCCCCTAAAATCCACAATTTCTGAATTCTGAATTTAGTAAAATCAACAAACCCTAGCTGTTGTAATTGCACCTCCAAACTGAAAATTAACTCCAATTCACCTTGAAATAAATGACAAATAAATATCTTGTGATTTTGGCCACCAATGGCACTTGCCGCAAAGAAGAAATAACTTGAAATGAATGTTTCAATCCTCCAAACCTTAGCGCCACACTAGCTGAATTGATGTCCTTTCTCACTCTAATCCTTGCTCAAACGTTCACAAACTGTAGGCAAAATCATACAAAAATCACAGCAGGCATATCATCCATGAATCATCAACGGTTAGGGTTCCAAAGTGATCAAACCCTAGTCCAATCCAATCGCCAATATTCAAAAGATTACTATAATAATTAAATCAGAATTTATGCCTTGAATTCACCTCCCAAATGACGTCAAAATCCTGAAAATAATAAGCCAAAAATCCACCAATAATTATGATATTATTTGACCCTCAAAAAGGTCACCGAAACCTTGCAAATTTGCCCTAAACAAATATTATTCTTACGAATAGCTGAAACTTCAAAAATTCATAAGTCCCTCAATATTTGGAATTATGATGCAAATAAAAGGTCAAACTGATCATAAAATCAATGACTATCAAATAAAAATAATTTCAAAATCTTCCATGATAAGGTCACCAAAATTGCTCTAAAATTTTGAAAACCCTAGTTTTCAAAATTTACCTCTTCAAACATCAAACCCTCAAATCCATTCAAGTTGTCATATTTGAAAAATTAATATAAATAATAATCAGAATTATTTACTCCAATTGGACGTCAAATTGTCCACCAAACCCTCTCAACAAGCACACAAAGCAAATCACCCCACTCTAGGGCAAGTAACAAATCCTCCTTAGCAATAGGTGGCGTCAAAAGACACCTTTTGTAAAATAATCAGTTCCAAATTTGCGAACACTTATTGGGCATACATCTCAATACTTAAACAAGCATGAAAAAACAATATCAATTTTCAGCATGTCTTCAATTGTGATCTTCACCTTGTATTTGTACCTTCCAAAAGAGGGCGAACAACCTTGGCGAGATAAAGTACCTCATAACCCTTTTTTGCCAACTTTTAAGATATATTTTCCTTTTCTTTGCGTTAGCTCCCAAGACAACATTCCTTTTAATTTCACTTTAGGCTTTTTTGAATTAATTAAATAACTTGCCTCAATAAATTAGTAATTAAAATTACTTTTTGGCAAATTAAATAATTATTTTATATTAGGTTCTTGCTTCAATAATTAATTAAATTGCTCTAATAATTGAAGTGATAAAAATCACTTTTCAAGCGATTTATTAATCATAAAACCCCTTAGAATAATCATTAAAATTACCTTAATTTTTCAAATGGTTAAAACCATTTTTCCGATAATTCGAATAATTATCCAAGATAGTTCTATTTTAATAATTAATTAAATTGTCTTCTATTTTCAAATGATTAAAATCACTATTCGGGCAATTTTATTAATTATTAAAATTATATGAAAATGGGACATTACAGTCCTCCCTTCCCAAATTTGCTTGCCCTCAAGCAAATGCAAGCTCATATGCCCAATTACCATGTCCGAGTGATAAAACCTGTTGTAATGCTCAAAACACCTTGCTCTTGTACATATTAAGTGGAATAACTTTTGCCAAAAAGCATAGCATGACATTCCCCAAATGAATAATGAATGTCATTCCACCTTGCCAACACATCCCACAATGCAACCAAAATCTGTATATGCTTTCCAAGGGGAAAAAATATCCAAATTGATTTTGAATTTATAATACTTGTATTTTGAGAAATGCCCCAATGTGTCCCAAACCATAAAAAAGCCATCCAATGGCTCACTGCACCTATATGCCCCTATCTCACTCAAAATCGAGTGGGGTATGAAGAGGTATCCAATCCTGTTGTGTAATGTCCCCTTTTTGGCTTGTTCTCAATTTTGGTAGATTAGCCTATTATTTGACCCTCATAGGCTAGTGTGATGGATTAGAGGGTCCAGTTTGGGCATTATGAAGCTCTTCAGGGGGTAGTTGTAAGTGTTTATCTCCCCAGATCCTTCATTTGTTCTGAGGCATTGATATTCAGAGGTTTCTGGTTCCGTTTGAAGGACTTACTATTTATAGTAAGTTAGTGGATGTTAGAGAGGGACCCTTACTATTTTTAGTAAGGTAGTTGAATGCATAGTGGATACAATGGTTAACTCCCAGGGTCAGACGGAATTGAGAAATAATGATTATTTGTGGAGTTATTATAATTATTAATAAAGTGATTACTTTATTAATAATTATTTATAAAGTGCAATTATAAAGTTATATTATAACTTTGTCCAATGGGGCCATGACCCTCAAAAAGGTCACTTAAAGTACATTAAATATTATTATTATTTGAACGCCCATTTATCAAAGCATTTATTAAAGTTATAAAGTGCACATTTAAATATCATTTTTAAAGGATTAAAAGAGTCTTCTAGAGGATCGACCTCTTCTTGGGAAAAAAGGATACAAAGCATCAACCCAAGCTCTTATCATTCATGGAGGAATCATTAACACTTGTCTTTTTTGAAGAAGCTTTGGCTTTGAGGAAGAAACCTAGGGTTTTGCAAGTAAATTCAATCTTGGAGAACGTAGCCTCTCTTCAATTATGTTGGTGGCTTCATACGGTGGTCACAGTTGAGCATCAATAGAGTTTATACCAATCAAGAAGTGATTGTCTTCATAGATTGGTCAAGGGTTTTGAAGATTATTCTCAGCAAATCAAAAGTTTGAAGAATCAATATTGGAGAACATCTATTGCTGGTTTTTGACCATTCAAGAAGGACGATTTCATTAATAAATATCATCAGGTTTCAAGAGTGTTGGCGGCTAAAGAACAAAACAAATTTTTATAAAGAAAAGGGTGATTTTGCTGCATCTATTGAAGGGACGATTTTTGCCATGATGCTCGTACAATTTTATGAAAGAGAGCAGGTAAAAAGTCTGAAACTGGTTGGGATATGATTGTTGGTTCTCCAGGACTCTAGGTGGCTGGTAAACACTAGAGGCAGCACTTTGAAGAGATTCGAACCTTGTGGAGTGTTGGTTTCA
The DNA here is from genome assembly GCA_037957365.1 of Torreya grandis. Classification (NCBI taxonomy): domain Eukaryota; kingdom Viridiplantae; phylum Streptophyta; class Pinopsida; order Cupressales; family Taxaceae; genus Torreya; species Torreya grandis. Next base: position 2,735,440 of record JARHVA010000097.1, read on the forward strand.
TCTTCCAGACCACGAATTCCAGGGTCTTCATTTAGAAGTTGCATGTAGATTATTGGCATTGCATTGAGGTTATTGTAATAGCGATTCTAGTTGAAATACTATATTAGGGGAAATATATTGCATTGTTGTCTTATACAACATCCCGGTAGCTTGCTTTGTTATCATATTTGCATCTCCTATAATGCTGATAGCAATGGTACAGCTGATTGTAATTGCATTCCATTTAGTCCTTGGTCAATGAGAAGTCATTTCTTGGAGAATCATACTATTATATCAACTTTAGAACAATCATTTAGAAGCCCTTAACATTTATGCATTCATCTCATATACCAAAAACACAAAAAGAATTCAAGTACAACAGTTGGATGGTTTGTAAGCAAACCGTTGACAAAATTCCTATCCACAAAAATCAGTCATTCAAGGGCAGATTTAACAAGGCTTCTTACGTATTGCCCCAACTATGTCCTCCAAAAAGTATCCAACTCCATACTCCAATCCTCAAAGTAATCTCCCAATGATGCAACGTAGGAAAAAGAACCATACCTTGAAAGCAACGTACCCTTCCATGAAGCCTACTTGAATAAATCACTCTTATACAAAAATCATGATCAACCCAAAACTGCCCCTCCTTGTGAATGTTGGGTGGGAAAGTGCCCTCAAAAACAACCCAAACATTCTAAAAATACCATGCAGAAAACTGTTGTATGTACATGCCTAATTCTGATTCTTCATGATGACAAGATTCAAAATTAATACTTGCATTCTCTCCTCTTCCCATGATTTGTGGGCTGCCATTAGAACTTCTTACCTTGTCATATCTGTACCTAGTATGCTGCTCAAAAGAATTCAATATGTCATACAACTCAAAATAGTTGCCATCATATCTCTTATCATGCTTCGAACTTATCCACAAGGTCCCCTTATGAGTTGAAACCTCCCCCCATAGATTGTGCATACAAATATGTTGGATGTCATAGTAAAACACAGCCATGCCTCTATTAATAAATTTCAATTTGCTCATTACCAAGCTAATCCTTAATGGGATCTCTAACTCCATGCTTCCCCAACAAACCATCATGGATTTATGCCCTGTATGAAGAAGATTAGGATTGCAAAAGTGAACCAAATTAATATGCTTAGCAAGGCTACCCATAATTAAATTCATCTCATGGAGAAGCACTAGAGGAGGTGTGCTCCCATAGTGTGCATTCCAAGGTGTGCTAGGACCTTATTTATACCATATCAATCCTTCTTCATTTTGAAAATGTAGTCCTTCCATTTGTAGAGAGAAAACAAACTTTAACCAAATTGGAAATCATACCTTGCAAGTGCATATCATAATGATCTAAACCCATTGGTAGGGATCCCCTTATGTAAGATGTATATCCTTCCCTTGGCTGTACATTGTTAGCTTCCTCACACCTGTATGCATCACCAAACAAACCCCATCAATACTGGATTTTATCCCTTTTTATATACTGTTGTACCTGCCATGTTAATTCAGAATTTTGGGAGCAACTGATTTCAAAATTTGTCCATGCATGAACTTTCCTCCTTGTGAACCAAAACATATTTTGAGAGGGCAATATTACGCTTGTATGTAGGGGCTGGATTTGACTAGATGTCTCAGAATTTTCTAAGCCATAAAATTCAGACTTCAATCTATCTCTTCCAACATATGCATGATAAAAATCAGAACCAGGTAAACTTACCAATTGTGCTGTAGCATCCCTCTTTTGCAAGCACATGGCTGTCCATGATGTCTCATAACAGCCCTATCATTGTTCCTTTCATCCTTCTTCCTCATACTCATAAAATACCCTCCTATCATGTTGATTGATGAAGATGAAGGAGCCTTTGTGTCACTCAAACCATTCAAAATACCCTCATTATCTCTCATCTTAAACTCTAGTTCCAATGTTAACTTGTGCATGCCTATATTCCTCCATGCCCCAAACGATTCTAATTCTTCCTCTTGGTGCCAACAATCGTGAACTTGAATCAAGGAATCCTCATGCCTCATTTTGCAAACCATATCCTTCATTTTATCACCTTTGGTGACTTCACTGTCATGTATACAATCATTAGAAGATAAATAGACGTCTCATATCAATCAAAGATCTTTATCTTGCACTTCTTTTAGTTTGTGCTCCTTGATTTCCTCTTCTCTTTTATCATCCACTTGCACGCCTATGGGCTACCTCAAAGTGTCATCTTTTTGTAGCTCACATTCCTCCTTCAAATCTGATTTTTCTATTTCATTAGCCTCTTCATAGGAACCCTCATGAAGGGTTGTCCCTTCATTTTTTTCCTCCAACTCTCCATGTAGTTCAATACTCTCTTCTTCTACATGCTCCCCTATCAAATAAGGCCTCAATTTTTCCTCACAATCAATTGCAACATTTTCAAATAGCACATGTGCAATTGAAAAAAATTCATTTTCTAACCCCAAACCTGTCAACAAGATAGAAAATAATGGCTTGGAAAGACCATCACTCTTATTGAGTGTCAAGGTCAAGATTCTCTGCATAGAAGCTACAACATTTTTGGTAGGATTCTAACAAACAATTGCAAAGAAATGTTGAAACATCTTAACAATAAGTTCATCGCACTTCATATCTAACATCAAAATACATGACCTGGTTGAAGCCATAGTTTCAAAGATGTTGACCCTTCTAGCCAAGGAGTGTCATTTGTCCTCTTTGAGACCTTGGAAGCTTTCCACAATCAACGACAATATTTCCCTCATGATTTTATCACTGTAGGGAACTTCGGGAATCATTAGTCTTAAAACCTCATTAATACAACTAGTAACCAAGAGCCTTAACTCCTCATCTGTGTCACTCAAGAGTTGATGTTGAACCAAGTAAGTCATTGAGGGCTATACCGCCCATTTCATAGACTCATATTGCGATTGATTCACCCTAGATAACCTCCTTTTTACTTCTTTCAAGGTGTTGATTACACTTCCCACCGGTTGGCAAAGGTTCCCTAGCTTTCTTCCTGTATTGTAAAGCCTTTCTTTCTCCATTTCTTCCATGGCTTCTTTTTTTCTAATAACACAGAATCCTTTTACCTGCTTGTATCCAAATTAATACCAAGCCTCACAGGTAGACAAGATCAGTGCTCTGATACATCTGTAATGTCTCCAAATGGGACAATTCAACCAAAAAAGGGTTTCCCCTAAAATCCACAATTTCTGAATTCTGAATTTAGTAAAATCAACAAACCCTAGTTGCTGTAATTGCACCTCCAAACTAAAAATTAACTCCAATTCACCTTGAAATAAATACCTTGTGATTTTGGCCACCAATGACTCTTGCCACAAAGAAAAAAGAGCTTGAAATGAATGTTTCAATCCTCCAAACCCTAGCGCCCCACTAGCTGAATTGATGTTCTTTCCCACTCTAATCCCTGCTCAAGCTTTCACAAATTGTAGACAAAATCATACAAAAATCACAGCAATCATATCAACTATGAATCATCAACGGTTAGGGTTCCAAAGTGATCAAACCAATAGTAAAGGAAATGTTAGCATGCAATTTTTTAGATTGGAGCTCCTTGTCATAACAATGATTCTTAACCACTATGTAGTACACACAATAATTTTATTTCTCATTGCCACTCATCAAGGCAAAGGTTCCTACCTTTATAACCAACCTCCAATTCATTTGCATGTTGGAAGTGAAAGTGGTGACCATGGCAACTTAAAGTGCAAGAGAAGATCGCCCTAACAATTTTGAATAAGGTTAACATACTAGTTCAGCAAGGCTTATTGATTCAATCATTATAATTCAATAGACGTTTCTACCTTTATATGGCACTAACCAAATATCCTCCAAATCATTTGCATGCTTGAAGTTAAATTGGTGACCATGAGACTATAAAGAGCAAGATTAGATGATGGTGATAGTCATGAGCCAGGTGAACACTCTAAGCCAATAGCACTTATTGATCCCGACAATGACTCAGAGCCATTCGATAAGAGTAATGGTTTGTTTTCGAAAAGTTACCATTTTCCAAAAACAAATCAGCACAACATAAATGGCAATTTTGGAGGCCTTTGAAGCATTTTTCGAAGATCAAAAATCCCCATCACACCACTTTAGTGGTGTGAACTTCTAGGTAGTGAGCCAAGTTTTCCGAAAAGGTATTATAATAAAAAATCGGAGAATACCCTAAAAAGTTGACCTCGGCAAGATGGCCCAACCAAACTAGATAATAGCAATTATTCTTCTAGTAGATCTCTTATTCTTAGGAGTTGTCCTATTCGTATGCCTATGCATGTTGATTGGATGTAATTAACTATGTTTAAATTTAAAAGACTTTATTATTATTGGTTTTCTTTAGCTATAAGACAAGGGTTTGCCCTATTGTAATTCAAAGTGGATAGTTGATATCTCTTCCATAAAGGTTGCTTTCTAATTAAAAACTCTTTTATTATCTTGCAATAAAGATTTGTTTATTACTCTTGAAAATTTGTGTCAATTCAGTATAGAAGCATTTGGCTTTATTATAAGACACTAATCCCTACCAGTTGGTGTGTTGTCCCCTAGATTGAATCCTCAATCTGGATCAATGCAATCAAAGCGAGTTAGATCATGCATGTACCATCAAACAAGGTTAGGCTATCAGAAGTCTGGCTTGAAGACAAGAGATTCATCCGACGATCTTCCTAATAGACACAAGCGACCAAGATGGATGTAGGACGAGGAACAAGTTCCTCAAACCCAATAAAGGCAATGTTCGAAGAGGCTTTGCCAAAGCAAAGCACAGAAATGATGACCCAATTCGCGCATATTCTCCAACAAATACTGAGAACCACGCCAATAGCTCCAAAAAGGAGGCCCTTCCAAGGGTTCGCACCCTTTAAGATACAAGTAATGATATCCTGATGTTTGAAGGTAAAATAGAAGCGGATGCCCTTGAAAATTAGATCAAAAAATTAGTCATATTTTTCTGTAACCACTTTCTAAAGTTCAGAGAAATAACATTTGCTCTACTAAAAGTTGAACCCGAAGTCAAACAATGGTGGGAGGCTCACCTTGGGCAATCTAAGGAAAATGCAGAGGATGATTGTACAGTCATCACGAATCCCTCCTGGAGTGACTTTGTTGATGTTGATATAAATGAGTATTGTCCAGAAGATGCCTATGAGGAAAAGGACACGTAGTGACAATTGCTATGATAGAAGGGCCAATTTGTGCAAGACTACACAGATACCTTCCATTCTCTCTCTATGAAACTCAGCATCAAGGATTCTGAAAGGCATAGAGTAATCAAATACAAGATTGGTTTGCATCAATATATCCAGACAAAGATGGAATTCAATACTGTTGAAATGATGGGAGCAGCGCATCAGTATGCAAGCAAGATCGAGGAAAGTTCAAACAGAAAGTGAAATTCCTTGTAGTAAAATGAGCATAGTCAAATGATCGAGGCAACTCTGAGTATGGAAGCATGCAACAAACCAAAGAGGCCCCACAACAAAGGCAAAACTTGAGGTTCCCAACCTCAAGGTTTTCACATATAAAACCCCACAGAAAGAGTCTAGAAAATGGTGTGAGAACCACCAAGGGTACGAATCACAACACAAACGAATGTCATTCCAAGAGAACATTTTTACCAAGGCTCATGAATTTTATCTGATACAAGCATCTGATGAGGCGGTGCACTTCTTTCATCCTATCGACACTAGCAAGCAAATTATGGATTGTAACCCCTATTCCATTGTTGGTACAACACAGATTGCAACATCATTATCTAAGGAAGAACACCTTTTTCATTCATAGATGTGGATGCAAGGGAAAGCTCTGCATTTCATCATGGATAGTGGGTGTGAAAAAAATTGATCTCTACAGAAACTATACAAAGGATGAGCCTAAAAACAACACCTCACCCACAATCATATTCCACTGGATCGTTGAACGAAGAGATATTCATGTTATTTAACAATGTCTTCTTCCATAGGCAATCAACCCATTCAAAAATCAGGTATTGTGTGATGTGGCGCCCCTGTAGGTTTGTGACATTTTGCTTGGGTGTCATGTTCCCCTTTTGATCATGGAGCAAATAAAGATCCTTAGCCTTGTTTTGTTTCCCAAGGGCTAAGGGAAGAAGAAGGAAAAAGAAGAACACTTGGGGTTTCTAAGAGTAATTGTAAAAGTATTTTATTATTCTAATTTTCACTTAAGTTGTGGTCTTTTAACGGTCATGGGCGCCCAAACCACTTAAGTGGATTATAAGGAGTACTCTTTTTCTATTTTGAAAAAGGCAACTCATAATTGTAATTTTCATTTAAGAAGGGGACATTTGAGGGTCATGGGCACTCAAGTGATTAAGTAAAAGCTTAGTGATTAAGTAAAAGCTTATATGAAAAGGTCATTTTGATATTTGAATTGTTTTCCCTCCCTTTTGGACACACCCCTGTGGGGAAAGGCTATAAAGGTAAGGGGGGGTTTTGTCGAGCGGTTCATGCTATTTTTGATAATTGATTTCTTCAAGTCTTAAGCATGAAAAAACTGGACTTCGCCTTGAGGACAAAACCCCTTCAAGGTTGTTTGAAACAAAAATGGAAACCCTTGATTTCAGACTTGGGGCAACTTTACAAAGAGGTTGTAATGAGCATCATTGGCAGAAAAAGGGTGTCATCAACACCACATTTTCATCTACAAGTTGGGCGACTAGGGTTTGGAGGCTTGGTGATTGTTTGTGGGCTGTTTTCAAGGCAGCATACCTCCATAAGGGCAGCGAACTACTTGCAGGTGCAGTGACCCCATTTTCTAGGGTGGGCGATCGGCTTTTGAGGCCTTTTGGGGGCTTTTGTAGGAGTGTGGAACAACCACACTAATTTCTAGTATTTTTTGTAATATTTTCTATCTTAAAAACATTTGAAAAATCAGGTTTTGACTGATTATCATTGGCTGTATTTTTGGATATTTTTCTATAATTTTGTGGAGCTTTGAATAATTATTTTTATGCCAATTTGGAGCATTTCTAAAGTTCTGAAATTATTTGCAGCAACTAGGGTTTGAATAATTTATTTATAAATTGGAGAAAGCTTGCTAATCAGGGTTGCAAAGAAAAATCAGAATTTTGTGATTGATTGGCTAGGTTTTTATATTTAGAATTTTGGCTTATTTTGAGTGGGGTTTGTTGGTAAACCCTTTGATTCAAAAATATTCCCCAAAAGGGACATTTTAGTGGTATCAAAGCCAAAATCTTGGCTCGTTGTAGGGTTTGGAATTGTTTACAATGGAACCTAACCGTGAGTTGTTGATGTATGTACAGAAAAGAGATGAGGATACAATCAAAAGACAAGACATTAAAAATCAGTTTGTGCAACAATTTGCTATCAGTGATGCAGCCCTAGCATCATTCAACGAATGGCAAAGGAATGATCCTGTTCAAATGGCACGGTTGGAGGAACAAAATAAATAAGACAAAGACAAGCTTATGGCCTTTGATGAGTATGAGAGGAAGGCCGATATGAAGGCAGCCTATAACATCATGGAAGGATTTTTAGAGGTGTACCCAAGAAATAAAAGTAGACGAGAAAAGAAGAAAGAGCCTCTAATGAATTGCCCAATGGATCTATCACCAAAAGAGGGCACAAATTCAGAAGTGAAAGAGATTAGTGGGCAGCCAAGTATTGTTTTTTCTGAGTACCAAAAATCAGATATTGTGGGGTAGCAAAGTGAGGTCTCACATCAAGCTTGTGGGCAACAAAGGGAGCTACAAATGATAGATAATGAAAGGGGAAAACCAAGGGTAGAGACTTTAGAGAGTATGAAGGGAACAAGTGAACCTCAAGATGAAATTTTTAAAGTTGTTGAAGAAATTAGAGTTGAGAAAGAACGCTTGAAGGAAATTGTCACTATTGCGGATTTACATACAATCAAAGTTGCAATAAAAACAACAAAATCAGACTATCTTTATGTAGTCAAAGACAAGGAGGTGGCCATCAACTGTGCAAATGAGGCCTTAAACGCTCATAAGACAATGAGGCTTAAGGTTGATGGGCTCACCCTTGAGCTTGAATCAACCAAGGACTCATTCCAAAATAGTCAAACAACACTTCTGGATGCAGAAAATCAGATTGATGTTGAAAGGAGGTTTAGAGAGCAAGAAAATGAAGCAAGGGCAAGAGAAATCGAGCAAGTAATTGATGAGCTCGTTAGACTTCAAGAAGACTTTGATTTGGGATGTTTTCCAAAAAAATCAGAAGTTGCAAATATAGAGTTTGAACAAAGGGATAGAAACAATTTCCAATATTTTGACAATCCACTTTTCGAAATGGATATTGAGATAGATCAAATTGAAGATTTTACGTGGGATCTAGGTGAAACTTTCAGACCATGGGAAAAGGCTGCAATTTTTGAGTTTGGGCGGCAACCACCACCAAGAGGGACTCACCCTACTTCATGTGTGGTAAGTAAATTGAATTATGGAAATTGTTGTACCTTGAAAGAAGTCAACAAAGTGGCCAAAGGACAGCCATTATGGTATGTAAAGAATCAATCAATTACTTGTTTCATGAGCTTAATGAATTCTGAAAATGAAGATGCCAAGCAAGTTTATGAAGGGAATAATTTTCAACTTGCAAGCAAGGGAAGTAGGTCTAAAATTTGCATGCGGAAGAGACCTAGGGTGTGCTTAGAAAATTTTGAGTTTATTTTGAAAAATCAAAATTATGCATGCTTGGTAACCTCTAAAAATAGTGGGGAAACTCAACTCTTCACTTATATCACCAAGTTTGAAACTTCAAAAAGGGAACAACCCTTGCACCACATGAAGACTTAGCCTATTACAAACTTGATAAGTGCTTTTTGTTCTATTTTTTTAGTTGGGACAGCCACCTCTACTTGTAGAGCTATGTCATACTCTTGGTTCAGTAAAGGGGTCTAAGCTTGGAAAGTGGCATGCATTAAAGGAGGTTGAAATAATGACAAATTTTGAGTATAGGCAGCCACCAAGGCATTGTGAAAATCATCCAATCCCATGCTTCAAAAGCATGATAAATTCTGAAGATGATGAATTAAGACCACTCCTTGAATGGACAAAAACTCAATTGGTGAATAACTTATGGAAGTCTGACTTTTTCAAGAGGAATAGGCCCATAAAACACTCAGAAAATTCTGAGTTTTTCATGCCAACTCAATCGGTTGTATGTGCAGAAAAATTGTTGAAAAGTGTGCCAACTCAGCCGGGTACATGTACCATGAAGTCTGAAAGTGATAGGACAACAGATGCGGGAGACAATGAAGGGACAATTAGGCAAACTCAGATGTTCATATACACTTTTATAAATTTTGGCATGTTACAGCCCCTTATAAATTTTGTAAATGCAAGGGAGTTTGGGACCTTTTTTTGTGACAAAAAGTTGGTATGTGAAAAGACCGAACAACTCTCCCAAGGTATGAAATTTCAACACTTTTCAGGCCTAATATGTGTTTCAAAGATTGTTGACTGTGTGTTTGGGCAGCAAAGTAGCCAATTGGACTTTCAATTGAAATGGTGTGTGCTTGCAACAAGGGGGCAGCTCCAAAAATGTAAATTGATGAATAATAGGAGGATTGCTCAAGGTCTCCAACTCATAGGGGGTGGAACACAAAGGAGTAGCTCCTTGAGGGAAGAACACCCTCAATCTCTATGCACTCATATGGAAGGTGGAAAGCTTGTTTGTAAAAAGGTGCAAAAGGAGAGGCAAGAGACCCTCGTGGGGGCACCATGGCAAGGTTGTTCACTTCTTCATGGTATGCACACACAAGGTATGTCTTCAAGATCGTTCAAAGTTATTGGTTTCATGCAAATTGTTGAGCAACACCTTTGGCATAAGGAAGAAGCTTTAAGGCACACTGAGAGCCCTAAGGAGCATTTGGATGCTTGCCAAGGAAGCATTCACTCCAAGGTGCACATGCAAAGCAAAATGATCATGATAGGCAGCCACAAGATAATCTCCAATGATGTTGTTTATGACGGTTCCAGCCTCTCTAAGGAGAGTTGTGGGCTCATTAAATGTTCGTTGAAGGTGAGATGCATGAGGGAACTCCCAAGGGATGAGTTGGGAGAGAGTAACTCCACGTTTCTTGACAAATACAAGGCTGTAATCTTCAATTACAGTCCTATAAACATCATTTACAGAATTACTTTTGGAGTATTCTTCTTCAAAATAAGAGAACACATGAGTATGAGGGTAAAGGAAAGAGTTGTCACCGTGTTGAGGAAGCTTTCCACCCATGGGATGTATGGAGTTGTGAGCTTGGAAAGCGGTTTTGAGGGGACTAACAGCTGTTGTGTGTTCCATAATGAAAGCTACAGCAGGGGCAGCCACTTGTTTGAAAAAGGATTGAGCTTGGTGGCTATTTCGGAGAGTACTAACAGCTGGTCCATGCCTAGCAACGGAAGGTACAGCCATGGCAACCTTTCATTTGGAGAAGGAAGGACTACACTATGAGGTATTTTTGTTTCCAACACATGGGCAGCCATCGTTTGACAGGCACAACAGCAAAAGGGTGCAACATGATGTTTCTCTTCCATAGGAAACAAATACAAGTGGACTTTGCATAAAGCAACTTGTTGGGACAGCTCTATGGATGTTGCTATTGCTTGAGGACAAGCAATTTTGGGTAGGGAAGATTGTCGTGTCCCCCTTTTGATCATGGAGCAAATAAAGATCCTTAGCCTTGTTTTGCTTCCTAAGGGCTAAGGGAAGAAGGAAAAAGAGAAACACTTGGGGTTTCTAAGAGTAATTGTAAAAGTACTTTATTATTCTAATTTTCACTTAAATTGAGGTCTTTTAAGGGTCATGGACGCCCAAACCACTGAAGTGGATTATAAGGAGTTTTCTTTTTATATATTGAAAAAGGTACCTTATAATTCTAATTTTCACTTAAGGCAACATTTAAGGGTCATGGGCACTCAAGTGATTAAGTGAAAGCTTAGTGACTAAGTAAAAGTTTATATGAAAAGGTCATTTTATTATTTGAATTGTTTTCCCTCCCTTTTGGACGCACCCCTTTGAGGAAAGGCTATAAAGGTAAAGGGGGGATCTTGTGGAGAGGTGCATGCTATTTTTGATAATTGATTTATTTAAGTCTTAAGCACGAAAAAACTAGACTTTGCCTTGAGGATGAAACCCCTTCAAGGTTGTTTGGAACAAGGACGGAAACCCTTGATTTCAGACTTAGGGCAACTTCACAAAAAGGTTGTATTGAGCATTATTGGTAGAAAAAAGGTGTCTTCAACACCATATTTTCATCTACAGATTGGGCGACTAAGTTTGGAGGCTTGGCGATTGTTTGCGGGCTGTTTTCAGGTAAGCATACTTCCATAAGGGCAACGAACTACTTGCAGGTGAAGCAACCCCCTTTTCTAGGGTGGGCGATGGGCTTTTGAGGCCTTTTGGGGGCTTTTGCAGGAGTGTGGAACAGCCACACTAATTTCTAGTATTTTTTGTAATATTTTCCAACCTAAAAATATTTGAAAAATCAGGTTTTGACTGATTATCATTGGTTGTATTTTTGGATTTTTTCTATAATTTTGTGGAGCTTTGAATAATTATTTTTATGCCAATTTGTAGCATTTCTAGAGTTCTGAGATTATTTGCAGCAGCTAGGGATTGAATAATTTATTTATAAATTGGTGAAAGAATGTTAATCGGGGTTGCAAAGAAAAATCAGAATTTTGTGATTGATTGGCTAGGGTTTCATATTCAAATTTTGGCTTATTTTGAGTGGGGCTTTTTGGTAAACCCTTTGATCCAAAAATATTCCGCAAAAGGGACATTTCATTGGGCATCCACACATGTGGAAATGAGACGGAGTCTATCAGTCAAGACCAGCGATGTCATTATCACATTGGGGAAGCAATCCTACAAGATCCCTAAGGTCCCTCCTCAGAACACAATGTGCTTGATTAGTGTAAAGCAGTGTAGGTGTGTGATTGGTCACACTATAAAGTTTGTGCTAATGTTTATTAGGCCAAGTAGCACTCAAAAAGTCATTGCAACCATGCATGCCGTTATACAAAATCATACTATACAAAAACAGTTGGAGCAAGTCTTAATAGATTAAACATGCCTTCATTACACTTATTAGTGTACCCTTACACTGCCAGGGGACACATTCCATCGACTTAATACCTGGGACACCTTTGCCAAGTGGGGACCAATATACAAGCGCTCGGTGCTGGAAAATGAAGAGATCAAGCCAAAAATCCAAAAGCTAATCTAGAAAAGCTATATTTGGTCCAATGCATCACCTTGTGGAAGCCCAATTGTGTTAGCTTGAAAGAAGGATGGGTTGTGGCACCTTTGTATTACTACATGGCCCTTAACAAGATCATTGTCAAGAACAAATATCAGCTCCCATGTATTGATGACCTCCAGACCAACTCAAGGGAGCAAAGTCCTTCACAAAGATTGATCTGAATTCAAGGTACCATCAAGTACCCATTGAGCCATCTAACGTTTGGAAGACAATATTTAAATCCAAATAAAGTCTATTTGAATGGTTAGTCATGCCCTTCGGCTTGACCAATGCATTTGCAACATTTATGCGGATGATGAATGGTGTCTTACAACCATTCATTGATTTTTTATGGTTGTTTACTTGGATGAAATCCTTATTTTCAGTAAAACATGGGAGGAGCACCTACCAAAGTTTTGACAAGTTCTTGACACCCTACGTAGTCATAAGATATATGCCAACATGGATAAGTTTTCTTTTTCTTTGCAAACTTTACAATATCTAGGATACATCGTAGACAAGGATGGTATACATGTTGACCCAAAGAAGATCTGAATCATCAAACAATGGCCAGCCAAAACAAAACTTATAGAACTCAGAACCTTCTTGGGATTAGCAAACTTTTACCATTTGTTCATGCTTGGATTCTCTCATCTTGCATGGCCCTTGAACCAAGCAACCAAAGGGGGGGCAAAGGCCAAGTTTGTGGAACACATCACAAAAATGAGCTTTTGAGAAGTTAAAAGGGCAACTTTTCTCAACACCAGTCCTTGCCTCACCAGATCTACAGCAGCCCTTTGAGACTGAAGCTAATGCTTAATAATGCACCTGGTGCAGTCCTCACCCAACATAGGCACCCAATTGCCTACCATAATGAAACATTCATGGACACAGTACATAGATATCCTACATATGACAAAGAAATTTATGTCGTTGTCGATGCATGCAGGCAATGGAAGCATTACATTCATCCATACGAATCACATGCCTCTACAATTCCTTCAGACCATAGAATGATTGCCATCTGAAGTGGTCTACCAATTTGCAACAATTTCACCTTAATATTAGGCACAAGAAAGGTATTTCCAATTAGGCTGCACATTGCTTAAGCTGACCTCCAATTGTAGCACTAACAATAGTGTTGGATTCATGTGGCCACGAGACTTTCAAAATGCCTATGTTGTACAGTAATGATCCTATGTCTTCTATCATATATCAAGAACTAAATATGGAACAACAAATTGCAAACTACCGTCTACAAGAAGAGCTTTTGTGTCACTTGGGACACCTATGTGTTCCAATAGTAGAGCACCAGAACATGATTTGGGAGGCGCACTAAAGTCAATTTGCAAGACACTTCAGGGTGAAAAAGACAATGGCAGTGCTTTAAAAATACTTCTATTGGCCAAAGCTTTGTCAAGATGTCAACAACTATAGTAGATCATGCACAGCGTGTGCAATATCAAAACCAGCCAACAAAAAGCAATACTAGATCATGCACACCTCTACCAATTCCCCATTGACCTTGGGAAGTCAATCTTCATGGATTTCATGTCAGTGTTGCCCATGACTAGGCATAGTCAAACTATGTCTTTGTTGTGGTTGACATGTTTTCCAAGATGAATATGTCGATGCCTTGTACAAAGGGGATCAAATTTGAAGACATTATGAGGCTCTACTTTGAGCATGTGTGGGTCCACTTCAACTCACCATCAACCCTTGTGTCAAATAGGGACAACAGGTTTCTTAGCACTTTTTGGTCTACATTATGTTCCATGATTGACACCAAGCTAGCCAAGTCCACCTCTTCTCATCCATAGACAAATGGGCAAACAAAAGTGATAAACTGTATGATGGTGCGTCTACTTCAGATGTAAAACTCAAAACATTGACAAACATGGGATTATACTTTACCATACATCCAACCTAGCTATAATCAATCCCTCCATGGCTCCACAAGACAATCCTTTTCAAGTTAGTCTTGGGTTTCAGCGACTAGCTCCCATTGAAGTGGTATTGCCTATTGTACTGGAGGAGGGATCTCACCATGCACAAAAAGAATCTAACAAGGCCACTAGATTTATTGAACGAATATGAAAAATCCAAAAGCAGGTGCATGAAATCCTACAGAACACTATGACCAGCATCAAGTCCCTCACCGGTTCAAGATTTGTGATAAGGTATGGCTAAATTTTTAGAAAAAATGTTTGAAAGGCCCAAAAAAGAAACTCAAGCCTCTCTGATTCGGGCCTTACATAATCATCAAGCAAGTAGGCACTAATGCCTTTGAGCTAAATTGGCCACCCTATCTTGGATTACATCCAATGTTCAATGTGGAACTGCTCTTGCCATATTTTCCACCTCTCCTTGACATTTCAAATATTGTTGAACAGTTGCACATCACCGAGTTAAACCCTGATTGTTCAATGCCATTCACTAAGATCAGGTCATAGATACAGCAGTAAAAACACCAAAACATCAGCAAATTCCCTATATCAAATGATCAAGGCAGATAGTTCGCTCAACAAGGAAGTGGCTAACCAAAAGTCAGATTCAGCAAAAAAATCCACATTTGGTTAAAGACCTGGACGCAATGGAGCCCATTGCTTCTCAAGCGAGAGTAAACGATCCCGACAACAACTCGGGACCACTAGCTAAGAGTAATGGTTTGTTTATGAAAAGTTACAATTTTCTAAAGAAAATCAGCACAACATGAATGGCAATTTCGAAGGCCTTCAGAGCATTTTTCAGAGCTCAAAAAGCCTCACTACACTGCTTTAGGGTGTAAACTTCTAGTTAGCGAATCAAGCTTTCTGAAAAGGTATTATAATAGACAATCGGAGAATACATTGAAAATTTGACCCCGGCAAGGTGGCCCAACCCAGTTGGCTATTATTAGCAAAATTCTTCTCCTAGCAAATCTCTTTTCTTAGGAGTTGTCCTATTCACATGCCTATGCATGTTGAGTATTAATATTTGTGTTTAACTTTAAAGCAATTTGCTATTATTAGTTTTCTTTAGCTATAAGACAACGGTTTGTATTATTGTAATTCACAGTGGATAGCTAATCTCTCTTCCACAAAGATCACTTCTTTTTAGAAACTCTCTTATTATCTTGCATTAAAGCTTTGTTTATTACTCTTACAAATCTATGTCAATTCATTATAGAAGAGTTTGGCTTTATTATAACACACTAAACCCTAGTAGTTGGTGTGTTGTCCCCCAAATTGAATCCTCAATCTAGATCACTTATTGATTCAAGCCTTATAATGATGATATGCATGATATTGTAGAATACACACTAATAGTAAATAATTTAACTTGCAATTCACCTACAAGCTACGTTACTGATACGGGTACGGGTACGAGAATCGGATACGGGGATACGGCGATTTTTTTGGGGGGTTTGGATATGGCTGGATACAGCCGTACAAAAATATATATAAAATATAAAAAATAGACATATAAGCAAAATTAACCACATCATATGCATAGAAGAAACATAATCAGTTAAATAACCACAAAACATACTAATAATTCAATGCCAAATATCATAATATTCAATTGTCAAACTTAGATTGGTCTTATTTATTATTACAAGTACATAATGCAAATTTTACAACTTACCAGCATGGACAAAAATAAAGACAAAAGAAAATCCACTCTCTACAGTTTGGTGAAGATTACAATGAGATGACCTGGTGTTAAATCAACTTAAGACTATGTCCTGTTCTCTTCTTTGAGCTTATTCACGAGTTTAGCTTTTGTATTATACCTGTGCAAATGATCTTACCGTATGTATTGTACAGAAAGAGTCTTGGAGAACCATATTTTTGGGACATAAAGGATAAGCAAAAAAAGACATAATTGATTTCAACCTCTCCCTCATCTTGATTATGTTACAGACATTTATTTCCTTTATTTTGGCAAGGCTGAAACGCGATCCAATAACTGGAAGACTTGCTGACTTGCTCTGGCAACCTTCACAGCTGTTGTATACAGCCCTAATAAAGAAGATATAGATGAATCGACTAAGGCTCACCTTTTGAAAACAGTCAAACACAGCCAGCCATTGAAACTGCAAAGAGGTTTTCATACTTTGTTTTGTTTTTTGAAGTCCATGTTTGACTTTTTATTAAGTAAAATTGAAAAAATAAAAATAAAAAAATTGCAGGATACGGCAAGATATGCCCAGATACGCCACCCAGATGCATCCGGGCATATCCACAGCCCAAGGACGCTCCCTAGGCGTATCCCCGCACTGTCATGTCCCCTCTTTAGCTCTGTCTAGTAGAGACTTGAGAGTTGGCCTATCATTCGGGTTCCCGTAGGTCAGCAGAATGGTTAGGGGACCTATCCAGAGGTAGTGGAGCTTGGTAGGGAGCTTTATAGGCCTTTTCAAACAGTTTGCATCAGTTTCCTATTTTTTAGGAAGGGTTCCTATTTTTTAGGGTTTGACCGAGAGTTGACCAGGAGACAACAGGGGACCTCCAAGAGCATTTTGGGAGTTTTGGTCACAATTCTTATTTTTTAGGAGGTATCCCTAAAATTTAGGGAAGCACTGTCAGTTAACCTGCCATGTGGCGGCATCACCAGTGACATGGGCTCCATCAGTTTTCAATTCAGATTGGCCAGGTGATGGACTTGGAATAATTATTGAATATTAAAGTACGGCTTTAATATTTAATAAAAAATAAATTAAAGTGATTAATAATCACTTTGTAATAAAATTTAATAAGGGACCCCTTCCTAGTTAACACATGTGTTAAAAGACAGACACTTTTTTTAATGAGAAGTTGGACCCTCAACTTGGGCGCCCAACTTGGGAGACTTAAATAAAGAAAAGAATCATTAAAAGATTCCCTTTTGATGCTACCCTAACCCTAAAAGTGGACGCCCAACTTGGAAAAAGAATAAAGTGCGTTGGGAATTCTTTTGGAGGCATCTGTTTGCATATTTTTGAAGTTTCATTGCAGATCTGAACTCTAAGGAAGAGGGCAGCAGCATATATTCTCTTGGGAACGGAAACTCTCAAGGATTTTGGTGAATTGGACAACAACCCAGTTCATGTTTGTGGGAAGCCTACCCTAGGTCTCCTTTTGTGCATCATTGGACAGATTCTTGGGCATTTTATGACAGATCTAAGCTTGCAGCAGTGCTAAATCAGCCTTATTCTACATATTCTTCAGTTCCAGTTGCATGCATAGCCTCTCCTAGGCCAATACTATCTTTGTATGCAGGTGGCATTGCAAAACAGGCTTTACAATAAATATAAAATACAGATCTGATTGGTATGTACATCAAATTCTTAGCTGGTGCTTTTCTATCATTTAATTGTTAATTTTAGTTCACTTTTATATGAGATCGCAGTTGCATGTATATTTATTTGCTATCTTGGCAAATACACATTTCAAGAAAACTGAAACCCCTTCTGCATCTCCTCTCTAGTCTGAAAGAACACAAAAGAAATTGATAAAAATCATAAAACAAATAAAATCACAAAAACAAATACTTCATTTCAGCAAAGGGATCCATCAGGGATCTTTCACGCACTCCCGTATCTAGGGAGCGTTTCCCCGTGCTCCCAGGTCCTAGGGGGGCATATCTGGTAACGTAGCCTACAAGGCTACAACAATTAACCAATGACAAATGCATGAAAACTGGGAAGTGTATGGATGCAAATTTTGCTCTATATGCACCCAAAAGGCCACCTTTCTATTTAATTTCATTATTTCTACAAACATAATAAGTATTCGCTAGAAGTCCACCAGATGTGTCGCTATAGCTTTGTCAATTTGTTTCAAAAACGTGAGGGAAATTTTGTAAACTCGATCATACCTTCCAACATATTACATAGGGGGATTCTGAATTCCTTTATGATGATCTCTACAAAGCTTTTGGAGCCACTATGTCAACTTATTTTTTGCTCCGAAAAAAAAATGTTATATTAACATAATAGTAGGCACAAAAGAAAGCAAACTCTGCTAATATATCAGTTTAACCATAATTAGACAATCTATTCCCATTGAGGAACATGTTTACAAACAATACAGAGGAAATTCAAAGGAGAGAAAAGTAAATTTGCAATCCCATATAGAAGAGTTTTCTTAATGTCATACCGTGAGAAATTATGGTAGACTCAAGAGCAACTATAGGAAGGCCTTCTGCAAGAGCATGTTGCACCAAAGGTGCAACCTTGAAATTCAATCTACCAAGCTGGTCAATGTCTCTCTGAAGACATTAAAATCAAATAATATATTAATGATGGCTTTAAAAGTAACTTTGGTTTAACAAAAAGGAAGAATAACAACAATGGAATTCTAAGCATAATGATAACATGGTTCTTCATAAACAATTATGGTTAGCTAATAATAGAGTTAAATTTAGACTCGTATGACTAACTGCATAATGAGCTATTATACTCAGTCAAGAAATGCAGCTAAAATTGAAAAACAGATACACCTATCCTCTCCATAAAAGAGAATGAAGACCCAAATAGAAGAAGAAAATATAGTTAAAAAGATGATAATGCAAGAAAATATGATACGTAGATAAAATGTCAACAATGTAAATATTATTATGAGTAGAAATTAGGAAGCTGAATAAACTTCCTTGACTCGCCATAGTGCAGAATGATTAGACGTACATGGTGCAACTTCAACATAGATTTAGTCAAAAAATCTAAACCCTAAAATAAAATAATAGTAAAATTGGTAAAATGAAGCAATGAGCTACATGGGGCACTAAGTAGAAGACATCCAATCATGTCATTCCTACATAGGGCATATAATTTGGACATGTGGATATAGACAACTTTGGATGCCCATGTGAAGATCACTAACTGAATTTGAGGCTAATGCGTGTATTAGGAAGCATAGTAACCTTCCCCAAGCACATCACATCATCATTTTTCATCTTCTTCTCATCATAACCATGCATTACTTAAATCTTACAGGCCACATCTATAACATCCCTACAATCGGTCCTTTTAGATCCAACTATTTGGGATTTTAACAAGCATCTCACATGACAATCCTTTTAAGACATTTCAGTTGCCTATGGAAGGTACAGCAATCTTGTAGTTGACTCTCTACCATTCTCTGGTATTTTCTACAAATTTCAAATAAGGTGTGTGGTGGTCATAGTTTAATGATTTATTAAGAATGGTCATCCGTCATGTGCTAAAACTGGGCAGATTCAAAGAGAGAAAGCATGCACCCCTTTTGGGATTATTTTTGGGCATTCATAAAATAAAATAATCTTCCTTATAAATGAATGTTATTTTGATAAAAAAGATCACAAATAAATACTTTTAAAGGCATGGATATGTTCTGCAAAGATAAAATAGGGAAAGGGAGAAAATAAAGCAAAGTGGATGGTGGCTAATGATTTACTTGTTTTAAAAAGGCCCAACTTGGAAAATATTTTATTTAAATAATTATTCAATTATTTGCATGATTATTAATCATCATCAGATTTTTAGATAAGCAAATAGGTGCTTTACGGCAAATTTCTGGGGATTTTTCAGCCATGCAAAAAAGCATACAGTTATCCAGAGCTTCAGTTTTTTCTCCAGCAAGACGAGTATGCAATGAAAAATATCAATAATTGCTTTGCAATGGCAACTGGATCCTTTTGACCAGTGAAAAAAATTTCCTTAGGATTCATGCTTTTACTGTGATTTCTGGCTTCCTTTGTGTTCACTTTTCTCACCCACGTCTATTTTTTCCTCTTAACAGGTTTAATCCTCACCTGCAGTCCAGTCTTGAAGACAGTCTGAATAGTTTTTTAGGAACTAGGAATTATATGGTGCTTTGTCTATGACAATTGTTCGCAGTTCGCACAGACATCCTTGTAATTTGAGAACCTAGTAAACTTATTGTTTGGATTGACATCTGAATCTAGTCTCAATTTAATACAATTGATATCAAGTTATTCAATTGCATGTGTTTAATTGGTTGTGGTTGTTACTGAAATTCATATCCGTTATGCTTTAGTGATCTCTGTTTTATGTCTTGTTTAGCAATAGATTGGTAGAATTTAATCTTTAGGATACCCTGCTATGTTTCTCTGATTTTATTTTGAGAACATCCATGATTAAATCCCATTGTTCTACCTCTGATATCTCTGTCTTCTTCTTTCCTATTCACTTTAAGATTATGCTATTAGTATTCCCAACAGATTAACAGCACTGATCATTTGTGATTAATTTACTTTTCACTGTTATAAAAATATTTTTCCATTTTCTTACAATCTTTACTTTTACAAATTTGAAGAGAAACATTGAAAATCTTCAGACAGAGTGAGATCCTTGAGATCTGTTGAAGTATCCATAGAGGATCCCCAAGGGACACCCACCTTGGGTTGTAAGAGGCCCAAAATGAGGTTTTAAAAGCCTCTAATAACTGACCCTCAGGGCAATTGTCTGGAGTCTAGACCATTGCTTTAGCAATTGCAGGGAGTCATTCTGGCTGATAACATCCCCCTTCTCCGGAATGTGGGAATCCTTTTGCCTGAGTGGCATCATATGGTATTAGAGCTATAGGTGTGAGGATTTAGGGAAGATAAGTGAAATAGAAGAATTCATTTAAGTAAAATAGATGACCCACCGATTCTCAAATAATCATTAACTACATAGCTGATTGATAAAACATTCCTTTTATGTTTTAATATTGTGCATTTATTTCGTATGTTAATATACTTTATAATATAAATATCTATGACTTACATTTATTACCATTATAGCATAGTTACCAAATTCGGCCGCATCTGGCCGAAATCCGGTACGTTCTGCATTTTTGCGGGCTGCCGGATAAATAAATTTGGTTCGCGTATTTTTTAAGACTAAAATATGAAGAGTCAAAACCCGTAGAAAATAGTCAAAAACCCTAAACAGACACTCGCAAACCCTAATTTTTTTTATATATACGCACTCTTCGTTACAAAATGAAAACACAACGCCGTGAGTGTGAGATCGAGGCTTGAGGAGTTCGCAGTCGCAGAGGGTGGACTGCAAGAGACGTGTTCGACGGTGGAGTGTAGAAGACGCATGCCCGGCTCCAATTCTGTATGCCCGTGACACCCTCTCCAATTCGCAGTGCAAGAGTGGCCGAGTGGTTTAAAGCGACAACCTGTAGCAGTGAAGGAAGGCCGAGGTCCAAATCCCGCCATTGCCAGCAGTCGCCGGGTGCAGTGTGGTGGAGGTGTGGGGCACAGTCGAGCAAAGGGCCAGCGGGAGAAAAAAGGTTAGTCGCCCTGCACTCTCTTTTTTTTCCCTGTATAGTTAAAAAATTTAAAATAATTTAGTTTTATAAATTTTTAATAGTTTAAAACTTTATATTCTTAAAAATTGTTTTTTATTTTTTTAAATATTTATTAATTTTATGTTAAATTTTAATTGATATTTTTTTTTATTTTTTAATTTTAGTTTATAATCAATTTAAAATTAATTTGATTTAAATAAATAATTTGTAACATTTTTTTTAAATTTTTTTTTTTTTTAGTTTTTTTTAATTATATTTTGTTATATAATTAAAATTTATAATATAAAATTATTTATATTTAGTTATTATTTACATAATAATTTTATATTATAAATTTTAATTATAAAATAAAATATAAATTAAAAAAAAAAACTAAAAAAAAAAATTATTTAAAAAAAATGTTACAAATTATTTATTTAAATCAAATTAATTATAAACTAAAATTAAAAAATAAAAAAAAGTATCAATTAAAATTTAACATAAAATTAATAAATATTAAAAAAAAACTATATATTTATAATGTTAAAAATTAAATACAAATACATTTACATTTTATTTTATATTAGAAATATACATTTTATTTTATATTAAAAATAGTAATTTTATGATATTTTATTTTTTAAAGTTATGTCATTTTATTTTTTATGTCATTTAAAATTAAATTTAATATTATTTTGATATGTTTTATTTTTTTATAGTTTTATAATTTATTTTCTATACATCATTTAGTTAAATTCAAAATAAAAATTTATAGTTTTTCAAATGTGTAATAAAAAATGTCTATAAAACTTTTGCAGGGTAAGCTATAAAAGACAACCTATCATCATGGCAAGTCAACCGCTCGAAAAAAAATATATTATTCAGCGAGATGCGAATTCTAGAAACATGCAATACACTCTTTGTGGCTCAAATATCACATGGACTACAACAAAAGTCCGAAACCATTATATTGGAGGCCTAAATGTGAAGATTTGTCCAATAACGTCGCAGAACCCCATGTATGCAGCATTTGTAAGTCAAAGCAACTATAAAACAAAGACAATTGTATCAGTGTCTGAATCTTCAAAGAGCGTCAAAATTCAACGTAGTCTGACACAATTTGGCTCATTTTCTAGCTCAACGTATTCCCCAGCGTCTACCCAAGCTAGCAAAAGTGCACATCAAATGTCCCAATCCCAACCTTCTTTGAAAGCTATGGAAACCGCAGCAAAAACATGAGGTAGATAAATTGGTGGCCCGATTTTTTTATGCAAATGCCATTCCCTTCAATGTTGTTCGAAATCCACATACGAAAGCAATGGTAGAAGGGATCGCCAATTTTGGAAAAGGGTACACAATGCCATCTTTTGAAAATCTGAGAACTGTTCTGCTAGAAGAGGAGGTGACATCTATATCTAGTGAACTAGATAAAATGAAAAGGCAATGAAAAAAATCAGGTTGCACTGTAATAAGTGATGGATGGTCTGACACAAAGCGAAGACCCCTCAATATATTGACTCAATGCCCTAAAGGTTCTATGTTTATCAAATCAGTTGATACAAGCAATGATGTGAAGACTGCAAATTTTATTTTCAAATGCATTGAATATGTTATTTTGGAGATTAGAGAGGAAAATGTTGTCCAAGTTATTACAGATAATGCAGCAAATTGTAACGCAGCAGGTGATCTTCTAATGGACAAGTTTCCTCATTTGTTTTGGACTCCATGTGCAACTCATGTTTTAGATATTTTGCTTGAAGATCTTGCAAAGTTGGAGTGGGTAAATAATGTTGTCAGATAAGGAAAACAAATTTCAAAGTTCATACTTAATCACCGCTTGACTTTGAGCTTGTATCGCTCATTTGCAAAGCGTGAACTTCTCTCCCCAGCTGAAACAAAATTTACATCTAATTTTATCACTTTGCAAAGGGAGGTGGAGAAGAGGACAACATTGAGAAGAGTTGTAGTTAGTGAAGAATGGGCACAATCTAAGCTTTCTAAGGAAAGCGTTGCAAAGGACATTGAGAGAATTATCTTGAGTAGTTCATTTTGGGAGGGTGCCGAGAAGACACTGAAGGTTTTTGAGCCACTACTCCAATTGTTGAGATTAGCTGATGGCATGAAACCTTGTATTAGTTTTGTGTATGAGGGCACGGAGCAAGCAAAAGAAAAAATTAAAAAAGTATTGGCAGATGAAGTTGATGAAGTTCAACGTATTTGGGACATTGTAGACATCCGATGGAACATGTTACATCGACCTATACATGCAGCAGGTTGTTATTTGAATCCAAAGTTGATAGAGGTGGATCATGATGCAAATGAGGAGGTAAAGAATGGTGTATTGGCAACAATAGATAGGTTGGTTCGAGATGAAAATGAGAAGGCTAAGATGAGAAGGCAGCTGACTACATTCAAGAATCAAGAAGGCTTGTTTTCCCTCAAGGAAGCACAAGAAGACATTGTTAGTATGGATCCCCATTTATGGTGGCAAACGTATGGTTCTTCTACTCCAAAGTTACAAAAGTTTGCCGTGCGTGTCCACAGTCAGTGTGCCAATACTTCCGCATGCGAAAGAAATTGGAGCACGCATGATTTGATCCATACTAACAAGAGAAACCATCTAGGAGCCAAAAAGCTCTCAAATCTTGTGTTTGTTCATAGCAATTTAAGATTGCTTGAGCACAATCTTCATCTTGGAGAAGTAGAACCATCCTTTGAAGGTGTTGAAGAAAATAGAGATGGTGTTGATGATCTTGTTACAGGATTTGTTGATGGTGCTAGTGCTAGTGCTAGTTTTGATTTTGAAGCAGGGTTTGATGTTGAAAATGTTTGAAACTTAAGTTTTGTATCAATTTTGAGCTTAGGCTCTAAACTATGGACATTTTACTATCTTTTAATGTAATTCAAGTTTGAAACTTTCGCATTTCTCAATTTTGCAAATGTTAAATTAATATTCAATGTTCATTCCTTACTAGATTAAAATATTTTACATACATATCCTTGAAAAGGTTCAGAAAAAATCCAGTAAAATCCGGTTCAGAAAAAAAATAAAAAAATAAATAAATAAATATATATATATATATATATATATATATATATATATACACATACATACATACTAGATTCAATGTTAAATTAATATTCAATGTTCATTCCTTACTAGATTAAAATATTTTACATACATACATACATATATATGTACATACATACATACTAGATTCAATGTTAAATTAATATTCAATGTTCATTCCTTACTAGATTAAAATATTTTACATACATACATACATACTAGATTCAATGTTAAATTAATATTCAATGTTCATTCCTTACTAGATTAAAATATTTTACATACATATATATGTACATACGTACATACTAGATTCAATGTTAAATTAATATTCAATGTTCATTCCTTACTAGATTAAAATATTTTACATACATTATGTAAAATATTTTAATCTAGTAAGGAATGAACATTGAATATTAATTTAACATTGAATCTAGTATGTACGTATGTACATATATATGTATGTAAAATATTTTAATCTAGTAAGGAATGAACATTGAATATTAATTTAACATTACCGACTCACCTGCATCGCCGGACACGTAAACAGTTTACCCCGGTGGGCGTCGGGGGGGTTTGTAGGTACTCCGTCAAGTCCAAATTGGTGGCGGCTCAGGCTGAGTTCCCCTCCGGCTTCACAAAAAAAAAATATATATATATATATATATATTAATTTAACATTGAATCTAGTATATATATATATATATATATATACATATATATATATATTTATTTTTTATTTTTTATTTTTTTTCTGAGCCGGATTTTACTGGATTTTTTCTGAACCTTTTCAAGAATTCCACATTTTCGCATTTTTTTGGCCTCCCGAACGCATTCGGATTTCCGAACCTGGTAACTATGCATTATAGTAACTATTCTAACATGTTATACAAGAGAGTATGTAGTGTCATATAGAATCCCTTGAAACAGTGAATCAAGGCGTCTTTTATCTTTAGTACCCGAACCAATTGTAGACTTCTTCGTCAAACAAAACCTGCATATATGGTACTACCCATATTGGAAGGTTGAAATTCCTTGTCTCTCCAATGAATCTATAGCATATCAAATCTTGGAGACTCTTAGAGTGCATCATTTTTCAAAAGCACAATATGGTTGCCTTGGTTCTTCTACATTGATCAAGCTTCTTCCAACCTTTTTGGGTCCTCCTCATGGGCATCCCTACCACCTTCCTCCTAGGTGTCATCCTAGACCTCCTTTGGGACAATGTCTTCAAAAATTTTCTCAATGAAATATTTATTTTCTGCTCTAGTTACTTTTTTGTTTTCCACCTTAGTCATGATACATGGACTATAGTCCCAACACCCTCTGGAAGTCTTTAGGCTCAAAGCACACCTCCACATGCTGGACTATCAACCAAAAAGTTCCCATACTTGGGTTGAATTGTCTAAACATTTCCCTCAAAGCCTCCTTATGGAAGGCACTCTTTTTATCATATAGGCATTTTAGCCATGTGACAAACACAGGATGCCTTCAACTTCTTCGATATGATGTGCCCTAGGTTTTCCCTCCACCAGTGATAAATTCAGTTTCAAGAGGGGAGATAGAATTGCATCTCCTACGAGGGTGCTTTTGTTTTTTTCCTTCTCCTCCAGGTTGGCCTCTTTTTCTTTGGTTTGAAGCTGATTTCCTATTCATGGCAGTGTCATTTGCCTCGTCTTCTCTTCCAAGCAATCACGAATAATTACAAATATCATTGGGATGTAAACACCCCCCGAAATGCTGCTCACAAGTACTATTCCTTCGTAGTACAATGCTCAATCTCAACTTCAACTTAGTTATACTTGCTTCTTGAATTTTTTTTGAGGAGCCAAAGTCCTCAATATATACCGGTGACACAAATGATGATTGGGTTCCTTTGTTGTTGGACATAGTCATTGAGGTCTGAAGAATTGTCATTGATGTCAAAGGCAGCATGTGCTATCATGCATTAATAACAAAGGTGTTGAGCTGCACAAACCAGGTGTAGAGTTCTCAAGAAGTTGAATGTGCATCTTGACTTCCAAGAGTAGTCATATGAATGCCTTTGCTAGCTTGTTGAATATGGCTGGGTACACAGTTTGTTGGTGACTACGTCTGCATACATGGCATGATCTGGAGGAAACAATCACACCAGGGTACTCAGGTTTGCGCCTACTCTTGGTGGTCTAAGTTCTAATGCATAAGGTTGTGTGTGCAAATGTTTCCACACTTAGTCGATTTTACAAGCTTGGTCTATTCTTTCGGAAAAGTGTCTTGGTCAATTCAAGCTTGATCTATTCTTTCAGAAATATTGGTTAAGCCAATCCTTTTGGAACAATTGTTCCAAACAAAAGATCTGAAGAAAGTGCTCTCTTTCGGAGAAAATGCCTCGCTAAATTCTTTCGAAAAAATGGTTAAGTTCTCATTGGACAAAAAGTCCTAAGGAAATAGGTCCCAAACAAAGCTTCCGAAGTGGACCTTTCTAGAAAAGCCTAAGGGTATGTAGACGCTTGCAAAAATGCCGAAGGGTAGTTTGCAAAAGGCTGGAGGGTATGTGGACATTTCCAGAAATGCCGAAGGGTATTTTGCAAAAGGCCAAAGGGTATGTGGAGGTTTTCGAAAATGCCGAAGGATACTTTACAAAAAACCCGAAGGGTATGTGTCCTAAATAAAAGTGCCGAAAGATATGAGCGAAGTGTTGAAAGGCACTCAGACAAAAAGCCTGCAGAAATTGTCCTAAAGGGCACTTGGACAAACAGCCCGCAGAAATTGTCCCGAAGGGCACTCGGACAAAAAACCCGCAAAAATTAGCCCAAAGAGCCCTTGACAAAAAACCCACAACATTTTGTTTGAAGAATAGTTCGAAGAGATAGTGGACACTTGCAAAAACCCGAAGGGTAGTTCGAATGAAGGGAAAGGGCACTTGAGAATTTGCCGAAGGACAATTGCGAAGGATACAAGGGCCATTACAAAGCTTCTGAAGGATCACTTGGATTGTTTCAAGAAGAATCTAGGGCAAGTGGACGCTTAAAAGGTTTCCGAAGGATATTTAGGCTGAAGTATAAGACACTTGCAATATTGCCAAAGGATCAAGGCGAGATTAAAGATCGAGCATACCAAATATAATCGAAAGGAGCGAAAGCGAACCAATCATATAGAAAATATCGAGATGCGAGAAAGAGACGTTTAATGCAAGAGAGATCGACTGTTATGTTTCAAAAGTGAAAATATCTGACGGTTCAAGATAGATAGTGAATGGCACCAATGACAAGATGAATAATCCTCGTTTAAAAACATGACCAGACAAGCAGTGAGCTCAAAAAGTCTACACATAGCCCGAGATTGATCGATCCAACCGATCAATCATGGATTAAGGAAACGGTGCAGTAATGCCCTGAATCCGGCAGTTGCCAAACATAGTAAAGAGACTTGACCATTGCAATGTGATGCATGAACCGAGACACGGGAAAACGCATAAGTCAAAATCGTTTTTAATGAGAACCAATTAAGAGCAGCTAAAGTGTGAATGCAATTGGAGACATGAAACCCTAAGTTTCAACGTATATACACGACTTCAAAAACATTATTGTTGTTGCTGCTGCCATTGCAATTTTAAGAGAGTCAAACGTTGTCATTTTGCGATTGCTCAGACTATCATTGAACCTAAGCATGTGAACAATACGAAGTGTGTCTAATAGAATAGACAGACACAGACCATGATAGCATAGAGAGAGGTATAGAGGCAAGAAGAGGATGTTGATGTGTCAAACAAAGAATATATAAAAGATACAAAGGAAGAGAGGCCAAAGCAGCTAGTGTAAATGGATTGTGTCAAACAAGAAATATAAACACATAGAACCAATAAGGCATAGAAGAAAAGAAAAGGTTGTCTATCCAAACGAATACAGATAGAGTAAAAGGCAGAAAAAGGGAATGAAGTGTGTCTAAACAGAATATATCCAGACATATGCAGACACAGAGTAAAAGTCAGAGGAACAGAGATTGAGCAAACAGATACACAGAGAATGTGCAGATTTTGAGCAGAGAAGGAGAATAGGCATACACAGAATAAGCCAAGAGTGAGCAGTTACAGAGTAGACTTGTAACAAAGAAACTGAACTAGATTCATTTGTGAAGCTGTCTTGTATATTGGAGTTGTAGCTCCATAGTTCTTATTGGTAGGTGCCTTTCAGAAAAACTGAGTTGGTGCTCAATTAGGGGATTAGTGTCTCCTAAGAATAGGTGTCCTTGAATGTAACTAGTGTGATTTTGCCAGTGAGGTGATTTAACTATGAGGCTGGATTAAAACAGTAGATTCTAGCAGCTATTCTCACCGTGGTTTTTCCCTTTGGATTTTCCACATATAAATCTGGTGCAACGTGCTTTTGTGTGTGTGTGCTCTCTACATTTTTTTTTTGATATGCATATGAATTGATATCTCCTCTAAAAGTTTTAATCAACTAGTTTTAGCTCATCTACTGTTTCACCCCCCTCTCAGTAGATAGTTGTGTTCAACATTTGCTCTCCCAATCGCTATTTCTTCCTTTCCTTCTTTTCGACTTCAATTTTCTACAAAATTACTCTGTCCAACTATTAATTATGTGTCTTGTCGAACTTGGATTAATTCTTTTTCCTCCTAGATTGCTCTGTCACGGGTGGTCACGTCAAGGACGAACTTTGATTTGTTTAGGATGGATTCATCCAATTCCCGAGTTTAGACAACCCTATTTCCATTTTGGATGGACTTGTTTTGGGCTTCAACAACCTTGCCATGATCTTGGACAAGTCGATGCTAGGCTCCAATGGCTTGACTAGGTGTGAGGGGAGGTTAGACGAATGTGAGAAGTGAGACGAGTGGGTAGTGTGTTGAGATAGGTGGGTAGGAAGCTAGGACAGATGAGTGGAAAGCTAGGATGTGTGGGTTGGGTGTTTGGATGGTTGGGTGGTGTAGGATGGTGTCATATGGTTTGAGGGAGTGGATGTAACAAGTAGGGAGTGTTGTCAACCTGGAGTTGCGCCCTGAATCGAAGACGTGCGTGAAATGGCCAGTCCTCTATCCGGCTGAAACAATGGGATCTTCTCACGAAGGTGGGTGCCTCAACGATGAGAAGAACCTCCAGAGAAGGCTGGTTCCTGTATGATGTATCAATGAGGATCTCTACTCTATGCTATGGACTACCGTGGAAAAGGGAGAAGGAAACTTAAAGGGGAAATCCTACCTAAAAGGAGGTGATACACCAGAATTTTTGATCCACTCAACTTGGAACCTTGAACACTGAACAAACAAGGGAAAAGGAAGACCTTAGATTTCAATCAATCACTTATGCATAAATATTTCATGAAGAGGTTCGATCTAATGACCCAAAACATGAGGAAAAACGATGGAGAGAGGTCTGATAAAAGACACTTTGCAGCGACCTAACGTCTGCTTATAGCTACAGCAAAAGACAAAGAACACTTTAACATGACCTGCATAAGGATAATCTAGCAACTAGGTATGAACCAGAATTTGGGAAGGGAGAGAAATATACCACTTATGCAAATTGTTGAATGAAATATACACTATGCCAACACTTGAAATCTGAAAGTGCAGTCTTATTGATCGAAAAGGTTACACAATTCACCAATGGCAGAGTCTAGTCTAACCAAAAGAGAGATTGGTTTAACTCGATTTTCTGCCTTTCAGAAGCCTCCATCTTTTCCAATGCAAGAATACATAGTCCATTTATCTCTTCTGAATCATTGGACACATTTCGAAATAGACCATTCACTTTCTCATACTGAGAGTTAGAACAAACCTTTCCTGCATATGCTAGTATTTTGAGCTCTATCTCATTCATTTTTTCTTGAAGGCAATACTGCTCATATGCAACATCATAGCTATATGGGAAAGATGAAATCCAGTCCCAAGACTGATATGGCTCACAAGGAAGGTAAGATTCACGCTCTTGATAATAAAGATCAAGAGAAACTTGATAAAGCTGATTAGGCTCATAGATATCATGACCGGGCTGGTATGATCCATCATTGGGCTGATAAGGAAATATAGCATAGGAATTCTCTTCATACACAGCCATCAAAATTCATTCGCGATAATACAATAAAAATAGACTTAATGGAAACTGTCCTGAACTATTAGAAGCAATTGCTTGAGCTTGGAATCACCAAATACTTCTTGAAGAACACTACTACAACTGCAATTTCATCAAGACCAGCGAAAATAGATCCCACAAGGCATGCCAAAAACTATTGTCAACCTAGAGCTGCGCCCTGAATCGAAGACGTGCATGAAATGGCCAGTCCTCTATCCATCTGAAACAATGGGATCTTCTCACGAGGGTGGGTGCCTCAACTGTAAGAAGAACCTCCAGAGAAGGCTGGTTCCTGTATGATGTATCAATGAGGATCTCTACTCTATGCTGCGGACTACCGTGGAAAAGGGAGAAGAAAACTTAAAGGGGAAATCCTACCTAAAAGGGGGTGATACACCAGAATTTTTGATCCACTCAACTTGGAACTTTGAACACTGAACAAACAAGGGAAAAGGAAGACCTTAGATTTCAATCAATCACTTATGCATAAATATTTCATGAAGAGGTTCGATCCAATGACCCAAAACATGAAGGAAAACGATGGAAAGAGGTCTGATAAAAGACACTTTGCAGCCACCTAACGTCCACTTATAGCTTCAGCAAAAGACAAACAACACTTTAACATGGCCTGCATAAGGATAATCTAGCAACTAGGTATGAACCAGAATTCGGAAAGGGAGAGAAATCTACCACTTATGCAAATTGCTAGATGAAATATACACTATGCCAACACTTGAAATCTGAAAGTACAGTCCTTTTATTGATTGAAGAGGTTACACAACTCACCAATGGCAAAGTCTGGTCTAACCAAGAGAGATTAGATGATTTTTAATCAAGGCTGAAAGCCATTATATAGAGAATTACAAGAGGCCAAAGATTGGCGTTGAAAATTGAAGAGAAGGATTTACTTAGGTTAACTCAAGGCTGACTTGGCCTTTCAATTAAATATATTTCCTTTTTTGTCTTTGCATGAAGCTTCTTGCGCTTGGGGAAGTGAACTTGTCTTTGTTTTGAACCGCCCACCTCTCCTTGCATGGAGATCCACGCCAATGTTAATTTTAGAACTCTACGTGAGCTGCTTGATGCCGAATTGGAACGTTGGAAAGGCTGAGTTGGTCGTTTGATAAGCTGAGTTGGTCGAGGAGATCATCCTCCCTCGCATGGAAAGCTCCTAGTGGATGCGGCGTTTAGCAATTAATCAACTCTAAATCTGGTACAGTCAACTCGACATTCGAATTTGGAACTTCGGTTGATGCTAGGTTGGACCCTCAGATGCATGAGTTGATCCGGAGACAAGCAGGACTTCAATAACCAGTCAACTGAAGCTTTGACCGGTGTTCGAAAATAGCTCCTGCTTGCATGTATTTTACCCTATTCTAGTCTGCCTTTTCGTGTCTATTTCTGGCGGGATTCTATGTTTGGCGTATTAGTCTATATTTCCTCCAAGATGCTGACAACTTTTTTGAAGCTTTGGATTTCCTTTGGAATATATGTTTGTCCTTGAATTTCCTGCGGCATTTCTTTCTTTCGGCTTTATTCTCCGAAGTATTTCTTCGGACAAAAGTCCGAAGGATACTTTTCTTCTCTTTTCCCTTTGCTCGGGCTTTTGTCTTAGTCGGGTTTTTTGTTAAGCCATTTTCCCACGGACAAAATGTCCGCAAGAATCATCTTGGTCTTTTCCTTTGTTCTTCGGACTTGGCTGTATTTTCTTCGGGTTTTTCCCGCGGCCCTTTCTCCAAATTTCTTCGGACTTTTTGTCCGAAGGAAATCCTTCGGACAAAAATCCCAATGGAATACTTTGTTCTTTGTCGTCGGCATTTCAACTTTTCCGAATCCTTCGGACTTTTGCCATCAGCTTTTACACGGGCCTCTTCCGATGTTTTTCAAATTCCTTCAGACTTTTTGTCCGAAAGATATCCTTCGGACAAAATGTCCGAAGAAATCTTTGTGCCTTTGTTCTTCAAAATGTGCCCTTTGGAAAAGTCACCACAATCGTCTCGCCGATCAAGTGCCCTCCGCAAGGGCTAGTTGCTCGTGTCTGTGCCTTTTTCGGAAGAATTGTAGGGCACCCAGGCTTTTTGCAAAGGTCCCAAATTCGTTTCTGTACCTTCTCGAAGGGTAGGTGCCCTTTGGGATTGTTGGAAATGACCCCTTCCGAAGGGTACCCTGCCCTTCGGGATTCTTCTAATGGACTCTTTCTTTCAGCCTCTTCTATTTTTTCTTCGGAAAGATTGCAATTGGTCTCTTGGCCGATAAAATGACCCTTCGGCAAATGAATGAACCCTTCAGCATCCTTGGAAGTTTTGACCCTTCAGGAAAGTTGCAGTCCTCCTCTCCTTATGATCCTTTGGGCTTTAAACAAGTGTCGTTTCCTTCAGACCAACAGGCCGAAGCAATTGAATCTTTAGCTAGTGACCCTTCGGACAAAAGTCCGAAGGATTCAAACCCTTTAGAATTTGCCCCTTCAACTACTTGAATAAATCTGTTCTTTCCTTTGGGGAAAATTTGTCAACAGGGAGTAGTCTAGGTCATGTAGGATGGGGAGGGATTAACATTTGATGTGCAAGTGAGGTTTGGACATGAGAAAGGTGTTAGAGGTACAATCACTGAGAGGGGGGGAAACTAACCATTGCAATGAACACAGAAGATCAAGCAAGATCAAGCACATAACACATGACATATGTGGAAAACCCTCTTGTGGGAGAAAACCCACTGGAACCTACAATTGGACTATTGTCCTATAACAACAAGAACCACATTTTGTGAAACACCCATCCCACAAGGAGCTACAACCCCTATCTAGCTGAGCACCCACACAACTAGACTTTTGCAAGCTTCACCTTGCAAGGAGGAACCAACCCCCTAGGCAACCAAGCACCCACTCAGCTACCTTGAAACTCAGATCACCTTGAACACCTGTTGCTACTCTTCAACTGATGATGACCTCCTTTGTTTGCACTCTTTCCCCTTTAGACTCACTCAATCAGCACTTTAGGCCTTTTCACTCAAATAGCCTCTTTTAAACTCATTAGGTCTATTGACCTATGTATTCACCTACAGCACCTTATCAAACAAACATACTCAGATATCCTTCTGCCTCTAATGGCCCTCAATGACCTACTACAGCTCCTCAAATGAGCTCTTTCCTTCGCTTGTCAACTCTAGAAACCATCACCTTTGATATTACTCTTTATAGAGTCTTCATGATTTCCATTTTCTTGGTCGGCCATAAGACTTGCCTTAACCTTTAACGCTTCTATCACACTAAGACATAGCTCAATACCACTCTCATAGGTCGACCATAACATCCATGGGTCACTCTTAAGCAGCTACACCTTTCAATTAGGCCTTAGTAGCGCCCTTATAGGTCTCATGGAGACCTATTCACCCCTTTAGCACTTCACCGAGCAAATAAGTAACACAAGACCACTTCCAAATGCATAGGTCCACTCCACATAACCCCTAAGACACCTTCAAGTGATTACATTCATCCCTACTCACCTCTGCATATGCAGAACCTACTCAAACATTAGCCTTGTACACAAGAACATCATGAACAAACAAACAATCAACTTCTAAGCATTTGTTCATATTGAAGATGGATTGGTGAAACCTCCAAAATCCATACAGATGGTCCTCATGGAGTCTACAACACTCTCCAATAGTCAATTCACCTTGAAACATCAAAACACCATCAATACAAACACAAACATCCTTCTCGGGTCACTTGCAGAAGATGGTCAAACCCTCACTCAACTTTGAACTGCAATAAATGTTGATGTATGACCAGTCAAACCTTCTAGTCAACTTCTCTAGATAGCCCTTGGAGTCCTTTACAACTTTGTTTTTTATACCACCTTCAAATTCATCCCACATCAAAATATATAAGCAAAACAATAAACACCGGTTTTCCTTTGTTAAATTGAAAATTCAAATTTCAATGGTCACTTTTTAATACAAAAGCTATAGACATGTGTCTTCATCTCGTGCGCCCTGGAAACTTGATCAAATTCGCTTCATCGACCTCCTCGAGAGTCTCCTAGCCTTGACTTTGTGCTCGTCGTTAATCTTTGATACGGGCTTTCGAGATTGTGACACTTGGCAGCCCCGCATGCCTTTTGTGTACCTTGTTGTCAGTCTCCATTCAATTAACGCTCTTATGCCACACGGTGGCCTTGCATGCAATTTGGGCTTATTGACTCGATTTGCACCATCGATCTCCATCTGCACGATTGAACGTGCGTCGTCGATCTTTGATTTGCATGATGAAACACTCACCATTGATCTGTTGCCAATTCACTGTGATTCTGACACATGGCACCATCACATTCAATCTCAGAATCCTTTGACCTATTAAATTTGTGCTCGCCTTTAGATCTCCATCTGCATGATTGAACGCAATCAATCTTTGATTTGCATGATGAAATGCTAGCCACTGATCTTTGATATTGCAAATTTGGCTAAGTATGAAAACTAGTGAAATTTACCTGAGAGACCAACTTTGCACTGCCATAACTTTTGTTATACATCATGTCAAGACCTAAAACTTGGACCACATGATCTCCTCTCATAGGGGAATCCATCCAAATACCAAACTGCTCCTGAGACCCTCACACATGTGAATGTTGATGTCATCAATCTGCTTACTCAGACTTAACTGCCAAGATGACTAGGAGAACCTAGACATTCATATGACTACTCTAATGAATTCCTTTCACTTCCACAAGCACTCCAAGCACTCATAACACCTCATGGGGTCTCTGCAACACGACTACACCATCAATAACATCCATCAACCTACCTATCCAAGGACATACTGAAGAACCATGCAAGAACATTGAAACACACTAAGGCACACTTTGTCATTGTCTTGCTAACACACATGACACCTCATCAACACCCTTGGCCACCTTGGAGACATCACTGACAACATTCCAACAATCTCCCCCTTTGTCATTGATATCAACACCAATCACAAAGCTTATGCTCAAACTCTTTCTCTCTTTTCAAACACTTTCTCCCCCTTTGACACAATGGCAAAGTGGGCTCTTCTTATGACCCTGCAAACCTAAAAAGGATTTCAAGACCAAAAACAAGAAAGGACCACCACTGAGAGATGATACAAACTCCCCCTAACACTGTGCATACCACTTCTTACCTTGAGCTTCTCAAACATGCTTCAAACACAACACTCTTCTTGACCATACACAGCGCTATGAAGACAAAACACACATGAACACCAAAAACTGCTTGAACTCGCCTTGAAAACATTACAAGGGACTCCCTCTAAGTCATCTGAGCTTAGGCACCCCTTGAGCACCTTCAGACCACCACAAACCATGATGAAACAACACAATTGTCTTCATACCTTCTCTAATACACACTCAGAACTCTGATATGAAAACTCGGAACTACAGCATCTTCAGATCTCTGAACCTTCTTATAACCTTTATAATATGGCAACACACCTCACTATGACCTTATGAGGTTATTAAAACATCAAGATACCATTACAATTCATGATACTACCTTCAAGAAACACTACAACAATCTTCATTAGGTTTACAAGCTTCTTAAGATGCTACAACAAATACTCATTTACAAAACTTCTGAAAACTCTTACAAGGTACTTACATTATGGCAACTTGCTCCATTGAAACAACTTCAAGCCTTGAAACAAAAGGACAACAACTCTCTCCTTGAATAACACAAGCCTTGTAGACAAAACTTCATTTCTCATGAGCCACTAATCTGATCTTGCATCTTAGAACATCTTCATACTATGGAACAACAGGACAAGCAATTCTCTCTTTACAAGAAACATACATTGTTTGAATACACCACACTCATGCATGCACTGCCAACTTCATACCAATCTCTGAACTTCTGAAACTATGCTCCAGGAACTTTCAAGGCTGTACACCAGATCAAGCTACTGTTGTCAACCTGGAGCTGCGCCCTGAATCGAAAACGTGCATGAAATGGCCAGTCCTCTATCCGGCTGAGACAATGGGATCTTCTCATGAGGGTGGGTGCCTCAATGGTGAGAAAAACCTCCAGAGAAGGCTGGTTCCTGTATGATGTATCGATGAGGATCTCTACTCTATGTTGCGGACTACCATGGAAAAGGGAGAAGGAAACTTAAAGGGGAAATCCTACCTAAAAGGGGGTGATACACCAGAAGTTTGATCCACTCAACTTGGAATCTTGAACACTGAACGAACAAGGGAAAAGGAAGACCTTAGATTTCAATCAATCACTTATGCATAAATATTTCATGAAGAGGTTCGATCCAATGACCAGAACCTGAGGGAAAACGATAGAGAGAGGTCCGATACAAGACACTTTGCAGCCACCTAACATCCACTTACAGCTTCAGCAAAAGACATAAAGAACACTTTAACATGACCTGCATAAGGAAAATCTAGCAACTAGGTATGAACTAGAATTTGGGATGGGAGAGAAATCTACCACTTATGCAAATTGCTGAATGAAATATACACTATGCCAACACTTGAAATCTGAAAGTACAGTCCTATTGATCGAAGAGGTTACACAACTCACCAATGGCAGAGTCTGGTCTAACCAAGAAAGAAATTGGATTTTTAATCAACGTTGAGAGCCATTATATAGAGAATTACAAGAGCCAAAGATTGGCATTAAAAATTTGAAGAGAAGGATTCACTTAGGTTAACTCAAGGCTGTCTTGGCCTTTCAATAAAATATGTTTTCTTTTGTCTTTGCATGAAGCTTCTTGCGCTTGAGGAAGTGAACTTGTCTTTGTTATGAACCGCCCACCTCTCTTTGCATGGAAGTCCACGCCAATGTTAATTTTAGAACTCTACGTGAGCTGCCTAATGCCGAATTGGAACGTTTGAAAGGCTGAGTTGGCCGTTTGATACGCTGAGTTGGACGAAGAGATCATTCTCCCTCGCATGGAAAGATCCTAGTGGATGCGGCGTTTAACAATTAATCAACTCTAAATCTGGTACAATCAACTCGACATTCGAATTTGGAACTTCGGTTGATGCTGAGTTGGACCCTCGAATGCGTGAGATAATCTGGAGATGAGCAGGGCTTCAATAACCAGTCAACTGAAGCTTTGACTGGTATTCGAAAATAGCTCCCGCTTGCATGTATTTTACCCTGTTCTGGGTCTATTTCTGGTGGGATTCTATATTTGGATGTATTTTTATAATTATATCCGGTCTATATTTTCTCCATTGGGCTTTGCTTTCGAAATTCTGGCTTTACCCCTGTTTCAATGGTTACTTCCCTCGGTCAGAATTTGACGGCTAACGGCGCGTC
Source organism: Torreya grandis (assembly GCA_037957365.1). Classification (NCBI taxonomy): domain Eukaryota; kingdom Viridiplantae; phylum Streptophyta; class Pinopsida; order Cupressales; family Taxaceae; genus Torreya; species Torreya grandis. The sequence continues at coordinate 2,773,376 of JARHVA010000097.1, forward strand.
ACCCTTTGGCATTTATTCCTTCGGGATTCTCTTATTTCCTCTTTTGCACAATCCAAAAACTATTACTTTTGGGTGTCTCGGCTTAATTCCTTCGGATTTTATTGAAGAGGCCTTGTCCGAATTCCTTCGGATTTTTGTCTCGTCATTTTCCCGCGGACAAAATGTCCACAAGAATTATCTCGATCTCTTCCTCTGTCCTTCGAAATTCTTATTTTCTTCGGGTTTTTTTGCGGCCTTTCTCCGAATTTCTTCGGACTTTTTGTCCGAAGGAATTCCTTCGGACAAAAAGTCCGAAGGTTTCCTTCTGCTTTGCCTTTGTTAAATTCAACTTCTCCGAAGCCCCTTTTGTCTTTTGCCGTCAACATTTTGTCTTTGGTCTTCTTTCCTGCGTCTTCCGAATTTCTTCGGACTTTTTGTCCGAAGGTCTCCTTTGTGCCTTTGCTCTACACCCTTCGAAATGTGCCCTTCGGGAAGATTACCGTGGTCCTGTCGCCGACCAAGTGCCCTCCGAAAGGGCTCGTTCACTTTATGTTTCTAAAGACGCAAACAATTCACCCTGAGGACAATTTCAAAAAGCCCGGGTGCCCTTCAAAAAGCCCGAAGGGCAACTACCCTTGCGGAGGGCACTCAGGCGGTGAGAGGACCTTTCATTTTTCCCGAAGGGTCATTTTCAAAAACCCCAAAGGGTATGTGCCCTTGCGGGGGACACTTCAAGCACGAAGAAGATCTTGGCAAAAGTTCCAAAGGACAAAATCAATTTTTCCGAAGGACTCCTGCCCTTGCGGAGGGCACTTGGTCATTGGCAAGACCCTTTCAAAAGTTCTGAAAGGCACTTTTGAGGACGAATAGCCCTTGCGGAGGGCACTATGCAGCAAAGTGGGCCTTTTCCATTCTTTCGAAGGGCACTTCTGGAAGAACCTTACCCTTGCGGAAGGCACCCAAGTGACTAAAAGGACCAAATCAAGAAGCCCAAAGGGCATTTTTGGGAAGCAAAAGCCCTTGCGGAGGGCACCTTCATAGTGTCAAGACATTTTGAAAATTCCCGAAGGGCATGTCAAAGATAGCCAAAGGAGACGAATTCCTTCGAACTTTTTGTCCGTAGGAATTTAGAAAAAGACCCGACGGAGGATATACCCGGGGAAAAGCCCGATAGAAATAAAACAAAGGCACAAGGAAACGAATTCTTTCGGACAAAAAGTCCAAAGGAATTCGGGAGGGACAAAAAGCCCGATAGAAAAGACAAGGCCAAGAGCAAGGAACAAAAGCCCGACGGCTAAAGCGTGAACAAAGCCAAGACAGAGAAGAGTCCATGAACAGAAAAGCCGCTCGAAAGCAAAGACAAACGCAGAGAATAGAATCCATGGGAAAAGATGACCCGAAGAATCAAACCACAAATCTTAGACGCAAACACCCGACGAAAATACAAGATGAACATGCACATGAACAATGGCATAAGGAAAAATTCATGGAAAAGACAAATACAAATGTTGAACATGCCCAATAGTCTGAGAATACAAGAGCATGCAACAGCCATGAACAAGAATACACACGTCCAGATTTGACCGTTCTAACACGTCACCTTCAGTTCTTAAACAGAGACTCACTTTGCATGAGGACTCAAGTAGTGGAACAGTGGAAAGCTTAAACAAAATAAATTCCATGCATGCACTCTCATTTGTCTCAAAGCTTGAAATGTTCCGGCGGTTCAAGCGTAATTCTTAATTTGGCATTTGCATTGATTTCATGCAAAGGGGAGACTTTCAAACGTTCCAACAGTTCGAGTGGATTTGACTACTCTTGTTTTGAAGTTGACTGGTTTTCAAGTCAAGACATCTATTCGTAGATTTCATGCATCCAAAGCTTGTCTTCTTTTTTCAACGCAAGGAATTTTCATACAAAACAAAATAGACTTTTGTAAACGCTGAGTTAGTTTGAGTTTACTCCCTCTCTATTTTTCAACGCCAATCTCTTGGCTTTTTGTAATTTTCTATATTAATAGTTTTTCAGCCTTGTAAAAAGGATCCCTCTTTTGGCAAGCAATCTTCTACCAAAGTTCGTGTTGTAACCTTTTTTCAGAATCAATAAAAAGAGGACTGTGTTTTTTCAATTTCCAACAGCCGGTATAGTGTACTATTGTTATAGATTTGCCTAAGTGATAGATTTTCTTTCTTCTTTGTCAAATCTAGATTCATACCTAGTTACTAGTTGGTCATTTATGCTAGCCACGTTCTATGTTTGAATGTCTTTTGTTGAGTTTACAGTGGATATTAGTGGCTGTTTAGTGCCTTTCGTCAGGCCTATTTCTACTTTTCCCTCAAGCTTAGATCATTAGACAGAACCTTTTCGTGAAATACTTATATGTATTGACTAATCGGAGTTGAAGTTCTGCCTCTTCCTTGTCTGAATCAGTGTTCTCAGAAGCCCGATTTGAGTGGATCAAGCAAATTAGGTGTATGACCGTTTTTAGCTAGGATTTTCTTTCAAGTTCTTTCTCCCTTTTTCCCCAAGTAGTTTGTAGCGTAGAAGTTGAGATCTTCATTGATACATCTTACAAGAACTAGCCTTCTCTGAAGGTTCTTTTCACCATTGAAGCACCCACCCTCGTGAAAAGATCCCATTGTTTCAACTAGAGCAAGGATTAGCCATTTGAGCATGTCTTCGATTCAAGGTGCAACTCCAGGTTAACAACAGGTGGAACGTACTTCTAATTTTAGAAAGTCCAAAATTACACTTATCTCCCATTTTCTGTGAATTACTTCTCTTGTATTTGTTTCCCTTTTCCTCTCCACCTAAAAATGTGTTAGGATGTGCCCTTATTATGACACGTGATACACTGGGTTCCTTTCCCAACATTTCTTCATACTAGTTCCATGAATAATACTTGCAAATTCCGGCGCAAACTTTGGCTTGTCCCATCCAGTTGACTCTTTTCTTTAACAATTCCCTTTGCATCGGTAATGGTATTAGGGGGGGTTTGCACCTTGTATATAGTTTACACTTATAACCATTAACTGCATCTCCAACTTCCTCACCATTGAGTTTCTCAAGAACAACTGCCCAGTTGCCCTGTACCTTATGTATTATGAATGGTCCCAGCCACATCATTTTGAATTTTTTCAACCTTTTTTCCCTTCGACCATTAAATTTTTAGGACCAACATTCTAGAGTTTAAATTCATTTTCCTCAATTTTTTAGTGTAGATGCTTTCTCCACTTCTAGGCAACTTCAATGACCTATTGAGCATTCATCCTCTTCTTGTCCATTTGCACAATTTGACTAGTCTCACAATTAGGCTTTGTTGATTTCCTAGCCTATTCTCTAAGGGTATTCTTAGACTCAAAACCATGAATTCCGTTGGAACAACAACCTCCTATGCATGCATCATTTGGAACGGTGTGTGTCTCAATGTAACTTTCTACCTCATCTAGTATGCCCATATACCACTAGAAATCACTCCTCTCAATCATTACACTCTATCCTACAGGACTTCTATATGACTGAGATCAGTGATTTGTTTGTAGCCTTTGTTTGGCCATTGATCTCAAATAATAAGGGCTTGATAGGGATTAAAATATCATAAACTCCTTGATCAAGAACTGGATTTGATTTAAAAAGTGTCCTCCATGGTTCACTTGTTAAGTATCCTAGAACTCGCAATTATTTGCTCATATAATAATTTGGTTGTGCTTGTTGCAGAGTTATTTGGCAAAGCTCTTGCTTCTAGCTACTTTGTTAAGTGCTTTATTGCCACACCGATGCATTTACGTCCCAAACAAATCATATTTTTTAAAGACCAGATAAAATCCATGCGCCACCTCTCGAACAATTCCAGCAATTGTATGGGCTATAGAAGCATGAAGTCTCTCTTCAAGGGTTGACCCATTCTCTAGCAAGTATCACATCCAACTACCCATTCCGTTGCATCTCACAATAGGGTAAGTAGGCCACCAAAGACCTACAAGGAGAACTTCCCTCAAAGTCATATCCCTAAGTAATCCTTCATGTGCCTCTTAGGAATTTGTTTATTTCCTCTCAGAGTACACATCTCCAGAGCAAATGGTCGGGACCCATCTTGTAAAGGAGTATGTGTATCAATTGGAATGATTTCAACTTAGCCAGGACCCATTTAGTACAAGAGCCCAAGTATCAAATGGAATGATTTCAACATAGCCAATATTTTCTTCTGCTCCATCTTACTCATATCCTTTGAGAAGCTACATGTCGAGCAAAAGTTCCCTATGTTTTCATACCACGAGGAAAGTATCACAATGTGGAATAGTTGTGCATCTATAAACTCATTCCATACCCTATCGGGTGGCTCACCCAACCTTAATATCGATAGTTATATTGCCATAACATGGTGCTTCCCTGGACTCACAATTATTTTGAATGTAAACTCTGGGAGTAGAAGCAAACATCTACACACCCTTAAATTATCAGCTTATTCACCAATTACATCAATGCTTGGCGATCAACATAGAACACACGAGGATTTTTTATGGGGTAATGCCTAAATTTTTGGACAGCATCTACCATCCCAAATGCTTATGTCTCGATCGTGCTATAATTTATCTTTGCCTTAGGCATTAATCTAGTCGTGAAGTACACCAGATGGTCAAGCTGGTGATCACCTTCTTACACCAGTGTACACCCAATTGCAAATTACAATGCGGCCACATGAATATGGAATTCTTCGTCCCAATCTAGGTACGCCAAGATAAGCACAATTATCAGTCATAGTTTTAACTCTTCAAAAGCCTTTTGTTTCTCATCTCTCCAAATGATTTGAATTCCCTTATTACAACATCTAACAAGTAGGAGACCTGCACAAAGTTCTTAATGAAAGTTCAGAAATGTGTCCTAAGAACAATTGGATTCCTCCCACATCCTACATAACCTATATCCGCTCTAGCACACTGATTTTATCTAGGTCCATCTTAAATATCCTTCAAAATTCAATGTGTCTTAATAATTTCCCAAACGCAAACATGAAATAAGATCTCTTTGGGTTCAGCACAAGTTTGGCCTAGCAAAATAGCTTCATGCATTCCTCCAAAGCTCAAAGGTGTGTCTTCTCTACCTCGTAAGTCAACTAATAATCAAGAACCCCTTAAAGTTCCCCATCATCTTCTCAGAGATGTGGAGTATGATCCTTTAGAATGTTGCTAGAGCATTACATAGCCTAAATGGCATCCGGTTGTACACATAGATACCATTCTCAATCACAAAGGTCATCTTCAACTTATCTTCCTCTGCAATAATTTTTTGAGTATACCCACTAAACCTGTCAAGGAATGAGTAGATCTAACAACCCACTACTTCCTCACAGATTGAGTTGGTAACTGGGACAAGTAAGGGTTACTTCAAGGTTACCATGTTCAAAGTTCAAAATCCACACAAAATTCAATTTGGCCCTTCTCCTTCTTTAGACTAATGACTATGGGTGATACCTAGTCACTCATGCTTACCTTGAAGATAACTCATCACCCCAACATCTTGTCTATCTTCACTTGTACCTTCATTGCTTACTTAGGATACATTCAATACAGTCTCCTCTTGACAGGCCGAGCTCTCAACACTAGATATCTTGTGTTCAAAATATTTTGATGGAACACCATTCAAATTTATATACATCTATGTGAACACATCCTTGTAGTCTAAGAAAATTCGGAAAGCAACAACTTTCAAAATTGGGTCCTAGTCATCTCCCACGTGAATCACTTGTGGGGTCTTATTGGTCCCAATGTTCACTTCCACCATCTTAGGACCAAAATACTAGATTTTTACCTTTTTCAAGAAAGAATGTGTTGGGGTATTACTCATCTTAAATTCCCCAAATTCAAACTTTGTAAAGTATGGTGAAGACTCTTGCCTTTTGGCCAAGCTTTGATCATGGTTTTTTCCTTATTCCCATCGCCCTTCTCTTTCCAGGATTTCCTTTGTGGACTTGGATGGCTACTCCCCCTCATGAAAGGCCTATGTATATACAACAAGATCGGGAAAAAAAAATCATAATCTCCCATTAGTCAATGCAACAATTCATTGTCTACACATTCTTCATCCTCAAAGCATTGTTCCAACTATGACTGTCATTTGCAGGTCTTATGACTATGTCATCAAACTAATCTTCTTCCTCTGAGTCAAATGGCATAGCCTCCTAGCTTACGGTTTGATTCTTTATGTCTTTATTGAATTTCTTACATTTTTGCTCTGTTAACACTAGTTTCTTCTTCAAGCTCAATCCCAACTTAGCCTTATGATTTATCCATCCACAACGATGCAAACGAGAATGAGGGGGTCAAATTAACGACTCCCTTACTCCCCAGACTACACACTTTCTCTCTCACAAGGGACACTTCAAACACAAAGTCTCGAACTAGAATCAACCACAAATATGCTTTATTGATAGAATGACAAAGTTATAGAGGTTTGATGTGTGTGCATGCTTTCCTACTAACTACGAAATGAAGAAGACACAACCCAATCTCAGTCTCTCATGGACTGTTACTATAGTTACCAAGTTCGAAAATATGGATCCATTCGAGAGGGCAAAAAAATCCAAAATCCAAAATTCTTGAAAAAAATCGGAAAAATCCGATCCGCGATATATACATATTTCCATAAGCATAGTTTTATAAATATGCAAAACTAACAAATACAATGAAAAACATTAATAAATAATATAAAATGTTAATATTATATGATATTTATAGTTTCTAGTATTATTTGTGTAAAAAACCTAAAAATTTAAAAAAAATTGAAAAAAAAGGGCCAACTCGGACAAACTCATCTGGGTCAGCCAAAAAATTTGGGTCCAGGCAGTTTTTGTGCAGATCCGTCTAGATTTGGTAGTGATGATTGTTGCACTCTCTATTATGGACATACATCACCTAGCAAGCTCTGAAAGTCTATTTGTCTTCTTTTCCACTTGCTCTCTCTTAGAAGCTAGACTAACTCCCCTTACCTCTTTCCCAGCTGACTCTACCTTTTGCAAAAACGGATCTGAATCTCACCTCCCTAACACTGACATCTTGCGGGCCTTTTTGAGTTCCCTATGTCTTGCAAAACGGTCCACATGTCGAAAAAATAATTTTTTGGGCAATTACTTGAGTTTTGCCTACAACGCAAGTGAAACCGCTGATTATAGCAGGTCGATAGTTACGAAACCATGTAATTGGCGTTTAAAGCAGACCAGTCATTTCGTAACCACCCCTACATTAAGCAGAGGTTTCATCATCTACCCAAAAGGAATCAATTTGGCCTTTGGTAGATAACTAAAACATGCGCACCTAATATTCCTAAGATGTTGGAGTATTGATGATGTTCCTTGGAATGGTTCTAATTGTCCTTAACACACACAACAATGACACCATTGACGACAAGTTGCACAAACACGAAAAATGCCAACCCATGTTTTTGGTTGATGCAAGAGTGCTTGTTGACCCAAATGCTCCCGTATCAGACACCTTGTGTGAATGAAATGATCCATGAGCCCCTGCTCATGAACCCTACGTGAGCTCTTCACTGACCTTCCATACTTGGCAACCTTAGATGCTCCCACCCAAGCTACATCTTCAATTGCTTTGTTCTTCCAATTGACTAAATATTCTTTATACTCCTTGTCTCTTGTCCTCCTCACAATTTTGGAATCTATCACCATCTCAATCTCTTCCCTTGCCTTCTCAGGCAACTATTGTCTCCTATCTACCATTGAAAATTTTGAATTTGTATCTTCTTCACTTGCTTGTCCCTCATGGTAAGGGTACAAATCCGCTACATTGAAGATAGGCAAGATGTCTATCTCGTCCGGTAGCTCTATCTCATAAGCATTCATTGAAAACTTTCTTACAATTTTAAAAGCCCAATCTTCTTCCATTTGAGCTTGTTATACATTCCCTTGGCGAAGCTTTCCTTCTTCAAATGAACCAGAACCAAGTCACTCACTTGGAATTCTTGTTCTCTCCTTTTTCGATATACATGATCTTTGTAATCCTTGACACTCTTCTCCAATCTCTCTTTCACTTCCCTATTCACCTTATGCATATATGCTACATAATCCTCTGTGCCAACACATCTTCTATTCGTAACAATTGTATCCCTCAACTCACTAACACCTCTAGGGCTACAACCATACACAATCTAAAAAGGACTCTTGGTTGTACTTCAATTGACTGAGTTGTTGTAAGCAAACTCAGCTTGTGCCAAAGTCATATCCCATTGTTTAGGCACGTCTCCTAGAAAGCATCTCAACAAATTTTTGAGGCTTCTATTTACCACTTATGTTTGACCATCCATTTGTGGATGATAGGGTCAACTGAAATTCAATGTAGTGCCCAACTTTCTCCTCAAAATTCTCCAAAAGTGTCCACCAAACTTTGTATCCCTATCCGAAACTATGCTCTTTAGCAAACCATGCAACCTCATTATTTCTTTGAAAAACAAATTGGCAATGTTTGTGACATTATCTTCTCACTGCAACATAGTGTGCCATCTTTAAAAATCTATCAACAACAACGAAGATAGCAGCATTACTTATTTGTTTTTTTGGCAATCGGGGAATGAAATCCATATTTATGTTCTCCCATGGCCTCTTTGGTATTGGTAAAGGCTGATACAAACCTAGATTCTGACTTTTTCCTTTAGCATGTTGGCAAACTCTACATCTCTACACAAACTTCTTCACATCCACACTCATCCTTGGCTTATCGATGCCGAAATGACCAGCTAATCCTTCACCATGCTTCTTCGTTATCAAGTTCTCCCTCATTGATCCTTGAGGTATACATAATTTTTGTCCTTTGAACAACAAACCATCCAGCAAAAAGTATTTCAGCCATCGAGTTCTATCCATGTTGGTTGGATTCTTGCATGTTTCCCGTGCATCTTGAAAATCCAAATCTTCCTCATACAACTCTCTCATGGAGTCAAGCCCGACAACTTCCACTCGCATCCCATTCAACACTAGACACCTTCTACTCAATACATCAGCAACTAACTCTATTTGACTTGCCACTTCTATGTTTCAAAACAAACGAGTAATAACTTTGAAAGAACTCAACCCATTTCATATGCTTTTGATTTATCTTACCTTGGTTGTTTACAAACTGCAATGCTTAATAATCTGTATACAACACAAACTGCTTGGGCAACAAATAATGCCTCCATTTTTTTGTAGTTTGTATCATAGCATAGAACTCTTGATCAAAAACGGAATACTTCCTCTTTTCTTCATTCATCTTCTCACTTACATAAGCAATGGGCTTACCTTTTGTTAGTTGTAAAAAGTGTCCAACACTTCAACACATGTGCCGCAGTCAACGGTATAATAGGAAAGAGTCTCTCTTCTATTAGTAGGCAAAGCTACCTTTATTCAAAAGAAAAGAAAAACACAAACCTAACATATTTACAAATATACATACTAAATTGTTTTGGGTTTTGTATGTATAGAAAAAAAAATTAATAAGGAGAGCGGATTAGAGAAAATATAAAAAGTGAATTGAGAGATAAGAAAAGAATGTGAATATGTGAGCAAACGCAGATTTCACTAGATATCACATTCATGAACTCAAACTAAATTTAATATCAATTGAGATCTTTTATTAAGAAGAGATTAAAGAGATCAATAGCATGAATAAATAAACATAGGAACATTCATCCACAACTAAGGACAAGCGCAAAGTCCTACAACAACTTAGTTTTATTGATTTCTAAAAAAACACAAAGTTCTTTACTTCTTTCCAAAAGTTCTTTCCTTGCAAAAAAATTGCAAAATTGACAACCCCTCGAGAGGCATGCCAGCGTCCAATTTATAGCAAATTCCACTCCTAATACTTCAGAAACAAATTCTAAAAAAAAAAGGTTGCACTTTTCAACGTACATGTTGACTTGGTCAAAACTGCAAAAATGTTCAAAGTCAAACACAACAGGGGGCTGCATTAAAAGTCACACCAAAATGCACATTGAGCTGCAACTCAAGGCGTCTTCTTTGGCACTTGTTCTTCATCCTCTTCTTCATCATCCACTGGAAAGATTTCTAACTACGTGGGCCGTTGTTTTTTTTCTTCATATTCCTCGAACTTCTGCAATATCTTCTCTACTTTGTCGTGATCCGGAACTTCAAAGTGATGGTAAGGAATTTCAGCCTCTACTTGTAGGTTTATCATCTATAGAGGAATTCTTTTGAATGCCTTCAAATCTTTGTCTAATCTATCAAAAGAATTCTGGAAATGTACAAATCTTTGAATAGATTTGTAACCGAATGAAGAAGTAGGGTTGGTTTCTTGATCAAGCAGTTGCTTGAATGTTTCTTGTATAGCTTATTTTTGCTGCCTATGTCATTCATTCTAAGGCAAAGCTTTTCAGTATTGTGAAGCTTTTCCAAGATTTGCAAAGGTCTTCCAGTTTTAAGACGCTCAGCCTTGCTTGCAGCTTTGCGATGCTTCTTATTTTTTGTGAAGTTCCTTGCGGCTTTGCAAATGTATTAAAGTCTATGGTCTTGTTCACAATTTTGCAAAACATTTCCTTTCTATGCAGCTCTCTCCTTTATGATGCTCTATGCAGCTTGCAAAGGTTTTATTTTTCCCTTTTTTCTATTATTTCCCACTTAGCATTAGAATCGGTAACAAAAGGAGAAGAGTACCAAATCCACCGTACGAAACCATCCACGGAGCAAAAGAAAAGGAGAGAAACCAAAGAAGAAAATGCATAACATAAGACACGACCCCATTAAATCCCAAAACAAGGAATAATACACAATAGAAGCGATATTCTAAGGAAGCCCAAAGAAAGCACCAAAAAGAAACTCAAACCAAAACTAGATGAAGATCTGGGAATCAACTTGAATATAAAACTAATAAAGCAACCAAAAAGAGGCTCCAAAAGTTCATTATTCATGCCAATTTATTGACTTTTTATCATTTAGAATCTTGTAAGGGGCGTGGCCCTAAATTTCTAAAACTTGGGCATGTTGATGACAGCACCTTCCTTGTCTCACAATTATTATCGATGTGAATTATTTTGTTGTAAGTAATGAAAGCTTCCATAGTGTAGCATTATTTAGATATGTTATTTGTGTGGGATATTTCACTACATGCCGGTAGTTTTAATACTCAAATCATCATCATCATGACTATTTTGAATAAGTAGTCATTTCTCTATGACCTTTAACTCATGATGTACATTGGATATTAATCACAAGGCAAGTGGACCCACAAAGCACACAAGAACCTCTAAGTGTTTGTCAATATGGGGGAGGAACGATGATTTTCATAAAATCCATTGCTTTAGGCTTTTCGCCCTCTAGCCTATTTCCCAATCAGCAAAGCTTCTGCGTGAGTGTGTAACTTATAAGCATTCCTTGTCTCATAATTATTATCAATGTGGGATTATCACAGCCTAACATTTTTGTTGTAAGTAGTGGGGGCTTCCGTAGTGTATTAGTTTTTAGATATTTTATTTTTGTGGGATTTTTCACTACATACGAATATTGTTAATGCTCAAGTCATCACCATGATGACTATTTTTCATGGATAGTCATTTCTCTATGACCTTTTAACTCATTAAGTACATTTGAGAATAATCACAAGGCACGTGGACCCACAAAGCACACAAGCAACTCTAAGCATTGATTAGTATGGGGCGGGGGGTGGACGATGTTTTTCAGAAAATCCGCCGCTTTAGGCTTTCCACCCTCTAGCCTTGAGTTGTTGGGCTATATGATAAACTTAAGATGAAGCAGCCCAAATAAGCGGATTCAATTCTTATGACACTTAATAGCTCCATAGACTCTAGAAAGAAAACAGAAGTCAAGAAAATTGCCGAGGCAAACAAGATAAAATCAGAATTTATTTTAGTGATGGACATTTGGAAAGACAAATTTTCAGTTGGCAAGGACTTGCTTGTCATTTCAGTTCACTAAGATGGAGGCACAGAAAACAGGTTGTCAATGGACAGGAGAAAAACAAATATGATTGGCTAAGGGCACAAATTTCAAGGTTGTCGTACAGACCTATCACACTATCAAACAGGCAGGTAGAACATAAGGCAAGTTGACTATTGTACATATTATTGTATGTCAGCAAGTACATCAGCCTATTGTACAATAACAGCTGCATAGCCTTCCATACACGACAGGTGACGTATAGGTGTGGCCCATGGTTTTTGAGGAGGGCAGTTTTTTATGAAGCTCTACATGGCTCCTTGCCCGATTTTCAAGGTTGCATATTTTGCAGGTTTCAATCATATAACTGATTTAATTCTTTGTTGAACCAAATTTGAACTCCACAATAAATTCTTGACAAGACCATAAGGAGAATTCTGCAGTAAATTCTTCACAAGACTGAAAGGTGAATCATGAAGTAAATTCTTCACAATCCATAATCAAATCTCTGCCAATCGACCAAGAGTTGAATTCAGCTGTAAGTTCTTTGTCAATCAACCAAGAGTTGAATCTCACAATAAATTCTTCACCAATCAACTGAGATTTGAATTCCACAGTAAATTATTTGCCAAACTAAAAGTTGAATTCCATAGTGAACTCTTCACCAGCTGACTGAGAATTAAGTTCCATAGTTAGGGATTGGTTGTTATTGTCTAAATTAATTGAGAGTTTGCCAAAAGTTTGAAGGTTTGTGCTGAATTTCGGAAAGTCTTTGCCAAAACCACTGGCCACTGAAAGAAAATTACAGCCAAACGAAGTTTACAGAAGTTATCTCCAAAGAGAAGTTTCAGTAGCCGGTTTTCATGAGACACACAAGCATCACACAAAGCAGATCATCACTTTAAGGGTGCCAGCAAATTTCATGGTTCAAAGAAATATTTTGGGAAAAAATGATTTTGAAGTTGATTTTGGTGTGATTTTCTCAAAAAATATGTGTCTAAAAAATAGCAGTCGAAGCGATCATCTGACAAAATACTTTAGAAAAAACCACTGTTGGATTACCATTTGTAACAGAGGACCAATCACGTTGGGGAGTCTTGTGCCACTCACCCTCCAATGAGTTACTGAGTGTCAGCAAGGACACCGACAAGTCTAGAAAGGGGTAGATGTAAGCACTAAAATAGAGGTCAATTATGTGTTTTTTTAATACATAGCCCAACATTTTGTATTAAGTCAGCCATGGTCAAATAAAGATATCTTAGGCAAAGAATGAATTGCCTAAGTTATGTTTTATGTTTAGACAATGTACAAACCACTTTTAATTTTTAGTAAAGTCTTGGTTGGTTGGGTGGTTGGTGATTGTAACCACCACAGTCATGAGGTCAACATGTATTTACAGTCAAGTCTCGAACAGAGACAACAGGCTCTCGTGTGCAATCTCCCTGCAGTTCTTACTGTCATCTGATGTACACTACTTTCATATGAATATAATTGATGTTCCAAATATCTATGTCATTATTTCTTTCTACATTGCTTGTTTATTAGACTACAAAGGCTTTGTTACAATTACAAATTCTAGTTAGGCAACTTAACAGTTACTAGGTGACTCTAGTAAATCAAAGGGACCATGCCTCGATGGAATCTATCCCTGCTCAAATATATTTAAACCATGTCTCCAACCTTGAAGTGATGCTTCTTACTATGCTGGTCATGGTGTGCTTTGTACTTAGGTTGCAACTCCTTTGGCTGCTCTTGAACCTTGAGGTGGAGTCGCCTCGCTCTCTCAATAAATTTTTCAACCTTTAATGCTTCCAAGTTCCAAATGTGCCTCTTCTCTATCCTCTTCATGTTGTCCATAAACAACAACAAATGGAGCATGTAAATATCTAAAACATGCCTCAAATGGAGACTTTTGTGCAGAAGTGTGCACCACCCTATAGTAGTAATATTAAATGTATGCCCAATTCTCAGCCCAGGTTTTTGGATGTTTCATATTATACCCTCTCAAGAGCTGCACCAATATTCTATTCACTAATTCAGTTTGACCATCTGTTTGTGGATAGAAAGCAATGTATCTCTTCAACTTGGTATTCACCTTCCCCCAAAATGTGGTCCAAAATTTGCCCAAATATCTTGAATCTCTATTTGAGATGATGGATTTGTGAAAACCAAAGTGTACCCACACATTGGTGAAGAACAAGTTTGCTATATCTTTGGCCACTAATAGTCTTTACATGAAATGAGTATGCACATTTTGCTAAACCTGTCTACTGTGACAAACAAGTAGTCATGCCCTTGCTTGGACATGGGAAATCCCTCAATGAAACCTATGGAGATGCTCTCCAATGGTCTACTTGAAACCAGTACTATCATGTACAATCCACTTCCTATTGCTAAGCTTTTGCTACATAGTACACATCCACAAATAAATTGTCACACCCCCATCCATCTTTGGCCATTTAACATATCACAAAAAAGTTGTTATTGATTTCTTACTCCAAAGTGCCCTAGGACTTTTGCAGTGTGTGATTATTTCATAAGTGGGAAACTTCTTTTTGGTACACAAAGCTTTCCTAAATTGTGTCCTTGAGGTAGGAACCAGTTCTGCCTTCAGAATATTGGCATTTAGCACCTCGCAAATGCTGATATACATCCTCAAAATCTACAATTTTGGCATACACCTCTCCATACACATCATGAGAGAATGGTTCAAGCGTCATGATTGTGCCCAATTCTAAAATAGTTGTTATTGGAGGCCTAAAATGCATATCCCCCATCTTGTTTGTTATGACTTTCTTGTATTTGATCACCAAACAAAATTGTTATGGGAAACCCATGCACTTAAAATGTCTTGCTTGCCCATTTTGAATGTGTTTGCAAGTATTGTAGACGTTGATGATTGGGGCAAATGATAATTTATTTCCCCCAAAAAGTAGCGCTTCCATTTCTTGGCCACTTGCACCCATGCATAAAACTATTCGCCCTGACTTCAATAATTTAGAACATCACAACAGAGTAATTCCGAATGGTAACATGCTAGTCTTCCTCTTTCACTTTTATGCTCTTCTTCTTCCTTATTCTGTTGGGCTGATCAAAAGAGATTCCAAAAGATATGGTAGCCACGTTCAACTCTAATTTCATCAACCTTGTTTCATAAACATATTCCTCTTGGTACTCCATAACTGAGGCTCTTGCTTGTGGGTTCCACTTCCTTGTTCTTATATCTTGATTCATCACCTTTCATGAAAGTTCTTACCTCTCTCATGAATCTTGTCTTCTCCTTGGACTAACATCCATGTCTCTATTGTTGTATACCTAGAAGAAACATATTTATTTATGTAATGTAATAGGCTATTTTGGTGTGAAGCTCATGTTTCGTAATGATTTGTTCTCCAAGATCTGTGCATGAATTGCACTTTCTAATTTAAGGGGTCATGTATGTGACATAGAGTCCACTTAGTCCTTAGGATTGGCTTTGGGTTACATACCCTCTTCTGCAATAAATAGAATTTCACCCTCATCTCATGCATCAATCAATATATTTTTTATATGAATAAAATTATCACTTGAAGAAGTTTTCCTCTGCTAATTTTTGGATATTCAGGTGTAATTTGTTTTTTTGGGTGTGGAGATGCCCCCGTATCTCTTATAGTTTGGTGCAGTTGTGCTTTATGCTACAAATGATAACAAAGCTTTGTTGCAGATAAGACTTGAAGTGTTAAAGCGCAGAAATTGTCAAAGACCTAAATCTATCACAGTAAAAATTTCACTCGCCAAGTGTGAAAGATGAAAGCATTTGACATGGATCATGATAAAGAGGGATTTCCTAAGCTGAGAAGAGTATTAGAGGGAATAGAATCTTATACAAGAGTTGCAAAAGGATTCTACCCATATTGCATGATAATTGTGGTTCCAATGAATGTGGTTGTCTCAGTACAAGAACGACAAGAACCAAAATATTAAGAAGGTGCAGCTGATAAAGAGCGTCCAGATGGTAATGAAGATGTTGAGAATAAAGAAGAGCCTCTATGGGTGGAGGAAGATGCAATAACAGAAAAGGAATCTAAAATAGGAGATAACCATTCACCACTTAACGCAAAAGGTAAACTACGCAAGTTTGTTTTAAAGTACAAGGAAAGAAGTTCATACCCTTGGCTTGAAAACCCTCATTGTAATGTTTGTAATGTTCCCTTTAGGGCAAAATTAGAACCAAAGGGGTTTCCCAACAAACCCTAACCATACAAATTTCTGATTTTTTTATATCAAACCCTAACAAAAATTCAAAATCCTGGAAATATGAAACTAGGGCACAAATTGCAATATTTTTCATCATTAAATAATTGCCAAAAAATTCAGAATAATTACAGCTTACCAAACACCTTCAAATCTGATTTTAAGCCTAATCATATGGCTGGAAAATATAATAAAAAATACCAAAAATGTTTTGTCCTTCAAACAGCAATTAGGCTAGAAATCAGCCTTGGAAGCGCTACGTCCAACCCAAGAGGGGGCTTGATGCCCACCATAGGTCATTTGCTGCCCTTCTAGGGCTCCTCAACCAAGTTGCCGACCCTCAAAACTTGTTCACCGCACATCTTGAAGCTCCTTCTACTGCACCGAACCCAAAATTGGTGTTTACACACCTCAAAATGGCCGCTGATGCCTGATACAACCTCTAACTTAAGGCTGCCCAAAGGAAGATTAAGGGTTTTCGTCCTTATCTTCAAGTTTCCAGTGAAGGTTGACGTCTTCAATGGAGAAAGCCAAGTATTTCATGCTCAAACACAAAATTCAATTCAAAAAATATGACATGAGCCTTCAATGTGAACGTCCTTCCCCTTTTTATATCCTTTCCCTCCAATATACTTTCTAAATTAAAGACTGAATTATAGCAAATTAGAGGAGTCCCCTTTATTATTACAAATCAAAATATAAAGGAGTTGCCGACATACTTACTTTTGGCAACTAAGACATATTATTACTTTTATTTAAAGTATTTAAAAATACTTTTTATTTTAATAATAATATTATTTTATTTTTAGAAAAGGGAACATTACACTCATCCACCTCCAAGATTTGACAATGACTTTGTTTTTGTTTGGTGCTATTTTGGGAAGGTTTACCATCATAATCTGCAGAAAGAACTTGACAACGTTTGGAAGGAAGCTCAAAAATAGATGAAGGGAGGAAAAGGAAGAAGTTTGATGGAAGGGCCACTCACTTGCACTTGGTTAGGTATACAAACACTTTTCGTAGAACAATTGTAAGTCAAATGACAGGAAGAGTTAGAAATAAAAAAACCCTTTCTAGTGCATAACTTTTTCATAACCTTTACTATCGTACAATCTAAGGAACTCAAATGAATAAGGAATTTGGAATCCAAACCCTTGCGACTATAGCAGTGATATTTTGCATCAAAGTGATTTTTGGTTGTGCAACTTTATTACTCAAGTTTCATGATTCTACCAGCATTTTGCACCTTATGTTTGCGATTACAGTTCCATATCAAATTTTAAGCATTTATGAATTGTTAAATATTCAGGTAGCCAAATTACATGTTGCATTGTTTCATGGCAGAACTTCAGCTGTCTTGACACTTTTTCACACACAGACAACTCTAGGAATGCCAGTTCTTACTTCCAAATAATAGACTTAAAGAATCTCAAGAGACCACATGTACAGATAACTTGGTACAGATCTGTAAGATAAAATACATTTTACTGGTTTGAAGATCTTGGGCACTCAAATAGTAAAATTGTTGTTTCTCATTAATATTGTTTATCTTTTTATTTCTTTGAAGATGCTTATAACATTCTCTTATTGTACTGCATTCATGTAATATGTTCTTCAGTCGCATAGGCCATTCTTGACCTTCTGTGAACATTAATATCTACATTAAATTATATTATATTATATTAAATGGAAGCCATATTGTTGTACTTTTTAAGTTAAATACTGCAAATTTTCAATGAATACTGCAACATCTACATACAATTTAATTCTGACCCGCTGTCAACATTTTTATAGCTTTGACCTTGGGCTCTGATACCCAATTGATCTACGGATATCTCCCAACCATTTTTCTCGAATGAAATGGCATAAACACACTGTCAGGGCCTGTAATTGCCCTCTACGGCATTGTACATATAGTAAATGTGCAAAACACATGCAGGTAGGATCAACCCGTACAACTGAAAATTATTTTAAATATTGAGAAGAAAAAAACATTTTTCTTTCTTACAGGTGAGTGTGATAAATGGCTCTGAACGCTGGCTAATCTTGAAAGTGCGCGCTCCATTTTCCTCCCGTCTAAAAGCCTAATTTGCCCCACCTTCCCCTTCTTCTCAAATTCCAGTTTGGTTGACAGCTCTTACAGCTTTGGTGAAATCACGATAATTATTAAGTTCCTCGTTAGCATTTCACCATTTCCAACTTGAATTTCATAAACGAAAGGTTCGCGTTAATCGTTAAAACCTTCCCAGAAGTAGTTCTACGTTATATTTCCCAAATATGCGCAGAGATGCCCACATTCACTGATTCCATATAACGTCTTCAGGGATACAGACGAAAAAACCTTTTCACAAGTAGTTCCTCTTTTTAATTAATATTTTGAGTATAAGCATAAATTTGTTTTTTAATATTATTTTGAGGTTAATCAATGCGTTCGACATGAATTTATAGATATGTATTTTAATAGCATCTAGGGGACTAAAAATAATTTATATGATCTCAAATCAAAAATCATAGTTTGAAAGAATGGAGAAATCATCATAAAAAAGAGAGGTTAAAGGAGTAGAAAAACATAGATTGAGAAGTTGAAGATGTTAAATTTGGTTTTTGTTATGTGTAGTAACATATGTGAAATGTATTTATTTGATGAATATATTGATTTTATTTTTGTCGTATCTTGTCTTGTTGAAATTTAATAAAACATTTGTATGACAGCATAATAATATAACTTATTTGTTCTATGGTTCAATTTATGATCGATATTTATAATATAAATATGCAAAGGTTTTACTTTTTTATTATTATTTCTTCGATACGAGAATTGTTGATGTCATTCACATGGTTGCAAGAACAGTTGAAAGATTAACTGGGCCCGAAGATGGAAGAGTCCTACGAACTGGCATAAAACAATGATATATAGGAATAAAAGGGTAAGACGCATGTAAGAGCTATAGAGTTACACCATTTCCTTTTTCATGTTGTTTGTATTGTGGATACCTTGTACTATGTAAAATTGGTTATATTTTATTTTGAATTGTTGTCATTGGTGTTTAGCCAATTATGCATGTTGTTATTGTATGTGGTTCAACACAATTGTTATACCCACTTAAGGCATCAAGATATCTTGATAGTAGCCAAGTCAAAAGGACTGGTCCTTGGTCCTAACTTTACTTGACATAAAGTGATTACTATTGTAATTTGATATTATCAAGTTTGACATGGGCCTTGATTTGTTTAATGGTTTTGGAAACTATTGCTTGTTTTGATAAAGCCTTGATTAAGGCTTGGGAAATGATTGAAAAGGTTGTTTGTAAACCTCGGTAATTAATTTAAATATTGACCTTAGACTTTGGTCTAAGTCAAGGTGAATGATTGATAATAACTTTATTAAGACCTTGTATAGGGCAATGATTTAAAAATTTGATGAAGATGATGTTTAGACCTGGATTAAGTCAATGTTTATGGATTAAACATTTGATTGAGTTTTGATTGCATTATAGAACATAATGAGTAGAAAGGCTCTTGGTTGAGCCATTGACCTCAATTTAGAGGCGATGAAGAAACTAGGGCACAATGTGCATAGTGGAGAAAGTGGAGGAGAAGGTTGAGGGTAGTAGACTGCATTCTATGCAGACTTCACCACCTTTAGAGTTATGGCCTTCTATATTTGGCATCCACGATGCCCAACCATAATGACGACCTCATATAAAGCATATTTCTTTGGTTTAATAATGGGGTCTTCTTTGGAGGATAACACACAAATTATATGCAAAATGAAATAAGGTAAACATATGATTGGAAAAGAGAAGAAGAATAAGAAAAGTAAGACTACGGGTTTCAAACTTGTTTCTTTTGGTAAAGAAAGTAAAATTTCTTCTCTATGTATTCGTCATTTGTTTTCTTCTACCATTTTGGGAATATTTGGAAAGGAGATATTTATCAGGAGTACATATGCTTGGGAGAAACAATAAAATGAGGCTCATGCAAAACCCTATGTTTAGCATGATTGTTGTTTTACTAGGTGGGATTTTTACTAGGTGGGATGAGTAAGACAGTGTCCTAAGGAACTTGGGATAATAAGTTGTTTATTTTATGAAACCGTAGTAGTGCAAGGATAGGTTGACTTCACTTCACCCATAAATGGCATTATAAGTGAATTTTTTCTCAATGTGGCCCTTAGATGGTCTTATTAGCATATTGTATGTAGGGTAATACCATGGTTTTATGTGATTGTTTTGGATCTATGTTGTTGTTGTTGGTTTTATGTATGGCTATGTGTTAATTTTTTTGTGTTGTAAAATCATGATTCAATGGTGGAACCAAGCTCTTCTTGTGTGTTAAAAAAATTGAGATTTTGTATCTTTGTATTCTTTTTTGTGAAACTCTTGCAATCTCACAACTAATAGATCGGGTGATAATGACCATCGATGGTTGAGTTCATCTTACTCATTTTTTTTCCTTGGCAATTATACATTGGAGTTCCAGTACTGAACTATTATGCTTGAAGGTTTTATCAACTTGTGAAGCTTTGGATTTAGTTAATGTGTTATTTGTAGATGGATGTCAATGACCTTATGAGGCATTATACTACTATTAGTTACTTTGGGGAATCCGACATCGTTTAAATTTTATTAGTGTTTTGTTTTACCCTCTAGATGTAACCATATACATTCTAGTTTAAAAGCTTATCCTTGTAAGCTTTAGCTAAAGGATGCTTGGCAACCACATGTGGGTTGATAGATGAAATAACTTACATTGTTTACTCTGTACATTGTTGGTTTTATCCCTTGAATGGGGTATCTAAACTTGTGTATACTGTGTAATTCTGACATTTAATCTTTGGAATGGTTAAAGGATGCAGTCATGATTAGCATCACTTGTTATTAATAAGGTAACTCAATCTTGAGAATTAATGTAGTGGTTTGTGTGATTGGAGTATTGTAGATGGGTTTTAACATGTTTATATGGAATGATTTTTCAAGAGGAAAACTCTATTTTATGGTAATATTTGTAAATTATGTTTAGTTATTGGTTCACTTTATGTGACATAGAAATGAGGTATTAGTTTGTTTTATACTTGCTACCTTGACTTGATTACTAGTATTAACTTCTCGAGTTTTTTTCATGATTTAAATCTAGTTTTAGAACTATAGTAGAAATTTGGGATATGGTGCTTTGTAAGGAATAAGTAAACAAAGATGAATGAGTTGTAGTTGTTGCTTTGGAGATGAAGGATGGATTAAAGGTGTGTGATTTGATTAAAGGTTGTTAGTATTGTATTCTTGTTAGTTCCTAAAGCAAGTTTTAGGCCTATAGATGTTAAAGTGTATTTGTTAAAATGAAAAGCTCATAAGTATTCTAGGACTTAAGACATTAAATAAATTCATTAGTATTATCATAGTTGCATCTTAAATTCATGGTTGTATTTAGTTTTATGAATTTGTGTGAAGTTTATTTTCCTAAAGAAACCTTGTCAATCAATTTGACTATGGAATGAAAGTGACTCAATCCTATTAATTACAAATATAAATGGTATTTTATGGTTATTATTTGATGGCACTTAATTTATATATTTATTGGGCATGTTTTGATGAATTGAGATAACTTGTAGTCTTCAGTTGAAGGTTGGACTATGTGCACTCACGGTATTTTATATACTCTATTTGATGTAATTGGGTTTGATAAAAATACCATGAACTTGACATCAGGAACATCTTTGAGCAAACATGGTTTTGTAGGAATCTAACTTATTATTACATGTATGATATTTTGAAATAAATTTGTCAAGTAATGGTGGAGTGGAAAACCCTAACTCTGTTTGAAGGATGGAAATCTTAAGCTCTGACTTCAATCTTATTTATTATATGCAGTATTGAAAGGTGTTAATCCATGGAATGTTTCTTGATTTTGTTTAAACCTAAAATATAGAGAATCTAGTGTTAAAGGGGTTAGAGATAGCCTAGGGCACAATGATGGTTGACTATCTCTAAAGTAAACCAATTATTTGTGAAACTCAAATAAAACATATATTGAATTTATTATGCTAGATGCTAAAGATAGAAAGTACAGTTATGCTAGATATTGTAATAACAATGAAAATAAGATAATTGGTTTTGATGCTAATATAAATTTGGATCTATAACATGTAGAAAGTGGACTAGATCTAGATTTTGGAACAGTCATTTGATTCTATAAATTGTGTCTTTGTAACTGTGGACACTTGCATTAACCTAGGATGGTTGTGTTGATGCTACTATCTAACTTATATGTAAGCATCTAGTATGGAATACCTGTTAAAACTAGATGTGACCACCTAGATATTTATGGGTTCTATGTCACCTTCACTCTATTGTATTCATATTTGGGTCATGGATTATCACTCCTTGTCAAATAGTGAAACGATAGTTCTTCATCTTCATATTAGTTGTGAGAAAAATGGGTTAGTGGGCACACAATGTCGAGTTTCCCCAAAGACCCCTCTGTCAATGAGTGTTTCCTACATAACCAATACTCTGAAGATGGCCTTAGACTTATGTAGTTCATCCTTACGTGTTGGATTGTGTGTGAATCATGCAATATATGATAATCAAGTAAAATAGTGACCTAGCTTGTAACTTGGAAAATATAGCTCTTAGGCTACTTCTTCTATACTTCAGACCTATAAATGTGTTGTCCTTATGATTGATATGGAAATAGGAGAAAATAATGAAGCTTTGCTGACTTGAGTGTTTGATAGAATACTTTTGGTAAGTTGCCGTGGTTTCTCTAGGTCTTTTATAGGTTCAGAATGAATGAGAGTTGATCATGTATTTATACCAATCCCTTCAAAGAACATCTCACATTAAAGGACTTAATCTAACCATAGGAATATGTTTCATTTGCATATTAGATGACTTTAAGGTACTAGACACTTGCATTGGGACATGACACTTGCGTCAACATAGGTGTCTAACTAGGACGCAAGTGTCTGGCCAGTTGGAAAATAGGTGCAAGTCCAAACTTGTAGAGATGGAAGATAAGCAGGTTTATAACATTCTGGAAAAGATATAAGGTTTGATTCATCAAAATAACATAGGCCAGACTAAGAGATAAGTATTTTGGCATAGATAGAGAGAGTGTATGCGAGTCTTTTGACAATGAGAAGGGTCTAGATACTGAAGGTACATCCATGATATGTATTTGCCAAGTTTATAAGACTAATGTGCTATATGATTTAGAAATAGTGTCTACATTCCCCCCCTCCACCTTTAATCTAGTAATGAAATTACTAGATTAAAAGAAAATAAATGTGTACCTAGGTGTGTATAACACACCATATCTTTACTTGAGTTTAACCTGAGTGTTTTGTTAGTGATTGACCTACAACCAAGAGCATATTATAGTATATAATCAGTGCATATAATCTAAATTTGAAAGCATTGAAATGATTGAAATTAAAAGAGAGCAAGGTTTATGAGCACACATGTGTATGGATGCAACTATCTTGCCTTTTGACAATTTGATTTAAAAGATATATCATTATGAATCACTAAAACTAAGATTAGGACAAATATAAATCTAGAAAGTGAATTGTAATGTCCCACTTTTTGGCATAGCTTGCTTGTAGACCCTTAGCTTGGTTTTGTTCCCACAAGGCTAAGGGAAAGAAATAAAGGGGAATGATGAGGGGAGCATTCAAAGAACAAAAAGGTGAAAAGGTACTTTAAGTGTTATAATTTTCAATTGAGTTGTGCAAAAGTGATTTTGATCTATTTTCACTTAAGTGGGGGACCTTTAAGGGTCATGAGAGTCCAACCCCTCAAAAAAGTAATTAAAAGGGTAAATTTCCTTATGTTTCAAAAAGTCACCTCCCTCCAATTTTGGCCTTATCTTTGGGGACGAATATAAGAGGAAATTAAAGTTTCATTTGAAGGTTATACATGTTTTGAAGATTGAATTGTGGATCAAGTATGTCAAGCTTGTTCATCTTGACTTGAAGAAAAAGACCTTCAAGTGTACTAGGGTTTGGGGATGAAAAGCTCAATTCCTTCATTGTGGACAAATCTATTCAAGGGTTGTAATTGTACTTTAGATTTGCATGGTTGCATGCAATTGATCTTCCAAGGGTGTTTTGGAACACCACCTTCATTCAGGGATTGAGCAAACTCCTTAAAAAGCTAGAAAAACACAAATTACAAGTCAAGGAAGGTGGGAAATACCCTAGGGTAGTAAGGAGGTTCCCTAGGCTTAGTGACTTCCCTTGAGGGTTGGGCAAGTGCTTTAGAGCATGCTTGAACTTGCTCTAGTGGTGGAAAATAGGTCAGAAGTTGATAATAATATTTCTAATATTATTATTATATTTTTCTAGTAATTTTGCATGCTAAATTTGGATGATTTGAGGGCTGCTTACAAGGAAAATAATTTGGAATTATTGATATTTTTTTTCCTAGTGGAATGGTTCACCTTGGAGGGTTTTAGGGTGCTTTTAGGATCTATACTTGGAGGGAATAAACATATATATATTTATTTATATTCTGAAAATTATTATATCAATTTTGCCAATATTGGTGGCTTGCTTTAAAAGACTTGGAGGGCTTGTTGAAAGATTTAATATTCAAATTTAATTCTATATATTTTTCCAAGTGTGGTGACTTTATTGGAAAGGTTAGTTTGACAATTTGCAAACCTAATGTGTTCATTGGAGGTCCTAATATTTTTCATGATTTTTGCATTATTATTTAGGAATTTTTGTAAGGGTTTCAAGGTAGATTTGAAGAAGAAAACACAACTATACCAACATTTAAAAATCATAATTATTGCAGGGGTAAATTTTAGCCTCGTCGCCACTTCCACCTTACCACAAAAGGTATTTTATTTTAGTTTTATATTCAGTAATTTTGGGGTTATTTTAGAGTGTGTTGCTTGCAATTTAGTCATTCTTTTTAGCTAGGGTTTACTAGTTTTTGGGTTCATATTTCATATTTTTTTAGTTTTACATAAGGGTTTGTTGGAAAACCCCTATTTTGATTAATTGTCTCATTTTGAGACATTACAGTGGTATCAGAGCCATATCTTGGTTATATTATGGGTGTGAGGGTTGTTGATACATGAGTGGCAGTAAAGAGGTAAGTATTACCTAAGGAGCAATAGGAGGGGAGAAATACTTCCACCTGTTGGGCTATCAGAGTAGGAACAGGTAATGGGTGACATGTATCACCCAGAGTCAGAGAGGGAGAAGAGGGATAGGATAACTGAGGAGAGCTTTGAGAGGTATTCTCAATCTCAAAATTACATAACAACCATGATAGAGGGGTTTATTCATACCCTTAGTGATATGAGTGGCTTAAGGCTACTCATTGGAGATAGTGGTGCTTTAGGGAGTAGGTTAGATACACATATACCCCCCTTGGGGAATGGAACATCCACATGTAGTCCCACCCAACCTATATTTATTTAGAGGAAAGATTTTGTGCCATTGAGGGAGGGGTTACCTAACCCACGTGAGGAGTTGGAGAGGGATATGGATGAGTATGCTACTTTGTCTTCTATTATGAGAGGGGCTATGCCTTTTCTTGAGTTTTTAGCTTGGAAACGAGGTCACAATGGGCCCAAGATTGGTCAGAGGCATAGGGGAAGCTAGGGAGATATCTAACATACTTTGGGGAAGGTATCCCTTTCCACTTTAAATGGGTCATAGAGGAGCTCGATGAGGGATTGGATTCAGAAGGTGGACACCTTTTTTTCACTTTGACTTATGGCAAAGGAGGAGGCCATTCAGTTTGCCACATTGTATTTAGAGGGAGCAACCCATGATTGGTGGTACCATGGTTTGATCACTTGGGGACATCAACACATACACTCCTATGAGGAGTTCAGTAAGAGATTGATAGAGAGATTTGATAGGGTGAATCTAGAACTTCATTTCTATGATTTATCTCAATTGAAGCAAAAGGCCTCAGTGGATGATCATGTTTCAAAGTTTCAAAGACTTTTAGTCATGGTAACTGACATATTAGATAAAATATTGGTGGTGTTGTTCATTTAGGGCTTGGTTGATTCCTTATGGGGATTGGTTAAGGCATTTGATCCACCTTCTTTGAGAGAAGCCATCCAAAAGGCCTATGATTTGGAGTCTCTATACTAAGGGGTAGATTTACACCTTTAGGGTATCTAAAGGGTGATTTTTTCCCACCTATAGGGCAACATAGAGGTGGTGGTTTGGGGCAACTAATGGGAACTACATAAGGCCTCCAAAGGCCACTCATGAGGGTCCATTGATTGAGCCAAACCAACTGGGTTTGGGGTAACAAAATGAACTACCACATAGTAGCTTTGAGGTGAGAAATGAATTGAGAAGGAAGGGTATTTACTTCACATATAAGGATCCTTTGAAAAAGGGCCATAATTACCATGGTAAGGGGAAAGTACACTACATTTAAGTACTTCCTGAATAGGATAATGAGGAGGAAGAATTTGGGACAACCACTTATGAGGTGGGAACATTTGGAGATAGAAAGAGACGAGGAGTTGAGTGGCACTTTAGCATCACTTTTTGGAGCTCCTAGGTATTATCCATTTAGAGTGAAGGGATCATTTAAGGGTATATCAATCACTATATTCATTGATAATGGGGCAACCAATAACTTCATTGATAGACAACTTGTGGCATCATGTGACCTACAACCCATAGAGTTCCAATAGCAGATGGGTTCACTATCCCTTATACTACCAAGGCTCCAAAGTTTAGTCTCACTTTGGAAAGGCATGTGGTAGAGGATGATTTTTTGTGGTTGGGATTAGGGAGACCGTTATGGTCCTTGGTATTCAATGGTTGCACTAAATTGGTGAGTACACTCAAAACCATCAAACCATGGAGTTGAAATTCAAAGTGGTTGATAATGAGATCATTTTGCATGGTTTGATTGATAAATATCCCCCTTCATCTTCACCCAATAATATGATATGAGGATGTTTCATGAGCATGAGGGAAGAGAAAAGGAGGATTGAAGATAAGGCTGCCACAAGACATCAAATGCAACCCTTTATTTCCAAGATAAGACACTCTATAAGGCAATTGGTAAGCATACTAAATTCTAATTTTTGTCATGCATGTTATGGAAGGGTTGAAAAAACACTTGATTTCCAAGGGCAATAAAAAAAAACCTTAAACGGTACCCTATTCCATTTTGCATGAATAACAATGAGGGTGTTATGAAGGGCATGAGATCCCTCTTGATTTTGGAGAAGGCTAAAGTTACAAACAGTTGTTCACAAGGTTTAAATTTCAAGAAAAGATGGTCCTCTTACTTTTCAAAAAATGTTAGAATTAGCTAGGCTTATTTATGGATTTTTTTGGCATCGAAGGAAACTTAATTTACATATGGTAGCCAAGGGAAAGAGCTGGAAAAAATGGCTTGAAGTCTAAATTTTGTTGGTCAAAAATTTATGAGACAACAAGGCAATTACAACCACCAAAAATGATCAAAAAATTACACTTTGGGGGCATGCTACAACTCATGATAGGAGGGATATATGTCGAGGTAAATTATGAATTTGATCACTCAGAATATTTTGATTTAGAGTGGCAAGTACAACAACATTGTGAAGATAATAAGTCTAATTTTTTTATGAATTCCAACCCATAGTATGTTCTGAAAATACTCATGATAGGGAACACTCTTTGATTGAAAAATAAAGGGGAGGTATGAGGAAAGTATAGCCCTATCTTTTATGTGGATCAAAGCTTTTATTTGATTCTTGTTATGTTCCTTATATGCACGAAGGATTGGATATAGGGAAGTCAAGGGGAGGTTGCATGCCACATATATTGAGACACACCGAAGGGAAATTGCATCTATATGTTACTCTCACTCAAAGTATGTTTCAAGTTGAGCTTCTTGTTATTTCTTTTCAAGCTTTGGAAACACCTTTTAAGGGCACATAAACATGAGAGGTTTCACCAAAGGCAAACCAATATGGCATATGTTATTTCTTTGGGGACATGATGAGTCTTTGAAAGGTGGTCATGCCATATTTAGCTCATGGGGGAAACCTCCAAAGTATAGGAATAACAAGATGGAAATTCACATTAGAGCTTCTTTTTAGTCGGAAGCAATTTTAGGTGATGATTGTAATATGAAGAACATGGGGACTGTCATATGGCTTTTATAATTGCTTGAGGACAAACAATTTTGGGTAGGGAGGAATGTAATGTCCCCCTTTTTGGAATATATTGCTTATAGACCCTTAGCTTGGTTTTTTTCCCACAAGGCTAAGGGAAAGAAAGAAAGGAGAAAGATGAGGGGGCCAATCAAAGAGTAAAAAGGTGAAAAGGTACTATAAGTGTTATAATTTTTAGTTTAGTTATGAAAAAGTGCTTTTGGTCTATTTTCACTTAAGTGGGAAACCTTTAAGGGTCATGGGAACCCAACCCCTCAAAAAGGCAATTAAAAAAGTAATTTTCCTTATGTTATGAAAAGTCACCTCCCTCTAATTTCAACACTACCTTTGGGGATGAATATAAGAGGAAATTGAAGGTTTATTTGAAGGTTATGCATGTTTTGAATATTGAATTGTGGATCAAATATGTCAAGCTTATTCACTATGACTTGAAGATTAAAATCTTCAAGTGGACTAGGGTTTGGGGATGAAAACCTCCATTCCTTCATTTTGGGCAACTCTATTCAAGGGTTATAATTGTGCTTCAAATTTGTATGATTGCATGCAGTTGGTATTACAAGGTTGTTTTAGAATACCACCTTCATTGAGAGATTGAGTGAACTCCTTACAAAGATGGAAAAACATAAATTATAGGTCAAGGAAGGTGGGTGAATACCGTAGGGCTGCAAGGAGGTTCCTTAGGCTTAGCGACTTTCATTGAGGGTTGGACGAGTCACTTGGGGCATACTTGAGCTTGCTTTGGTGGTGGAAAATAGGTCAAAAGTTGATAATAATATTTCTAATATTATTATTATATTTTTCTATTAATTTTGCATGTTAAATTTGGGTGATTTGAGAGTTGGTTACAAGGAAAATAATTCAGAATTATTAATATAGTGAAGTGATTCACTTAGTAGGGTTTTAAGGTGCTTTGGGATCTAAACTTGGAGGCAATAAACACATATTTTTTATTTATATTATGAAAATTATAACATTAATTTTCTAATATTGGCAACTTGCTTTTGGAGATTTGGAGGGCTTATTGAAGGGCAAGTTGATGGATTTAATATTCAGATTTGATTAGTGTGGCGACTTCATTAGAAGGGTTAGTTTGACAATTTGTAACCCTAATGTGTTCATTAGAGATCCTAATATTTTACATGGTTTTTGCATAATTATTTGGGAGTTTTTGTAAGGGTTTCAAGGCATATTTGAAGAATAAAACATAGTTGTACCAATGTTTGAAAGTCATAATTATTATAGGGGTAAATTTTAGTCTCATTGCCATTTCCACCTTACCACAAAGATGTATTTTATATCAATTTTATATTCAACAATTTCAGGGTTATATTGGAGTGTGTTTCTTGGAATTTGGTCATTCTTTCCAGCTAGGGTTTGTTGGTTTTTGGGTTCATATTTTAGATTTTTTTAGTTTTACATAATAGTTTGTTGGAAAACTCCTATTTGTATTAATTGTACCATTTGGGGACATTATATGCATATATTTAAAGAGATAGAGAGAGATTGGAGGGAACATGCCCCCAACCTTAGAGAAAATATTAGTTTCCACCCAATAGTTGAGATTAGCTCAACTATGCAACTCAATCATATTTATAACCTAATGAGTGTGAGTGAACCAAGTCAACTCACACTATAAAATTGGTAAGGTTAGATGATGTAATCAAGTCTAACCTAGAAAATTGGCAAGATTTAGTGATTTAATCACATAAATCATACCAAAAAGTGAACCAACTACTACATTATATTGTCTCAAAATAGTCCATAAAAGTCCAACCTAGTGGGTGATAACGGTCCTTGAAAGTGTTTGGAATCTAAAACTAATTTGATTTTACAATATTAGGCACACATTACATAACATATGCACCTTAGATATGTCTCATGTTGAAATTGTGTATAATAATGGTACCAACATATAACATTCTACTACAAACGTGTATTTGAATCATATAATTGTATAATTTTACCAATCTAAAACTATGTAAGGATGGAAAACATGTTTTCAAAACATACCCTCACTATATATGGAGAAATCTGAAAATTGATATAAGTGCCAATGTGGAAAACATGTTTCCATACCATACCCCCACTGCAATTTGAATATGAGAATTGGTGTAAGTGCCAATGTGGAGGACATGTCCCCAAGACATGCCCCCACTATAATTTGGGTATGTTACATATTGAATAAGTGTGGAGAACATGTTTCCAAAACATGCCTGTTGGCATCAAATTGTGCACCCTAGGACTCTTTACTCAGTTCCTACAATTTGATGCAATATGGAGTCATCTCTCAAGTTTGTCGGAACTTGTAAGAGAGATGAATCTCTAGTATTATGAGGGCTAGTTCCCTAGATATGACTTGCTGTGCTTATGCTACTAAAACTACCTATTATGGGTGAAAAGAGAGAGAAAGATACATAAAGCAAACCTAAACTCAGAGGTGATACACCAAGAGTTGCTTCCATTCATACACTTGGAATTTGCATAATGAACTAAGACATCCAAACTAGCCTCAACACCATTAATGGAGATCCCTAGCATTAGTGTTTCTCATGAAGGCAAACAACAACTCGACAAATGAAGGCAAATAAAGGGAAGGTCAGATATGACACTATCAAACTCATAAACACTTTAAGAGCCTACTGCAGCAGCATACACTTCATGAAACATGTTAAGAGAGAAGTCATTTGTAGCAACACATTCAAGGATTGCATGAAAACAAGA
Organism: Torreya grandis; assembly: GCA_037957365.1. NCBI lineage: Eukaryota > Viridiplantae > Streptophyta > Pinopsida > Cupressales > Taxaceae > Torreya > Torreya grandis. Next base: position 2,804,364 of record JARHVA010000097.1, read on the forward strand.
TGAACTCAATCTATACTTGACATTCAAGATGGATCACTTCAACATGTAGTGAAAATGGGCTTAGATTATAACTAGCTTGTTTCTTATTAGCTTAAGTACAAATCAAGGTACAATTATGGCAAGGCTTCAGCATACCAAGAGTTGGAATCCATCTACAATGGCCAAAAAGGCCCATACTTATAGAAATTGGAAAGAGAGAGAGGGAAAATAAGTCCAAGAGACACAAGGACATGTGTCCAAAGGTGGAAACCAGTTACAATACATGTAGGTGAAGTGTAAGAGGAGTTAGAAACTAATTTGCATATGTGTCCCTTCTAAACAATCATCCTTTTCCAAAATTGGCATAACATCTCTTCAAGCACCTACCATGAAACTACCTTCGTCATTGGCCTTCATTGGGTGTTCCAAAGTTGACTAGGGGCAAGTTTCTCTTTTGCACTGATAAGAGAAAGTTACAAAGAATCCTCTACCTACATTGGAAGTTTTCCAAATCATTTGTAATCTCTTGCACAAGAAGAATCATCATTTGTCATAGTGATCACTCTTTTTTGACCTTTCTTGACTCTTGGCATTAACATCTCCTTATTCTCCCTAACTGATACATAATCTATAGCTGGACTGATGGAGTCTATAGTTTTGTTGTAGGAGTCTGAAGCTGGACTGTTGGAGTCCATAGTTTTGTTGAAGTCTGAAGTTGGACTGATGGAGTACATAGTTTTGTTATAGGCTTCAACATCTCTCCACTAGGCCTAGTGGCTTTGGATCCTCTTGAAATTTTTTATAGATTGGAATGGATGCAAGATAGCTCATCAAACTTTTTGAAAAGGTCTCCACACTTCTTGGTTCATATTTTAGTTCATTCCTCAAGACTTGCAAAGTTCTATGCACTTAAAACTGCCTTGCCTCTAAGACAAAATAGAGGCATCTTGTCCTCTGATCTTAGCAAATACAAGTGGTTGGGTAGGTTCTATAGGTCCCAAGGATGCTATACACTATTTTTTAGCTTTTGAATGCATCATTTGACCCTCCAAATCCTCAAATTCCTGAGATAGACTTATAAGAAAGCACTGTCTGCAGGGGTGATATGATGACTGTGTTTTGTTTGCTTGGGGAAATTTACTTTGTCATATGCTTATTGTCAAAGTCCTATTCCTATTTTATGATCATGTTTTGAATGGATTCAATATCATTCTATCTTTTTGATCTCACAAACATCACATATGCCCTTTAGAAACCAGGACTGAACTTACTCTGTCATGACTGTGACTATGTCTGCCCTGTTTGTAGGTGGTTTTGGGGTGACCTTGAAAAATTGTATTAGTTGTATGAAATAACCTTAGATCATTGATAGTATGAAAGTTTCCACTCAAGATATAACCACACCAAGACTTCGACTTTTCACTCACTAGTTGGAACCCTAACTATAGATGTCACTTCTCATGCCTATGTACGAATAGGGGAGAGTGCTTATGGATCAAAACATCAAATTCCACCTTTTCTTTGTCATCTTGGCTCATGAGTGTCTTTTGGATCATTTGGAATCACTCCCTTAAGGAAAATAGACCTAGATTGTAACTTTAGTTGAAATAAGCTACTTTTGGTTTTAGACCTGTGGAACTTACTATGGTCTTTTAGTATATTTGGGCATGGTTTTGAGTTGTTCAAACACCATAATTATCATATATTTCATTCTCTTTCTCTTATCAATGGATAACCTCATGGTGAGACTCTCCAAAACTCATAATTCATCTTCCCAAACACACTCTTGGATTCTCAAACCAAAGATACAAAAGATGTGAGCTCTCTATCTTGTCTATTTACAGAAAAGGTCCCAATAGATGTGCATGTGACTATAGATGAATATATGTTTGTGAGGGTTGATAGTCATGGAAGGACTATGCATTTGAACCTTGTTTTGACATTATATGAGTTGACAACTTGTTCCAACACCCTCAAATACATATTCATGGATTCAAACTTTTGAACTAACATGCCATGCCTCCATCTAATGTGGAAAATCCCCTTCATGGTGCCTGAAATAGTTGCAAGTGTGGAAAAGAGCAGTTGTAAGCATACATAAGCCTAGAAGAGGCTTCCTTATGAATTTGAGCTCTTCAAAACCAAGAGAACCATGAAAATGTCTTGTAAAGCATGAAGAAACACCTAGAATAAATAAAACCATCAATCCAAAGTAAGAAAAACTCAAACATGTGGAAATAGTGACCCCCTCATCGATTAAAGTGCACAAAAAGTTGCTTGGAGTGTTATAAATGGTTCATAAAGGAGGAGCCACCAATATTAGAAATATTAATATGAAATTGAAGTAGACTTAGAATACTATCCACCTCTAAGACCATTCTTCCCAACTCCACCTGTATGGTCCACACCAAACATCACAAGTTGACCTTCCTTGGCTTGCCAAGAGAAAATGGAAGGAAAAGAAGTTTTATATGAAATTTATAACACCCTCCTTAACAAAAAAACATGAAAATGGGTGTGGGGAAGTTAAGAGTCACTCCACCCATGTTTTAGCTGATGAACTCAAGGAGTGTGTACAAGTGCCCAAAAGGGCCTAGTTTTAAGGAGAAACTACCATTTCATGGTCATAATTGATTCTTTAACTGACATATAAAATATTGTGACATCATTTGACCCCCTCCACATTTATATTAACTTTGGTGACAATTTTTTATTCTTGGAAGTCTGTATAATTGATTTAATAGGCTAGAAATGTGACCAAATACCCCCTTTTGCATATCAAACTTAGCAAATGGCCATTTTATGAATTGTAAACATATTGAAACATACCAAAGACCACCTTAGGAAATTTTAAACATAATTTTTCACTTTTAATAAGTTTGACCATGGTTGACTAATGTTGACTGGGTCAGTACAAGGAGGATGGACTGCAACAGGGCTAGGGGAAGGGTAAGTGAGATATATCAGACAATAAGAGACTCCATATGACATATAAAATGTTATTCAAAAGTTAAATATAGTATGGTTTGACTAAAATTTTACTTGGGGTCAAATTTGGTCAACATTCTTGGTGATTTCCAGGGGTGGCATGCTAGCTATGCCTAAGACCAGTTGCCTAACCCTTTTATTGGGCATGGAGTCACACATATGGACACTCAAATTGAATTGAAGAGACCTTTGAATCAAGGAAAACAAGATAGTTGACTCACATACACACACAAAAATGAAGACACACACTAAATAAAAGGAAGGAAACACCCCTGTGCTATGAAGCACTTAGGAAACACAAGACAATTGAAACAAATAGACTATAATGTATACAAACTAAGTAGAAGGAACTGATCCTCCTAGATCAAAAGGAAAGTTCTCCATACCATATTCTTGAAGTGAACTATGAGAATGTGCAAGCTTCCACTTAGGACTTATTCTTGTATGTTCAAAACCTTATTTACCACCCATGGTGCTTGCATTGGTTTCATCTGGTTCTGTAATCAAGAACATGTATTCAATGAAGACATACTCCTCTTGGTTGGTTTGAATGGCAACCATATCCCTTGGTTCAAGTGATATTTCATTGATCTTAGATTCATTTTGACCTTCACACTCAAACTCAATTTCTACTACAAGTGGCTTTCCATCATCAAGGTTATGCTCATTTCATAAGGTGAGGTCTCCACCAAAATTTGGTGGTTGAATGCATTGGAGAGGTTCTTTAAAACTTACTATTTCTCCTTGTTCCTCTTGTTGAGGTGCTCCACAAATTCCAATATGTTTAGCTACAACATCTTCTTTATAACTTTTCTCAATCTCTTCATGAAGTGGAGATGAATCATCAATTTCTTGTGGAACATCATGTTGGCTAATGAGTACCTCTTCTTCATCTCGTGTTGCAAATTTATCATCATCATCTTCCATGAAGCATGGCAATTCATCAATCCACTCAAGGTCTACTTCTTCTTGTCTTACCATTGAAGTGTCTTCTTCTCCCAAAATCTTTGTTTGTTGCTCTATATCATCAGCTCCTTCTTCAATATATTCAAGGAACTCAACTATGATGGCATCATCCTCAAACTCTTGAGGGGTCTTAAGAACAATCAGTTGATGTGAAGGCAATAGAGAAGATGTACTGAATGCTAATCCTTTAGGTGCTTTGTCAAACTTGTTCACATAGTGACTTTGATTCAACACATAGTTATCCTCCTTTTGAAAGTTCATAAAAATAGTACTTTGTTTGCTACCTTCTCCATGAGTATCCCTTTGCATGAGATTTGCTTCTTCTGATTTAAGATAAAGAGAAGTTATTTCTTGTTCCAATAATGCTTGACAACTTCCTCCATCATCATACAAAAACTAACCTTGAGATTATCCCCAATGATCCAAATGTTCTTCTCCTTGAACTAGGTTAGTATGGATCAGAACAACAACCCTTGTTGATGAAATAGAATTGGGATTATAGGCATTGGGATGCCTATTGAAAACTTGTTGACCTTGTCCACCTCTTTGGTAATTGTATTGGGGTGGAGATCTATAAGTTTTTAGAGGATAGTATTGGGGATTGGGTGTAGTACTTGTATGCAATTGAGCTTGTTTGATTTTGGCTTGTAGTGACCTAATTATCTCATCTTTGTCTATAGTATTATCCACCTTCTTAGAAGTGGTTATAGATTTGGAATTGGCATTGGGAGCTTGTGCTACACTTGGAGTTTCAAACAAAGGCATAAAGACCCTTGGGGGTAACTTCCCAGCTTGTATCAAACTATTCTCAACTTCAATAGCTATCTCATATGCATCAGGTAGAGTGAATCCTCCCGTTCCCTGTAACATTACTGCGACATCAGTGCCAATAGCCTTGAGATAGGTAGGGAATAAAAATCTTAGAGGAGGCCTCATGATAGGTGGAAATAAATACCACGTCCTTTGAAATATTTCATTGAAATCTCCCATGGACTCACTAGGACCTCTCTTTATCACATTCAACTAGTGGATTAGTGAACTATGGTCACTTTTATTCTCAAACCTATTCACCAACAACTCTCCAAAGCCATCCCAATTAGTGATGCAACCATCTCCCAATGTCCTATACCAATCAAGTGTTTTACCCTTCAGACACATGGCAAGTAATCTAATATCTATGTTAACTTGGGTGATATTGTGAAAGTTGCAAAAGTTTGAGATGTCCTAAATGTGCTCAGATGGGGTAATAAGACCTTATCCATTGATGTTAGGGAGACTTTTGGTAGCATTGGGAGGAATAGGATCATATTGAAGAAGGTTAATTGGATTTTGGGTATTGAAGGCTAGGAAAGGATGTCTTCTAGCCATCTCTTCTTCTTCAAAACCTTCTTATTCAAGATCTTATACCTCAAGAGGAATTTTAGGTAGAGGGATTTGATTGAATGCTCTTCTAGAAGACGATCTAGTGAGGAAAATGAAGTACAATGTGAATAAATTGATCTTTAACTAGAGATTCTCACCTTTTGGAGTCACCAAATGCTGGATTAGAGACACTTCTACAATCTTAGGCTTGTCAAGACCAACATTCACCTTGACATGGAAGCAATTAGGACCAGTTGTCTCACCGGGCATGCCAGAACTGTTGGCATCAAATTGTGCACCCTAGGACTCTTTACTCAGTTCCTAAAATTTGATGCAACATGGAGTCATCTCTCAATTTTGTGAGAAATTGTAAGAGAGATGAATCTCTAGTATTATGGGCCCAACTCCCTAGATATGACTTGATGTGATTATGCTACTAAAACCGCCTATTATGGGTGAAAGGGGAGAGAAAGATATATAAAGTAAGCCTAAGCTAGGAGGTGATACACCAAGAGTTTCTTCCATTTATACACTTGGAATTTGCATAATGAACTAAGACAACCAAACTAGCCTCAACACCATTAATGGATCTCCCTAGCATTAGTGTTTCTCATGAAGGCAAAAAACAACTCAACAAATGAAGGCAAATAAAGGGAAGGTCAAATATGACACTACCAAACTCATAAACACTTTAAGTGCCTACTGTAGCAAAATACACTTCATGAAACATGTTAGGAGAGAAGTCATTTGTAGCAACACATTCAAGGATTTCATGAAAACAAGATGAACTCAATCTATACTTGACATTAAAGATGGATCACTTCAACATGTAGTGCAAATGGGCTTAGAGTATAACTAGCTTGTTTCTTATTGGCTTAAGTACAAATCAAGGTACAATTATGGTAAGGATTTAGCATACTAAGAGTTGGAATCCATCTACAATGGCCAAAAGGGCCCATACTTATAGCAATTGGAAAGAGAGAGAGGGAAAATAAGTCCAAGAGACACAAGGACATGTGTCCAAAGGTGGAAACCAGTTACAATGCATGTAGGTGAAGTACAAGAGGAGCGAGAAATTGATTTGCATATGTGTCCCTTCCAAACAATCATTCTCTTCCAAAATTGGTGTAGCATCTATTCAAGCACCTTCCATGAAACTGCCTTCATCATTGGCCTTCATTGGGTGTTCCAAAGCTAACTAGGGGCAAGTGTCTCTTTTGTACTGATAAGAAAAAGTTACAAAGAATCCTCTACCTACATTGGAAGTTTTCCAAATCATTTGTATTCTCTTACACAAGAAGAATCATCATATATCATAGTGATCACTCTTTTTTAGACCTTTCTTGACAATTGGCCTTAACATCTCGTTATTCTCTCTAATTGATATGTAATCTGTAGCTAGACTCATGGAGTCCATAGTTTTATTGTAGGAGTTTGAAGCTGGACTAGTGGAGTTCGTAGTTTTTTTGTAGGATTCAACATCTCTCCACTAGGATTAGTGGCTTTGGATCCTCTTGTAATGTTTTATAGATTGGAATGGATGTAAGATAGCTCATGATTTTTTTTAAAAATGTCTCCACACTTCCTGGTTCATATTTTAGTTCATTCCTCAAGACTTGCAGAGTTCTGTGCACTTAAAACTTCCTTGCCTCTGAGATAAAACAAAGGCATATTGTCATCTTATTTTAGAAAATACAAGTGTTTGGGGGGGGGGTTATATAGGTCCCAAGGATACTATACACCAATTTTTAGCTTCTGAATGCATCATTTGACTCTCCAAATCCTCAAATTCCTAAGACATACTTATAAGAAAACATTGTCTATAGGGGGTGATATGATGACTATGTTTTGTTTGCTTAAGGACCTTTAATTTGTCATATGCTTGTTGTCAAAGGCCTATTCCACTTTTATGATCATGTTTTGAATATATTCAATATCATTCTATCTTTTTGATCTCACAAACATCACATATGCCCTTTAGAAACTAAGACTAAGCTTACCCTGCTATGACTGTGACTGTATCTACCCTATCTGTAGGTGGTTTTTGGGTGACCTTGAAACATTGTATTAGTTGTATGAAATAACCTTATATAATTGATAGTATGAAAGGTTCCGCTCAAGCTATAACCACACCAAGACTCCAAATTTTCACTCACTAGTTGGAACCCCTACTATAGATGTCACTTCTTAGGCCTATATACAGATAGGGGAGAGTGCTTAGGGGTCAAAACATCAAATTCAACCTTTTATCTATCATCTTGGCTCATGAGTGTCTTTTTGATCATTTGGAATCACTCCCTTATGGAAAACAAACCTATCTTAAAACTTTAGTTAAAAGAAGTTACTTTTGATTTTAGACCTTTAGAACTTACTGAGGTCTTTTAATATGTTTGGGCATGGTTTTGAGTTTTTCAAAAACCATAATTATCATATGTTTCATTATCTTTCTCTTACCAATGGCTAACCTCATGGTGAGACTCCAAAACTCATAATTCATCTTCCCCAAACACACTCTTGGATTCTCAAACCAAAGACACAAAAGATGCAAGCTCTTTATTTTGTCTATTTAGGGAAAAGGTCCCTGTAGATGTGCACATGACCTTAGATGAGGATATCTTTGTGAGGGATGATAGTCATGGAAGGACCATACATTTGAGCCTTGTTTTGACATTATATGAGTTTAAAACTTATTCCAACATCCTCAAATGCATATTCATGGATTTAAACTCTTGAAGTGACATCCCATGCCTCCATCTAATTTTGAAAATCTCCTTCATGGTGTTCGAGATATTTGTAAGTGTGGAAAAGAGCAGTTGTAAGCTTACACAAGCCTAGAAGAGGCTTCCTTTGGAATTTGAGATCTTCAAAACCAAGAGAACAATGAAAATGTCTTAGAAATCATGGAGAAACACTTAGAATAAATAAATCCATCAATACAAATTAAGAAAAATTGAAACAAGTGCAAATAATGACCCCCTCATGGATTAAAGTGCATAAAAATATACATGGAGTGTTAGCAATGGTTTATAAAGGAGGAGCCACCAATCTGAGAAATCTAACTATGAAAGTGAATTAGACTCAAATTACTATCCACCCCTATGACCATTCTTCCCAACTCCACCTGTACGGTCCACACCAAGCATCATAAGTTGACCTTCCTTGGCTTGCCAAGAGGAAATGGAAGGAAAAGAAGTTTCGGATTAAATTTATGACATCCTCCTTTAAAAACAAGTGTGAAAATGGCTTTGGGGAGGTGAAGAGTCACTCCACCCATGTTTTAGCTGCTGGTGAACTGAAGGAGTCTGTACAAGTGCCCAAAAGGGCCTATTTTTAAGGAGAAACTACCATTTCCTACTCATGACTGATTATTTAACTAACATCTGAAATATTTTGACATTTTTTGACCCATTCAGTGTTTATATTTACTTTGGTGACAAATATTGCCTCCTTGGAAGCATGTATAATTGATTTAATAGGCTAGAAATGTGACCAAATACCCCCTTTTCCATATGAAAGTTAGCAAATGGCCATTTTATGACTTGTAAACAAATTTAAACATATAAAATACCACCTTAGGACATTTTAAAAATAATTTGGCACTTTGACTAAGTTTGACCTTGGTTGACCAATGTTTACTAGGTCATTACAAAGAGGATGGCCTTGAACAAGGACTAGGGGAAGGGCAAGTGAAATATATAGGACAATAGGAGACCCCATAGGAAATGTAAAAATTTATTCAAAAGTTCAAAATAGTATGGGTTGAACCAAATTTGACTTGGGGTTAAATTTGGTCAACAATGCCCCCAGTGAATTTGAAATTGTGACAAAATGTGGAAGTCATGCCTCTATGGCATGCCCCCACTCATATGCCCCTCTTTGAGGTGAGAGAAGTAGAAACTAGAAATTACCTTACCTCAAAAGGATAATATAACCATGTAAACTATGACAGTATCATGCAACATATAGAGGGAACATGTCTAGGTAGATATATCATTGAAGCACGAAGAATGTGATCACACCAAGCCTTAAACTACATGATGTAGATCATGAAAACATCTAGATAGTAACAATACGATCTCAAAAATAAATCAAGCACACACACAAGAGCACTCAAAAACCAAATCAAGAGATAATGGTCCAAGGAGACCTAAAACAATGGGCATGTTCAAATGTTGCACAATCAAAGGGACATGACTTAGTCAAATTTCCACAAAATAATAAATGACATATTGAAATGTTAAAAATGAGAACAAAGGCATGAGGGCCACAAATAATGGAGCATATTCAAATTCTCAAATATTCAAGACAATATCCAAGCAAGGCACTTAATGTAGTGCATAAATGATAAGCAACCAATATAACATAACATACTAGTCCTTGGATATGTGTTAGCAAAAAATGTCAAGTACATAACATATCAAGTACACTACAAAAGATATAAGCATGGATAAAGGCATGTGTAAGTACATATATGTGCTCGAACATGATAATGTAAAGTGACCATAGAATGATATAACCTAGATTTATCATGATTATAAATGTGGATGCCCCCAACATCCTAGTGACATGAATAAAGGGAAAAATTAACATCCAAAAGTGCATAGATCATGTATCTATGTAGACATGTATCACACTCAAAATATGTGTGACACATGTGTATATAGGATGTACTGATATGCCAAATACCAACATGGAACTAACAACATATATTCCAAGGAGCTTATAGGATATGTAAATGCTCAAAATATTTTTTAAGTTTTTTTATTTAATTTTTTTGGTATTTTTGTAACATTTGAAAATTTAATCGAGGAGGTCCTCATCATCAAAATGTGCAAGATCACTTGAGGAATTTTTAATTCTTGGTTTGTATTGATGCATAACCACCTCTTCTATGTTTTTATGTAATTGTATTCTAGTAACCATCAGTGGGAAAAGGGTGGCCATATCCATCATGGTGTAAGCAAATCTCCCTACCCTTAAAAGTAAAGGTGATACACATATATTCACTATTGCATTCCAATTAGCAAACTAATTTTTCCCAAATTTGAATGTCAATTATGAATCTCGATCTAATATCCATATGATCATTGAAATCACTTGTGCTCCACATGCTACCAGTAAATTGATGTACCCAGGATATTTTGGCATTAGTATAGAGTATGTTAACTTAGTCGTATTGTATCCCAATTGTTGAAGGAATGTAGTGCTACACATTATATCCCAATTATTCCTATCAAATTTGATATGTTGACAATAAAATCCATCTATATTAATTATAATGGTTAGATCTTTGTGCCTTTGTCGCTTCGCAGGGTGGTTTTCATGTGAATCTTTGGAAGTTGTTTGTATTTTTCTCTTCTTTGGCACATTTTGTATGCAACCCTCATTATTATATTTTTGAATTTGGTTTTAAAATATTGGATAGTGGATTGTATAATGGCCATTTATCTAATGATAGTTACAATATGGCAACCTTTATTTAGGAATAATTATTCTGCTTGATCTGTGCATGTTAGAAGGTAAATATATCATGATACATTCAAGTAACATGAAAATTATTGTATCTGTAGTACCCTTGTTTGTTATAATCTATAGCATTTATTGTGGAATATTATAAGAGATCTCCACACTATTTACATGATGTATATGCATTTGACCCTTTTATGGTTGACTTAATGTGTGAAGCTAATAGGGGTGTATGGAATAACAAACATTTACATGTTCATCTACCATTTTTTTCCCCTCATCTCAATTTTGTTTTGTATCCTCTACAGGTGAGTTTAGATTATATGTACCACGACCGATAGGTTTACGTAAGTTATACAAAATATGCTCAAGTGAAGTAAAATTAAGTTTTTGTAATGTCTCATCTATCATATCATGGGCTAGGTCTTCATCACTATCATAATAATCCAAAACATGATCATCATGCTTCTCAATATTGACCAATAAAGGAAGTTTAAATATGGAAGGTACTTGTAATTTTTATATCATTGGCTCCTTTGATATTTGATCTTGTTCTTGAGGTACATCTATGTGCACTTCAGTGTTTAGTGCCTTATCTATTTTTGGAGATAATGGAACCATTGTACTTGACTCGCCCATTTCATAAGTTTGGATATTTTCAAGATGAATACATTGTGTAGGTGGTACTACCATAGGAATGCCCTCTTTATTAGAATGTATCATTTTATAGAATTTTAAGGGTTGATCATCGATAACCCCAATGTTACATCTAAAGTTATTGGACCAATAAGAGGGCTATGTGAATTATTGCCCTTGATATGTATCACTTATTTTTATAGAAGGTTGGTGATAATACCCATGGTGGTTAGGAAATTTATATTACAAATGTTTAACCCCAATCCATTATCAACAAGCACCCTTTTGATACCCTTATTATGCATAGTTACTTATATGAAAAAATGTAACTCTTGGTCAATAACATCTTTATATGGTAATTCTGTTGGATCAAAGGTGATTAATTTTGCATTGTTTTTAATATCTTTCATGATATATACAAAGTAAGTTAACTCAATATCATTCAAAACTTGAGTTTCACGTAGTGCCTCATATATGATATCATTATAGATAGTATATTGCTTTAGAAGTTCAAAGATGGAAATCTTAGCATGTGTGTTGCTCAATTGGTCACCATAGCCACATACCTTAGATTTTATCATAAAATTTGGCTTAGAAGGCACTTGTTGTATATTAATAGGTGGTAGATTAGGTTGAACACCTTTTATTTTTTGAGTAGTGACCACATGGACCATGGAATCCACTATAAGCCATGGGTGAATAATGGGTGTAGGAAGGTAGTTATCACTCAAATAAGATCTAGGTGGAACAAATGGTTGAAGCATACACATCGGCTTTTGGATACTAGCTCTATGGTATTGCAAAAGGAATTTTTAAGAGAGATTAAGTGTTGTTTTTTCTTTAAAATCATCTCATGATATTGACATATCTACTTATTTCTTTGGATGGTACCTTGGATTAGCGTAGTACAATAGCATACTATTGTTACAATTACCAATTGTACCATAAAATGAGCTACACATTCATTCATATTGAACATATGGATAGAAAAGGAGATCTAACTTTTAAATTGCAATTTTTTTTTAAATCAAAAATCAAAATAGAGAATCAAGAAACCCTAGATAAAAATCTAGGGTTTTGTGGATGAAAGGTTGGGTTCACCAAATGTTCAACCCTAAAATATAGATATAAGGAATCTAGGGTTAAAGGGGTTAAAGATATCCTAGGACACAAGGATGGTAGACTATCTCTAAGGTAGACCAATTATTTGTGAAGCTTAGATAAAACATATACTAAATTTATTATGTTGAGATGCTAAAGATAAAAAATACAACTATGCTAGATATTACTATAATAATGAAAACAAGATTCTTTATTGGTTCTAATGCTAATACATATTTGGATTTGGAATAGGCATAAAGTGGACTAGATCTAGATTTTGGAATAGTAGCATGATTCTCAAAATTGTGCCTCTATAATCGTGAACACTTACATTGACCTAGGATGGTTGCATTGATGTTATTGTTTGACTTAGACACAAGTGTCTAGTATGGAACAATTATTGAAACTAGATGTGACCACTTGAATGCTTTTGGTTTATGTTTCACCTTCACTCTAGTGCATTCATATCTAGGTCATGGACTATCACTCCTTGTCAAATATCAAAACCCTAGTTCTGCATCTTCATATTGGATTTGGGTAAAATGGGTTAGTGGGCACACAATGTTGAGATGCCCTAAAGACCCCTCTATCAATGAGCACTGCTTACATAGCTAATACTTCGAAATGACCTCAGACTTATGTAGTTCTCCCCTACATGTTGTCTTGTGTGTGAATCATGCAATGTGTGATAAGAAAGTACAATAATGACCTACCTTGTAACTTGGAAAATATAGCCCTTGGGTTGCTCCTTCGGTATTTTAGACTGTACATGTGTTGTCCCTATGAATGATATGGAAATAAGATAAAATATGGAAGCTTTTCTCACGTTATGCCTGATGGAATGCTTTTAGTAAGTTACCTTGGTTTCTCTATGTATTTTCTAGGTTTAAAATGAATGAGGGTTGATCTTATATTTATACTAATCCCTTTAGAGAATATCTCACATTAAAGAACTTAGACCAACCATAGGAATTTGTTTCATTTGAAAATTGGATGACTTTAGGGTACTCGACACTTGTGTTGGGATGTGGCACTTGTGGTCGACATAGGCATTTTATTGGGATGCAAATGTCTGGGTAATTAGAAAATAGGTGCACATCCAAAACTTGTAGAGATGGAATATAAATAGGATTATAACATTTTGGGAAAGATACAAGGTCTGAGTCATCAAAATAACATAGGTCAGACTAAAAGATAAGCAATTTGGCTCAAAGAGATAGTGTATGCAAGACTTTTGATAGTAGGAAGGGTCTACAAGCTGAAGGTACATCCAAGATATGTATTTTCCAAGTATACAAGACTGAGGTACTATATAATTCAAAAATAGTGTATATAATTTTGATTTTGTAATCTATACCATCTTACTATTATCATATTTCATACATGAAGGAGATCCTAATCACTAGTTTGCACTAGAAAAATGTAACCAGTGGGTCTCTGTATTTGGTTATGATAGTCATTCAATGGAAGGGTTATTATTTTGTTTTAGTATTACTCTAATGAAATAATTTTACCAATGCTTAATGTATACACCACTTTTACATCAAAAAGGGTATTGATTTTTTATTTTATGAGTCATGAATGTGAGCTTGTATACTTACAAGATTGCTTCTATTCAGTTTTGATATTGAAGTCCTAATCTAAGTTAGCTAATAATTATTGTCATTACCCAAAGAAATACGTGAGATGTGCAAGTAAGAAATGTGAACTTTGGATGTCACCTATATGATATATTAAATATGTATGATTTCATAATCAAGAATGTAAGTTAAATCTATGTATGGGGTTAAACTTGATTTAATTTATAAATGTTAATTAGGTGAGGAACACAAATAATCATAAGTTGATTGGTGATTACTTGACTATATAAAATATATTATTGTGATGAGGTAAGTCTGAAGTTCATAAGCTATCTATCACATGTAAAGCTGACAATCATAACCAATTATGGCTCTTATCTAATATTTGGAACCTAAAGAACCATGTTAGAATAAGAACAATGGAAACCATGAAATAGTTTGAGTAAGATTCCAATATTTCAAGTCATAATATTAATTTATATATGGAATGAGTGTAATGTTTGGTAACACGAATAAATCCATCTAGGCTTAGATTAAGATAAATAAAATTATTTCAAAAGAGTTTAAATTGATTAATAATTTTTTCATTATATTGCATGGTACTTATATCCTAAGGTTATTCATTCTAACCTTGACTTGAATAAAAAATGGATTATGTTCTTAGAGTGTTGTTGACTATCATACAAGGATATTCCACTTTTCTCAGATTGAATCCTATAGGGAAACTAGGAGAGTGCACAGAGGAAATACATCAAGTTTAAATTTAATGTGGTGACATCCTGGAATTATAATAAAATTTGAAAGTATTGATTGAAATATGATTTACATCTTATAAGTACAATGAAGGAATGATTGTTGTATATTAAGGTTTATTATTGTTTACTATTTAAGTTGATTTCAACAAGCCATTTGTGGTTATGTGTACCTTATTTTATGTTGAACCTCATTTTGGTGTAGGGACCATGTGTGTTCTGATTTGCATCTAATATTTAATTATTTGATTTTATAAAGAGGAACGTACATCTGTTAGAATTAATTGTACCTTGTTATGAGAATCATTTTTTAGAAGTATTATGATACTCTAGAATAGATGAACTTTTAAAGTTTGGATTTTTAAGGTTGTGATAGTTTTCAATAAATGTTTCATTTTACAATGACTTTATTGGTAGGCCAAAAAATCAATAAGAATTGAATATTGTATTGACTAAATAGAATTAATTTTGTATAAATATTTTGAGGGGAGATTTTGACACAATTGAATGGCTTAATAATATCAAATCAATGTATGTTTAGGGCATAATTTAGTTTAAAACATAAATAATCTTATTTGAGGGCATGCTTCAATTCAAGCATGAAACCATAAAATCACTATAAACTCATACCCAAATACAATAAAAAAAAATGGAATTTAATAAAAATAAAATCAAGTCATGGTAATGCCAATTCATTGTATTCTAGAATAAAAAAACATAAAATATAACTATACTAATTATAAACTCAATACATTATATTTCAATTTAAGAGGACATAATATAAAGTCATGCCAACACAAAAATATCATAATATACATAGTATGTACCCAAATTAGTTTGACATGGATGATTAATTCAATCCCAAAGTGTTGTAAACAATGGTGAGATGCCCAAACCAATCCTAAAAAGGACCACTCCAATGCCAAAATGACCTAACCCAAAGCATAATGCAATGAAAACGTAGTACTTAAAATTAATATATGGACAATTTCAAGCTATTTAATGTATGGTTTGAAATAAATGATTTAATTGTCAAATATGTTTTATGTTGTTTTTAAGAAGTATTCCTTTATATTGAACAAAAATTTTATTTAATGCATTTTGTTTGTGTCTATTATATTTGATTTATTAATTTATTATTTTACTGCTTAGTAAATTTGAATTGAAATTTTGAGGTTTTAATTTTTTATACACTCATGGTGTTATGATATTGATTTGGGCAACACTTCAGGTGACAAATTTAGGGGACGGTTCTACCCCAATTGGTGGCAGAACTTCTGGGAGCCATAACTTTTGAACCATAACTCCGATTGACTCCCCGTTTGAACCATTGGAAAGATAAGAATGAGGAGAATGTGATAGCACTGAGATATGATTAGTAGTTTTAACCTCTAAAACTCAATGAAAGTTCCCAAAATTTCATTTTAATAGTGTAATTTAAAAATAGAAAGTTTCTAAAAATAGTAATTTGTCAAATTCTATGTTGTTGTAAATCATGGAAGTCAAACCACTTCATCTCCCTCAATATTGATGACCTTATACATCTCCCCCTACTTCAAAATAAATACAAATAATAATACTATCTCTGAGAAGAGATGTTTGATCTCTTTCTCGGTCTACATCTTTATTGATATCTATTTCGAAGGCAAGGGGGGATGTGGAAGGTCACCAATTTCGAGGGAGATTAAGTGATTTCACTTCCATAATTTACAACAACATAAAATTCAAGAAATTATTATTTTTAGAAACTTTATATTTTTAGACTACAGTATTAAAATTAAAATTATGGGCACTTCCATTAGGTTTTTAGTGGTCAAAAACCATAGAGCATAGATTTATGCCATCTCATTGTATTCTCCTTGTTCTTAGCTTTCCAACAGTTCAAACGGGGAGTCAATCAGAGCTATGGTTCAAAAGTTATAGCTCCCGAAAGTTCTGCCACCAATTGAAGTAGAACCATCGCCCAAATTTGTTACTTGAAGTGTTGCCTAGATCATATATGCATATGTACATATGAGTTTTATTGAAGAATGTGTAATGTAACATAGAAATTAAATAGATAAAATTATGGGTCATTGTAATGTAAAATGCATATAGTCATATGGAATTGTAAAATATTATGTT
Source organism: Torreya grandis (assembly GCA_037957365.1). Taxonomy (NCBI): domain Eukaryota; kingdom Viridiplantae; phylum Streptophyta; class Pinopsida; order Cupressales; family Taxaceae; genus Torreya; species Torreya grandis. The sequence continues at coordinate 2,821,318 of JARHVA010000097.1, forward strand.
TTAATTTATTTTTAGCTTCATGAATTCATGATCAAAAGGCATGGAAATGTTACCCCATATCTATTTAACTTATTTGAATTTACAAAGTTGCATTATATAGAAAGATGGTGCTATTTTAGTTGTAGGATTTAACATATATATGGTAGTATATTTGTACAAATAAATGAGCTTTGCTGGTCATATCTCTTATATGAGAGAATATTAATATAAAATATGATCCAAAATTTATATTATAGTAAGACAAAGTCAATTTTTATATATGTAAATTCTATTAAATTATTACAAAAATAGAGAATGAACTAAAATAATGAGAATAATCTATTGTCAACATTAAAAATCATTATCGCTGAGGCACTGGGAACATACATACAAGCTGATATAGTTTCAAAAAAGCTAGTAGGCATCAAACCTGCCTCTACCCTTCATCCTATGGTTATACAAAAGTTTGTGGATGATACCATCTTATTTGGTATCTCATCGGTGATCGAAGCTAGAAGATGGAAGAATATACTCAATGATTATGCCAGAGACTCGGGACAAAGAATAAATTTCCAGAAAAGCAATGTGTACTTCTTCAACACTCCCAATGAACTTAGACATATAATCATTGATATCTTAGATTGTGCTGAGGCTGGCCTACCAACTACCTACCTAGGTCTCCCACTCTCTGTCAAAGAGGTATCTTCAAGTTTTTGGAATGGTATTGTGGAACGTACACAGAGGAAACTTCTTGGGTGGAAGGGGAAACTACTCAGTAGTGCGGGTAAGCTGCAACTTCTTCAGACATCCTTGCAAGGTATTCCTACTTACTTCATGTCTCTTTTTAAAATTCCTACGTATTTTACTAAAAAGCTGGAATAGATCCAAAGGAAATTTTTATGGACGGGAGTGGAAGACAAACAGAGAATGTCTTTAGTCAGATGGGAAAAAGTGTGTCTCCCAAAATCTCATGGTGGACTTAATATAAGATCCATCAGGAAAATGAATAAAGCCCTCCTCTCAAAAGTTAGTTGGAATCTAATTCAAAACAACAGTGAGTGGAGGAAATAATGTATGCCAAATACATGCATAGCATTGATGATTCCAACTTTCTTCAACAGGCGGGATTACCCCAAGGGTCTGTGATATGGAATAAAATGCTAAAAAGTAGAAGTCTTCTCAAACAGGGAATTAGGTGGAAGCTTGGAAATGGCCGACAGATTAAATTTTGGGAGGATAATTGGTTAAGGGACAAGCCTCTCATCTCCCAAGGAAACTATGGAGAAATTATAGGCCTGACTACTCAGTTCTTTGGTGATAGGGTTAGTGATTATATGGAAAATAACAATGGGATAAGGAGCTGGAAAAACCTTTTGGATTGTTGTGTGCACAGGCCTGAGCTTATCCCAAGAATTCGAGAGATCCAACAATGTATTCAAGAGATCAGGATCCCACTCTTCCCTCAGGAGGATGAACAATACTGGTGGCCGGATAAGAATGGATCATTCTCTGTCAAATCTGCCTATCATCTGCTTACACCTGAAGCTTAAGATAAGGAGGTATGGAAAAAGGTTTGGAATCATAAACTCATTCCAAAGATTAACTTGTTTTGGTGGGTTGCTTCCCATAACAAAATCCTTACTCAGGACAACCTTCAAAAGAGGGGGTTTACTTTGGTCAACAGATGTTTTCTGTGTGGTTCTAGAGAGGAATAAGTTTCACACCTATTCATACACTGTGAGTTTACCTGGGATTTATGGGGAAAAATACTTAACAACTTTGGCATTGAATGGGTTTGCAATTCTGACCTTAAAGAAGTACTTCTTAGCTAGAACTCAACCTTCACACATCCCTGGATTAAGGAACTATGGAAGCAAGCTCTACCATGCTTGAGCTAGACTTTTTGGAAAGAGCGAAATCACAGAATTTTTAGGGACACTACTAGAAATGTTGCTCAGGTGTTTAACTCCTTTGCTAGGACCATCTTGGAAAGTGTTACAACAGCTCATATTAGTGTTGTGGAGAAATCCCTATCTAAATTTGAAAGTCAAATTGATGCCAAATGGAAGGTTTTAAACCTTATCCCTGGGCATGATAATTTCAAAATTCTTCAGAGACTTCATACTAAATGGATACCACCTAAACCCAATTGGATGAAACTCAATTTTGATGGGGCATCCAAGTTGAGTGGTAAAGCAAGTGGAGGATGAATAATAAGAAATGATAAAGGAGGGATGTTTGCTGTCTATGCTGGTGGCATGGGTTGCCAGAGCAATAACTATGTTGAAGCTATGGCCTTGCTTTGGGGATTAAAGTTAGCTATATCCCTAGGAATTAGAAATTTGAATATTCAGGGAGATTCTAAGTTGATCATAGATGCTGTTAATAAAGCATCTAACGTTGGTATCCATCTAAAAGACATCATTACGGACATCTAGTTTCTTTTGCAAAAGTTTTTCGAAGTTGAGATTACCCACACCTATAGAGAAGGTAACAGGGTCGCTGATGCTTGCGCCAACCTTGGTCAGCAATTCTCAGGATGGAGGGTATGGCGACAAGGGGCTCATATACCCCCAAACATTAGAGAGATCATTTAGAAGGAGATGACGCAGCATGAATGATGCACATTGATGATGAAGATAGCTTTCGAAGGCGGTCCATGTGGAGAAGGCCATTGTGGATCATGGAAGAGGTGGGTAATCTAAGGAATGCTGAAAATGTGGACAATGAGAATCTTAAGGATCTTGTTAATTATATAGTTATGTAGTTTCATCCTTTCTAAATCTGGTCTTTCCAGTGTTTTGTTTTGCTTCTGACTTTGTTTCTCGGCTGTGCCGTTGGTTCGGTGCTGGCATCTTTTGTTTGCCAGCCTTCCTGTCTTTTTTGACTATATAGGGTTCGGCCCCTAGTTTGCCACCTTAATTAATCAAAAACATCTAATTGTATTGAAGAGTGTGTCAATATAACATAGAAATTAAATAGATAATTTAAAATTATAGTTCATTGTAACATAAAATAAAAATAGATATACTACATTCTGACACATTTTTTTACTTTTTTTTTACATTATATATTTACAATCAAAAGACATATAAATATTGTCCATATTTATGTAACCTATTTGAATTTACAATATTGAATTACATAAAAATATCATGTCAACTTGCTTGCATAATTTGTTGTATATTTAAGAGCATACTTGTATGAAGGGATGATCTCAGCGTGTAATTTTTCTCGTATATGAAAGCATGATGATATTAACATATGGTCTAAAATTTATATTATAGGTATAAAAATTCAATTTTCATTTACATAAATGTTATAAAAATCAACAAAGAATTGAAAGAAAAAAATGAGAATAATCTCTTATCATCATCAAAAATAAAAAAAGAGGACATTGTTGGGCATTTGCATTGAATAATTTAATCATTGTTATTGCATCCATGAGAAATATTTTCAAAAGTTATAAATACAATCTGACATTAGTTATTTGAATTTGTCATCTTATTTTGCATAAATTGATAATGTCAACTTTGTTACATGATTCATCTGAGATATAAGAGTATAGTTGTATGAAGTGATTATCTTTACTTTCAGTTTGTTTGTTATATGAGAGCATATTAATATTAAGATGGAATCCAAAGTTTAAATCATGGGTAGACAAAGTCAATTTTAATTGATATAAATGTTATTGAGTTGTTACACAAACAAATAATGGATTGAAACAAATAAATGAGAATAACTTATTATCATTTTTTAAAGGAGATACACATCAATATTGTTCAGGGTTTTTTAATGGTGAATTATATCCAAATGGCAAATTTTATCACCTCTATTTTTTCCATGGGCAAATTTTTGTAATAAAATTATTTTGGAACAATAGTCTAATTTTTTATTGAATTAATTAACATTTTTTTCACCTAATTAATAAACAAGCAGTATATTTCTTTCACATTGAAAACTTAGGTGAATAATTCACATGGATATAATTTTTCCTAGAAAATAATTGGAGATCAAATAGATCCATGAATTTTTCCCAAAAAAAATGGAAGGGTCAATCATATCCATGATTTTTAACTCCAATAATCTATAAATATTAATCACAACTATGATTTTTTCCTCCTACATGTATGGAAACTATAGGCATTCCCTAATAAACTAGTTCAATGACTGTAAGTTGCATTCATCTTGACATTGTTCACAAAATATATAAATTAATTATTGATGCCCTATTTTTTTTTGTTATTTAGCTAATTTATCTATTGATGCCCTAATTTATTATTTTATTCAGCTGATTCATTTATTGATATGAATGGAGACATGGATATAAAAATTATCTATATACAAATTATCCAAATAAGAAAAGAAAGTTTAAGGTAATTTAGTTAATTGGATAAAAAGTTCATTGAGAAACTTGTATATGTGCACTAAAAAATAATATAAAAAGGTATACATTAAATGGTCACTCTGTATTATCTTCTATGTTTATAAACTCATGTCCTTTGGTGATTTAATGTCTTTTTAGGAGAAATACTTCTATCTAGTCTAGGTTATATGTTTGTCAAAGCATATTACCTACTTGGGTCTCCAAGGACAAAAACAACATTGGTACTTAAAACCAATTTTTTTATGTAATTCATTATCATATTCATAGTCCTACTTCATCCTTTTAACTATTGTTTGGATGCCCCTTCTCACTTTTTCCCATAAATAAGAAAATTAATAATAGAGAAAACATTTGTATTGATTAGGTTGTAAATGAGATTTTGTTAATAAAAATGATTGATTATAGTCTTGTATTTTTTAAATAAAATGATATAAATATAGTTTTAAATAAATATATGGGAAAAGAGAAGAAAATAATTATAGGTTCATGTATGTAATAACTTTCCTAGGATCACAACCAATTGTTATTTTCCCATTAGCAATAAAGGGTCTCATCTTTGCATGTAGAGGATGTCAACTACAATTTCTCACTTTTATATATGCATCATACTCTTGGGACTATATTTAAGAGGAAAAAATGGTATTATTATCCTAGAGATGCCATTATCATTAAAATCACTTTTATATATACATTATCTATAGTGTTTACTTATAAATAGTTTGGTGTTTTGCACACATCCTGTTGAGACTGCTTTATATATTATTGAGACTCAAGATTTTATTGAGTCCATATGGATTAGTTAGATATTATTTATGTGTTATTATATGTTTATGTTTTTATTACACCAAAAAAATATATGCTTAGATTATATGATTATTCTATGTATTATGATATCGATTTACTTACACTATTTTGATTGTTTATTATGATGTGTATTGATTTTGTACCACTAGAGTTATTATTATTAAGCATGTATTTGAATTATACATATTTTTAGGTGATTTTTATTACTTAATTACCATTGATATGTGATGCCTTGAATATGTCATGTGCATGTTGTATGGATTGAGATCACTTGTATTATTTATATTCTGTAACTTACATTTTATATGCATATTGTTATGCAGGTCACAAGGGAGGCTAATAAGGGAATTAAGACTATGTAGGGTATGAGCACATAATTTTTAGAGTGGTGATATGTTTTCTTGACACTATTTTGATCTAAACCAGTCCTTGTTTCATTTGTGGACCTAGTTAGAAGTATAGACATCCTTAACTCATTTTGTGCTATTTCCCCCTTTCGATACTATTCACACCTTTCATTCTTAACCTCAGGAAATTTGTTTAAGGTTTATTCCATTTTTAAAGTGTTTTTTAAGCCACTTAAGTGGCCCCCTTTGACTCAAAACTCGGATGGATTGGAAGAGCCAAGTTTAGAGAATGACATAAAATAGTTCTTAGATATTTTGTGTTGAATTTTATGTCCTTGGATCAATAGGAAAGTTGGAGAGTCTTTCTAGGAGCCTTAAATAAATTTTGAAGCATCCCACATGCCATTTATGGCATGGGTAAATGGGTCTATTTATGAGGTATGGACTTGTTTATTTTCCCACATGGACTTGTAAGTGGAGTTATGGAGAGGGAAGATTTGACTATGAGTTAAGGGATGGGAAGGGACACATGTCACTTTACCATTAGATTGTAGAGAAGGGAGTTAAGATTATAAGAGGAAAGTTTGCCTTATTTTGGAGGACTTTTTTCTCATTTGAAATTTGCAAATTTGGAAAATGGAGAAGAGAATGTGAAAGAGGAGGAGGAGTTTAGAGGAAGAGCTTAGAGAAGGAGGAGGATAGCCATTGGCCAAAGTTTGTAAGAGTTTTTTTTGAGTGGAATCCAATATGGAGTTAATGTAGTCTTCCATGCCCATTTGTTTGAATTTTGTTTACATTAAAATTGTCTTTCTCCTTTCCTTTGATTGTAATTTCCAATAAGTGTAAGGCCATTTGGCTTACCCTCTTTCTTTATTTGTATTTCATGGTTGTGCCAATGGACACCATATGGTTTTAATGCCCATTTGGGCTTGGAGATATAATATACCTCCTATACCCTTGGATAATTTTTAATTCCATTTTCTTATCTCAAAATGGCAGAGTTATGTTGCCAAAATTTTGTGTGAATTGGTATGCATTTTGTGCACTTTTATGTATTAGTAATGGAAGGTGGACCAAATTATTGATTCAATCCTATGTAATTTGATTATCCATAGTGTAAATTGGATCTATTAATTCCCTATTACATGTTATTTGGCATGTTTTGATGTGTGTATGCACTCCCATGTCCAAGATATAGTAGAACAAGGGTGAGTTATCCCCATGTTCTTATTCTCCTTCGACAGGCCTTTTTAGGGTTGGAAACTTGTTATGGTACTTGTTATCATTTGGTGTTTATGTTATGTTTTTATTTATTTATATGTTAGTTTTAGAGATGGAATCCTCTTTTGTGCAGTTGAACTTATAGCCTCCTAGATGCATTTCTTCATGAGTGTTCCTTGTCTAGTCATGTTAAAATATAAACCTATTTTTATCAGATTATCCAACTTAAATGATGATATGACGATGCTCAAAGTTGGGAGTATTATAATTATGGGTACCCAGGTGATGTAAGTGGCCTTAGTATAATAGGTTTGCCCTATTCACAACTATTTTTTTTTGCATTTGATCTTGACTTGTAGTCTTGTTTCTCTAACTAAGTTTGATTTAATTTAAGATAATATATATTTATAAATTATTATCACATTCATAACAACATGATATAACTTAATAAATAGTTCTTTCACCTTATTCTTGAACTTAATTCTTGATTCAAATTGATAATAAGGTTTTAAGGTATTGTAAACAGGTCTACAGATAGGGGCTTCTTAATATCTTGGAACACTATGCTATCCTGACCTTGAAATCACATAAAATACTTCATAAAAAACCAAATTAAATCTTCCACAAGTTTTAAACACTTTGAATTAGTCATCTTAGATTTATGTTCTCTTTTAGAACTCTCAAATAATGTTTACTCTATAATATACAATTTGGTTGATGATACCTTAAAATTTATCCCTCTACAGGCACTCTAAATTCATGAACCCTATTTTATTACTTCACCAAACTCTTATATGAAGCTAAAAATAATTTACATGATTTAATCTCAAGATATAAAGCTTTTAGTCCTCTAAAACCCTGAACTAGGGTTTGTAAGACTATGCAAGACCCAAGAGCACTAAAAATGGGTATTTCAAATTTTAAGGACTATCATGAAGTATTTTTGGGTTAAATTGAGTATACGCACACCTTCCCTATTTTTAGAATCATTATTTTTTCTCGATCAACCTTAACATGTGGTTAGACTTCCTTTTAATTGATATAACCCTATTTGTATTGTGACTAAACAGTGACTTAAACATTGAGAAGAATTCAAATTTATTGAACTATTCAAGTTTATTTTTGATTTGAATAGATTATCCACTTAATCTAATGACTCTTTATATAACTTTAAAAAACCAAATAAAATTTAAAGATGGACAAAACAACCTTATTAACTATCAAGTAGCCTTAATATTGTGTTCATGGTGTTTAGACCTGCACCATATGAAAAACCTTGTACCAATGCCAAGATAAATATTTTAGGAAAATAAAAACTTTAATTTACATGTATTAGATATGGATATTGAGGCACAAAGTCCAATAAAATTATCTTTATTGATAATGATGCAAAAAAGAGATTACAATGTTTACAAATTCTTCTTTCTTGAACTTCAAACCTGTATTCTTTTATTACCTTTTTCTCTTTTGAAATTATTTTTATTATTGAAGCCTTTTCACTTATCTATCCTTGTATCTATGTACTCTCTTATTTCTTATCTCTATTTTTATAAAAGGATCCATTAGGACCTTCTTTTTTCATGCATAAACTGTCCTACCTTTTCTCTATCATACAATTCATTGACTTATTATGTTAAGGCTTGACCTTAAATGGGTTTAAGCATGGATAAGTATGAATAAGGTATAAGTCCAATTAAAACACTCACTAATACATACTAAGCCTCCTTTTTCTCTTATTTATATCGTACTACTTTCTTAAAACTCTCCAATTGACTTTCTAACTCAGCTTAAATCTTGACCTTGCTTGAGTTTCACATGAATAGTATTGATTAAGGCATTTAAGCCACTTAAGACATGTTATAGGACATATTTAATTCCCAAATTATGAATCATGGTCACACATTACTCTACAAGATAAGAAAACCTTAAAACTACCCTTTACAATTTTAATATTTTTGAATTCTCATTTTGGTAGGAAATTAAAGAACAAGCCAAAATTTGAATTCTACTAAATATAAAACCTTCTAAATGATCCAAAAATAACCTTATATATCTAAACACAACCACAAGTGACTACTATTAAGCTGATGCTCTTGCATCACCATGGCAACCCCTTGACGATGGTAAAAAGATGGGAGGTAAGCCCCTCCTTCAGTTGGTCTTATGTTGTGTGTGGAGTCCTTGTGAAGATCAACTTGTTCAAAATTTTATATATACTTGTCAAGAAATTATATTAGCTAGTTGGGATCCATGTTATTTTTATTATTTTAGTTGAAAGTATGCATATATTAGAAGAAAAATTGTAACAGTCATTGGATATAGCATGATGTTCCTTTATCACTTGCATACCTTTCCTATGCGTGTATGAAATTATAAAAGAAATGGAAATGATTATTTAGTGTTAAAAATAAAATTTCATATTATATTTAGGACATATAATATTTTGTATCTTTCTAGTTGACTGAAATTAAAAATTCTCTTTCCCAAAATTGTGAAATTCATTGATTTATGTGAAGCCAATGAAGGCTAGATGAGTTGATATAATTTTAACACACTTGGCAGCATTCCAATTTCTACAAATTTTATTATAATGTAAATTAGGGATAATGAGGGGATTAATTAAACTTATGGCATAATGTTCAGAGTTACGAGTGGATTTATATTAATTTTTAAAGTTTGTGACTAAAAACCCTAATACCACTTTGTAAATTGCCCCCTATTTGTCTATTTTATTCACACATAAAATTGTTTGCTTGAGAGGACTTAAAATAATTAAAAAAAAAAAATTATATACTTTTGAGCTTGTAGCCACTATTTTCATGATATTTTGACTTATGGGTTGCTAGATATTTTTAGAAATTTCCCTATCTCTAGGGTAATTTTTATTTAATATAAGCCCTTTGAGAGGGCATTGTACCCTTTTCATATAGAAAATGCTAAAATTATAGTGGTGGTCCCACATATGATTGTGAGCTATAGTTTAAATCCCCTAAGGGGTTGGCTTTGGTCCATGGGTTTTTTGAATCTCATGGTCTATTAACCTTAACTGCTACTTGTGAGCAGTTTGGTGACACAATTTTGAGCCAAGAGCCTAGTAAACTGCCAACTATTTATATATAGTTGTGAAGGCTAGTATAACTAACCACCATGATTTTATTTTCACTTAAAAAAACTAATATAAATTAAAATTCAATATTTAATTTTATAAATTTAAACCTACTTCTATGTTTCTTTGAAAACTAAAACTTTTGACAATTATCATGCCCATTTTGTTCTTTTGATTGCAGAAATGAGGAGACCTAGAGGTAGGGTGATCCTAAAAGGGAGCTCCCTCAGTTTTTCATGCTCTTCCATACAAAACAATTTTTGAGGTTTTATAAAACATAATTTTATAGTTATGACCCTTTTCTCCTTTGGGATGCTAGAGATCTTGTTTTAAACCTATTTAACAATTTTTTTACCTATGATTACGGAGACCTAGTGGCTTAGTGGCAGGGGAATCTAGAATGGACCCCAACATTTAATTATTTATCCCATTCCAAATGGAATTGGTTTTATAACCCGTATCCTCATGGTTTTTACTTTGTGCTTGTTTTGTCTTGGGAATGCCTTTTTGGGCATTGTTGGCTATCACAAACTCCTAGGAGCCCTGAAATGTGCTGACCCAAAAGGGGACCCATATTATTTTTGTATCCCATTTAATATGAGACAAAATTTAATTTAATTTTTTTAAGTTTTTTACCTTAGACCTTGATGAAGACCATTAATGGCTTTAGTGGAGCTTGAAGCTCATGAACCTTGATTGAAAATCATGAGAGATTGAGACCTCCTAGAAGCTTTCTATCAAAATGGGTACCTAAAAATAAATCTCCCACATCTTTATATCATGTTATAAATTTGAAATTTAATTAAATGGTTTTGACACAAATCTTGGAGACACCATTAATGGTAGTTGTCTAGGGCTAAGGAAGGAGAGGAGGGATGACTATGGGAAAAGTCATCCTCTAACACCTCCTCCCTCCTTAAAAATATGAGATTTCAACTCAATAGATGAATTAGATACCTTATGGTCTGCATAAAGATATTTAGGTCTTCTTTTACTTTGACCAAATTTGATAATTAATATTAACTTATTGTTAGGTTGTGGAGCTAAAAGCTTCAACTTGTTGCAGACATAGAGGAGGTTGTTGAGTTCTAGGGATACCGATGTCGGTAGTGGGACCGACATTGGTCAGATTCAGTGCAGAAGGAAATCAGCATCGGTAGGTAGTGCTGATGTCAGTCAACTCCAGTCAAACAGGGACCAACATCGGTCGCCTGTGTGTTCCAGAACTGCTCATTGCACGAACAGTTAGTTTGTTAAACCGAGTGTTTGCATGTAAAGGCTATTTCGAGTCTTGAGCTACGTGTTTATTATTAGTAAATTAGAAGTCTAAGTTATTGTTTAATTCTGGGATCTATTTATAGACCCATTGGCATGTATTGTAATGATGAGATGAAAAGGAGGCAAAGAAGATCCTTCCATTGTAAGATCATTGAGTTGCAGGTTGTTGCAAGCTCATAGGAGATCTACATGTGTAAGTAAGGTCTATTGAATTGCAGGTTGCAGGTTCATGGGAGATCTACTTGAAGTACTTTAGAGTGCTTGGTACTGGCAGGGTTATTACTGACTAGTTGGAGAGGTGAACACCAATTCTGTGTGTGAGTTGTGTGTTGGGACCGTTTTTGGTAGGAGAGTGAACTCTTGATTGAGAATTACTGGGAGCCCTTGAGGTGTGGGAAGCCTCTGAGAGGTGGAAGAAGAAGTGGCATCTTCTTTATTGTATTTTCTTTCTGAATGAGTATTAGTACAAGATTATGTATTGTCTCTCATATTTTGTGCTATTTATGAATTCTAGTTACTTGTACTTCTGGTTAATTCCGCATGTTTAATTGCTTGTATTTGGTAATCATATTGTGCTCTTTCTGAGGAGCAAGATCCTAACAAGTGGGATCAGAACAGGTGTGTTGTTCTGGATTCCCCATCAATTGGTATCAGAGCTTTTGGTTGGGATACTAACAGGTTATATCAGATCTGGTTAGTGTGTGTTGATTACAGGTTACTCATAGGGGTTTCTATTTGAGTGGGAGTAGAGCAATGGCAGAAGAAAGTAAGCTACGAATGGAGAATTTTAATGGAAAGAACTATCAATTATGGAGGATGCAGATTGAGGATTATCTGTATCAGAAAGATTTGTACTTACCATTGGGTGGGGTTGATTGCAAGCCCCGGGATATGAAGGATGAAGAATGGGAGGTTCTTGATCGGAAGGCTCTGGGATCTATAAGGTTGAGTCTTGCATCGTCTGTGATTTCCAACTTATCACAGGATAAGACAACGGTAGAGTTGATGGAATCTTTGGCAAATTTATATGAAAAACCCTCAGCTTTGAATAAGGTATTTCTTATGAAGCAATTATTTAATTTGCAAATGTTGGAAGGTGGATCTGTACATAGTCATCTTAGTGATTTCCATGGTTTGGTAAACCAGTTAAATTTAGTCAATATTGTTTTTTATTATGAAATTAAGGCTCTCATAATCTTATGCTCATTACCTAAAAGTTGGGAGAATTTGGTAATGGCAGTTAGTAATACTGCGTCTGCTTCAAAAATCTTAAAAGTGGATGATGTTGTGAGTGTAATCTTGAATGAAGAAATTTGCAGGAAAAGCACAGGTAAATCATCAAGAAATGCTTTGAGTGTGGAAAGCAGGGGAAGGCAAAGAGAGAAGATCGAGCATGGGAGATCAAGGTCCAAGATAGGCAGGAGATCCAAGTCCAGGTATGGCAAAATAACCTATTGGAAATGTGGAAAGCAAGGTCACTTAAAGAGAGATTGTAGGTCGGTTGAAGATCAGCATGAAGGACATGAAGAAGAAGCAGATGTTGCAGATTATGTTACACAAGATGCTCTGGTATGTTCCTTAGATAAATTAGAATCTTGGGTTTTAGATTTTGGTGCGTCTTTCCATGCATCCCCAAATAGGGAAATTTTTCATGAGTATGTCCAGGGAGACTTTGGAGAAATTCATTTAGGGGATGGTAAGTCTTGTTAGATGGTTGGCAAAGGGAAAGTGAAGCTGAAATTGCAGATAGGTAACACATGGGTGTTGAAGGAGGTCATGCATGTCCCAGTTTTGGAGCAGAATTTAATTTCTATAAGAAGTTTGGGTGATGAGGGTTACACAGTAACTCTCACAGCAGACTCTTGGAAGGTTACCAAAGGTGCACTTATTGTAGCAAGAGGTAAGAAAGTAGGTACGCTTTATCTATCTACTTATATTACTGATTCTCTTTTTAGGTTATCTACTTCAGCTGTAGATTGGAAGATGTGGCTTAATAGGCTTGGTCACATGAATAAGAAGGAGATGCATGTTATTGAGGCAAAGGGTATGCTTTTAGATTTGAAGAGCATGGATCGAGGTTTCTATAAGCAAAGAAAGAAAGTGACGTTTCTTGAGAAATCTGATGTTCATGACAAGAGTAGGAAAGCCTTGGTTTTCAAGGAGAAGGTGATGGATAGAGATCAGTCAAAGGGGCTGAGGAATTCTGAGTAGAGAAAGGGTGATTTGGACAGGGTTTTGATCCAAAAGGAGCTCGTAGGTAGAAGTCATTTCTCACAAGAAAAACATAGAGATCGATGTTGGTTAGAAAATCGGTGTTGACATCTAGACAGGGACCGACATTGGCTATGTGAAGCCCGACATCAGTGACTCAAGATAGATAAACACTGGTGTCGGCCAGGGGGAACTGATGTTGATGATGAGGCAGTCACATGGAATCGACATCGGTCCAGTGCAGATTGAGATGTGACTGGCATCGGTCACTGAGATGGATTTTGGGCAGACAACAAGCTGTCAAGGAGTCTCAAGCACCCATATGGAGGACTTAAAGGGTAAGTAAGCCTCAAATTCATCATTTCCCTTCTTTACACTACTTGTTGCTCACTGATGGTAAAGAACCAGGAAGTTGTTAAAGAAGCAGAGCAGGTAGATCTAGGAAACAGTGGGAGCTTGGCATGGATGAAGGATGTGATTCCTTGAGAAGAACCAAATAGGAGTTTTTGGATGGAGTTGTCAGCTGGAAGGAAGCACTGAGAGATGAATGGATGTTCAGGATGAAGAAGAGCGGGAATGGATACGTGAGACGGAAGGCCAGGGTATATGGTCTTGAGTAAGTTGTAGGACAATGGAGGTTTGATCATTGTGTTTTTCTTTACCAGGTTGGATAATATTTGCTACATTATCCTATTACTGTATGTTGTGCTTGTAGCAAGGTTACAAATACAGGGAGTTGCTGAACTAAAGGTAAAACTAGTTCAGAGGAATGTCATGAGGAATCTGGGAGCAACAAGATTCTTTGGCATGAGTGTGTTCTAGGGACATGGAAGGTCACGGGTTGACTTTGTTTCAAGATGATTTTGTGAAACCAATTAGCACGCTGATGGTTGGACAGTTCTACAAACAGTGTCTTGATTCACATAATGAGGTTGAGTACATGTGTACTAAACCTGAGTTTTCCCAAGAAGTGGGAGTTATCAGAAAGTTAGGAGCCAATCTAGGAAAGAAGCACTGGAGGGCAGTTCAGTGGATTCTCAGGTATTTGAGAGGGACCAACAGCAGGTGCACATGTTATGCAGGGTCAAGTTCTTTTCTACATGGGTTTGTAGATGTAGATGTGGCAGGTGATTTGGATGACAGGGGGTGCACCACAAGTTTTGTGGTGGTTGGTCTTCAAGGGTGATCTTGAAGAGGGATACAATGCTAGGAAACAAACTAGATGATGTACAGGTATAGGTACAGTTGCAACTATTTATCTCCAAGTGAGAGATTGTTAGGTTATGGAGCTAAAAGCTTCAACTTGTTACAGACATGGAGGAGATTGCTGAGTTCCAAGGATACCGGTGTCGGCAGTGGGACCAACGCTGATCAAATTTAGTGCACAAGGCAACCAGCATCGGTAGGTAGTCGGCCGATGTTGATCAACTCCAATCAGACAGGGACCGATGTCGGTCGCCTGTGTGTTTCAGAACTATTTGTTGCACGAACAATTAGTTTTTTGAATTGAGTGTTTGCATGTAAAGTCTATTTCGAGTCTTGAGCTGTGTGTCTATTATTAGTAAATTAGAAGTCTAAGTTATTGTTTAAGCCTGGGATCTATTTATAGACCCATTGGCATGTATTGTAATGATGAGCTGAAAAGGAGGCAAGGAAGATCCTTCCATTGTAAGATCATTGAGTTGCAGGTTGTTGCAAGCTCATAGGAGATCTACATGTGTAAGTAAGGTCTGTTGAATTGCAGGTTGCAGGTTCATGAGAGATCTACTTGAAGTACTTTAGAGTGCTTGGTACTGGCAGGGTTATTATTGACTGGTTGGAGAGGTGAACACCAATTCTGTGTGTGAGTTGTGTGTTGGGACCATTTTTGGTAGGAGAGTGAACTCTTGATTGAGAATTACTGGGAGCCCTTGAGGTGTGGGAAGCCTCTGAGAGGTGGAAGAAGAAGTGGCATCTTCTTTATTGTATTTTCTTTCTGAATGAGTATTAATACAAGATTGTGTATTGTCTCTCATATTCTGTGCTATTTGTGAATTCTAGTTACTTGTACTTTTGGTTAATTCTGCATGTTTAATTGCTTGTATTTGGTAATCATATTGTGCTCTTTTTGAGGAGCAAGATCCTAACAAGTGGGATCAGAACAGGTGTGTTGTTCTAGATTCCCCATCACTTAATCCAATGGTTGAGATGGTGTGATTCATCCTCAAGGGGCTTATTTGGGATATTTTAAACCCCTTTAGAGGTCATATGGGGACTATGTGATTTTTATTTGTGCTCTTTCTTTGACTTCAAATTAATCCAAAATTTGATTTTTTTATTATGACTTAAGTGCAAACTGAACACTGTGATTAGTCAGATTTACTTGGAGACACTTTTGAGCACTGCAAAGAATTAGATAGTATAGTTCAAGACTGTGGTTTCTTGAACCCACCTCTATTTAATCTAAACTTACTTTTGGGCCTTGGGGATATGGGTCCCACTAGGATATATTAGAGAGTTTAGGCTTGTTTGATAGCCTATAGGCCAATTATAGTAATTGGGGCCAACATGGTTACATAGTGACCATGCGACCATTTGCATATTGGCTTCCATGTTGTTCAGGCATGCAACAATTTGTTTAGATGCATTATGCATCTCATCCAAATTCTTGGATAGAAAATGGGTAATGTAGTTATGTAGGATGCATATTTTACATTTAAAAAAATATTCTATTTTTATGTGTGTTTCTTTTATGCCAATTTTTGGGCATGACAACTCTTTTAATTTTTTTAATCTTCCATATATTATATATAATGAAATAAAAATACGAAAAACCAAAACCAAAACCAATTTATGTTACAAATTCTCAATAAATAGGTTAGTCATCATCAAGATGACATGAAATAGACCTAAAATATTCAATATTATATCTATTGGATAATAAAAAATGATTAATATTCTTAACATACAAACATAACATTGGACAAAATAAAGTTGCAAAGCACAATTATGGATATCATCTCCATTGCTTTTAGATTGCAATAGTAGTTCTTATGAATATGTTTCAATAGGCTATTAAACACTAAGATTAAAACTCAGTATTAAACCAAGAAGTAAATTTACAACTATCCATAGAATGGGTACAAAATTTTGACATTAAATTGATTTCCTTTGTATTAAACTAGTCCATCTGAGACTCATTTACCAAATTTTTGATTTTTCTTTGGGTGTGAATTCATAATCAAATACAAAAGGCACATTCATTACTTTATCCCTAACCCACTAGTTTTATGATATTTATTGAGCCTTGGGATGAAAGACAAGGATGTTCCAATCTATTACTTGGCCTTGATGCATGTAGGATGTGCAAGCATTATAGTATCAATGAAAGGTCTCTTTAATGATATTCTTAAGGGCTTAATAGAGTATCTTAGGTTTTTAAGGTCCTCACACATTATTCTTTTCAACTCCAATAATGTAAATTTAATTGATTTCTAACCCCTACATTACTACCAAAAATCAATCATATAATCAGTAATGAAACTAATATGAATTTCAAGTAATGCACACTCTTATTGACTAGATCATGTGTCTCTAATTAAAGGGAGTTCATAATTAATTGAAACTAAAACAAGAACAAGCCATGGGTAATATTTAGGTTAAACCTTCCAACCAGTTTAATACATGAAACCTTTTAAAATATGAACCCATAACCCTTAATGCTATCACAAGTACCTCTCACAAGTGCTTAAAGGTGCACTATATTTCAAAGGTGTAGGGATAAAGTGCACTATTAGGCACTTCAGTCTTTTACCTACTTATAAAGTGTAAATATTTCCAAACACACCTACCTACTATTAACTAAGTTCATATCATGAGATCAATTTGTAGTAATAAATTTTTACTACTGAATGATTCTTCTAGCCTTTACAAGGAGTGTTAATGAGGAATGTCCCCTAAGGACTTAAAAAATGTAAGTAAGACTTATCATAGGCTAGTAATAGCATAATCCACACTTGTAGGCCTATACTACAACAAGATCCATCTCCTTAATACCAACACCACCAATTTTTGACAATTGGGAAACCACCCATACTCTGTGATAGGCAGGTTGGTGGGGTGCCTATTGTTCCTAGGTGCAAGTTGTCCATGTTACCTCTTCATAATTATTCAATCCAAAAAAAATATAATGCAACTAATGTTGTCCATGTGGCGAGGGTTTAATTTTCCCATATTTATGATATGATTAACAAATAGATATGGATCATATACCTTGTTGAGGTTACTCATGCTAATGACCACTTATGTTAGGGAAACACCAACAATAACTTCATCAATAATTCTCAATAATAAAAACACAATCATAGTTTCCAATTTCATTCTCATAGCTATAATAATAAGACTCTAACAATGAGATCATTAGAGTTGCTTTAACTTTCTTCCCCAATCCTGAAGTTGTTATTAGGGTCTTTTAAGAGGTACTCTACCAAGGTTATCAAGGTACATTTTAGATGAAAGGTATGGTATTTTTTACTTCATATACTAAAGTGACTTATGCAAGGAACACCTCCACTTGGGATGGAGGTAATTGTGTGGTTAACATATTAAATCCTTTAATAATCTTATAATTCAATACACTAGATGAAGGCAGAGCATGGTTTTTCACCAAATCCCAAAGTGTAAAGTTTTTCCATAGCTCCACTAAATTTAGTGTGAGGGAGCCAAAGTGCCTTATGTAGGCTGTATGATAAATAATTTCAAGTGCAAGCTAACATGGATTTTATTAATAGGAGACAATAGTACTAGGGTATCATGCCACATCCTGATTTCTATCTAAGCTAAATAATCTATTTGATCCATGAATTATTATGGTTGATTAGTTGATTAACTAATATTTGATTAGGCTTTTTTGACATATTCTCATTATGGGATAGTTATGTGTAGCTTAATTTACATGATTAGTTTGCTATGAGTTAGCAATACTTTTATATTCTATACATTATGATCATGTTTGATAATTATACCACATTATTTTATGGATATAATAATGTTTTGGGCTAAGTACCTTCATTATTTTGAGGTGGATGCATGATAGATTCTTCCCTCAGAGTGTGATGGAGGGAGAACATTGTTGAAGAGGGTGGTTTAGATGAAGATGTTAGGGTACGACATAGAATGAATCCAAAAACCCTTGCACCCACCACATTTGTATTTCATGATTGCATTACTTGATAGATAATTGTAGTATCCTTTGTTTTGTGTTTGAATGACTGATGTGATCTTGTACATTTTTTCACTAATATAGTTGCTGTCAGTGATCAAAATGGTTTGCTTGAGTGATTTCACTAATTAATAATCATATGTAGCTTATCTTATGTGATGTAATTGTTTGGTTGAATTTGTTATGTTTTACTTACTTTACTACCTTAATTGTGTATGGTTGTGTGGTATAATGTCATTGTGTTATGACGAATTCGATTATTGTTATTTGATCTATAAGATTTAGATAATAATAATTAAAGATTATTATTATGATATTATATATGTTTAATTTAAATGTCAAAAGATAAATAACATTGTTATAAAAGATATTGTATTTGATTAAATTTTTGATCAAAGGTTTCACATTCAAAGTACATTAGACATTGGTTATTATTATAAAATGATGTAAGAAAATCATTGTGTTGCAAAGTTTTTTTATGATGACATAGTAACATAAACTACAGTCTTTGAATACATTGCCATGCTAAATGTTAAATGAGTAGTTAACTTTTAATAGAAGGTTAATATTGACTAAGTCGATAGTCATTGCATGGTATAACATGAAGTTTGTGACTTATGGTGTATTTGATTATTTTTCAATTTGGGAAGTCAATGTGGGAATAATGTAAGTCAATGTCATGAAAATATATTTGATATTATAAAATGATTATTTTAATTGGTGAAAAAGAAGTTTTGAGTGATTAGGGTTACTAACCAATTCTTGATTTTGATTTAAACATAATTTTGGAGAAAATCATGGAATTGGCTATGTTTGCATGGTGGCGGACTGTGGAGTTGGTTGAGCTATCTAGGCATGCATAATTTTTAGTCAATTTTATCGATCATTAATGGTAGAGAAGGTGTGGAAAATAAGTGAATGTAGATGAATAAAAAGAGGAGAGGGAAGGTTGTGGGGACACACACATAACACATTGCATACAGATGAGAGTATACAGAAAGAAAAGAAGGTGATAGTTTAAAATGAGGAAAAAGGATTGTAGACGACTTCTTTAGCATTCACAGGTAGGTTTTGTAATTTAATTCTTATGTGTAAAATATTAAATGGGTTTTTGAATTGTTAAGGTTACTAGTTTTTCAATTGCATGTAATATTTAGAAAATTTGAAGGGATGTATGTAGGGCCGTATGGAAGGCCTGGCCTTCATAGAACCCTACATCCAACCCAGGGTAACCTAAGGAGGTTGGGTAGAGCCATAGATTTGGCTATGGTTGTTTTAGGCTTTTAAAAGCTCTATCCTAAACTTTTCTTGCAATTTGAATATCACTGTTTAAATCTTAGAAGATTATTTTGATGGGTATATATACAATATGGATCAAGCTAGTTGTTTTAACTAGGTTGTTATATATTCATTTAAGTATGTTTAAATATAGACTTAAAAACATTTATTTATATGATTATTCGATTGTGTAAACCAATTCAGACTTTTTGTTTTAAAAATGTGGGTTTCAAGGATTGTGAATATATATATACACTCGATTAAATATGATAATATATATATGCATACTTATATATATTTGTATGTGTGTGTGTGTGTGTGTGTACAGTCACCCATTAAATCCTAATGATTCATAATAAAAGACTACATATATATATATATATATATATATATATATATATATATATATATATATATATATATATATGTATGTATGTATGTATGTATGTATGTATGTATGTGTGTGTGTGTGTATTACAAATTCTTAGGCTCTAATGGGTGACTATATATATATGTGTGTGTGTGTGTGTATTGCAAATTGTTAGGCTCTAATGGGTGACTGTATATAATACATTTAGAATATGAAGTTACCTATATAGGAAAATTGGAGCTTATGGTTTCGATTGGATTTATTTGGCTTTAGATTCAAATGAATTTATTCATATAGGTCAAAATATAAATTGTCGGCTATATTATGAAATCATGTTTTATACATACTTGTTTATATATGGATTTGGGAACTTTCAGTTTAATTACATTTAGTAACTTGGGTACATGTAGTTGAATGATTGAATATAGGTTATGCATTCATCTTTATGCATGAAAATATACTAGAAGACATTATAGTATACATGGTAGAATTTAGTTATAATTATGTTCATTAGAATTATGAACTACATTTTTATTGAAATGTGACTGTGTAATATTATATAGTTCATATTTGTTTTTAAATTAAGAAAGAGACTTGAATAGTCAATGAAAGGATTGAGTATATGGGTTTAATTGTATGTTCTACATATCTTTATTTAGCTAAGACTGTGTTTTTTTTATTGAAAACCTGTGTTGGGTATAGTCGAATGTGAGTATACATTTGATCATTTGTATTTAATTTAAATGGCAAACTTAAATCAATTGATTTAATATACTTGATTTAATAGCTTTGATGGATGAATGAGTAGTGGTGTTTCACAATATTTTATGTGTTTTATTTATTAAGGACAATGGGAATTTCTCAATTTAAAGAAAAGGGTTATGGGTCCTTTGTTATTATGTTGATTGTATACTTAGTGTATATAGTATACTCTAATATGAATGACTCACATGGACATCAAAGGATATTTCATTTTCATAGCTGTCAGATAGATAAGAGGCATGGTGAGGGCACATTGGAGCATCTCTTTCATGGCTAATTAAAATAACTCAATTACATTAAGCCATTGCATTGTGCAATCAACTCCCATTGAACTTAAACATTACCCAAATATCTTGCTCATGATATCCCCATAAATACATGCTAAATGACATCACATTCAAACTAGATGGCATCATGAAATAACACAACCAACCCATATATAAAGAATGGGATGCATTCAAATAAATGGCTTAATATCAATATTGGGCCAAGCTTCCTAAGAATTATCGATAATTATTTCCTCCTGCTGATCAATGCCATTGTTAAATAAGAAATCTACCACATTATTTGCCTCTCTAAATCAAGTGAAAGCGTTCAAAACTAATAAAGAAACCAAATCCTCCTAGCATTGCTTTAAATTATTATTAATATTCTAAGCACCATCCATGTGCTTGCAAAAAACACTGATAATAACCATCGAGTCACCTTCAATAAATAACTTATCAATGCCACACTAAATTGCTAGTCTAACTCCTACCACTAGTGCTTGATATTCAACCTCATTATTAGTCCCATCCATAAGTTTCATGGAATTTTCTCTAATCAAAGATCTCAAGTAGTCATGGATAACATAAATAGCCCTTGAGGCCCCTAGATTTCTTCTAAATTCCCCATAAAAGTTCAATTTGAACATGCCTAGGGGAGGGGGACACCAAGATGAATTATTATCCCTCTTGATTTTCCTGACATGATCAACCCATTGATAGGAGGGAATTTTAGCAAAATCTAAGAACAAACCATCTATGAATCCCAATTCATCACAATCACAACCTTACATTTATCATGTTGGGAGCCAACTTTAGAGATGGCCACTTCTACCTTTTGGAGGATAACTTCCCTAGAATTATCCTTTCCTTCAAATATGCATGAATTACGTTCCTTTCATAACATCTAGATGAGCATAGCCAGAGAAACCAACCAAAAACACAAGAAGGATTCCCTATGTTTTCCCACTGACCAAGCCCACTTCCAACCCAACATGCCACAAAGCCATGACCAACACATAGTGGTAAAAGAAAAAGAAAACAAGAGATGGTTTGCATCTTCCTCCTTGGAAAAACACATAGGACAATAAGAGGGACCATATACACCAATTTTATGAAGTCTATCAAATAACTTGCACATCCAACCAAGTGAAAGCCCCTATCTTCAAAAGTCCAATATTATTCCCACAAAGAAATTTCACCCAGTTGAAAGAAGGATCGGCTTGTTTCACCATCTTATAACCCAACTTAATGGAATATAAATCCAACTTAACACCCATATATTAAAGGACATCCAATGAATTGATAATAAAAACCTTCCTTTTAGTGAGCAAGTACTTTAACAAACCCTATTAGTTCATCAGGATAGGGAGTTCACCATAATCCTCCACTTACATTTAACCAGATTAAAGTCTAATTGAGTTTTTAGATAATCATAAAATTTGATCCTCCAAACATTAGTGATAAGGAATCTTGCCTCTTCCAACCCTAGAGTCTCTTGGAAAGGACGATGCCCATTCCATGAATCATTCTTGAAATATGTAGACCGTCTATTATTAATCACCTAGGAGACATGATCCTTGATGCTAAACCTACATTTAAGAATAAAATTCCATAGATATAAACTAGAAGGAGGATTTATCATTGTAACAATGTTAGAATTAGATTGATCCCCAAAATATTTCCTCTACAACATCTTAGTCTAAATCGCATTTAGTTTAGAGATCATACCCCAAACCAACTTGGTCCCAAGGGCTAGATTTTGAATACCTAATCTTTTGACCCTAGCTCTATCTTACTTCTTAGATAAATAAATAGAGTCCCATTTGATCATTATGATTTTATTTCTCTCACTCGATCCTTACCAGAAGAAGTCCTTCATGATATGATACAAATTCTTAATAACTTTGATAGAATGTTTTAAAACAAACATGGCATAAGCTGATAACACACTAAAGACCAACTTGATCAGAGTGATGCATCCATATAAGGACAACTAATGTCCTTTCCATGAGGATAAGTGATAATTAAAGGATTTGATAAAATTTTACCACATGGATTCTTTACCAACTCCAAAAAATAATAAAAAACCCAAATATTTTTTAGGCATCTTGCCAACTTTAAACTCCAAGATTTGTAGAATCTTTTATTGATCTTGGCTAGAAACATTGAAGAAAAAACCTTAGATTTGATAAGATTTACCAATTTACTAGAGTCAACTTCATATTATAAAAGAATTCACTTAAAGGCCAAACACATTTCAAAGCATCCCCCAAAAAGAGTGTGCCATAAACAACTACTAATGAGTAAGATTATACAGCCCTTCAGTGGCCCAAATACCTCTAAGCCTCCTAATGACAAGGGAACCAAAGATGGCACTAACTAAATATTATACCATGAGAATGAAGAATAAGGGTGACAGGGGGTCACTTTGCCTCAATCCATGTGTAGGTTTAAATATACTAGCCATATTTCCATTCACAAGAACTGAGAATATAGGAGAAGAGATACAACTAAACCCCAGTTGCACCACCACTTATCAAAACCAAACTTCTCAAGGATTTTAATCAAGAGTCTTTAATCAAATCTATCATAAGGTTTTATAATGTCAAGTTTGAGAATCATACCTTTCTTGTGTTTAAAAGATAATGAACTTAGAATCTCATGCATGATAATGATACAATTCTAGATGTTTCATCCAGGGAAAAAGCCACCCTACTCCCTAGAAATTAGAGTTTTTGGAAGAGGTTTGAGTCTAATATAAATCACTTCAATAATGAATTTATACATTGTATTGCACAGATAAATCGGTCTAAAGTCTCTAAAAGTAGATTTCCTATCACCCTTAGGGATGAGGGTGATAAAGGTATAGTTAATATCCAGGGCCAATTTATGTTTACAACAAGATATCTCCATAATTTCCATGATATCATCCTCTAAAATATCCCAAAAAGTTTGAAATAAAGCCACCAAGAGGCTTTGAGTCAGGTGCTTTATCCTTACCCATAGAGAAAGCAACCCTGACTTCCTCTTTAGAAAAAAGGGATATTAGTAATGCATTTTATTGGTCTGAGATAAAAAGAGGAATGCTTTCCAGACATTTGGATTGCACCCCAAAATTAAAGGCCTCCTCACAAGCCAATAGCTCCTAGAACCAACAAACAACTTCATCTCTAATTTGAGAGTTCAAATCAAGAATCTTCCATTTCTAATTTTTAATAGATGGGATTCAGTTTGCAATCCTCTTAATCTTTATAAAAGTATGAAAATAAAGAGTCTTTCTATCACCCTATTTAAGCCAAGTTTCTTTGGATTTTTGGTTCCATAAAATTTCCTCCCTGGTTAACCATTCCTCAAGTTTTGATAATAACATCTTTTCCAACTAATAGGTGATTGAGTCCATGCCTAAAATGAGTACCATCTGATTAAATTAGTTAGCTGAAATTTAACCCTAATAATCTCCTAGAATATATTTTTTAAAGACTCCTTATTGTAGGATCTAAGGTAGGATTTCTAAAAAGCTAGCTTCTTACTAACTCTAAACACTTTTGTAGCAAACTTACAAGGGGTTGTGTTCTACCAAACCTTAACCAAATCATGAATGTGTGGACCCCTAAGCGACATTAGTTTAAACTTGAAGGGATATTTTGGGGTGTCCCTATCTTTGAGAATCCTTAATTCAATAAAAACATCATTTGACCCATAAACTACAAAAATGTTACTTTTCATGATCCAATTCAAATCAAAATAATTAGGGGAGACCATGAAATGATCCAACCATTCAACAATATTAAAAACCCACCCCTCTTATTCATCCAAGAAAAATAACCATTCCTAGGAATGAGATGCAATAGTCCCAAAGTAGAAACAAAGTTGGATAAATCAATATGGTATTGAGATTCTTTACTAACACCACCTATTTTATCAGAAATAGATGAAATATCATCAAAATCTCCCCCAATCACATATATATACCCACTTAGGCCAACCAATTATTGTTAGATTTAATCTTAAAAATGATCCTTGAGCTAAACTAACTTAGGACCATATATATTGAAGACAAAAATAACAATACCAAATGTAAAATCAGAAACCTTACATAGCTATCATTTACTTCCAGATCCACATTCTTACATGCCAACTTTGAAGAGGGACCAAATAATATCTAGGCCTCCCAACACACCTATTGAGTCAAAAAAGATACCATGCTAATGGCACAAACTTTTGGACATCAATCCCACCACTTCCTCCCTATTCAACTTGGTTTCTTGTAAGATAAACACATTAAACCCTAGATTCATCAGTTGTTGCTTGACCAGGTAACATTTATTCGAGGCATTTACGCCCCTAACATTCCAAGAAATAATTATCATTGGGTTAGTGAGCAAGCCTCCTCCCCTCACTTATCTAAAGATAAAAATTTATCTATGGTATTTTGAGTGCCTACAAACACTTTCACCTCTATGATTTCCTTAGACACCTCCTTTTTATTGTTCCTCCCTCATCGCTTAAGGGATGTGCAATTAAGCTGGGAGATTTTTCTTACCTTTTAGGATAAGGATAGGATATCAAATGAGTTTAAATATTCTTCATCTTACACATGCTCAAAAAAATCCTTAAGAAGAGGTGAGATTTAGAGATCCCCTACTAGAACTAAGGGTTCACCCTTACCTTCAAACTCAAAAGTCCCCAAAGATGGGTTGGCCTCCTTTCTACAAGTAATAAGGGTGGTGATCTTGTTAGATTCTACTAAGATAAATTTACATTCATTAAAAATCATGGATGGAAAGAGAACTGATCCTCCTTCTAAATTGTCCTTGAGAGCCTCAATGGCTTTCACATTGAGGATTGGAGCAAATCTACCCTTATCACAAGGGCCCATATCATTATACCACTGTAAAAGGTTTTTAAGAGGTAGATATGACTTGGGCATCATAAAATATGTCATATGATTCTTTGAGGATAACAACCTCCCCTGGGGATAGTCTTTCCTTATATTATTGACCTTGTGACATTTGTAACACCATAAAGTTACCCTTTCTACATCAATCTTTTGTTCCTAGGATCTACGTAACAAGTTAATATAAATGGTGTCTAGAATGACCTCCTAAAAATCTAAAAAGGATAGATCCAATCATAAGATACTAAATCCCCTTCACTTGTCACAACATCTATTTTAATAAAATCATCCAACAATGACCCTATTTTCTTGAGGCATTCATCTATCTAGTATTCAATAGGGAGGCCATAAAGACAAATCCATAACATAAATATTTCTTTCCTAAAAAATAATGGGTTGAAGTTGGGGTACCATTACTAGATTGAGATCCTTGATCCATATAATAAACATGGTCCTCCTTCTAAGATATCTTGTTTATTACTCTGATAAGGGCACATGGCTACAGATAAGCAATTAGGAAGAAAACTGAGACTAATGTCCAAACCCTAGTTCTCATTTATCTAACTTTCCATAGACCTAATGGTTGGCCATTTTCCAATAAATTCACCTATAAGACTAAACTCCACCATCTTATGAATACTTTATAAAAAGCTATCACTTTCAAAGGATATCGATTTCATCACTCGATCTGAATCATGATGAGAGTGCGAGGATCCATCCGTTTGGTTTCAAAGAAACTCTACAGGAGGAAAAATAAGTGGTCATGGTTGATTTTGGTCCTGGTCATTAATCCTGACACCTTTGAGACTCCTTATTTTGTTAACAGGTAGATCCTACCTTTTAACTTGACAACCCTCAAGGCTTCCCTTAGATTGGTCACCTATCTCCCATGCATCTTGTGCCTCCTAGATATCAAGTTACACCACCCGTTTACCTACTACCTTCGAACATGAGGTGGGAAAAACTGTAAAATAACCACATTCCCTCCACTACCCTCTAGATCACGTCATTTTTTCTTAACACAAAATTATCACATAGTTTTTGAACAAAGTTAATTACAACACTAAATTGGTAACATCCTAAGTTTGTTATTTAATATTACATAATTAGAGCAATGCTTTATTTTCTTGTTTTTTTAATCAAATTTGACATACTTAAAATCTAAATGCATCTTGATATTTATTTGGATCATGATAAAATAATAGATTGATACTATCCCACCATACAAACCTAGGTATCTATTATAATAATTTGAGAGAAGTACTTGAATTAGTTGAATCTCTACTTGGTAAATTCATTTTTTGTATACATTATGTTTGTTTGTTAAATTTGGTTCTAAGTCAATACTAATTATTAGATTATTGTTTTAGGAACCTAATCATGGTAATGTGATAAGATCTTGTAGATTTGAAATCTGTCTTATGTGTCATGATGAATGGATAGAAGTTATTAGATGAATGAGAATATTTTTTTCAAGATCTAGCCTTGGGGTCATATTAGTGTGTATTCTCTCTCAACATTACTTCTTGGAAAATATTGAGATGTATAGAAGGTTAGTTTTACTCTCAAAAATAAATGGTGTGGCAATGTTAAATCTAAAGAGAATTATTAACTCATTTTGTTATTAATTGTATTGCAATTTTTGGTGTTACTCTTAATTGGTCTTGAAAAGTATTTTTTTCTAAGTACAAGTTTGTGTTTTTGACATGAGAACATGTTAAAACATTAGATAGGAGTGTTGGTATAAAAATGTTATCGATGTATTGATTTCAATGTTTGCGTATATCTTAAAATGTTGAAAAATGTATTTTGAAGCTTTCCAACTCTTGTCCATTTAAGTAATTAAATAAGATACTGGGATGAGATTATTTTGAGTTGTGTTTTCATTGCACATGATTATTATATTCTAGAGATAATATTTTAAATGTAAATAAGGTGGTAGTGTTGTAGAAAATATGAGCAATGAGATGTGTTATAACATTTAATTATATATTAGGGATATGTTTTGTCTTTTAAAATTTGGGTGTAGAAATAAAAGATGTAAATCCTACTCATCTTATTAGGGTCATGCATAAGAGATTGAAGGAAATCCTACTTTTTATAGCAAATATCTAGGATTTACTCAACAATAATGTGTCAAACACATAATAATAACAATGCATTCAAATATCTAGGTCAATTTATATCTTGAAATGCCATATTTACATCCTTGTGCCCCACATTCTTTGATTTTACCTTAGGTTTGTTGGAATTGTTTTACATTAACACATTTTTATTTTGATTGATTTTAGTGGGGGCATGCCATGGTGACATGGATTCCATATTTTTCACCATTTATAGATTATAGTGGGGGCATGCTTTAAAAGCATTTTCTCCACACTGACACAATATATGGTACTTACACCAATTTGTAGATTCGGTGGGGGTATGTATATGTACATGGATTCCACACATTCACAATTTCAAATTTAGTGAGGGCATTCTTTGGAAGCATGTCCTCCACATTCATTCAGTATGGTACTTATAATTCATAGATTCAATGGGTGCATGCTTTGAAAGCATGTTTTCCACACTTAGTTTTTAGCATCTTTAGTTTATAGTGGGGGCATGTTTTGGAAACATGTCTTCCACATTGGTATTTATATCAGTTTCAGTCTTCTCCATATATAGTGGGGGCATGCTTTGGAAGCATGTGCTCCACACTTACACACTTTTATGAATTAGCCAAAGCACATAATTACATTATTCTGATACACATTTTTGGTATAATTCTATACATGGTACGATTGTTACACATAGTTTCAACATGAGACAAATCTAAGGTATATATGTTATGCAACATGTGCCTAATATTATAAAATATGAATCAAATTTTGATTCTAAAATTATTACATGTATTGATACCCAATACACTTTTATTTACTTTAGTGAGCCAATCCACTGTACTTGTTGGTTCACCATTTGGTATGGTTGGGGTGAATAAATCACTCAATCTTACCAAGTTTTCAATTTAGACTTGATCATCCAAACTCAACAGGTTACAAGTATCATTGGGTTTCATGGTTGAGCTAACCTCAATTTCTAGGTGATAACTCACTTTTTCTCCAAAATTGGGGGAATGTGCCTTCCAAACTCTCTCTCTCTCTCTCTCTCTCTCTATTTCCTTGGATATATGCAATTTAAAGTAATTATCTATATTTATCCTAATCTCAGTTTCAAAACCTTACAATGATACTTCTTTTGCAGAAACAATTTTCTAATAGGCAAGGTAGTTACATTGACACACATGTGTACTCATAAACATTGTTCTTTCAATTTAAATCTATTTCAAGTACTTTTGACCCAGATTATATGCACTTCTTATAGACTATAACATGCTCTTGGTTGTAGGTCAGTCACCAACAAAGCACTCAAACCCAGTTCCAACAAAGCACTCAAATTCATCTCAAGTAAAGTTAAGGTGTGTTGACACACCCAAGTACTTAATCCTTTCTTTTGAAATAATAATTTTATTACTAAATTAAAGGGGGGGCAAATGTAGATGATATTTTTTTATTATGTAGAACCTCAGTCTGTACTCTTGGCAAACTCATGACCTTGGATTTTCCTCTTAGTTATGCACATGCTTTGCTTTTGTAAACCTCACATCTGCTCTATCTTATGGCCCTTGTCCTATCTCTTAGTCTGACTAGCCTTATATTGATGACACATACATACCATATTCACCAAAATATTTAAGATGTACTAATCTTATATCTTTATAAGTTTTGATTCTATGCTTTCTCTCCTTCTCCCTATGTACTAACATCTAAGTCAGACATTAGCATCGATGTTACTGTCTTACCCAGTGGAAGTGTCTAGTACCCTAAAGTCATCTAATTTTCAAATGAAATGTATTATAATGGTCATCCTAAGTGCTTTAATGCAAGTTATCTCCAAATAGGATTGGTATAAATATAATATAAACCCTCATTCATTCACAACCTATGAAACCTAGTAATCAGACCAAAGAGCACTCAAGAAGCACTCAAGTTAATAAAAAGTTTCCTATTCTACCCTATTCTGATATTAGTCAAAGGAAAAACCTAGTTACAGGTCTAAAGTAATAAAGGAGAAATCATAAGGTCATATTTTATAAGTTACAAGCTAGGTCACTATTATACTTACTTTACACAATACATGATTCACACACAAGTCAACATGTAGGGGCTACATGAGTCTTAGGCCCTCTTATAGAGTATTGGCTATGTCACCATGTGCCCACTAACCCATTTTTTCTAAGGTCACATTAAATATGAAAAATTAGGGTTTCACCATTTCATTAAGAATGACAATCCATGACCCAGATCTGAATACATCAGAGTAAAGGTGAAATCCAACCCAAAAGCATTCATGTGGTTACATCCTATTTGAGCACATATTCTATATGGATACTAATGTCCAGGTCAAACACTAGCATCGATGCAACTATCCTAGGCTAATGTAAGTGTCTAGAGATCTAAAGGCACTAGACCTAGAATCTAATAATTATTCTAGAAGTATATTTCTACCTGCTACTCATATGTACTAGATATAACACTATATTAGCATCATAAATAGCTAATTACTTTCATTTATGTCATTTATATATCTATCATCACTATACTTTCTATTAATAACCCATTTCAACTTTATAATTTCAACATATGCTACATCTAAGTTTAATATATTAATTAGCCTATTGTATATATTATATTCACCCTTGTGCCCTATCATTTCTATATCCTTAACCTTAACTACGAAAATATGAGCCTTATCCAAATTAGGGTTAAACTTTTATGTCTAGTATATTGGGAAATGATATGTGCTTATGTTTTAGTTTTTTGTTGCACTACATATTTCATCAATTATAGTAGGAGAGGATGAAAAACTTAGCACATTATCATCCATGCCTAACCATATGCCAAATAGTATTGTATTTACACATGTCACTCTAGATTGTCTTCAATTCTTTGTTAGTCAGGTTGGGGCCAACACATTTATTCTTAGATTGTTATATTTTAAAACTTGACATGTTATATCTATGTAGTATAAGTACACAACCACATGAATAGAATCAACATATGTTTCCCTTAATCCCCTTGCATTTTTGATCTATCAAGGTTTGAATTAGATTTATCTCTTCATTAATTGATGAAAACAACTATTCACTTTCAATTGTACCCTTTTCAAATTAGTTTTTGTACACACATCATTAGAAGACAATTATTGTTGCACATTTTTAATCTCTTTTTAGATATGTTTTAGATATATATTTTTCAAATCAATAAAATTAAAGAAAGAATTTTTTTAAATAAAAAGAGAGGATTTATTACTCTCAACAAGAGTACAAAGAGATTATAAAAGTTGAAATACTAGAGATATAAAAAGCTAGACCAAGGTAGGGTCCTACAAAGCCAGAGAGATGCAAAAGAGATACCAAAGGAGATTGATCCACATTATCAAAAGTGTCTTATACAAGTGGAAAGGTAATGCATTTGAATAAATTCATTGTCCTTTTTGTTGGCTTGTGAATTCATAGTTTTGGGGATATCTTACCAGGTAATGTGATCAAAATTATTAAGGATCTTCAATAACTAATTTACCAAAAGATGAAGTTGGATAAATATGACAACTTGTTTACCTGTGAGACATTGGATTATTAATTTAGAATCCCCATAGACATTAATGACCTTGATTTTTTAGTTTACAACCAAAATAATTTCATACTTGTAACCCATAAATTGAATAACATTGTTTGAAGCCTACCCACTAAAGTGGATATCAAAGAAAAGAGTAGACTAGCTAAAGTGGATATCCAAGGTGGGGTAGCAGATTAGAGAGTTATGAATAAACCCATTAGGGGTCCATTTTTTAATAAAAACAAATTCAACTCTAGAAAACACATTCATGTATTGCTTTTTATTGAAGTGAGGTTTAACATTTTCCACCATAACATGTTGAATCCTAGAAATCAAAATCCCCTTCAGAATGGAAGTATCTTCAGAGATTATTTTATTTATATCAATCCAAATAAACCACATGTAAAAATGAGGTAAGGAAGACCATAAAATTTGATGAGGGGCTTTCCTTTTAGATAGTTGTTGTAGAAAGAGTTTCATTATTGAGTGTAGGTGTCTAAGTTAAGATAATTTATGAAGTGAACCCCAAAGTAGAGAGAAAAAGAAGTCCAAATAGAGGTTGCTTCCTCACAATAAAAAATAAGGTGAGATTAAGTTTTATAGGATTTAAATTACCTAAAGTAGATAAATATGGGGACCTAAGATACCTCTTTTATTGAGTTTTTCACCGGTGAGAATCTTGGTTTCCTTCACAAGCCACTAAAAGAATTTGATTTTAGGGGTTATATTAAAGGATAAAATGTTATTAAGGAAGTGACTGGGAGGTTCTCATTCAAGGAGAAGGTGAGTACCAAATTGAAATGTATAGTTACCATTAGAATTTGTTTTACCCAAAATTAAGGAGTCTTTGTTGTCAGGATCCATAGGGAAAATTTCCACAAAATTCTTCTTGATTTATTCGTAATCTATTTGTTGTTCCTTAGAGAAACCATTAATGTGTGATCATTTAGGAATATTTCCTTCCCAAATAATGATCTGATCAAGTTTTTTAAAACCAAGATACTTCATAGACTGAAGAAGGTCCCTATACATGTGAAATCAAAGGGGTTTGCTAACCAGAATATGATCATCCAAATAGCTAATGCTGAAACCATTACCGAGGTACAAAGAAGAATTATTTTTTATTAACTTAGTTTCCTTAACCACTAGAGACCAAATTATAGAGGTGCCAAGCCTTTTAAGTATGGAAGAGAGTAGGCACATGCCTTGGTTTCCATCACCATACAAGTATACAAGAATTTGTTACCATAGAGTCGAAGGAGGATTAATCAGGGTCTAAACAAGCTTATCTCCCAAGGTAGAGCTCATTAGTAAGAGTAAATCTAATGCACCCAAATACTATCAAGGTAAAAAAAATCAATAGGCAGAATAAATATGACTTCTAAAATAATAAATTGTATTTATTTTTATTGAATGAATAAAATAATTACATACAAGAACATAAATAAAACTCAACTCAAAATTGGAGTTGACATGCAAAATTTGAAAATCTAAAAAAAAATAAAAAACTCGACCTGCTATTTTTAGCATCTACTATTTTTAGTAAGTTTCACATGCAAGCTTGATCAGCTATAAAATTCTCCACATATCTCCTAAACACTAAAATTAACCTAATAGATGAATTTGAACTAAATTTCATGTCTGGTTACAAAAATATGCTAATTTTAAAAATAGAAAAAACCTAAAAAATATTAAAATTTAGTTTCAAACCCTTAGATGGTCATGTATGGCCTCTAAATTTTTTAAATAAATGTCCCTAAATAAATAGGGTGGATTATGATTTAATTGAACTTTTTGAGATTGTCATTTTGGTTCAAATGAGGGCTCAAACGCAATTACTGATCAAAAGTTATGGACTTCAGAAGTTTGGACTCCACATCAAAATCTAATGCCCAAGACACCTTGAGATTTTTTGTTGGTAACCTTGTTCTAGCCAAGAATATGAAACTTATTTTGGTTGGGTTTATTATCTCTTTGACAAATAAAATCCCTAATTTTTTTTTATCTAAGAGCATTAAGAATGTATGTAGGAGCATGATAAATCATGAGTTGATAGATAGGAATACTAGAGATGACATATTTAATGAGAACCACTATGCCAATGAGACTCAACCACCCATTATTGTAGTTTTAAATGCACATGTCAATTTTTTTGAGTAGATTATGCCAACAATCAAAGTAATTTAATTTTAAGCTCATAAGGACACTCAAGTAATTAATATGACCAACGTCACCATGCATAAATTGAAGGATCTAAGATAAGTTTCTAATTTCAGTAGCAGAAGAGTTAATGGTATAGAATTTGTACTTTTTATCATTAATAGTTGCTCAAGGAACAATCATTAATTTATGTAGACAACATCTAATCCTTCTAAATTTCAACTTAGTGGATTCCTTAACTCAAATGGTGTCATCCACAAACTAGGCATGACTAATATCTTTGATCCCATTAATAACCTTGATGCTAGAAATGGCTACATACCTCCTATTAATAGTGAGGGCCCTACCCAAATCCTACATTAAAATGGTTTATAAGTAGGAAAAAAGAGGGTAGGCTTGGCTCAGATCCTGATTAGCTTTAAAAAATCTAGTAGGAGATCTATTAATAATTGAAACAATCCAAGGGCATGTGATGTAACCTAAGACCCATTTCAAAAATAAAAGGGGAAATATAAATTCTTGCAAGACCTAAATCAAGAATTTCCAATCAACTCTATAAAAGTAATTATCCATGTCAAGCTTGATGTCAATCCTTTTCTTATTCCCCTTACTGTAAGAATACAAAGCTTCATGGACAATCACAATAATGTCATAAATTTATTTACCCATAATGAACCCACCTTAGTCCTTTGAAATAATGAGACTTAGATATTTTTGATTCATTTGGAAATTATTTTGGTCATGAACTTGTAGGAGGAGTTGAAAAGAGAAATAGGCCCGAACTTGTGAAAGGAGACCAAATTCTTTTACTTAGTGATCAAGGTTAAAAATGTTGATTTGATGGCACCAATGATCCCACCTTTGTTCTAGACATCTTCCACTAGATGTAAAAGGTTATTCAAAATAAGACCAAAGAATTGATGATAGAAGGAGTTGGATAACACATCAAGTTCAAGATCCTTGTATTTAGTAGATTAAAAAATAACCTATTAGATCTTCTAAAGAAATAACTTGTTGGAGTTTATAATGAACTCATAACCAACATGATCTCTCTTGTAAACCATTACCACAACACAAATAACATAGACATTGTTCTTAGAGAGAAAATATGCACAATGAAGTCTCTGAATTGTATTCATAATCTCTATGCGGGTCTTTAGGATCGACCAAGTCAAAAATACATGGGAGTGCCTATTAAATAGTTAGGTAGCTTATTTTGTGCAAAAAAATATTATTGCATGAATAACCATAAAACATGAGTGTCTATTTATTATTATGAACTCAACAGATATGTGAAAAAAATATAATAGCATATCCAACAATAAAATGACTCCCGAATCAAGCTTACACACTTTACTCCAACATCCTCCATTAAGTTTAGAATAGGGAGTGAAAAAAAGAGAAAGCAAAGAGACTGATGGGTCCTAATAACTAGGCCTGATCAGGTACCCATGTATAAAATCATAGTGAAATACAAAGTGTCCCTATGGTAACCAATCCATCTTACCAGACTACATAGATAATGAATCACTATAACCACCAAGTCAAATAATAATTGGTATTCTATACGAGGCTAACTCTAAAAAAACCACTGATCTTAAAATAATGGGAAAAGAGTCAGCAAGGATAAAATGTATCACTATAAGATACCCAAAAAATAGTAACAACAACTAAAGTTGAGAGAGTAAAAAACATATGCTTCAAGGTGTCCCAATAAATTAAATGGTTCAATACTCAAACATAAAGTTTAAAATGGTGTACTAGATGGAATGAAGGCCATCAAATACAAATGAAATTGGTGGACTCAAAAGTATTAATGGAACTCAGTTCTACATGAGTGGTCTAAATCCACTACTTGATCACAAAAAAACAATTGAAATTGGAATTCACTAGATTAACTCTTACAAAATGAGACTATCAGAGGTGTTGATAGTGAAAAATGGTTCACCAAATAAATATGATCTACTACCAGAAGATGCATTCTACTAAGGGTTAGTAATGAATAGGATAATTGAAGAAGTAGGATATACACCATACCCCTTTATACTATTGACTGGTTGGAGTGACACAAAAAAGTTTGTATGAGTGGGCTAATTCTACTACTCAAACACTAACATGATGATACTGTATTCCCCAAAATAGCTAATATTTAGAAAGAGATCAAGCTCCATAACAAATCTAAAGGAGACTATCAACTATAAAAAAGTGTCAAAGATATAGAACAAATATCTCTCAAGAAAATGGCCTTGGTGGTGATGGGATAGTCAACAACTAAAGAGTAAGTGCTCAATATGGAGCACACAAACATGAAAGAAAAGCTCCATGACTCTTAATGTGACTACAAATAAAGGTCCCATTCAATAAAAAATACCAT
Source organism: Torreya grandis (assembly GCA_037957365.1). Classification (NCBI taxonomy): domain Eukaryota; kingdom Viridiplantae; phylum Streptophyta; class Pinopsida; order Cupressales; family Taxaceae; genus Torreya; species Torreya grandis. Next base: position 2,857,618 of record JARHVA010000097.1, read on the forward strand.
ATGATGCATAAAACCTAGAATGCTATCAATCTATAGAAGACACCATTAAGAATGAGAGAGTTGCTCCTAAAACAAGGGAGCTGTGTATGACACAAAACCATACTCAAGAATGTAGGATGTTGAGATCTACCAAAAATACATCCATGAGTACAAAATTTATACAACAATACAATGCACACAAGAAAATGGGACATTAAACTCTATCGATAATACGTCCATGAGTGTAAAGTGTGATGATAAGGATAACAATGTGGGCTCAATAAATATAATGCACACTAAAGGGGACGTCGGACTCTGTTGAAAAATCATCTTGTGTACAAATTGCATAAAAATAAATGAAGTGTTTATGTGAGGGGGTGTCATCACCTGTGAGACCAGACTCCACCCTCCAACTTTGATAATAAAATGACTCCCAAATCAAGCTTACATGCTTTAATCCAACACAACTTGACAAATAAAAAAATTTAATGTCTTCAAAGATAACATTAGAGATGTCACTAAGAAGAGAATCTTGAGTGACAGGGCATCAAATAGAATTTTGAAGAGAGCTTAATAATGCCCATGATTAGCCTCTTCAATGTGATCACTGTAAGAGATAATGTTACCATTATCTAATATAATTTATCTTATTATGTTTCTCTGATACATTTGGTGAGTTTTTAAGTGAATTTTTTTGGTGTTGGAATTTATTTCATGGAGCCAAGTCATTCGAGATTTGAGCCTCCAAAATTATTCTTTCTGTCTAGATTTTTCATGTGGCTATGAAAGAATGAAATCCCTTTTATATTTAAGAGCTTTACTGAGAGGCTCCAAATCAATAGCCTCTTAAATTTTCTTGAGATTGAGAAGAAGATATTGTTTGGCCTTGTTAGAAGCAAAATAAGCATTAATCCACTTTCTTAAATCAGATTTTAATCTAGATATTTTGAGTTTCCAAGTATCTTGAGCATTGCTGGGGGGCATCAAGAGTTCTAGTTACATTGGATTTCAACAAAGAATCTAGTTAGATGAACCCAATCAATATTATACTTGAAGGGTATAGGACCCCTATTATTATTTCAATCGATGTCAAGGTTGATAGGCTTATGATAAGAGGATGCAATCTAAATAATTTGATTGGTGACATTGGTAGAGAGTGAGAATATCTTCCTAGATAATAAACCTATCTAGTATTTCAGCACAAAGCTACTGCCAACCTATCTATTGGTCTAGGTGTATTTTCCTCTAGTAGGCCTTATGTTTTTAAACCCAGCCAATGAGATAATCTCTTAAACTTACTCTCTATAGGGGTACCTAATTCAAGATACACCTTTTTTTGGTAAGGGAAAAGGAATAGGTTGAAGTCACCAGCTAAGATTAGATTATAAGGATTATGTTCCTCAATGAAAGAAAGAATAGAGAGCCAACATTATCTTTTGATCATAGGAGAGTTGGGGGCATAGACATTCAAGTAGGTGAAGGAAAATACACCCTCATAAAAAGTTGAGGAGAGACATAAATTTATTTTGTACCCATCAAATTTTTATAAATAATTAGGATCCCAAGTAGTGAGGAGGTTTACAGAGGCTCTACTAGCACTGAAAACATCCACCTCAAATCTATTCCAAATTTCTTTCCAAGAAACAACCATGCCATGAAAGTCAGATTTGGTTTCTTGAATTCCACTTAAATAAGGGCAATGATTTTTCATGATATTATTTAGGTAGTTTTTATTGAGGGCACTACCTAATCCCCTGTAGCTCCAAGAGAGAAAGATCATTTTTTTGTGGGCTTCTTGCCCTTTTCTTTTGTAGGGAATTTAGGTAACAATTCTTAATGGAAACATTGGTATTTATGTGGATTTATTATGTTTTTTTGTTCTTGATATTTTTTTAAATTTTATTTTGCTATAACAGACTTAAGTATGCACATTTTATTATTTTATTTAGACTCTTAGTATTTAGATCATTTGCATCAATCTATAGAGAAGGCTCAATTACAATAGCTCTAACCACTCTTTTGAATAAATGCTTTTATAGAATTTTAGGAAGTCCTTTTTAAATTTGTAGTTGATAATAATATTGTTTACATCAAGGGAAGCAATTACATGTTCAAATATCATATTAGCCGAATTTTAAAATATCTAAATTATATGCTAATTTAAATATATAATTATGAGTATTTTTATGATATATCAAAAGGGTTTTTTAAAACTTGGTTTTATTTTGGATTGAATCATCCCTTTGAATCTTGGGAGGGTTCTTTATCCATTCAAGTATTAAAGGGTCTATTCCACTTGATCAAAACATGTGTTGTCCCCTATGTAGGAGGCCTTTCATATCACTATCCCATAATATTGAAGACAATAATATTTAGTCTTGACTATTTTAAATTGAAAATCTAAGGGTTATTTCCTTGAGGATGTGTGTGTTTAGGTAGGAAGTTCTCCTCCCAAAATTCTTAGATGGATTTAGTTATCAAAGTGCCCAAATAACTTATCCAACTAAGTTTTTAAAGCCCCTCATTATACCTAGACACATTGTGTATGCATATTACAGTGTGCTATAGACTATTTTAGAAATGTTGGGTGGCATTTTTCACTAGCTAATATTGGTTTATAGTAGGATTAAATGAGGTTTGATCATGTTAATTTATTTATAACTCTAAATTGTAGATATAGAAGATTATAGCTGAACAAAAATCTCTAAGCTGTAGATAGAGAATAAGATAGTGGAATAAAATACTCAAATTATACATAATACACCATTTTGTTTGTAAAAAATATTAATTATTCAAACTATATCCTCAACTTATTCAAGATATCCCACATTTTTTGTAAACAAAAATATTGGCAAAGATTTTGGTATCGATGGTGCCTTGTAAACAACATATTGCTCAATGTTGTTGAAGATACTTATTATAGTGTTGATTCAACCCACCATGCACTTAATGGATCTAAGTGGGTGATTGACTTGTAATATTTTTGATTTTTTATTTGACATAAGGGGGTACAAGCCCCAAGTTTATCTCATTTTCCCACATCATTTTATTTTGCGTAAAAATTATGTCCTCTTGGTTTTTAATTACTATTCTTACTTGTACTTATTATTTTTCATTAATTTACAACTAATATCTATTTACAACACTTCAAAAAATCTTTGTTAATGTTATTGTGTGTATAAAAATAAATTGTATATATGTTTAGAAATTTATGTTAATGAATCAAGAATGAAATGTCTATCTTAATTACATATTTCATCTGATGTTTTCTACAAGTCTTATCTATCCTTATTGAATATCATGATTAATTAAGGTTTGATCATATTAATGTCAATATAACTATAAACTATAGATAGATAATATCATAGTGGAACTATAAGACTGCTATCATTTTCCCAACTCAACAAATATATACATAGTAGAATTTTTTTTATTGCCTTGGAATTCAAGACATTGAAGATTTAGTATGTCGTTTAAATGTCATCCCTTGGCCATTTTCCACTCTCTAACACATCTACAATGTTTTCTAACTCAATATATTTTGTATAGTTTTTTATTTTATTTTAAAGAATATTATCTACAATGTGGCTTCATTTGTGAATTTGAATTATATGATAAACCTAATTCATATTTTTGGGACTTCTTTTCAAAAATCCAAGATAGAAGTGCAATGCCATTTACCTTGAATAAATATGATATTTTTCCTATTACATCTAGGCTTCCCACATTTTTAAAAATATACTTTGAGAGCTGTTATATAACAAGCCGCTCCAAGATATAGTAATCATATATATTAATTATCAATCTCTTTATTTTATATATTATAATTTATCATAATCAAAGACTTATTTGGTTCCTAAATTAGCATGTAAGTGCCTTGTAATTAAGTTACAAAAAAGAAATATATATGAGAAATAAAGACAAATAAAAGGAACACAAATAACATATATGTATAATCACTTATTTGGTTGGATTGAAAATAAATGATATATAGTGCAAGAGTGGTACGAAGACAACTATGACAAACCTACTACATAGAAATGTTGATGTAGGGTATTGAAGTGAAACTAGAACTACTCAAAGAAGCCTTAAAAAATAAAAGATATATGATATTAGAGTAGTATGAAGATGAATCTAGTAGATTGGGTGTATAAAAATGCTAATATAAGGTATTAAAACTAGACTGTAATTACTTGAGCAAACCAATAAAATAAGAAAAATGGTTTTTTTATAAAAATAATCCATTAGTACCATAAAATTACCTATCTTGTCAGAATACTAGTGATTATTTTCGTTTTTCAAAAGAACATATGGAAACAAAGATATGATCAAAAAATGGAAAATGAAGGATTTTTTTTGAAAGATTAAAAATTTTCAAATTTTATTATAAATAGGTAAAAATAAAATCATTAGAACATTTGGTATTTTGAGATGTTGAGAGCTTTGGTGACCATTTTTGATGTAGAGACAATAGGTGGATAGAGGGTAGAAAGGCAAACATGACAAAAGATTCCAAAGACCTATTGACATATTTGTCAAGATAAGACATGCAATTAATGTTTGGGAAGGGTAGATAGAATATATATAGGTAAATAAAATGATAAGGCAAATATGTGTAATAGAATTTTCCCAACAAGCATCAAGTCAAAGAGAAAAAATCAATGACCAATTGTTAGGTCCTAGATTTTTAGAAAATAAGATGAAAACATTTATTAGGGGCTAAATAAGAAATCACAATTACAAAAACATTATATTATCCATGTCAATGTAGTTTAAGTGATGGGAAATCACAAGAGGGTTGATGTAGCTAAAAAATGTAGGTTGATATATTAAAAAAGAGCTAGTCACTATAATTATAAGAAAAAACAAATAAAATGTATGATATAGTTAAGTATCAACTTGAAGGGTTGATGTAGTAAAATTAATGATCAAGGCAAGATAAAGTGGGCTACATGGTTGATATAGTAGAAATACTAATGTCTAATATAATCATAAAATTAATATGTGGTCGATATCATTAAGTAAAATTGTTGATATATTAGGAAAAACAATATATGGCTAATATATTATAATGAGATGGCTGATGTAGTAGGATTTTAACCTTATGGCATATATAGTTAAGTAACATGGTTGATATTAAGATTTCTAGTTTTGAGTAGATATTTTAATTTTACTTTTATCTATGCTAATTTTTATCTGATAAAAGACTAATTAGTCTTTGTTGTTTGGAATTTTGTAGGTGCAAAGATGTCCATAGCTATGGTAGTCATTAGATTCATCTTGGCTACATGATGTGATAGATATATTATTGAATTAAGACAGAGCCATACTATCTAGTCTAGGTTTTGGAGGGATCATAGAGATGTGTGAGGTGGCATTGGATATAGACACGCTTGTAAATTTATTAAAACATTAGCAGAGGAATATAAACACGTTCATATGGGAGCTGAATGTGGATATATTAGAGGTGGTGATCACCCTAGAAGAAGTACATGCTATATTGGGCTTGCCACTTGAAGGAAATCCCATAGTATGTGATACAACATAAGTAGTGGTAGAGAGACATGAGTTGACTCAGTTATTGACGAGGTCAGATAAATATGACCAATAGTCACTCACTATGAAATTTTTTGATGTGTATGTGTCTGATGATCTAGATATATAAAATGTGATTTGGGCTTGATGACCAAACTAGTTTTGTGTCACAAGTTTGATTGAAGAGTCAAATGGTTTGCCATTATCATGTGTCATATTGCTTTGGAGTAGTACATTATATACAACATCAGATTGAGAATTTATGTGTAGCTAGTGTATGAATTTTATGGTATCCTAAACCAAAAATAACAAATGATAGACCTAAAATATTATTTTCATTGTATATCTGTTATATACATCCCATGTATTTCCCTCTGAGGGTTTCACATAAAATAGAAGATCATCTACCTTAAGTTAGATAGTAGGTACAATTTATATCATGTAAATGTGTGACTTGGTATTTAAGATTGGATACCATCCTTAGGGATGACATTATATGGATGTAAAATTAGGAAACCATAAATATATGGCCATCATGGCCATCTAAAATACAAGCTCAAGGCCTAGCTAAGGTGACAATACACTACATGTACTGGATAGATCTGCACGCTATCACCTAGGTTACCTTATTAACTTGGACAATACCACTTATCAACACCTCTATCTTTGTTTACCTATATGATTATGCATGTCATAGAGCCAAGGGGTGAGAGGATATGAGCCACCACCAGAGGTTCTAGCATTGAGACTGTGACACACTCCTTAGGATTGAAGGAGGAGGTAATGATAGAGGGTGGTGGTGCACATATAAGAATTATTAGAGAGGGATAAGATTCATGTATAGGATGTACCAAAATTTTCAAGACCAGATGTAGCATAGGTATATGGAGGTGAGGACAATGGTATCCTTAGTGTCCATAGTGATAGCATGATCATCCATACTAGTGGTGTACATCCAAGTATAAAATGGTGGGTTATAATTATATCACTTAATTTTCTAGTTAAATAGATGTACTATATGGTAGTGATATCTAGATTTGACTTGGATTATATATATATATATATATAGTGATCTAATTCTGATTTTAGTTTAATTTTTATAGATGCAGAGGAGATATTGGGGTGGGAATCAATGATAGAGGCCACACATCATGAGATTCTAGGTGTTATGATATCATATACTAACATGGTAGCTATGTCATATCGATAACACCATATGCAGGTGATCTTGTGAGTTGGTTTAGGTTGGATAGAGAAACAACAAGGGCTCTACATACATGAGTTCAAGATCATGGTCCATCTTCATCTACAGTAGCAGCTCCAAGAGGAGGGGACATTATAACATGGTAGTAGGTAGTGATGGTGCATCAATAAGTAGCTATTTTTTTGGAAACTAAGAGAGTGGCCCACATGGATACCACTTTAGTGGATATAACTAGAGAGAAGGAATTGAATGATCAAACCACTACATTAGAAATAGTGATGACCTAAACAAAGTGAGGGGATACAATATTATGACATGGATGAATAATTTACAAATAGTTCTATGAGAGGTTTTAAACACTACTTCTTAGTAGAGTATAACCTCTCCTTGACCTAGGGATGAAGCTGACCACTAGCTTCAGACATATGTATTGTGTTTTTGACTATATGTGAGATGTAGAAAATATTTAATCTTATGTATATATCATTATTTTGTCTAATTATTTTTTACATGAGAAAATTTTGCTTTAATACTCATATATATAACATTGTAGCATGGTTGTATATGATATCATGATTTGATGTTTTATCTTGTATGTTTAATTCATTTCTAGAAAATGTTGAGCATGTACATATATAGAAAAATAATGAAAGTCTAATTATAAAAGTGACATCTAAATAAATTAGATAAAAAAATTGACAAACAAAAGATGCATAAAAATATTATAAGAAAATAAAAATCAAATGTAGATAGATACAAATAAATCTAAAATAAATATAAGATGTTCAAAGAAGGTAAGCAATAAGTAAGAATATCCAATTCAATTAGATAAAAAAACATAAGTCAAACAAAAGATAAAGCAACATCAAATTTAAGTAAAAGAAAGACAATCCAAATAATCAAAAGATGCAAAAAAATGATAAAATATCCAATGCAAAAGAGAAAAAATCAATTTAATTCAAATAAGGACATCAAATCATGAAAGGGTCAAAAAGGTGGTTGTAAAAATTAATTGATAAACATCCAATGAATAATAGATAATAGAAATCTAAGAAAAATTAAAGGTCATGCAATATAAGTAAAAAATGATTACAAGACATCAAATGCAAGTAAAAATATTGTTAATCTCATTTCCCATAATAACTTTCATATCATTTTGAGAGTCGACTCCCACTCTCACCCATTTCCCCATTTGAATTTTCTTTAGGCCTGTAACTTAGATATGGTTTTGATTCCTTTATCAAGCCTTTATACTATTCATTTTGGTGGCTAGAACAATTTTTGAGAGCAATTCCACTATCTCATGTGGGTCCTTAGTCATGAGTATCTTGTGGTTACTCAGTCTTATATTGCTAGTTCTAGACAATAGTGGGCTTCCTCTTGGAGGATAAGGGTGTGTTCTCTATTTCAGATCTAGGTAAAATGATGGTTGGAATTGGTGGTATTGAACACAAGTTTGGATTTGGATGGATTTCATTAAGGAGACTCACTAAGTCATTGTGGAATGTTTGCTTGGATTTGTTTAGAGTGTTTTGGACTTAGGGACTCTGATTATTAGATGAAAGCTTTAGGAGTTTTATTGATGGATCTTTATTAGCCTGAAAGTGTAAATGTATAGAGGCTCTACTGAGACTCTCTAATGGTGGTTATCCTTTGAGTGTTTAATTCAATGGCCTTCATATGTAGAAAGGATCTTGAGTTAGATTTTAAGTGTGGCCAGATTTGGTTTAGAGTCCCTTGGAATCCATTCCTTGAGACTCAGTTTGAGAGTCATAATTTTCCCATATTTCAATGTTGGGTGGTAGTCTATTTTAGTGCTCAATGTGGAGCTTTCAAAACATTCCATGGATTATCTATGCATGCTTGGTGAGGTTGATGTTGTAGGTTATTTTTAGTGTGGTGGCTCAAATCTTGTGGGCCAAGACAAGATGAATAATATTTTGCAAGGAGATTATATCAAGTTGTTCTATTTAGAAGTGTTTGAGGTTTCAAGTTGGGATCCTCACTTTATTATTATTTGGTGAAGGTCACAATTTAATCTTCTAATATTTTCCAATGAGTTTGTTAGGAAAAGTTAGCTTCGCATGGAGTTTGGGTGAATATTGTAATGTGAATATTATGTGAGGTAAGTATTCAAAATAATATTTTTAGTTGATAGGTAGTTAAGATTATTTGGTGAGTTGAATATATACTCACATAAATAGGGTTGTTATGGTTAGTGGTATTGTTGAGAGTTACAAAAATACTAAATAAAAAGGTTTGTGAATATTCATAGGGATACAAAGAGATATTGGTGGAGATATGAGTTCCATGATTATGTGAATGACTTTCCTATAAAGGTGTAATATCTTGAATGGAATGTCTATTTCAATATAATATAATAAAGTTTTATATAGTTTGCTTATTATTATTCTCTGTGTTCTGAATTTATCTAAATAATGATATGCATTCTTTGAAAGCTTATCTAATCTCTTTCAATTATTAATAGTGGTATGAGAGCATAGAAATAATTATGGAGCGTTAATCATTTGAAGGGGTTGATATATGGTGTATTACCCCTAAGAATGAGAAATTAATGGTGTGAACATTCTTCAGAGAGCATATGCATCCATACATTTTATTTATCATGCATATCAACATCTTCATAGTTCTCTACGTGCATTTCACCACTCTACCAATTCTATGTGCATCTAGCCCTTTTGTGTTTGGCTAGTTTTAACATAGTAGATTACTTTATCATTGGCAGACAATTGAATCCTCTCTGCCATGATCTTTGTGAAGACCCGATGAGGTTGGAAATCTTGTCAAGTTACAATCTTGAAACATGACTTGATATATTCAAAATTATCATATACCTAAAGCTTCATTCAAAATTGTAATCTTAATATCTATATCGATGTGGCAATCCCTTTAGATTTATATGAGTTTGAAAATTTATGTCATCTATGAGCATTCTCTGACAAATTTTTGGATTTGTTCATATTTGATTGGTTATCGATTGATGTAACTATAAATTGATTAGATCTAGATGAATCCTACTTTGTCTTTATTCTCATATATCTAAACTATGCCCTATGATAGATTAGTCACCATCAAACCTTAATTTACACTTAGTTTCTTGCAGTCTTCATGTGGTCTATCACCATGCAACTGTCTCGGTATGCCAGTTTGAAATGTTTAATATGAATTTGTGTATCAAATCTAATACATCCATCAAAGTCCATTTTTATTTCATTTATTTTATAAAATTTAATTATTTAATTTCTATCAACAAGATCATATGAAATTAAATAATGTCATTATGTTTAAGAGTTGTATGTAATTTATTATTATTAATTAATTGAGTCAATAGTTTATTTTAGGTTAGGTATTTCACCTTATAATATTTTTTCATAAATATTAATCTATGTAGTCTATTTTTAATAGAATATATGTTCTTATGTCCAAGTCAATAGAGTCTATCCATGCAATTTTAAAAAAAGTTTATTTGTGTCATTTTCAAAAGTCATTATATTTGTATTCAGATGCATTATCACTTGTATGCAATGTCCAACTTTTGAAGGTACAAAAATAGAAAAAATTCATTTTGTATTTACTTAAAACAAATTTAATATCAATATTAAATGAGTCATTTAAACTTCACCTAATGAGTGGAATCAAATCAAAATCCCTGACCTTGAACAAGAAGAAATTGAGTCTATACAAGATCAAAACAAATGTAAGTCAAATTCTAAACATTTAAGGAACATACACATTTGTTTTTATTGCAAGAAATCAGTTCATAATTAAATACAAAGGGAAAAGGAACTCATAAATGGAAAACCAAATCAAAAGGGCTTACTTGGTGTGAAAGATAATAATGCTCACTCAAGTAAATAAGACTCTTATCACCCAAGTGATGGAGAATAAGTTCATTATGTGACTAGAGAAGGAGGTTGGAGGCATTGGAAGAAGGATGATTTATATTCCTCTCATTATCCACTAATTATGGGGCCACTTTTACTTTTGTGGTGCATATATTTTGTTATTTTTAGTACTTTATGTGTATGAGTGAAAATAAGAGGTGTATTTCTTATTTTCCCACATAGTGTACTTCATAAAAAAGAGTTATGGAGATACAAGAATACTATGTACAACTTCTTGGATCAAAAGGAAAACTATTTAAATCACCTTCATTAGATGAACAAGAATGTATTATAAACTACTGATTAGACTTTGTTATTTCTTGACCAAATCCTTTCTTGACAACCACCTTCTTTGATTTAACCTCAAATGGAGTAGCAAATATGTCTCCAATAAAGATAAAATCATCTTGATCTTCAATTCTTACCTCATACGACTGTCTATCCTTAGTAGTATAAGATACCTGTAAAGTGATCAAGGTTTGATTCATAAAGGTAGTAGCATTATCTGCTTCATCTTCTATTGGATACTCAAATTCCAAATCTTTATCACCTTGAATAAAATCATATTCATAATGGGTTGCCACCTCATGAACTTTACCTCTTGGTGATGACTAATAAGACTTATTAACTTATTAGTAGCTTTGTACTTCTCAATAATTACTTCCTCTTGTTATTCTTGACGTGATAGCCTACAAAAATATTAAAATTACTTGAACATGTCCAAGTAAAACTACTACATGTCTTCAAAACCTCCTTGAACTTACTCATGAGACTCAAAAATATCATCTACTATGGTGTTTTATTCAAGAGATTTCACATGCTCATTGGCCAAGATAATAGTATTAACACTCTTCTCATGGGTTGTAGGTTCACTATCCAATCTAGAGCAATTTTTTTCTAGATCTTACCTAAAGGCAACTTCTTCTTCATCTCTTGAAAGCATGCCAAGCTCAATTTCAATATTTTAATTCTCTTGATGGACAACACGTTGGTCAAATGCTTTAAATTATTGAATGGACTCATGACATGGATGTAAATTATCTTCAAGTTATATCTTTTGCCCATGAAGTTCAACAAGGCTAATAGCCAACATATCTTCAAGAAGACTTACCTCATGTTTAGTTGTAACTTGATCAACTACTGCATAGTTGCATTTATCTTCATCAAGTATCAATCGATGAGAACTATATTGGTCTTCTTATTCCTCCATAAAGAATGGAAGCTCATCTGACCATTCAAGGTTTAATTCATCATGTCCTTCTTTTGATAAACCTGATTCACCCTCTTCTAAGAGGCTACCAATTTTTGTAACTTCATGTTGGAGTTTACCTCCATATTCTAGAGGGATCACATGCTTGCCAAGCAAGTCCATTTCTTTCATGAAACTATGGTACAACTATTGCCATGCTTGATCAAGATCTTCTTCTTCAATTTTTTAATGGAACCACTTTGAAAATAATCTATTGTCATGTTAGCTTTCACCCCTACTTCAAAACCAACTTCATCATCATCTTTGAGGACCTATTTATTTCCTTCTTAATAAATAGGACTACCAAGAAATATTTCTTCATCATATACACTATACACACTCTCTTCGTAACTTTTTGAGATTCACTTGTAGTTGATTGATCCTCTTTTTCTAGGAATGCCACCTCATCACCTAGCTTTGACAAGCTCTCCTTCACATCTAAATTTACATCTTCTCCCTTAATATAATTGGTTCTCCTTCACAAAAGGAGAGGGTGGGGGGGGAAAGAGACTTCACTGGCTTATTTGAAACCTGATAGAGTGTCCTTCCAACTTAAGAATTTGGGAGTCCTAGGTTTATTATGGTGTTCTTGAAGGGATGGAGAAGGGAATTGAATTGAGGATGTTGTATTATTATCTTTCCACTCTTCAAATACTCTATAAAAATTTGAGGTGTCTTGAACTTCATGGATGGATATAACTTGAAGGTAGGTGAAGATCTTGAATAAATTAAGAGATCTCTTGAATTGACCTCTAAACACTTCTCCTTTTCTTGAATTTGGAAATGCATGAGATAAGGTTAGTTATCAAGAGTAGGAATGACATAATCAAGGGTATTATTCTAATAAGGTCTCCAAGATGGAGTGATCTTAGGCCCTTGAGGAAGAGTAGGTGAAGATTTCATTTGCATAAACCTCTCTTGATGACATATTGTAACTTAGGCAGGGTTTGGAGCAAAGAAAGGTTTACTTAGAGTAGGAGAAGGCATACAAGGATAAATTTATTAAATTTTCTACATCCCCTCAAGTAATAATATGTTATATAGACATTGAATCAAACCTCTTATTTCCATCACTTCATCAATTGACAATTGTTGGTTTTCTCTCTCAATAGCTACCCACTCATTCTTACCTAGCTATAAGAAACTTATTTTTTATGAATGATATCTCTTTGATTGGAAGGGATAGGGACACTTAGGCCAAGATATTTTTATCTACCAATCTCTCTTATTTTCATTTCATAGTCCAATAGAATTTCTTTTAGGGATTGAAAAAGATTATCATAGCTAACAAGGTTGACTAGAGGGATAAGTAGGCTGCCAAAGAGGTTGAGTTGGATTAGGAGAGGGCATATAAGGTTACTGATAGCTTTGGTGAGGTTGAAATGCTACTATTTGAGGGAAACTTGGGGTAAAGCCATGAATGCCATCAACTTGATATGGAGAATATAAAGGCATAAAGTATGCATCTTGATCAAAAGAATGATTAAAATACATACACATTTTTAGATTTTTAGATATTTGGGCTACTTGGGGTAGTTGATATTCACTTAGAGTTGCCATTGATGTTTGTGTTCATGCCTCCAAAGGATGATGTGTTGAAGATAATCATCAACAACTCTTCAATGGGATGTAATCCTTGTCCCACCGGGCATGCCAAAACTATTACCATCAAAAGTTGCACCCTTGAAGAGATTGTTCAAGCCTCCCCACTTAAGTGATATCATGGAGACACCTCTAGGCTATGGCTAGCCTAATTAGTGAGGTGAATATCTAGATAGGGATAGATCCTTTGATGCTATCACTCTGAACTACTACTAAACCTATTGCTTGCAAAGGAAAAGGGTAAGAGAACTATAAGTAAACTAAACTAGGGAGGTGATGAACCAAATTAATACCCCCCACTTGACCATACTATATTAAGAACATGAATTAGGCTTGAATATGATCACACTAATCAAAAAGTACCTAAATAATGGCTATCAACAAAGTTAAGACCAAGTATATCAAAGTTTTGAATGATCCTCATTTATGGTACCCAAATTTTGGCTAACATTCTATATGTGCATCTTATCATTGGAAATTTTGTGTACATCTAGCCCTTGTGTATTTGGTTAGTTTTAAAATTTTAGATTACTTTATCATTGGTATATAGTTACATCTTATTTTTCATGATATTTGTGAAAACCTGATGAGTTTGGAAATCCTACCAAGTGATAATCTTGAAACATGACTTGATATATTCAAGTTATCATATCCCAAAAATAGTATTCTAATTACATTCAGAGTGATAATATTACTATTTGAATTATTGTGGTGATCCATTTATATTTATATGAGTTTGAAAATTTGTTATCATCTATGAGTATTCTCTGATATTTTTTTGGGATTTATTCATATTATATTGGTTGCTGATTGATACAACTACAAACTGATCAGATCTAGATGACTCCTAATTTGTCTTTATCCTTAAAGATATGAGATGTGCCCTATGGTGGATCGGTCATCATAAAACCTTGATTTATGATTAGTTTCCTATAGTCTTCATGTGGTTTATCACCATAAAAATGTCAAGGTATTCCAGTTTTAAATGTTTAATATAAATTTGTGTGTTAAACCCAATGCATCCATCAAAGTCCATTTTTATTTCGTTTATTTTACAAAGTTTAATTATTTAATTTCTATCAGTGAGATCATATGAAATTAAATAATGTGAATATATTTAAGATTCATATGTAGTTTTATTATTGTTAATCAATCGATTCAATAGTTAATTTTAGGTTGGGTATCTCACCTTATAATACTTCATAAATCTTAGTCCATGTAGTTTATTTGTAATAAAATATATGTTTTATGTCCAAGTTAAATAGAGTCTGTCCATGTAATTTTAAAAAAGGGTATTTATGTCATTTGAAAAAGTCATAGTATTTGTATTCAGATGCATTATCTCTTATACATGACATCCAAATTTTAAAGGTATAAAAATGGAAAAAAATAGTTTTGTATTTACTTCAATAAAATTGAATATCAATATTGAAGGATTAATTTCAAGTCCACCTAATTATGGTAATCAAATCAAAATCCATGACCTTGAAAAAAAATAAATTGAGTCAATACAAGATCAAAACAAATGTAATTCAAAGTCTAAACATTCGAGGAACATACACATTTTTTTTTATTGCAAGCAATCAGGTCATGTGATGATGAATTGAATATAAAGAGAAAAGGATATCATAAATGGAAAACTAAATCAAAAGGGCTTACTTGGTGACAAAGATAATAATGCCCACTCAGGTGAAAAGGCTCTTCTCACCCAAGTGATGGAGAATAAGTTCACTATGTGGCCGAATAAGGAAGTTGGAGACATTAAAAGGAGGATTTCTATAAATATCACTATCCACTAATGATGGGGACACTTATGCTTTAGTGGTGCATATAATTTTTTATTTTTAGTACTTTGTGTGTATGAGTGAAAATAGGAGGTGTTTTTCCTATTTTTCCACATAGTGTACTTCATAAAAAGAGAGTTATAGAGATAAATGAGTGAAGGTTGAATAGATGGTTCTTGCTTATAGTTCCCACACTAAATTTAGTTGATGATGTTCTCAATAGTGAATGGCCGATGAGAGGTTGATGATGTTCCTTCTATACCTTCATCAAGTCATGTGAAACACAAATTACCATGTATGTACTAAGTGGGGAATGTTATGAAAAGTCATCCTCACATGGAATTTGGGTGAACATTGTAATGTGAATATTATGTGAGGTAATTATTCACAATAAGATATTTAGTTGATAGTTAGCTAAGTTTATTTGGTGAGTTGAATATATACTCACACAAATAGGTTTGTTATTGTTAGTGGTATTGTTGGGAGTTAAAACAATACTAAATAAATAGGTTTGTGAGTATTCATAGGGATATGAAGATATGTTAGTGGAGCTATGAGCTCCATGATTAAATGAATGAATTTCCTACAAAGGTGCAATATCTAAATGGAATGTGTAATGTAATATAATATAGTTTAATATAATTTGATAATTATTATTCTTAGTGTTCTGATTTATCTAAGTAATGATCTATATTCATTAAAACCCTACATAATCTCTTTCAATTATTAAAATTTATCTCAATTTATTTATCTTTACTTTTAATCTCTCTAAGGGCAGAGCCTCTATTGAGGCTGAAGGTTGAGTGACTTAGGTTTGTAACACTTGAATTTTAATATCGAGTTGGGTTAGTTTCAATTGACAGTTATTAGTGTAGGTTTTTAATACCATTATATGGTTTTTAATACACATGTTGTTTAGTTTTCTTAGGTGTTATATAAAGTGATTAGAAAAATATAGATTAGCATATTTTTTAATTTTGAGTTACATACCCACCTCTTTTTTGATGGCCTTTTGCTTCTCTATAAATGTAACTTTCCTAAAGCTATTTTGGCTAATACTCATAATTTAATATTTGATTATTGAAGATAAGATTATTATTACTCATGTTTGATTTTGATTATACAAAAGGATATCACTTCTACATATTTCATTTTACATGTTAAATAGATTCATGCATTTGCATTTTGTAAGTTCTTTATCCTCGATTATGGCCCACTCTGACATGGTATCAAAGTGATTCTAGAAGGTGAATGGAAATTTTGAATTTTTATATTGCATGTCATAGATCTAACATTTTTGGACCTTGCTTATTGTAGATTCACCATTTCTCATATTTTACTGTTCTTCTAGGGTCCTTGGCTGATCCAGATTAAAAAATAAATAAAGGAAAAGGCATTTTTTATAGGTCATGTCATCCCCTGGTCATATGGATATTTTATCCCCTAGTCACAACCAACCAAAGGGTGCTTAAATTTTGTTTTAAAAATTGGTTATAATTTTTTTACAAGCCATTTTTTCAAGGTGGAGTTTTTTTAACAACTCCTTTCAAGGCACC
The DNA here is from genome assembly GCA_037957365.1 of Torreya grandis. Lineage (NCBI taxonomy): Eukaryota > Viridiplantae > Streptophyta > Pinopsida > Cupressales > Taxaceae > Torreya > Torreya grandis. The sequence goes on from JARHVA010000097.1 coordinate 2,874,432, forward strand.
ATTTTTTGAAAGTGCAAGTTTTTTTGAGCTATGTGCATTAGTGTTATTCTTGGGCCTTATAATATTGTACCTCTATAATTTTAGGGGGTTACAATTTATTATCTCTTTCACACTACTAGTTCTACACATACCTCCTTACTATGCTATGGATCAAAATCAGGGTTTGATTCTTACACCATTCAACTATCTCAAGTATAAAACCAAAGTGCAATTTTTTTTGAGGAGTAAAGGTTTACACCAAATCACTATGAGTACCAAAATAAAACCAATACCTAATATATATTAGGTGAAGTGGTTTAACATATGTGATGAGGCTTATGGTCTATTATGCTTCTCAATTTCTTGTGACTTGCTATTTCACATTAAATTTACAAATAATCCTAATGATATTTAGACCATATCAGAAAAACTCTTTGGGAAGTAGGATTTAATGAGGGGTCATGAGCTAGAGAATGAACTCATCAATTTGATCCCATGAAACTTTGACACAGTATAAGACTTCTTCATCAAATTTAAATCATTCAAATTGCAATTGAAACTGTGCAACATAGACAAAAAAGATGAACAATTGATTATTTAAATTCTTGATAAACTGGGTTATGAATATTCTATTTTTGTTTCTACCTTCCATGCCATTAGGAATGCCTTTAGAGCTACATAGACATTACCATCCTTGGATGATTTTGGTACCGAAATAACTTGGGAAAAAGATAATCTTATTCATATGGGTACACTGAATTCCTCTAGATCACATGCCTTAATTGTGATTCATGAAAAATAAAAAGCTCCTAATGGTAAGGAGAAAAAATAGAATAAGGAGAAAAAACAATGAAAGGGTCAATAAACTAATGATAAGTCCAAAGCATCAACTAAGACATCCTATTTAAGTAATAAGCCTAAGAAAGAGAGGCTCACATGTGCCTACTATAGGAAAAATGGGCATGATGAAACCAAATGTATGAAGAAAAAAATTAACCAACTGACAATAATGTTGGAGAAAAACAACATTAGTATCCATAATTTATTTAAAAGGAGTTCACATTCACATGAGTATTCTGAGGCAAAAGATAGGAATAAGGGAAAAGGTAAGGGCAAGGCCTTTGTTGAAATTACATCCCATCCTTCCACATGGGTGATTGATTCTAATGCCTCATACCAAATTGCTTCATCACATGATCATTTCTCATCCTTAGAGCCCTATTTTATATCTTCAATTTTGATAGGTGATGATACTTTCACAAAATTTTGTGGGAGAAGGTCTATTGAAGTGAGTGATGGGATATTTTTGGATGTTCTCTGTGTTCCATAATTATCAACTAATCTCATATATATTTATAAGATAACTCACATCAGTTCAAGTAAGAGAGTTTAGTTCATACTTGATTATATGGTTATTAGGGAATTGCATAGTAATTTTATAGTAGTAGCTGGGAAAGTAGATCACTGGTCATGGTTGTACACTTTCTCACATTTTTCTCTTGGTCAACCCTCTACTATTATACTCACTTATATAGATGGGGTGAGTAAATTATGGCATGAGATATTTAGCCATATTAACTATCACTACATGGAGTAACTTAGTCATAATGAATTGGTTTTAGGGTTGACTCATGTCCATTTTTATTGCATACTTGGTAAACATCTTAAAGAGAAGTATGACAAATTTAAATCATGGAGAGCTATATAGATTTTGGATCTAGTTGAGAATGATATTTTTGGTCCTTTTCTACAGTTTTCATTTAGTAGGACCAAATATGTTCTTACCTTCATTAATGATTTTTCAAGGTACACATGGGTGTATTTTATTAAGCATAAGTTTGATGTCTTTGACCAATTTTAGGACTTGAAGGCCCTTGTATAAAAATATTCAGGTAAAGCCATCAATATTTTGCACATGAATAATAGTGGTGAGTATGTCAACCATCATTTTGAGAAATCATGCACTTTAGAGGGGATTGAAGTACAACATACAATGATGTATAGTCCTCAATATAATAATATTATATAACACAATAATAGGTCCTTGAAGCAAATGAAAGAATATATTCTACACTCCAAATCTCTTGCACTTCAATATTAGGTTAAGGCCATCAAATGTGTTTGTTATATCTTTAACTAGGTTCCTCATAAAGCATTGAAATAATTTACTCCTTTTGAAGCATGGAGTGTCAAAAACCTATAGTTAAGCATTTTTGAGTGTTTAGATATTATATTATGGCCCCCATTCTTAATAATAAATATAAGGAAATGGAGCCTTAGAGTTAACCTTACATCTTTGATGGATATTATGAGGGTGTTAAGGGATAAAAACTTATCCATACCACCATTCATGTGTTTTTCATTGAGATAAGTGTTCATTTTATGGAAAGTATTTCAAAATACACACTTAAAACTTCTCCCTCTTCCTTGGAATCACTAGGATCTGATGGTAGTTCTAATGATTAAGATCTACCTGATTAACTTCTTAATGATATGGATTCTTTTTCTAGTTGTGATGATGAGAGTAGTGATAGGGAATCACCTACTCCATTTCCCAATCACCTTTTAGAGGATGAGGAATTTCCTCTAGAATCTTTGAATTCTAATCATCTTTGGGATAAGTAGATGTTACAAAGTGTTAACCATTGGGTTGGAGATCCATCAGACATAGGATGAGATCCTAATGTCTACATTTTGTTGTAGGATCACCCATTTTTAATTTTGTTTCTCTATATGGATGACCTTTTGATCATAGAGAGTTCTTCATCCTCCATTATAGTAGTGAAACTACTTTATCTAACAGGTTTTTAATGACTAATTTGGGCTTGTTGCATTACTTTATTTTGATTGAAATTTCTCTATTTGACTCTGGGATCACTATTACATAATCTAAGTATGCTCTTGATTTTTGTGTATGGTTTAACATGGTTGACTATAAGATAGATCTGAGTCCCTTTCTTTATAGTGTGAATATTGAGGTTGAATGTCCTTTTATTTTGGTTGATGTTACCTTGTTTCGATAATTTGTTGGTAGTATCATATATATTACTCACGCTAGACCTAAAATTTCATATGCAGTGGGTATGGTCCCTAGATTTATGCAAGAAACAAATGAGCTCCACTGGAAAGTAGCTAAGTGGATTTTCCACTACACGCAGGGTACTCATAGTTTTTTGATTCATTGTGGAGAAGGGATTGATGTTGACTTTATTGGGTATACAAATTCAGATTGGGCTTCTAATATTTAGAATCATAAGTCTACTAAAGCTATAGTTTCTCCTTTAGTTTAAGACCAATTATTTGGTCAAGAAAGAAGTAGAATTCTATTGATTTATCTTCTAAAAAGGTAAAATATAGAGCACCTATTAATACTTTCATTGAGGCTATTTGGATTTAGGGGATTCTCACTAAGCTTGGTATCTAGTTTTGATGACCAATAATCTTCTTATGTAACAATGAAATCACCATCTATATTTTTAGGAATCTATTCCTCCACAACGAACCAAGCACATCAATATTCACATGAATTTTACTCAAGATCTTATTCATAAACAAGTCATTAATCTTTACTACTACTAGACCATAGAGCAAATTACTGATATATTACTCAAACCCTTCACTGAGAGAAAGTGTCTTCATTTTTGAGCTCTTCTTGAGGTTTGAGAAGCTCCAACATCATATTCTGGGGGATTTTTAGTTCCTTCCTTCCATCTCTCTCTGCTTATGGGGGTAGTTCTCTCTACTCTTCTGGGGGATTTTATATGTATTAAGAGCCCGTGTACATATGGATCAACATATTTTCTAATTTTGAGTTACACACCCACCTCTTTTTTAGTGGTCTTTTGCTTCTCTATAAAAGTATCTTTCCTAAAGTTATTTTGGCTAATGCTCATAATTCAATATTTGATAGTTGAAGACATGATTCTTAGTGCTCATGTTTTATTTCACTTATACAATATGTTACATCTTCTACATATCCAAACAATAAGGAAATTCATCTATTCATTTATATCTAGTTCCCAATCTTTGATTTTGGACCACTTAGATAATGATTAAATGATGTTTCATCATACGATCATGTATGATATGATCATTTTAGGTTGAGCTATTTTGTCAATCTTCTAGATTTATTTTATTCAATAGATCTTTAGCTAACATTTCTCTCTAGTTTTAGGATCTGGTCAAAATCCTATTGATAATTTGTTTTAATTAGACTTGTAACTCATATATTTTGTAATGAGTCAAGTTCACTTAATGTTTTTTCAACTATTAATTTGATGTTGTTTCATTTTTCAAGAAAGTTTGCCCAGTTGGAGGATGTAGATCTATATTAAATATTATTTGAAAATTTTAATAAGTTGAGGGACCTATCAAAACCCTCATACCTAGATTATATATCTAGATTCAAAAGTGTTTACCCTAATAAAAAAAGTATATAAAACAAAAACTAAATCAAATGCCAAATCTATGCTTACACTAGAAAGTCTCATAAGAACACACAACCATATAAATTCATCACTAAGAATGACATAGATGATGTGGATATGAAGGTGAATAGAATTTGTGAGGAGGGTATGATTGTATTCACTAAGATATTAACATGTAACACATAAACTAAATAGCTAAGAAGCATAATAATGAGAGTTATGGAATTCAAATCTAGAGCAAATAAATAGAAAAAATAAATATAAAGAAGATTGATGTGATAAATTATAGGTAATTTCAATCAAAGGGATATTAGGAATGATAAAATGGAGATATAAGGAGGCAAGGCACCATAAAGGTGATGTATAAATACTTGGATAAGATGAGACATTTTAATCAACTGGGTAAGGCTTAGGGATTCTAACATCAAGGATTTAGAGAACCCCACCTAAAAAGTTTAGAGCTTAAGATAACATGTGAAACATAAATATCATTCAATAAAGGATAAATGCATGTAATATAAAAAGATTCTCCCTTCTCATGATGCACTCGCCATTCCTTAATACCCTTTATAGAGCTATCAATCTGTTATGAGGATTAGTTATTAGCATGAGAAATTATGGGGAAGTAATGATATATGAGACCTCCTACCTTTGTCTACTAGCATATCAAACCATAATGGATCTTGACTCTATTATGAGGTAAAATATGTGCCATAACCTAAAAAATTAAACCCTAAAAAATATTAAATTAATAAAGTTATCTGTATCACCATCTTACATAACTACCAACACTAGGTGAGCATATAATTAACAACCATGATTTTATAACATATATCACATAACTTAGTGTTGAGTATGAGATAACATGACACATGGAAACAAGTTTAGATAAGTTGGAATGTGTTAGGTCCAATAACATTTAAGTTTCACTTTGATTACTCTAGGGCTTTATTTTAGCTATAGTAGCACTGTAAAGAACGTTATATAATGTTAACTTGAAGATCAAGTTTATTACATTAATTTGGGTGAAATAGGGTCTAATATTTCCTAATTTAATCTAATAAAGTTAAGTCATATTAAGAATTTCCTTAAAGTACTCATAAATATAATTTGGGTCCCACAAGAGTCCTTTTTAAATCCAACCTAAGGAAACAGACCTAAGTTTCAAGAAACTCTAATCAACTTATAAATTAAGTACTGCATTATTAATCCATACCCCAGTTCACAAATCTTGATATGCTACCTTATTGCAAAATCAATTTATGTAGAGAAATACAAATAAATCATTCATAGAAAATTTATAATATGATGAAATTAATAATTCTAAAACCACATTTACTAAATTATGCATTTCAATTATTAGTAAGTAATCCTTATTTTAAAAATAATAACCAATATAGTGTTTAATACCATATAGAGCAATTTAACTTCTCCAAGAAACTTATTCCAATTTTTTAATTTCAACCTAACTAATATGTATATAATTCCATTAAATTTATAAACTAAAGTTCATCTTATTAAATATTACAAAAATACTTAGACAATGTATTTTCAAAACCCTAATAATTAGGGCTTATGTAAATACAAATTATCCATTACTTTTTAGAAGATTTCATTTCCTCTTAACTTCATGATTTCTCAACACATAGGAACATTTATCAATAATAATGAAATAATTAAATTAGATAACTTCATGCATCGAGGTTCTTTCAATTGAAAAAAATAAAGTGACAATAGTCATTCAATGCTTATCGAAGCAATATTAACCAATATCATATCTTTATCAAGATAAATCACTAGAATAATAGAAATATTTATAAAAGGTAACTTACAAACTACAATTAGTCATATAAATAGAACTTATTCTTGTCCAAATTATTCTCACAATCGTTTGACTGTATAGATGGTTCAAATAATGATGTTTATGGATTCAATAATATTCATTGTTCCATTTATCTAAAGTTAAAATACAATATCCATAAAAAGTTACTCTCAATAATATGGGATATTACACACACACACATAAATTAATAATAATAAGGAAAATTATTTCGACATAAGATTAAGATATGTAGATTTAATAACACAAGGATTTAATATCTTTGTAAATAAAATTATTCCTTTAGAATCAATATGTTTTAGATTAGAGGTAAAAGCAGGTTTTGAAGGGGCCTCGAAACCCTGTTACAGAATAAAGAAAGATAAGGCGTTAACAAGCACCAGGAAAGACATTCCTGAAACCTACTAAAAGTAGCAGCATCCTATGATATTTTAGAGATTACATCTATGTTCATTATACATTCTGCCCCCTAATTTTCAATAAATGATTGATAACTATTTTTTAGGGGTAAAATCCAGAATTGTTGCCTGCCTTCCATCAGCTATATTTTGCTTGCTTTCTAGCTCTCTGATTTTCCTTATGGGTCTTCTTCTGGGCTTGTCTGGCCAACCAACATCCGGTTTCTCTTTTGAAATCTGCCCATCTCTTTTTCCAGGTTTATCCGTGATAGAAACAAGGTGTTTCGCCTTCATTTGCTGCTCTTTTTTGTTGCTTCTAGTTTCTTTTCCCTTAGTGTTTGTCTTCTTATCAACCCTTTTCCTTTGGTTTGGAAGATATTTTAAATTTTCTCCCTTAACAGTCACTGGAATCTCTTCCAAAGGTGTTTCATTATCAGCCTGAATCTCCATTGGCTGAGAAGGAAGAGGATCTCTCTCCTCTATTTTATTCCCTGTTTCAGCCAAGATTTCTCCTTCCTCTAGCTCTACTTTGCCTTCTGCCTCTCTCCATTGATCCTCTACCCTTTGGTATAGGACCATTTGCACTGATAAATCTGTCAAATCTTCTTTGCTTTGTGTGGGTAATATGATTTCTGCTTGCCTTCCATTTCCTTCTATCTCAGAATTTTCTTTCTCAAGAGAGATCTTTGTATCTACCACAGGAATAAGGCCTTTAGAATCTTCAAAAGACACCTCTTTACCTTCCTCAGCATTTAAATCTTTAGTTTCTTCATTATCCATTTGTTCTTGTCCCTGACCCTCTTTGGGTTTCCAAACTTTCTTTTGCTGGACCGGTGGTTTTTTCCCAACCAAAGCACCATTAAGATGAGTTTTGTTTCTGTTTGGACAGTTTTTAACCCAATGCCCCTATTTCTTATAGGCATAACAAGAGTTAGGTAAATCTTCATAGAAAATTCCTTGAGATTTCTTACCAAGCTTGGAGATTAGATCCACTTTTTCTGGGAGCTTATTTAAATCTGCCACTTTAACATACATCCTGGCAGCTTGGAGTTTGGTTCTGGTTGTAGTAGTCTTGTCCAAAGCCACAAGTTCCCCGAAAGAACTGGCTATCCCTTTGAAAATGTCTTCATGCTAGAACTCTAAAGGGAGTCCAGGGAGTCTAACCCAAATGGGAGTAGTTAAGAAAAATGAGTCTGAGAAATCCATGTTCAACTCCCATTTTTTGATAGTAAGAGAGCATTTTCCAAATGTCCATGGTCCTCCACACAAAACCATATTCATGTCTTCTTTACAGTTGAAGGTAAAGGAATAGAAACCATTTAGCATAGGTGCAATGACTATCTCTCCTCGAATGACCCATTTCTTTTTAACCATTTTAGTAAGAGTATCTAGCTCTAGTCTTGCTCCTAAGAATTTACCTACTAAGGTGAAATCCATTGAGGACACATAAAAATCAATAAGAGGATCTGGAATAAAAACTTCATACTCACCTTTCTCCCAGCAAGTATTTGCAGTCACCGGCGGGAAAGGAGATTTTCCAGTGCCTTTCTTACCAAGCAGAGATGCCCACGTCCTAAATTCAGGGTACCCTGCCTTCAGCCCTTCTGAGGATTTTTCCTTTTTAAAGTCACCTTTGTTTTTCTCTTGCTCAGTCCCCTGTTCCAGTCGGGATCCACTAGATCCACTACAAGGGTCATTTCCACAAAAAAGATTTCCATTTTTTGCATCAATCACAAATTTTGATCCTGTATTCTTCTCAATCCCTTCTCCATTCCCTCTGGGGTCTGTCCTGCCTGTCTGAATTTCCACCTCCAAAATAGCTATTTCCAAATCTGGGGTTGCAGCCCGCATACCTACAGAGACAAGCTTTGGGGACGCGCCCAGCGCACCCACTGGGGACACGCCCAGTGCTCCCACTGGGGGCGCGCCCTGCGCGCCCATTGATGTTCAAACTCCAGCCCGCGAAGTCCGTTTAAAATTCCAGCGCGCTGTCCAGCCCGCGCAGTCAATTTTGATTTTTTAGAATCAATATGTTATGAATATAATAAAACCAATTTATTTATCACCTCTCAAGTTCTCATTGAGTTGTGTTAGACAATAATTTTATAAAGTATTGACCTTCCTCTGAGTTGTCTTCATATAAGTTTACCAATAAAATACTTATTCTATTGAAAATTAAGTTATATTATTCCTTTCTCAACTATATTATTCTAAATTTGATATAAACAAGGAATATTCAAACTTAACTATTGCTTATCTTCATTTATGATATAAGTCAAACAACTTTAGTTCAGATGCTTTGGTTAAAAAATTAACTACTGTTGATATTTTGATTATTTTTTTTAACAAGAGAATATTATAATTCACCACTCCACTTCACAATAGTCCAAAAAAAATTTACATTTTTCTTACAAATAATACTTAAAAATATAATGATATCGCTAGGCTCCATACTATTATCAAACAAAATTTAATAAAATGTCATTCCATTTATAAAGTTACCAATTATAAAATATATAATTGATGATAAATTCCATAGCTCATAAAATCAAAAATAAAGTTATTATACATAGGTTATACCAAATTAGTATATATAAATATTAACCTTATTTATATCCAAACATTCCTTATGCATCAAAAAATACAAATTTAAATACATAACCATTTAAAACTATTAAACACCATTTTCGTTATAGGTCACATATGTATAATCATATTAGGGTTTCCAAAGGCCAACTTGTCATAGAATCCTTTAATGATATTAAAAAAACAAATAAAATTAAGGGATCCTTCTTTACACAACTTCCTTCATATTTGAAATGAAATCTATATTCTATTAGTTCATTACACCATAGTAGTGTTATAAATTTTGCATAACAAATCATACCAAGAAAAATCTTAAATAGAATATTCCTTAAGAGTGGAGCATTAACATCAATAACATAAGAAATTTATGAAGTAAATATTTATTGAAACTTTGACAAATGCATTTAACTATACTAGCACTACCAAATCAAGAATAATCAAATAACTTATCTACAGGCCCAGTATTAAACATTTGGTTATTTTTAATCAAGTAATAATACCATTAGAAACTGACTGTGTTAAAACTAACATAATTATAGAATATTATAATACTATGCAAAGATCAAAATAAAAATACTTTTTCAAACAAATTAAGTATAAATTGTATTTTCCAATTATAATTATAAGGAATTCAAATTATATATAAATGAACCTAACAACAAATGTAGATATCTAACTAAATAGTCTATCACTATTATTGCTTCTAAAATGGAAACCACATAGTTTAACTCCATGATATAAAGATGAAAATTACAAGACAAGTGTTATTATATATTAATATTACATAAATCACAATATCCATTAGCTTTAAATGATAAAAATGTATATTATGCTAAAATACAACTTTAGCTACCACTCTTAATCATTATTTAATAAAAAAATTATCATCTCAAAATAGACTTATCATTGAGTCAAACTTAATGAAAAATTACTCCAAAGAAACCAATAAATCATACCAAACACTAGTGACTACAATGCATTTAGTTCCAAAAATATTCCACTCTAAATATGAAACTGTAACATCATTTCATACATAGAAGTAGAGATACCAATGCATATGAAACTGAGATTATAGGTTTATTCACAATTTTTGCCATCTTATGAACAAATCCAACTTGTTATATAAATAAATTCTAATGCATCTTCAGGAATGAGGGTTTTCAATAAAGCTTTTCCATCACAACATAACTATTTTATAATTCCTAAATGTTATACATTGTAAATCACTATTCAATAATTAATTGTCCAATGTTGTTATAACAATTAGCACAATACAAATCAATCAAAATATCCACTATAGTAATACACTGTAACTAAGAATACATTAACAACAAGAATATCCATAGTGATGTTTTGTGCAATAAAAAATCACCAGTTATGAGTAAAATGAGCCCATCCATCAGTTGCCCTTACCACCCAAACAACTAACCTAAGGATAGAACTATCTCCCAAATAGATTGATCTAGTAAAATACAAATGTTAAAATATAAATAATCATAAAGAGATACATTTTCCACCAACAATTTAAGAGGGTACATAGTCAAATGAAACAAAGGCTAAAATAGAATAACACAATAAATATAAAATGATCTCTTAATAGTCCATGGTTGCAAAAACCCTCTATCAAAAGGAAACATATAGAGGGTATTATTCCATTAAAAATCTTGAAACTATCCTTGGGTACCACACAATTTTATCCACTCCTCTCATTTATTCCTCAAGAAGGGCACCTAGGAATTAGTGCTTTATAACTCAAGCAACACAAAATATTTTATTCACAAAAAAACCCATCACACAACACAAAAAGAGGAGAAAAACCATCACCCAAGATTATGAAGGAGTATTTATTGACATAATGGTCATGTCTAGAGTTGATTTAGAATTTGAAATACCCCAATAATACTCTTTAATAACTACACATGGTCCAAAGTTAAATAGGAAAAATCTAATTGAAAACAACTCAGTTTGAACTCAACTAAAGTAATAATGGAAAATACATAAATTACTTTGAAATTCAAGATAAAATATATTTTTGAGTTGTTCAAACCAAATTCTAAAAGATCATTCTTACTCCTTCCTCCTGTTTCTTCATTTTTGTTGTGTGTTTGTATTTTTTCTCTCCACAACACTGTAAAAATCTCATCCTAGCCTCTAGTAACACCCTCTAACTAAAATTAGGGTAGTGAGAATTATGGATGATAGTTTTCCATGATTTAAAATCTCTTCCACTCCCTCAATCTACTCATTAATTTTCACAAGGATTTTCCATAAATTTTCTCCGTTCTTTCTTTCTTTCTTTCTTTCTTCCTTATTTATTTATTTATCACACTTTGCCATGCATGTTAATTCCTGATTAGGGTTTCAAAATGATTAAAATTTTAACAAAAAATATGTTAATCATTAATCTCTTTTTAATCAAACACATTTTTAACATAATCATTAACATATCCACATTATTACATAGTAGGGAAGGGTCCCCTAATTACTTTGTAAGTGTTACATTATATGTGCTAGACTTTACAAGGTTAAGTTAATGAATATGAAGCTCATTAAAAATATGCATGTAAACCCATATGATAGCACTTTATTTGCTTTAATAAAACATTATGTCCCATAGGAAATTCATGTTAAAACAACCAAGTACCATAAATACCATACAAGCCAGCTGTAAAAAAACAACAATAGCTAAAACATTGCTTAAGGAGTAAATTAAGAGCCATTTTAAAATTTCAACCATCTTGATCATGTCAAAACCAAGTCCAATAGGTACCACTTAATTTATAACACTAAACATGTCAAACATGAGTTTGACTTCATAAATATATGCAACAACACACCAGTAGAATAAACAAAATAGATCAATTATGTGCACAACTATTGAGATATATAATAAGATAAAATAGGTATAAAAGTATCTCTTTCAAAGTAAATTATATTCATATTCATATACCTATATAGTGTATCTTTATTTTCATATCATACCTTTACATGGTGAGCCCTAGCTCATCATATATACCTTCAATCAATTAATAATACCAGTAGAATCTATATGACAATATGCATATATACATAAGAATGTTTTTAACTACAAATTAAAGACTACATATCTAAAAAAATAAAATCATGATACTAAATTCATTAAATACTTAATGTATATCATTATTTTAAAACAACAATCATTCAACATTCATGTATAATTATGATTATAATAATGTGTGCAACCATGCTATCGAAAGAGAAAAAAATTAAATATGACACCTACACCCTCTTGAAAGAGGCATCATTCCACCAACTACCCAAATAAGTGAGATTAATGTTGTTATAAAGTATATTCATCTTCTTAGGTGGCACTCCTCTCACTAAGTTTATCCTATTAGACCAACAACTATATGTCCCTATTTCTAAACTTAACGCTATGATGGGATAAAATATTTATTGGGTATAGTTGATTTGTCTCCTCTTCCAAAACTTGAAGGTTACATAAATCTAAAATATGAGAAGGATTAGAAACATATTTCTTTAATAGTGTAACAAGGAAAACATCATGTATCCTATATAGGGAAAGAGGAAAAACTAGTTGATAGGGAACATGCCTGATATTTTCTATAATGTCTAATGGACTGACATAGTGTGGAGCTAGTTTAAAATATTTGCCAAATTTATTTAAATTTTCTTAGGTCTAATTTTTAGAATAACTTTGTACTAAATTTCAAATTATTTATATGTTCTTTTCCCATCTACATAACTTTTGTGCATATCAGAAGAAACTTCTAGCCTTTGGAAAAAAAGAGTCATCTATGTATCATAATTTTGTGTAACTTTAGGAAGTAATAGATCTATTCCCAAAACTTACCCAACCAAGAGGAGATTAGCATTTCCACCCATACAAAACTGTAAAAGGTGCCTTTTTGATCATTAAATGATATTTATTACTATATGCAAACTCAACTAAATGCATATAGTCTTCCCAATTACTTTGCTAATCCATGACATAAATTCTTAGTATGCCTTCAAAAATTTGATTTATCTTTTCAATTTGACCATCCATTTATAAGTGGTATGCTGAGTTGAAGTTTAACATGTTCCAAAGGCAATAGTCAAAGTATGCCAAAATTTAGAAGTGAATAACTTATCTCTATCTGATATTATCCCATCAAGGCAAAACAATTCCTTCATAAACCTTTTTTAAAAAATAGCTACATCATCAATTAAATTTATAATAATAAAAGGATCAACTTTGGTGAATTTATCAATTGCCACTAAGATTGTATCATACATACTTTGAGACTAAGGTAGTCCCAAAATGGAACACAATGAAATCACTGCCCATTTATCCTTTGGTACATTATGGGGGTAAATTCAACCACATGGATAACAACATTCATATTTAACTCTATAAAATTCTAGGATTTAGAAATAGAAATTGCTGCATCAATCTTATAACCAAACAAGAAATAATGCCTTTTCAGCTAGTATGTAATTTTAGTGACATGTAGATGAGAAAAATGAGGTGTTGTATGCATTTATTTTATTACTTATTCCCTTCGAATATGAAAAAATCATCAAATTTCTTAGACTCTTGTTCTTTGGCTAATTCTACACCTATTTCTCCTAAATTTCTTGAAGTTATTATTTTAATAAAAAAATTCTAAAATTATATCTCATAATAGAAAGTGCAACTAGGAAAGTGCATTCTTTGAGTGCATCAATAACATGATTTTACTTTCCTTTCACATACAAAATATCCATATTAAAATTAATAATAAACCCCAACCATCTTAGTTATTGGGCATTTACAAGATCATGTGAGAAAAGATATTCAAGGTTGTGATGGTCTGATTTCAATTTGAAATGCTAAGTAAAAAATTCTTCCATTATTTAAATGCATGAAAACTTGTAGCCAACTATAATTCATGAGAAGGATAATTTTTATCATGTTACTTGAGTTTGTGAGATTCATAGACAACTAATTTATATTATTGGGTTTGTATACCACCAAACCCATTAATCGAAGCATCAACCTAGATTCCAAATTTGTCATTTGGATTATATATGACAAGGAATGGTGTAGATGTAAGCAGTTACTTGAGTTATAAGAAATATTCTTCACATTGAGGTCACTAAATAAAATTCTTTCCCTTGTGTTGCAAGGATGTAATGGGGTTAACTATTTTGGAAAATATTTCTAAAAATGTTTGGTAATGACCAATGAGTCCCATGAAGCTACGCTCCTCATTCACATTACTAGGATTGAGACACTCCTTTATAGCCTTGATCTTAGGAGGATCAACAATAAGGCATTATTTATAAATACCATGTCCCAAACAATAAAAAATCGACTAATATAAGGAATATTTTGAGATTTTACCATATAAACTATGTTTCCTTAGTCTTTTTTAGAGTAAGCGTAGATTTTATTCATGCCCAATTTAATTATTGGAGTAAACAAGGATATCACCCAAGTAAACCAACACAAAATAATCAATAAATCCTAAATATGTTGTTCATTAAGTTCATGATTGTTGTAGGTGTATAAACTAAGCTAAAAAACATGATAATGAATTCATAATGACCATACCAAGTTATAAATGAATTTTTTTGCACATATTCCTTTTGGATTATAAGCTGATGATAGCTTGATATAAGGTCAATCTTAGAGAAAATAATAGCACCCTTAATTTGATCAATTATATCATCCATTTCAAGATACTTGTTATTGATTGTTACCTTGTTCAACATTCTATAATCAATACAAAGTCTTAGTGTTCCATTTTTATTATTTACAAAGACAATAAGAGAATCCAAAGAAGAGACACTAGGTTTGATTAATCCCTTTCCCAATACCTCTTTTAATCAAACCTTGAGCTCTTTCATATATATGACATTCATCCTATAAGGATCTTTGGATGAAGATGTAAATCCAGTTATTATACGAATAACTAAGTCCAAATCCCTTAAGACTAGAAATTATCCTAGTCGACCACCTAAGAGGGATTTTGACTTAGTTATTTCAACATTGATAAACTACTTTATTGCAACATCAGTTTCTGTATTTGGATGACATAGATTTATTTATTTCTATAATATCCATATTATTTTACATAAATTGATGTTATAATAAAGTAGTTTATCAATTTTACAATAAGAAAATATTCAAATTCCCTTGAAAATAGAAAATATCCTCAAGATTTTGAAAGCACAATCACTGAAAGGTGGGGGGTGAATCAGTGTATTAAAAATAATCATTCAATTCCACTTAAGCATACATGAACCATTCATTCAAACATGAACATCTAACAAAGCATATGCAACCATACAAGATCAAGAAACACATTACATATGTGGGAAGCCCTCAAGGGGAAGAGAAACCAATGATATATGCAAATATAATAAAATCATATAATAAAAAAAACAAACTTTAGTGAAGCACAAACTCCACATGGAGCACCAACCCCAGCTAGTCAAGCACCTACTCAACTAGGCTTTAGTAAGCACCAAATTTTAAGGAGGCACCAACCCCCTAGTTAACTCAGCACCAACTCAACCACATAAAACATTTGATCATATTTATACCACCTTGTTTCTCAATCAACTGATGATGATTAAATATTCAACTCTTCACACTCTTATCCCTCTCAAACTGTCTTCTAGGCTTCTTTGCTCAACTAGGTCTCTTCAAGATAGATTAATCTATATGACTTTAATATTTAGCTATAATACCCATATTATATCTTCATGATAGGTAATATACACCCATATTATTATATAAAACAACTCCTTAATCTCTTTAATATGCTATATCCTTTGCTTTCTGTCTTATTATCTTTAACTAGCCAATTAGGCCTATTAGGTATTATTCTTATACAATCCTCTAGATCACACACTTATTGATTTTATATACACACTTGAACACTTGTATTGACATTTTAATAGGTATTATAACTCATTTCATACATGTATAAATCATTACAATAGGTCATCCATGATTTAAAGGACCAAAACCTCTTTTAGGCCTTAAGGAGACCTAATTCAATTAGGCCTTCATTAGTACACATTACCCTTTGATCTCCTTAGAACACTTTAAAAATTCAAAAATAGAAATAAAAATTCATATGAAACTGAAATAAACCCATAATAAACTCATATTATTTCCATGACACCTTTTATCTCTAACCACCACTTGAAGCACACCATTAGTACTGTTTACATTAGGTCTTCACACACATAGAAAGGTCTATCTTCAACAATTGAAGATAACACAATATTTAGCCACACATAATGATATTAAATCATATAAAAAAAATATCCAAGACCTAAAAAAATTAATCAAGTGCATTATACTTCATCACATAAGGCATAGGGCCTCAAAAACACTTCTACAACTCACTCACTCAAAAGTTCCAGTTTTCCTCAAGGACTAGTCATGGTGACTCAGACCCCCAACACCTGTAGACATATTAAATGACTTGTGATAAATCTAGATGATCATATGAGATAATTATACAATTATTTAATATAAATATAATATATTAAAATGGAAAATATTGGTATTTCAGACCAATCTCATGACCTTATATCTCATTGTCTCATCTAAATTGGACATATCAACTTGTGAGCAACTTTTTCATTATATTCATTGTCTTAAAAAAATTATATAAAAAATCAAAATGTATTAAAATTATTTAACAAAATTTTCATGTACTTGGTTTCATCCCTCTATCATGATAATACATTCCTAAACATCTTCTCACTACTGCCTAGGTTATTCACTGTTTGCATCATTAGACTTGTTAGCAACTGGCTAACTTGGATAACCAGTTTAGCACACTTAATTATTTTAACTTGTATATAAAAATTTATGGATATGAAACATGAGTCTCAATATTCATCTTCTATCCATTTAATTTTCTTGACCAAAGCAACTTTTGACTATTAAAACAAATTCTTCACAAACAAGCATGCATTTGTGCATTTTCTCTCTCATATGACTAACCAACACCACTTTGAGGTGATTTGGAGAGTTTAATACATTATAAAATAGTTTTTATATTCATTTTATACCATTATATACTATTTTTAAAAATATCTTTCACATCGAGTCCTTATTAGGGTTTTAGAGAGGTTTAACACAAAGTTTAGTGTTAACAATTATTCATAAAGGATTTCCCTTTAAATCCAAAACCAATGCCTATAATTTTTATCTAAGACCCTTAAAAATATCTCATTAATATATTAATTTATAATTTATAGGTTACACATGCCAATGAACACCTAAGAGTCCTTCTCAGGTTTGCATGCCTTCATTTTGTGTACTCGAGAGACCTCAAAACCACTTTTTATGCCTTTTCTTGTAAACCATGATCTCAAACTTTGTGAAAATTCTTGAAAAAACATATCATACCTTTTTACATGCTCACATATGAAAAATTGTGTTGAAAAATGATCTTCATGCCTTATTAGGCTTAGTAGGATCTATTAGTGGTCTAGGTGCATACTTGATCTAAAGGTCCTACCAATGTAGCCTCACCCTAAGAATTTCATAAATGATTATATACCTTGATAATATTATAAATAAACATCATAAAACCTCTCATGCCTCTATGAATTCATCTCACCAAGCCACCATGCTCATACCTTCGTACAAAGTCTTTTCATGCCATAACTAGTGCCATGTCTAGGCTTCTTAAGTACTTGAAACTTGAAAACTAACCTTGAAACACTTATGAAAGTATATATAATTTACTTATATGATCAAACTATGCCAAACATACTTATACAACCTTATATCATCATGCCATAATGCCTCTTCATGCAAAGAACTAGGAATCTAATGCACATACCTTCTCAAGACACTACTAGGCTTAACTACTTGACAAATTTGACAATAAGGACCTCCCATGCGAAACTTCACATCACTATAGATTGTTACAAGACAACACTCAATCGAGCACCACTGAGACATCAATGAAAAAATAATAATACCAGCCTTCTCAAGAACCTTTGACATCAATGACAACATCAATGGCAAACCTTAACAACAATAGGAATAATGCTCAATAATCTCCCCCTTTGTCATTAATGGAAAAACATACTACAAACTGATCACTCTTATCTCCCTGATTCTAGTCTTTCTCCCACTTTGACATAAATGAAAAAGTGATGTTTGCAACTCCTTGGATCACACTCCTTGCAACCAAAATGCTCAACACATAGGACTATGAGTTTATGAGTCATAATATAAACATACTCCCCCTATCTCCATACATACCTTCTTATAACAAGTCACCTACTCTTGGAGATAATTAACCACTTGATTAGCTCCCCCTAAGTACTTGGATTTTTCAATTATTTCTAGGGGTAGGAATCACACCCAATTCCTATCTTAGGTGTTCAAATGTTACCTTTGGAAGTAGTTTGGTCAAAATGTCTATAATTTGATCTTGTGTAAAAACATATTGAAGTCTTAGACTTTTTCACTTACCTTATCTCTTAGAAAATGATACTTGATGGGAATGTGTTTAGTCCTTGAGTGCATGATAGGGTTCTTTGAGATGTTTATAACACTTTTATTATTAGAATAGATAGGGATATGACCATCATACTCCACCTTGTAGTCTTTTAGGGTTTATCTCAACCATAGGACTTGAGTGTAACATGAATCTGCTATAATGTACTCAACCTCACAAGTGGATAATGTTACTAATGGTTTCTTCTTGCTTATCCATGAAATTAGGTATCCACCTAAGAATAAAGCTCCTCCATTGGTACTCTTCCTATCATCTAGACTTCCTATCGAATCTGCATCTATATAAGCTATCAAAATGAACTCCTTGCTCCTTGGATACCACAACCCATACTCCATAGTCCCCTTGAGATACCTAAGTATCTTTTTGACTACTTACAGATGATTTTCCTTTGGATCTGATTGAAACCTTCCCATAAGACCTATTGATTACATGATGTTAGGTATAGAGGTAATGGTATATAGAAAACTTCCAATCATTGACCTATATGACATCTAATTGACCTTTGGAGGCTCATCTTCCTTGCTCAACTTACACCTTATGATCATAGGTATACTAACTACCTTGCAATCTTCCATCTCAAACTTCTTCAACATCTCTTTTATTTACTCAGCTTGTGAAATGAATATACCTTTTTTATATTAAGTGATTTGCAACCCAAGAAAGAATGATAATTCTCCTAGCATGGACATCTCAAACTCTTTCTTCATCACTTCTACAAGTCCCTTGATCATGTTCTCATTGTTTACACCAAATATGATGTCATCCACATAGACAACTACTATTAACTAATGGTTATCTTCTAACTTTATGTATAGATTACTATCTATAATTCCTCTTTTGAACCCTTGGTCTAACAAATACTTGTCCAACCTAGCATACCAAGCTCTTAGAGCTTACTTTATACCATAAAGATCCTTTTTTATTCTACAAACATAGTCCTTGTCACCTGATAGTGATAAACCCTTAGGTTTCTCTATGTATACCTCATCTTCTAAATTCTCATTTAAAAAGGAATATTTGACATCCATCTGGTATACCTTGAACCCTTTGAATCCTTCATATCTTAGAAACACTCTCATGGCCTCCAATCTTGCTACTGGTGCAAAGGTCTCCTCAAAGTCTATCCCTTCAACTTGTGCATATCCCTTACATACCAATCTATCCTTGTTCCTAGTGACTTCTCCATATTCATTCAACTTGTTTATAAACACCCATTTTGTCTGAATGACATTCTTGTCTTTAAGCCTAGGAACTAGTTCCCAAGTCTCATTCTTCTCTATTTGGTCTAACTCCTCATTCATAGAACCTATCCAAAATTTATCATTTCTTGATTCTATAAGATTCTTAGGTTAAATCTTAGATAATAGAACAATATTATATTAATTTATATTACTTACAATCTCCTTCTTGTTTGTATACCTACATTCTTATTGCCAATGATTTGAGATTTAGGATGATCTATTTGAATCTGTCTTGAGGGGCCTTTTGAGTCCTATTTTTACTCAACTTCTTCTTCTTCTTCCTCATCAACCTCTATATTTTTCTCTTCATTATTTATTTCCAAATTCTCTAAATAATCCTCTAACTGTGAGTGTGATTTCTTTGTCTCATAAATATTCACATTGGTGCTTTCCACTATCTTTTGTAACTTCTTGTTATAACATTTATAAGTTGAGCTCATTGATGAGTATCATAAGAATATACCTTCATCAGATCTGGAATCAAAATTTACTTAGTCTTCATCATCTCTTTTTATGAAACATTTGATCCTACATAATCTAAAGTGTTCCACATTATCATGTCTACCTTTCCATAGTTCATAAGGAGTCTTGTTGCCATTAGTATTTATCTGTTCTGTATTCAAAATGTAGATAATAGTGCTTACTATCTCTCTCTAATATCCATAAGATAATATAGACTTATTGAACATAGTTCTAGCTATCTCTTGAACTTTCCTATTCTTTATTTCCACTACCCCATTCTACTGATGTGTCCTAGCTACTGATAAATGTCTCCTTATTCCATGAATCTCATATAAATTATCAAACTCATTAGACCAAAACTCTCCTCCTCTATCAGATCTTAGACACTTGATCTTCCCATCCTTCTCATTCTTAACAAGAGCCTTTAATTCTATGAAATTGTAAAGAGCTTCTGACTTTTCTTTCAATAATGCTACCCAAGTCATTCTTGTGTAGTCATCTATGAGTAACATGAAGTAGCTATCTCCTTGAATGTTTTGAATTATTGTCAGCCCACAAATATCAATGTGTATTAAATCCAAATATCTTATTGTCACCAAATATTACACCATAGAAGAGGGTGTTCAAGCCTCTTCCAAAATTGGGCAACATGGGAACACTTTCAGGGATGTGGGTATACCTAGAATGGAAGTGAGCCTCATATTTAAGGGCTAGCTCCTTGAATGTATCTTGAAATTTTCACACCTACTTAACTAGTTTCTTATGGGGGAAAGAATTAAAATTTGCATGAAATGAACCTAATCTAAGGGGGTGATACACCAATATGTCTTCCATACGACCATCATACTTTATTGCACTAAGAAACAAGGCAAATAAATTAACTTCCAAGTCCTATGGATTCTAACATGATTATTTCAATATGGAGGTGAGATGCGTGAGAGATATCCAAGGTAAGTGAACCATAGGCTAGTTGCAGACACTAAGGATCATTGTACACTTAAAATAAAAACTCATACACTTGATAAAACTTCATATGACCTGTTAGAAAATGAAATCTTACACAAACATGAAAGGATAAGGGAAGAAAAGATAGAGAATTATCACTTTACATCACCATACATCACTTGCACACTTAGACAATTGTTCAAGAGCTCAAAATCATATTTGCATTAATGTTCAAATGCAAAATATGACATCATTTTAACATGGATTTTCCATACTGGAGTGGAATATTTTTTATAAAGGCCAAAATGGCAACTACTTATAACATTTGAGAGAGAAGTGGGAAAAGAGAAGTCCAAAGGGGAATCAAGTGAGTTCAACTTCTTTTGAACTGTAGTTACAACTGCTTCTATAATTATGCTCATTCAAGCTTCTTGATTGATCTAAGTCATTTCAATCCATTACATAGTTACATTATTCCTTCATTAATCCTCCCTGATAGTTGTAATGATGGGATTAGGTTGTTCTAAGTTGGGTTATGGAATTAATGTAGCTACAACCATTAGATAAATATTTTAGAGCTTTATCCTGGTGAGAACTACTCCTAACTAGGTTTTCATGTAGCTAGTTTTGGTGATGAAGCCATTAGAGTCTACATGTATGCCTTCATGGCACCCTTTGAAATGATAACTCTGGTTCAAACTAGATCATGCTCAAACTCATCCCCATGTTCATAGGTCCACCAAAGATGGGAAAAATAATCTTCCTTTTGATCCTATTAGGTCTAAATAGACCCATTTTTACCTTTGAGCATCTATAAAAATTGATAACTCATCAGGTAGATAGGTCCTTATAATAATGGCAAACACAATCACAGAACACACCTTGCATAACATAAACCCTTGGCCCAAAGGTCCATATTAAGTTTTAATGTTGGTCCCTTTATGTTCTTGATCACCTTGGATGCATGAATGTGTCCTTCTCATGGATTTTATTCGAGCTTCAATGGTGGTATGTGACCTTTGAGATGATTTCCATGGTTTGACCTTGGTCATGTGTTTGATCTCTAGGAAGTCCTTTAGCTTCTTAAAATTTAATTTCATTGGTCATGGATTATGACTCAGATCATCGACTCATTTACCTTTGCTCACACCATTCGATCTATATGGTATGAGTTAACATGAGCTCTTAGATATGTCCTTTACTTTTCAACTCTATCTGAGATGGTGCTACTTGGTTGTACCACATTTGTACTCAGGATCTATTATTAGTCTACCTGCTTTATGTGCTTATGCCAAATGGTGGCCTCTTGAGCTCCTTAACCTTTTGAATCATCTCTCACAGTCAGTTCAAGATGTATGATGCAATGTAGACCATTGTATTTGCCTAGATTTGAAATTAAATGTCTATTTACCATGGTCTAAATTTGACATATGTGATCATCATTTGAGATTCATGTGATCGTCATTGACATCTGTGTGATCATCAAATTTAAGACCCTAATGGTTTTTGCCATAGCTTAAAGTTGATGTTTGAATGAATGTCTGCCATTGTTTGACCAACTTTCTAGGCTTAGATCTGGAAATGAAAAGGTCATGAAGGTACCAAATTTGTAGGAGTTGTTCTTGATACTAAAAGGATTATGCCCACTTGATCCATTAGTTCTAAGAGATTGCCAAGTGTGTTTACAAAGTGTTCGAGTGAGATAACTTGTGTGATTTGAATGATGTTCATGTGCTTATCACTGATCATTTGAACATAAATGGCATTTTTATAGAGCTCAAACTTGACATTAGTGTGAACATCTTATGCTACAGGTCCAACTTTGAATAGTCATAACTTGAGCTAGAAAGCTCATGCGAACTTGAAAATTTTAAGATATGATCTAGGCATGAAGAGATGCATGGAAATATAATCATTTGTCTCATAGGGCTTCCTAAGTGAATATATAAAATGTTCAAACAAGCTAACTAGTGTGTTTTCATGTGATGTGCAGGATGACCTAGAACCTTAAAGTCGATAAGCTAAACTTTAAAGGCTTAGATCTCAAGATAAAAGACTCATCAAGATATAAAACTTATAAATAATAATCTTGGCACCAATTAAATTTATTGTACATGGTTTGAGGGTCACAGAGGTTTTTTAAGCATATTTATAAATTACACAAACAAGCTATCCAGTCTGGACTCTGAATGACATCCTGTTGATAGCCTGATTCACTTAAACTTATGATTGAGCTAATAATTTATCTTTTAAATATCAAATGAACTTATTGAGTCTTGTGAAAACCCTCTCCATGATCTTAGCTATTTTGACACCATGAAAACCAACCACTTACATATATGGCTCTAAAATGAGCCCTAAGACATCGAATAACACAAAGACTAAGCTAGATTCTGACCAAAGCTAGAATGACATATGAAATGAAATATAATGAACTAAAATCATACCCTATGACATAATAAAAATAACCTATATAATATTCTAACTATATGGGGTTGACCCATTTTATCCATAGGTAAAATGGTCAAGATCTTTGGTGGTTTCCCAAGGGTGGTATGTTTGCAATGCCATGACTAGTTGCTTAATCCTATCGATTGGGGTATGAAGTCACATGTACAACAGGTTTGACATACAAATTGCTTCAATAACACACAAAATATAATAAAACCAAAAATAAGCAACACACAAGATAAGAAGCTAAACAAAAACACACTTGTGCTTCATGAGCACTTAGGGAACACAACACACAACTAAATAAACTGACTCAATCACTAACTAACCTAAGATGAAAAATTCCTCTAGGATCAAAGGGTAAATTTGAAACCTCTCTTGCTTTATGACATGAAGGGTTGAATAAGACATGTAGCCTTTTGATCCTTGGCATTGATGCCTCCATATTTTTCATGGTGTTTGTTAACTTCATTGGCATGATGTTAAATGAGAACCAAGTAGCCCCAAATAGGATAGCTATGGAAATGAACTCTTATTACATCCTAAAAACTTCAAATTTCTCAAATGGATCCTCAACTATGACTTCTAATTCTAGTTGAATAAGGCTTTCCTTTTTGGTTTCCACAATATCCTTAATAAGATTGGGTTTCTCTTCAGCTACAAGTTCTTCAAGATCATCATGGAGCTTTGCATAGTCTACCCAATCCTAGTCATTATCCTCCATGGAAGAATCTTTCTTCACCTTGTCATGTACTTGGATCTTAGTGTGCAAATTTAAAGATATGACAGTCTTCTCAACCTTACTCTCCTCCTTGATAGATTGTACTTGATGCCTATAAGCATCAAGCTCTTCTTATTCATGATCCAATACCTTTGGATATGGCTTAATATCAGATGGGTCTCTTGACTATTCTTGAGGTGAAATAAATTTTTCCTTGACCTCACTTTTCATGTCCACAATATCTTAGACACTAGCATAATCAAATTACTTTATGATAGTATATTATTGATCAACAAAATGACCTTCATCTTTATGCTTGATGGAATACTTGTCAACATGATCATTAGTATCATTAGCAACCTTGTCATTAGATATAGAATCTCTTAGAGAAAAAAAAATTACTCAACTTGTTAAACTGTTTACATATGACATTAGGCTTTTGTCATAATACCTCTTCATTTACAAACATGAGACCTTTTTCCATGATTATTGAGACAATCATCAATTTGATTGTTAGAGGAATTATCCAAATCAGATGTAGACTTCTTGGGAGGAGGAGTAACCTTAACAAGCTAATAAAACTCATGACATATGAAATCAAACTTTTTCCATAAGAAATTTTCATCCACCTCATGAGTGTCATCTTCAAGATCTATTTCGTTTATCTTGGTCTCATGAAACTCTCTTAGAACTATAAATTATTGAGGAGTGACTTGACCTTCTTTTTTGATCCTACACTCCACTTCATTTGAGAGGTGGTCATCTAAAACTTCATGATTAGACATGGAGTCTTATTCAAATGCCTCTTTCTTCAAGTCTTGGCCACAGTTCTTATGGATAGTTGTAAAAGGATCTTCAATATGTTTTTTTCATCTAAGAAGGTAGGATTACACTTGTGGCCACCAAGGGGAGTCCCTATAGTGATTTCCTCCTCATAGTCACTCATGACATTCTGTTGCTTAACCTTTGCCTGGATTTTCTCCTCTTCACTTGTTTATTTCAAGATGGGTTCTTTCTCAAGAAGGGGTGAGTTGGAAGGTTGATGCATAGGCTCATGTGAAATATATGGAATATGAGGTGAAGGATGAGATGTGATGTAGAGCTAATGAATTTGAGATGGAGTGTGAGGTGAAGGAGAAGGCTTATGAGTGGATTTAGGAAAGAGAAAAGCACTAGTAAGCTCATAGGGAAGTGACTTCTTGGGCTGATTAGAAGGACAAATAACTACATAAGTAGGAGTTGTATCTTGCCAATAGTCTCCTTGAGTTTCTTCTACAACATGTTCATTTTTGAGTTCTTTATCCTTCCACATACTTAACCTATCTATTGAGCATTAAAGGCACTTATTTTCTAAGTCTATTTGTTCTTTGCCTTACCATTGAGTTCCTTCTAGTTCATTAAATGTCTCCAACTTTTGCATATAATTTTGGGTAACACCTCTCAACCATTTCATGAGATGATCAGGGAGCACATCATACTCATCATCCCATGTTATCATTTCATCTTCATTAACTAGTAAATTTGGTATGGATGCCAACAAAGACTTGATATAAGATGGAAAAAATGAAGGATGAGGAGGGTAATGATGAGGATCAAGACCAATTTTATTTTGTTGCATTCTAGCCTACATGAATCTATAAATTGCCTTGTAATAACTTTGTGTATAATTCATATAAACATCTAATTATTCATGGAAAGACTCATAGGAGTAATATTAAGGTTCATAGGCATCATGGTATGGTTTATAGGGCTCATATTGGGACTGATAGGGAGGCATTTCTTGATAGGTATGTTGGTAGCCTTTTTCATGGGGCTGTATAATGACATAGTGTCTATATGGGGGGGGGGGAGGAAATAGAGGATTATAGGGCTGCCATGGCTCATAAGATTGATAGCCATTTTTATAGGAATATTGGGGAGTATATTTTGGTTCATATCAAGGATGATAAGGAGGTCCATGGTAGGGATATTCACCATAGTTGTTCATGTCAACCTCATGTATCAAAGAAAATACAAAAATTGATCAAAATATTCAATGAGATATACCTAGGATACTTACAACCAGAAGCTATCATTTGGAGTCACCATTGGTGCTAGATTTCTTGCTTCCAAAATTTGATTAGAGGAAAGACACACTAACAATATTTTCACTCTCTTGGACCTAGTCCCACTAGGAATGCTATAATTGTTGTCACCAAATCTTGCACACGAGAAGAGGTTATTCAAGCCTCTTTTAGATTTAAGCAACGTGGGAAAACTTCTAGGTATGTGGGTGTACCTATAATAGAAGTGAGCCTCTATATTTAAGGGCTAGCTCCCTAAATGTATCTTTAAATGCTCACACCTACTTAAATAGTTGTTTATAAGGAAAATAGTAAAAAATTGCATGAAATAAACCTAATCTAAGGGGGTGATACACAAAGATGTCTTCCATATGACCATAATACTTTCTTGTACTAAGAAACAAGGCACACAAACTAACTTTCAAGTCCTATAGATTT
Source organism: Torreya grandis (assembly GCA_037957365.1). NCBI lineage: Eukaryota > Viridiplantae > Streptophyta > Pinopsida > Cupressales > Taxaceae > Torreya > Torreya grandis. The sequence goes on from JARHVA010000097.1 coordinate 2,901,510, forward strand.
TAACATGAGTATTTCAATATGGATTCTAATATGAGAGCTATCTAAGGTAAGTGAACCATAGGATAGTTGTAGACACTAAGGCTCATCATACACCTAAAATATAGGCTCATACACTTGGCAACACTTCATATGACCTATTATAATATGAACTCTTGCACAAACATGAAAGGATAAGGGAAGAAACGATAGAGAATTATCACTTTGCATCACCATACATCACTTGCACACCTAGACAGTTGTTCAATAACTCAAAATAAAATGCGCATTAATGTTCAAAGATAAAATATGACATCATTATAGAATGGATTCTCCATACATTGAGTGGCATATTTTTTACAAAGGCCTAAATGGCATCTACTTATAGCATTTGAGAGAGAAGTGGGAAAAGAGAAATCCAAAGGGGAATCAAATGAGTTCAACTTCATTTGAATCGTAGTTACAACTAATTCTACAATTATGCTCATTAAAGCTTCCTAATTGATCTAGGTCACTTCAGTCCATTACATAGTTGCATTATTCATTCATTGATGCTTCCTGATGGTTTTAATAATGGGATCAAGTTGTTTCAAGCTGGGTTCTGACATTAATGCAGTCATAACCATCAAATCAATCTATTAGAGCTTTGTCTTGGTGCTAACTGATCCTAAATAGTTTATCATGGTGTGCAGAAGTGGAGAGAAGGGTCCCTTTTATGTAATTGGTTCTGGTGATGAAGCCATTGGAGTCTACGTGTATGCCTTCATGGCACCCTTTGAAATGCTATCTCTAGTTCAATCTGGATCATGCTTAAACTCATCCCCATGTTCATAGGTCCACCAAATATGGGAAAACCAATATCCATTTTGATCCTATTAGGTCCAAATAGACTCATTTTTGCCTTAGAACATCCATAAAAACTAAAAACTCATCATGTACATAGGTCCTTCTTCTAACAATGGTGAACATAGTCATAAAATGAACCCTGCATGACACAAACCCTCAAGGCAAAGGTATATATTAAGATTTAATGGTGTTCCATTTATGTTTTTGATTACCTTAGTTAAATCACTATGTCTTTTTCATGGTGTTTGATCAATATTTAATGGTTGCATGTGCCCTTTGAAAAGATTGCCTTGGTTCAACCTTGGTCATGTGTTCAACCTCCAAGAAGTCCCTTAGCTTCTAGACATTTAATTTCATTGGTCATTGATTATGACTTGGATCATTGAATCATTGACCTTTTCTCACACTGTTCGATCTCCATGGTACATGTTAATGTGAGCCCTTGGGATCTACCCTTGACTTATCAACTCTATCTAAGCTAGTGCCACATGGCAATCTTATGTTTATACTCAAGATCCACTGTCAGTCTACCTACTTTATTCACTTACACCATGTGGTGGCCTCTTGATCTCCTTGATCTTTTGAATCATATTTCACTATTAGATCAAAATGTATAATACAACACAAACCATCAAATTTGCATAGATTTGAAAATAAATATCTATTTACCATGGTCTAAATTTGACATCCACATGACAGTCATTTGATGTTCATGTAATTATCATTAACATCTATATGACTATAAAATTTAAGACCCTAATGATTTTTGCCATAGCTTAATGTCAAAGTTTGTGAAAATGTTTCCCAAATTTTAACCAACTTTGAAGGATCGGATTTGGAATTGAAAAGGTCATAGAGGAATGAAATTTGTAGATGTTTTTGATACTAAAAGGATTGCTCCCACTTGATTCACTGGTTCTGAGAGCTTTCTAAGTGTGTTTATAAAGTGTTCAAGTGAGCTGACCTATGTTATTTTCATGACATATGCACACCTGCCACTGATCATTTGAACCTAAATGGATATTTTATGGAGCTCAAACTTGACGTTAGTGTGAACATCTTATGTTATAAGTCCAACTTTGAACACTCATAAATTGAGCTAAAAAGCTCATGTGGACTTGAAATTTTTAAGATATGATCTAGGCATAAAGAGATCTATGGTGATACAATCCTTTAGCTCATGGGAATTCCTAAGTGAATATATAAAATGTTTAAACAAGATGACCAGTGTGTTTCTATGTGACGTGTAGGATGGCTTAGCCCCTTAAACTCAACAAGCTAAACTTTGAAGGCTTAAATCTCAAGATAAAAGACTCATTGAAAAATAAAACTTACAAAGAATGATCTTGGCACCAAGGAAATTAATTGCATGTGGTCTAATGTTCACTTGAGGTTTTTTTAGCATATTTATAAAATACATAAGCAAGCTATCTAGTTTGAACTCTAGATGACATCCTGGTGATGACCTGATTCACTTAGGATTGTGCTTGAGCTACTACTTTATCTTTGAAAGCTTGAATAAACTTATTGAGGCCTATACAAACCCTCTCTATTATCATGGTTTTTTAGACACCATGAAAACCTACCACTTACATATATGAATCTAAAAGGACCCATAAGACACCAAATAACACAAGGAGTATGCTAGACTATGACTAAATCTAGAATGACATATGAAATGACATCAAATGAAATACAATCATACCCCATGACATTATAAAAATCCCCTATGCAATATTTTGACTATAGGGGGTTGACCCATTTTGGCTGGAGGTAAAAATAGTCAATAGGTCTTGTAGTAGAGTACTCCTTGGAATTGAACCTTCTTCTAGTTTATTTACCATGTTGACATGCCTTGCAAATTATGTTTATAGGTTTGATGATCTTATGCATGTTCTTCATAGAATTATTAGTTATTATCTTTACTAGATTGTCAAAGTTTAGGTGACCTAACATTTTGTGCCATATCTAACTTTCATCCATGTTACTTGTAAATCATCTTTCCTTCTTGATCTCATTCAAGATAGATATATTATTATCAATCCTCTTAGCATTAACAATTATCCTTCTTGATTTGGCTCTCCTTATCTCACATCCTCTGTCATGAAAGGTTAGTGTGTGTCCTTGATTTCACATTTGATTTACACTATGTAGGTTATGTTTCAAACCTTACACATACAACACATTTTGCGTCTTGGTCTTCCCATTGGCCAAACTCAAGATACCCTTGCCAACTATATTGGTAGTTGTGTTGTCTCCAAACCTCACTATTCTTATACCATTCTTATTTAATGAAATGAAATCATTTTTATCACCTATCATGTGGCTTGAGCAACCACCATCTATATACCATTTCATGCCTTCATATTGATTGTGAAAGGTAGTTTGAAATAACATAGAATCCACTTTAGTCTTTTGTTCTTCCTTAACAAATAGTCCATCTTGAATATTAGTCTCAATATGATCAGTTCTAACTTTCTTTGGCTTCCATACCAATATCTAACCCTTCTCATGCACTCTAGGAGATTCATATATCTTTTTGAATCTTGAGGGCCTTCTAATTATATTATAATAGAATATTTTAATGTGTCCCATATTATGAAAACTATATCAAACAACATTTATGTACTTACCTCTTGATTGATCACTCCTTTCCCCATGGTTCCATGATAACTTATCCCTTATTGCATTGGGCTACTTGATTGGTATTTTCATGTTGGTACTCTTGGCTTGTTATAACTTCTCACACTCTTTCTCAAGATTGTTCATCTTGTCTATGAGCTATTCATGCTCAATCTTCAAGGAATCTAGTTCTATCTTCAATTGGTCATATTCAAATTTTTTTGACCTAAACTTTGTGTTGATACCTTCTAATTGATTCTTGATATAATTTATAGTATTCTTTTGATGATTCAAATTATCAAGGGAACTTATGATCTCAACTTCAAGGTCTAATTTAGCTTTTCCTTCTTCACTATCCTAGTAGACTTCTTCCTCATACATGTTGTCTTCTTCTTTTTGATCACTAGACATCTTGTGGTTTTTAGGATCACCTTCAAGATGTTAGACTTACTTCAAAGGAAAAATATCTGATACCAACTATTGAAATCATAATCATTAAGAGGGGGTGAATCAGTGTCTTAAAAACAATCATTAAATTCCACTTAATCATAAATGAACCATTTGTACAAACATGAACATATAACAAAGCATATGTAACCATAAAAGATCATGAAACACATTACATAAGTGGGAAACCCTCAAAGGGAATAAAAACACTAATATATACAAATGGACTACAATCTTATAAGAAAAAAACCAAACTTTAGTTAAGCACCAACTCCACATGGAGCACCAAACCCAACTAGTCAAGTACCCACTCAACTAGGCTTTAACAAACACCTAATTGCAAAGAGGCACCAACACCTTAGATAACTCAACACCAAATCAACCACTTAAAACCTTTGATAATATTTAGAACACTTTGTTTTTCAATCAACTGATGATGACCACCTCTTTATCTCTTCATACTTTTATCCCTCTCAAACTACCTTCAGGCTTCTTCGCTCAACTAGGTCTCTTCAAGATAACTTAGGCCATATGACATTGATATTAAAATAAAATACCTCCTTCATCTCTTTAATAAGCTATATCCTTCACTTGCTCTCTTATTATCTCTAACTAGCTAATTAGGCCTATTAGGCCTTGTTCTTATATAATCCCCTAGCTCACACACCTATTGGTCATCCATACACACTTGCACACTTGGATTAATCTTTAATTAGGTATAATAACATGTTTCATACATGTATCAATCATTACCATAGGTCATCCATGACTTAAAGGACCAAAACCTCTTTTAGGCCTTAAGGAAACCTATTCAATTAGGCCTTCATTAGTACATGTCACACTTTGATCTCCTTGGAACATTGCAAAAATTCACACACATCAAGAATAATTCATATTCCACTCAAATATACCCATGATAATCTCATCTTATTTGTATGACACATTTTATATCTAACTACCAGTTGAATCACACCATTAGTATTCTTTACATTAGGCCTTCACACTCTGTCTTGAATAAATAAAGATAACATAATATTTAGCTACACATTAATAAAAATAAATTATATAAAAATAACTTAAAATACCTAAAAAAATTCATCAAGTGCATTGGAATTCATCACATAGGGCATAGAACCTCAAAAACATCTCTACAATTCACTCACTCAAAACTGTCAGTTTTCCTCAAAGATCATAGTGACTCAAACCTCCAACACTTGTAGACATATTCAATGAATTATTATGCATGTATATTATCCTATGAGATCATTAAACCATTATTAGATAGAAATATAATATAGTCAAATGAAAAATATTAGTCTTGCAGACCAATCTCATGACCTTATATCTCATGGTCTCATCTGAACTAGATAGGTCAACTTGTGACCAATGTTTTCAATATATTCATTGACTTAAAAAAGTCATATCAAATTCCTAATAATGTTAAGAACCTTTGACGTAAATTAAAACATTAATGCCAAAACTCAACAAAAATAGGAATAATTCTCAACACGAGAACATTCTCTCTCTTTGGAAGCTTCATGTATTTGTAAGACATGGAGTTTTCACCCTTTTCAATCTAGTTTCCTTAGTTGCATTGCTAAAAGATTTTTTCAGGCCATGGGTTTCAAAATTCCTTTGCTTCCTACCAAGTTACCATGGTCATATATACATTGAAACTATTTGTTTAAATTAATCCAATTTATCTTTGTGTTGTTGAAACTATTCCATTTTAATAATAAGGTCGTACTACCCTAAAGATGATAAAAATAGACCTAGTTTTGTCTTAAAAACGCCCAAGTTAAGTTATACTTTCTCCATACACTCTAAGACATGTAATATTTTACTTATATCGAATTCTACTTCTTATACTTATCTAACTCTACCAAGTTTAATTTTACATTTATTTACAATAGAAGGGGAAACAAAACTATTCATTACACCATAATTAATTAAATTAGCTAATGAAAAAACAAACCTTTTACCTCTAGTCTCAATGGGGGTGGATTGTAAATCCACATTCCCATTATCCAACGTTGCATAAACTCAATGGTTGGGTGGTTAATTACCTTTTAGTTTTGGGCATTACTTATATTAGTTATCACCACATTCCCAATATTGTAGACCTCCTTGTGGAGGCAATGATACTGAATTATCATCAGTTGCTGGTCGACACTGATTGGTCTCATTTTTATTTCTATTTACTTGACTACATTTATATATTTTTTGAGGTTTTGAACATATATTTTAGTTCTAAAATTTGTTGTAACTATTTCTATTTTTCACAATTTTTTTCTTATGGTCTTGTATTTTTAAGTTCTTTCCAGCACGTGAGAAATATTTAGGTTTAGACTGATGTCTATCATTTATGAACTCTTATCTAGCCTTGAGGCAAGACTTTTCTTTCTCCTAATCCCTATTGGCAAATTCAATTGAAATAAATGTAGTATGAGGATTTTTCATGTTGAAATCATGCATTAACAACTCATGTTATCCCAACTTAAACTTAGCAATGTAAGTTTATTCATCACACATGTAGTTCACATAATGTAATAAAGTAAAAAAACTTGTTCACATACTTAGGAACTGTCATGATATTATTTTCTATCAATCATAATTTAGTTATCTTCTATTTCTTATAGTTGACACTTAAGTACCTTTTTTTATTAACAATCACTCAATTTTTTCATAGGAAAGTGTTAAATGTTCACATCTTTTGAGAGCACACAGGTGGTTCCACCATAAGACAACTTCACCAACCAGTTGATAGGATCCTACATGGGCATTAACATTTGAGCTCATGTTGTGTATATTTAAATATTTGTATAAATTTACTAGTCATGCATCTATTACATCATCAGATTCTTCTCCAAGAAAAGTAGGTAGAGGAAAGTTTTTTGGTTCCTTTATAAATAATCAAATACAAATTTAGGTTATGGAAGTTCACCTTCCTCTTCATATTATTTTCCCACATCATTATTATTGTGGTTATGTAATTATAAGTAATCCACCCTATTTTATTAGGCTTAAAATCTCTCTTGAGTATTAATGAGTGCTCATATAATTCCAGCCATCTCCTCATACTTCCTTGTTAGTGGATTACCATTAGCATTGTTTTCAATTCCACTATTATTTCCATTATCATTGTAATTATTATGTTCTTGAAGACTCTTTTATCTTATCTATTGTTTTGTGCAATATTATTGACACCCACACCTTTACAAGTTTGTGTTTTAAACATCTTGAAATACATACATCATAATTTTAGGTAACACTTTTTTTTCCAAATATCTCTAGGGTAGAAACCATGCTTTTATACCAATTTCATAACCTAAAAAATTCAACCCCCAAAAATAATGAATTAATAAGGTTATCCATATAATTAGCTTACACAAATACCAAGACTAGGTGAACATACCATTACCAACCATGCTTTTATAACATATCTCACATAGCTTGGTATTGAGCACATGATAACATGTCACATGGTGGTAGGTTTAGATAATTATAAATTATTTAGGTCTAAAAAAATTTAATTTTTCACTTTTGATTACTCTAGATAATTATTATAGATTAGTAGCATTATAATAAAACATGGTATTATAAGGTTAGCTCTAAGAGCAAGTTATTCATTACATTAATTAGGATTTAATTTTTATCAATTTACTCCAATATAGGTAAGTCATATTGATGTTTTACTTAAAGTACCCCTAAAGGTAATTTAGGTCTTAGGAGAGTCCTTTTTAAATCCAACCTATGAAAACAAACCTAGGTTTTATGAAACTCTAATCAAATTATAAATTGAGCACTAATTAATTAATCCATACCTTAGTTCACAAATATTGATAATATACTTTATTTCAACATTAATTATTTTAAATCAATCCTAAAAACTCATTTAGAGTAAATTCACAATGTGATGAAATTACAAATGCTATAGACTTACATTTACTAAATTTTGCATTTCAAATATTAGTAACTAATCATTATTTTAGAAAGTACAACTGATATAATGCTTAATCCCACATAAAATAATTCAACTCTCCAAGAAATGTTTTCCATAGGTTCTAAAGTTCAATCTAACTAATATGTACACAATGCCACTAAATTAATATAATGAAGTTCATCTTATTCAATATAAAAAAACTTAGAAAATGCAATTTCACAATCCTACTAATGAAATTATGGCTTATGTAAATAAAATTTATCCATTTATTTTAAAAATATTTCAATTATATTAACTCATGCTTTGTCAACACATATGAATATTTATTAACTATAACGAAAGAATTAATTTAGACAACTTCATGAATCAAGATTATTTCAATCCAACCAAATTCAAGTGACAATAATCATTCAATGGTTATCTAATAAATACTAACTAAGATCATATAATTAGCAATATAAATCATTAGACAAATGAAAAGATTTATAAAAGGTAACTTGCACACTACATTTGGTCATATAAAGATAACTCATTCTTGTTCAAATTATTCTCACAACCATCTGATTATACAATTGGTTTAGATAATGATGTATATGGGTTCAAGAATAATCTTTATTTTATTTATCCAAAATTGATATACAAAATCCATAAAAAATCTTAGTACTACCTCCAAGTTCTCACTAAGTTGTGTTGAACAACCCTTTTAAACAATATTGACCTTCCTTTGAGGTGTATTCATATAAGTTTACCATCCAAATAATTATTCTACTACAAATTAAGTTCTATTATTCCTTTATCAACTATTCAATATTCAATTCAAGATAAACAAAAAATATTTGATACACAAAACTATTATCTATCTTATTTTATGATATAAGTCAAACAACTTTTAGTTTACATACATTGAAAAAAAAATTAATTACCATTGATATTTTGAGTATCATTTTTCAACAAGAAATTATTCTAAGTCACCATTCCACTTCAAAACAATCCAAACAAATTCTCCATTTTCCTTATAGAGAATACTTAACAATATAACAAGATTAGTAGGGTCCATACTATTATAAAATAAACTCTAATAAAATATTACTCCATTTTACAATTATATTCTTATGATACCACACAAAGACATAATATAGTATGAAGTTACTAGTTATAATTATATACCTTATGATAAATTCCAAAATTCATAATGTTGTAGATATATTTATTATACTTAGGATATATAAAATTAGTATATATAATGATTAACCTTCTTTATTTTATGTTTCATCAATAAATCACAATTTCAACACAACCATTTAAAACCATTAAACAACATTTCCCTTGCAGGTCACAATTGTATTATCTTATTAGGGTTTCCTAAGACCAACTTGTCACATAATACTTTAATGATATCCAAACAACAAGTCAAAGAAATAGATCCCATTTTACATAGGTTCATCTATATTTTAAATGAAATCAAAATTTTATCTATATTTTGATGGCTCATTACACTAAAATTGTGTTGTAAATTTTACATAACAAATTATAGCATAAAAAATACCAAACAAAATATTCATCGAACATTAACATTAATAATACAATAAAGTTATTAAGTAATTACTTACAAAAACTTTGACAAATACATTCAACTATACTACCACTATTGGATCAAGAAGAATCAAATCACTTATCTATAGGCCATGCCTTAAGCATTTGGTTATTATTATTCAAGTAATAATAACATTGGAAATTGATCATGTTCAAATTGAGATAATAAAAGTATACTATAAGATTATGTAAATATGAAAATACATATACTCCTTGAACAAACTGAGTACACACTATATTTTCTAGCTATAACTATAAGGAAGTCAAACCATATACAAATAAACCCAACATAAAATATATATCTCTAACTAAAAAAAGTGTCTATCACTATCATTAATTTGAAAATGGAAACCACATAGTTCAAATCCATGACATCAATATGAACATTACAAGATCAGTTTCACTATCTTTTATTACTACATAAATCATAATATCCATTAGATTTAAAGTATAAAAATGCATATTATGCTAAAGTAAAAGTTTAGCCACCATTCTCATCTAGTATTCATGATTAAATTTATAATATCTAAATAGACTTGTAATTAAGTCAAAATCAATGAAAATTTACTCTAAAGAAACCAAGAAATCATACCAAACACTAGTGACTAAAATTCATTTAGTTTCCCAAATATCCCCCTCTAAATATGGCACTATAGCATCATTTCATACATAGTAGTAAAGCTAAGAAGGTATCTAAAATTGAGGTTATAGGATTATTAACACATTTTAACATCTTATGAATTAATCCAAATTATTATATAAATAAACCCTAATGCATCTTTAGAGATGAGGGTTTTATAGAAATCTTTTCCATCATAACACAATTGCTTCATAATTCTTAACTTTTATACATTGTAAAACATTGTTCATTAATACATTGGATAATATTTTTATATAAACTAGTACAATATAAATTAGTCAAATTGTCCACTATATTAATACACTATAACTAAAAATACATAAAAAATAAGAGTATCCACAACTATGCTTTGTGAAACAACAAAACACCATTCATAAATAAAATGGGCCCATCCATCAATGACCCTTACCACTCCAGCCATTACCCTAAGGAAAAAATATCCCATAAATAGATAGAGATATAAAGATACAAGATTGAAATTATAAATAATTGAAGAGAGATACATTTTCCACCAAGCAGTCAAATGGGTACACAGTCAAGTGAAATAAAGTCTAAAAGACAATAGAACAACAAACACAAAATTATCTCTTGGTAGTCCAAGGTTACCAAAAGACACTATCAAATGGAAACCAATCAAGGGTATTATTCCATTAATAAATATTGAAACTATCCTTGGATACCACAAATATTTGACTTCTCCTCTCATTTCTTCCTCAAGAAAGGCACCTAGGATTTAGTGTTATATAACTCAAGCAACACAAAAAAATATTTTATTCATAGAAAAAACATAACACATAAAAAATAATAGAGGATAAAAACCATCACTCAATATTCTATGGGATTATTTTTAGACATAATGGTTAAGTTTAAAGCTGAGTTAGGGTTTGAAATACCCTAATAATACTCTTCAATCCTTGCACATGGTCTAAAGTGAAATAGTATAACTCCTATTGAAAATAATTTGGTTCAAGCTTTATTGAATTAATAATGGAAAATACATAACTTACTTTGAAATGAAATATCAAATACATTTTTGGGTTGTTCAAACTGAGCTCTAGAAGAAATTGCTCACTCATTCCTCCTACTTCTTTTCTTTTGTGCGTGTACTATTTTTCTCTCCACAACACCATTACACCTCATCTTAATTTATAGTAACACCCTTTAAGAAAAATAAAGGCATTTACAATGATAAATGATGATTTTCCATCATTCCAAATCTCTTACACACCCTCCATCTCTTAGGCAATGTCACAAGGCTCTGTCATACTTTTATCCATTGTCCCTTCCCTTTGAATCACACTTTTCCATGCAAGTCATTGCTTGATTAGGGTTTAAAAAATATTAACATTTCAACAAAGATTGGGTTAATAATTAACCAATTTTTTTTATCAAACACATTTTAACATTATAATTAATTTATCCATGTTATTGCATAGTGGAGGTACAATTTGCTAATTCTTTTTTAAGTTTTGCACTATATGCACTAGAATTTACAAGGTTAATTTAATGACCATAAAACTCATTAAGATATGAGTTTGAACCCACTTTCTAGCATTTTATGTTATTTAATAAAACATTGAAATTAAAAATTTTATGTCCCATAGGTAAGTCATGTTCAAACAAACCAAGTACCATGAATTCCATACAAGCCAATTGTACCAAAACAAAAAAAACTAAGAACATTGCCTAAGGGCTAAAGTAATAAACATTTTAACATTTCAACCATCTTGATCTTTTTAGAACCAAGTCCAATAGGAGATACTTCATTTGTGACATCAAATATATCAAACATGAGTTCAACTTCCTAAATATATGTGACAACATACTTCTAGGATAATTAAAGCATATTGATTACATATACAACTTGTTGTTCTTAAAATTTGTCACTCATTTTTGGGACAACATATGAACTATTTTGGTCATGTAGGCTAAAATTCTCTTTTCCCTTCTCAAAAAATTGTTTTGAGTATTCAAATTCTCCATTATTCAAGCTTTTTCAGCTAACAGACTCTGCAGGCTTGTTTCTACGGACTCCATAGGCTAATTTCTACAGACTTTGTAGGCTGATTTCTATGGACTCTGTAGGCTTGTTTCTACAGACTCTGTACGCTGATTTCCATGGACTCTGCAGGCTTGTTTCTACGGACTTCATAGGAAAGAAATAAGCTCCCAATACTTAGGCAATTTCAAGGTTGTTTCAATGTTGAGGTTCAACCAAAAGGTTCATCGAAAAGCTTTAAACAAAGGATTGAACCATTGAACCATTGAGCCTTACTTCCAATAGGTTCAAAGGTTCAATGGGTTTAAAGGTTCAACGACGTCAGCAGACTCAAAGAGTTAAGCGTTTTGGAAAAAGTTCAAAGTTTATCCGTTTCAGCAGGTTCAATGGCTTCGAAAGACTTAGAAGAAAAGAAGAAAGATTGACCCCATTGAACCATTGAACCTTGAACCAAACTAGTTCAAAGGTTCAAGGTTCAATGAGTTTAAATGGATGGTTCAAAGTGGTTGGTTCAAGCGGTCAATTGAATGAGTAGAACACATTATTGAACCATTGAACCAAAGTTGGTTCAATTGGTCGGTTCAATTGAATGGTTCAAAGGAGTCCCCTAAAGCCCAAAGGGAAAGTGCCCTTGCGGAGGGTAGTGAATAAAAGGGATCAAAAAGATATCCTTCGAAAAGATTTTTTGTGGCTAATTTTACAAGGAAAATCCTTTGGACAAATTATTCGAAGGAATTCCTTCAGACATTTTGTCTGAAGGAATGATCAAAGGCCCGATGAGAAGAAACTAAGGCAAAGGAAAGAAATTCTTCAGACAAATTGTTCGAAGGAATTCCTTTAGACACTTTGTTCGAAGACCCTGAAGGGCATGTACCCTTACGGGGGGCTCTCGGTGACTAGGAAATAGACCTTTCTCAAAGCCTGAAGGGACACCTTCCCTTCGAGGTGTTCCAAAGACATAAAGCTGAAAGAATTTCAAAGCTTAAGAGAATTAGAGAAAACAAAGGCTTCTAAGAAAGTGAATAAACCAAAGAAGCGATGGAACCAAGGAGCTGAGAAGGCCACACGAACTGTTGAACCAGTGAACCAATGACGTCCCCACAAATGTCAAATTTAGGGTATTGAAATATCCATTGATTTTCAAATGTGGCATAGAACCTGAAAACAAACTTAGTGACCAACTAAAGAGGGATCGAAAAGAGCCAATAGAAAGGGAAAAGATAGCTTGAGAGCTCAAATTACAATAGGAAAGAGGGAAAGACCATAAATATCTATGTAGGAATTATTTCCAGTAGGTGGAATAGTCCACCAAGTAGACATCTGAGCTCACAAGCATTAAAAGGCGTGGCCTATTTTTCTTCCTTGACAAGAAAGTGAGGGGATAGCTGCGTACCTATTAGGAGAAAGATCAGATGACCCATGTAGTAAAGAAGATATTTTGAGATGAATTGACACACCATAGTTAAGGCAGACACCCTATTTTAGCATGGCCCCTTGACAAAACTAAAAATGTATTCAAGGCATTGAATGCAGCATGGGCCATTCTATGAAACAAAGTGCCAAGTCTTTCTAGTCTAATATATATTGTAAATCTCTTCTTTTCACCAGGGAGATCTTTTTGGTTATAGAAGCAAAACTCTGCCAAAATTGTGAGGCAATAACTGAGACTTTGAGCTCAGATTATTAATCATATTTCTTTGTTTGAATGAGAAAGCAAGTTACTTTCAAACTTTGTGCTGTAATAGCTTGTGTCATTTAGGAGATTGTTCATGTATCTATTTCCTAAATGCATTCTTGTCCATTTAATGAAATAAGTAGAATTATTAGAAGTAATCAGAAAGGTGCCCTGAAGCCAACTGTGGGAAGACTTTGTGCTGCCACAATTGTCTTTAGTGTGTCTATTTTTAGTTTATTTCTATGTAAAGGATCTTGGGATGACTTTGTGCCCCCATTATATTTCATATTTCACTCTTGGGTAGTTGAGGTGGAGACTTTGTGCTACACCTTTTTCTGCTAGTTACTACGCCCCTTGTTACCAATTACTTGTTACCTATCAAAAAGAACTCTTGTTGTTTGTTGCAAGACCACTTCTGAAAGAAGAGAAGTGCCTTTAGTGTTATCACCTAGATTTCTCCTTTATTTGTGAACATCATCTTTGAAAGAAGAGAGATGGATGGTGTTGTCCTACCCCTGAGTCTTATTTTTTGCATATATATGCATAATATATAGCTCCTCATAGTTACAGGGAACCTCCCCTTGATGAGAGAAGAGATTTATCCCCTTTTGATGTGGTAAACTTGCACACTTGGCCGACCAATCTCCTTATGATGTGGTTGAAACTACCTATTTTTTTCATCAATTAGCTAGTGATGAATTATTCACCCAATAATTTTTTGGTGACTCTGCTGGGGAAGAGTGTGCAGTTTGAAGCCTCAAGCTTCAAGCTAAAGTAGGGCTAGTTATTTTCCATTTTTATTCTAAAATATAACAACTCCATGCTATATAAGAAGCTAGAGAGCCCAAGGTGTTGTTGACCCTATTTTTGAGTTGGTGTAACAGGGCAATTTTGATTTATTTCCTCCTTAACTTCAAGTTCGATGAACTAGGAGTCTTCCTCCTACCAATACCAAGTCACCACTACAAGGCAAAGTTTATTTTTCTGCTATTAACAAAGCTTTGCCTATACATACTCCACCCAAATTTGTTATCCCCACTTTCCATAATCAAATCATGGTGGTTCAAGGCCCTTGGGGTAACTCTTTTGGCCCACTCAATTTAATTCCACCTCTACATGAGCTACCACACAGTTTAAGGAAGAATTTCCCCAAATTATTTGGTGATGGGAGATTTCATCCTAATGAACACATTGTATCTTTCAGCTTATCCTACAGTGTGATAGGCGTGGAGTATGAGAATGTAAAAGTCAGGCTATTTGTGAAAACATTGCAAGGTGCTGCTATAGATTGGTTCTATCATCTATAGGCCTAGATTGTGACTGACTAGAATACTCTTAAAGCTAAGTTCAAAGCTAGGTTCAAGCCTATAGAAGATGTGCATGCCTTGCTAGCCCAACTCACACATATGAAGAAAGAACCTCATGAACCTATGAGGGACTTCATTGCCAAATTTGACAAGCTAAGGACATGATTTTTATAATTGCTTAGCCAACACCTTAGAACCTTAAATGTTTCTCCATTAACTCACAACTACCTGAAGTGAGTTTTCTACTGAGACGTGTTGGCCACATAGACCTTGCTGTTGCTTAGGATTTGGCCACTGAGGTGGAAGATGACCTTATCTTGGCAGGAAAGATAGGGAGAGATCCTAACAGAGGTAAATCTTCTTCATCTTTTAAATATTTATCTATAGGCACCACTGATCTAATGGTGTAGAAGATGGAAAATGAATTGCTTGCTCTTAGAAAGTAAATGGTGCAAGGGATGTCATATACCCCTTCGTACAAATATATACCAAGGAGGACATTCCCCAATTAGTCATACCAAGGTAATGCTACCAAGAATCAAGGGAAACTAAGTCATCTTCCTCCCCCTCAAGGGAAATTAGCCATTGAAGCACCTCTAACCAATTCAGTAGTTGGATATCTTGAAGCAAAATCAAATTTCTCCTTCTAGCCTGAGTTGAACCCAAAAGATGACGCTAAAATCTTCATAGAGGGAGAAGAAAAATTATCTAGTGACTCCAACACTAGTTTCCTAAATTACCAGGATGAACCCAAAAGTGAAGGTAAAGTAGTTGAGGGATCATACATTGTGTTTACCTGGTCCAAGAATTAGTCAACCTAACAAGCTAATAAAGAAAAAATAGAGGAGCGAGCTCAGCCTGTAATTTCAATTTCCAAATGAGGAATTCTCTACATTTCTAGCCAAAGGACCCAGTGATTGCTAAAAAAGTAAGTACCCCAAACATTTCTACACCTTGAACTTCAATTTCATAGATCAGTCCTTCCCCCAATGAGCTACCTCTCCCCATTCCTAATTCATTTCAGACATTTGACATAGTCGACCATATCAAGAAAACTAAAATCTAAATGTCTAAATTTGAATTTATGCAATCTAACCCTGAGTATTTGGATAAGTTGGTTCAGTGTGTAAGGAATAAAACCATTCCTATAGGACCTACTGCTCCAAAAGTAACTCCCACATCCACCCAAAATAACCTTGTCATTGCTCTTCCTACTGCTCTCGAAAGGACTGAACCATTTTATGTCTTCCTGCTGATAAATGGACACCAGTTGAACAATTACATCATAGATTTAGGTGCATCTAATAATGTCATGCCTACCAAAGTGGTAGAATCCTTTAGTCTCACACTGAACAAGACATTTGGGAGATGTTTCTCCATGGAAAACAAACAAGTGCCACTACTGGGACAAATCAAGATGACAGTCCTAGTGGTTGATGTCCTAGCCTCATATGACATTCTTCTTGGGAGAAATTTTTTCAAGGATTTTGGTGTGAATTAAGTATGGACTTATCTGAGGCAAGTATCCCAGTCAAAGGCGTTATGCAGAGATTGCTCCTTGAGAAGGAAGCAAAATATGTGGTCACTCAAACATCAGTGCCTGAAGCTCAAATTTTGTTTGTCTTTAGGCATGGGTAATTACTTCCTGACTACAGAGGATGCTCCTATCTTAGCTGATGAAAATTTTGAAAATGACAATCTGAAAATTGATTTAGGCAAAATAGTAGAAGAGTTAACAGGACACAGTGTAAGCCCAAAGGAATCCTCCCCTCTAAATGAAGAAAAATCTAAGGTAAGGTCAGCTTCTGATGATGTATGGATACTAGAATTTGATGGCAGATGTTTCTCTACCAGTTTAAGAGCTGAGATTGTGTTGATATCTCCTCAAGGAGATATTTTTCCTTCTTCATACAAGTTGTAGTTTAGCAATACTAATAATACTACTGAATATGAATCGCTGCTACTTGGATTGAAGGCCACTCAAGACAAGGGCATCAAGCTCCTTCATGCCAAAGGATATGCTGAGCTAGTGGTTTGTTAGGTGAGGAACCTGTACCAAACCAAAAATGAGAGATTACACCACTACCACAATCTAGTTTGGAATTAAATTGAAAGCTTTAATGCTTTCAGTATCTTTGCAATGCTTAGGGAATTTAATGATTAGGTTGATGCTTTGGTTGTTTCAGCAACTCTCTTGGTTCCTCACCTAAATTTTAAAGGAGATAAGTACACTATCAAATTCATCTTTTGACCAAGTGTGCTTGATAATGCCAATCATTGGCAAGTGTTCAATGGTGACAACCAAATCATCACCTTTCTAGAATAAAAATATAGCTTTGAATAGCTTCACTTCAAAGGTAGTGAGCCTCAAAAACTTAAACCAACCCCTGAATCAAGTTTAGATGCAAGTGAGGAATTCCTACAACTCAAAGGGAATAAAATTCCTAAAGGCCTAGTTTTCCTTGAAAAACTATTTGACAAGTACGACAGGTTCATCAAATAGCAACAAATGGACTCAAGCTCCTCTCAGGAGTTTGATCAAATAAATTTGGATACCAAGGAAAATCCCAAGATGGTGAACACTGAGAAGTGATGCATTCAAGAAGAAAATTTCAAGTTCACTACTCTACTCTGCCAGTACATAGATGTTTTGTCATACTCCTATGATGATCTGAAGTTGCTCAGGCCTAAAGAAGTTCACCATGAAATTCCTCTCAAGAGTGATTTAGTGCCTTACAAGAAAAAATTTAGATAGTAAAATCCAAAGATATCAAGTACTATTCGGTCTGAAATACAAAAAATGTTGAATGCTAGAATAATTTTCTCAATCCATCATTCTACATGGATTGCCAACATAGTACCTGTGAGGAAAAAGAATGCCAAAATTTGCCTCTATGTGGACTTTAAAAATTTGAATCAGTCATCCTTAAAAGATAAATATCCTCTGCCCATCATGGACCAAGTTCTTTAGATAGTGACTGGTTTAGAGATGTTATCAATGCTGGATGGCTTCTCAGGGTATAATCAAGTAGAAGTCAGTGAAACAGACAAGCACAAGACTGCCTTCACCACACCTTGGGGCACCTTTGCATATCAAAGAATGCCATTTGGCCTGATAAATGCTGGCACCAATTTCTAGAGAGATATGGACCTTGATTTCAAAGATGAAATGGGTAAGTTCATTATGGTATACCTTGATGACTTAACTGTCTTTTCCAAGCATCACCCTGATCATGTGCGCCATTTGCAACAAGTGATGGAATACTGTCACTAGAATGACATTTCTCTAAATCCCAAGAAGTATATTTTTAAAGTAACTAAAGGGAAACTTCTCAGACACATTGTATCTTGAGAAGGCATAAATATTGACTCAAAAAGAATCAAATCCATCTAGGAACTTACCCTGCCCACAAGTAAGACTGCAGTTCACTCTTTCTTCAAAAAGGTGAATTTTTTATGAAGGTTCATCCATGAGTTTGCTGAGAAGACTCACCATATTGTAAACATTATGAAGGGAAAGGCCACCTTCAGATGGATTAAAGAAGGCAAATTGGCATTTTGAGACATCAAGACAGCTATTGCCCACACCCCAATTCTAGTTTGTCCAGATTATACCAAAGATTTCACAATGTACAGTTATACTTTTGAGCACACACTTTCAGTAATTCTGGTTCAACAGAACAAAGAAGGTGTGGAATCTCCCATATCCTTCATGAGTTATCCTCTCAAAGCTCATGAGCTAAAATATTCAAACATGGAAAAGCATGCTTATGTAGTGACAAAGGTAGTAAAGCACTTCCATTTTTACATCTTGAATTCACATGTTACTGCCTTGGTTCCTGATACCACAGTTAAATCCATATTAACTGAGCAGAAGTTTGGAACCAAAAGGGGTAATTAGATTGCTAAAATCCATGAGTTTTATCTTATTATCAAACCAATGAAGCTTGTACAAGGAAGGGGCCTCTGCCAATTGATTGTTGACAACATACCTGAAGAAGTAGGGCATGAAGAAATAGAAGTGGAAGAGACGCCAACAGTCCTCTTTGTCTCTACCACAAATGAGTGGTATTCAAGTATTGCTCATTTCCTTACTTATGGTGAGTGTCCTGCCCACCTATCTTGTAAATAAAGGAGGACTGTTAAATTGAAAGCTACCAATTTTGTCCTATGGGACAACAACCTATTTAAGAGGAGCCTTGATGGAGTGTTCCTTCGCTATGTGGTTAAATAATAACAGAACCAAATTTTAAAGTCCTTCCATAATATGGCTTATGGAGGACATTTTTCTGCTCCTATAACTACCCATAAGATTTTATGAGCTAGGTATTACTGGCCTACTCTATTTCAGGATGCATACAAATGGGTACGAAGATGTGAGCTGTGCCAATAGTTCATTGGAAGACCCAAGTTAGTTGCTCTACCTCTCAAGCTAGTGGCAATAGAAGAGCCAGTTTAGTAATGGGGAATTGATTTCATTGGTGCTGTAAACCCATATTCAAGCGCTAGACATGATTATGTCCTCATAGCCACAGATTACTTTACTAAATAGGTGGAAGCAATTCTAACCAAGCATGCTACTTCAGAAGTGGTATGTGATTTCCTCAAGAAAAACATTATTTCTAGGTTTGGGGTCCCAACCAAGATTGTCATAGATAATGCAGCCTATTTATCTTCTCATGAGATCACTCAGTTCTATTTTCATTATGGGATTACCCTCTCCCACTCCTTTGATTATTTTCCACAAGGGAATGGCCAAGTAGAATCAAGCAACAAGAACTTGGTGACCATCATCAGGAAGCTAGTGGATGACAACCAATGAACATGGCATAAAGCATTAGTTGATGCTTTATGGGTAGACAAAATTATACCCAAGAGGGTGATAGGTATGTCACCATTCCAACTTTTGTATGGTCTCAATATAGAGATACCAATCACCCTAGAATTGCTAGCACTAAAATTGGCAAAGTTGGTCGAAGATGAAACATATAAAAGCTCCAATGAAAAAAGGATCATGTGCTTGACTGAGCTGGATGAGCAGCGAACTATGGTGGTGGACCGAATTACTGTGCATCAAAGTCTAGTGAAGAAGCTCTTCGACCAAAAAACAAAAACCCATGATTTCTAGATTGGAGATCAAGTTCTATTATGGGACAAGAGAAGAGAACCAAAGGGAATGCATGGGAAATTTGATTCCCTATGGAGAGGCCCATTTACTATCCATCAGCTCAATGGTGAAAATAGTTTCTTGTTGAAGTATCAAGATGACACACCCTTTTCTCAACCTCATAATGGGTAGCATCTAAAGCACTTCAATTCTTGAAGTATTAGATAAGATCATCTGTATATATGTATATTTATATAGTCTTTAGTCCTATTTTATGCTTTTCATTTTCATTTTTGGTGCCTTTTTTTTTGGGTAGCACAACTCCGTAGCCCAATGACATACTTAAATGCACTAGAGATTTTGGTTTCTACTCCCCTCAGCTGTTCCAAAATTTCAATTAAAGGAAGTTCTCCAACTGGAGCCAACTATTGTTCCCAAAATCTATCACTCATTTTTGGTACAAAATATGAACTATTTTGGTCTTGTAGGCCAAAATTATCTTTTCCCTTCTCAAAAAATTGTTCTGAGTATTCAAATTCTCCATTATTCAAGATTTTTTAGCTAACAGACTCTGCAGGCTTATTTTTATGGACTTTGCTGGCTGATTTCTATAGACTCCACAGGCTGATTTCTATGGACTCTACAGGCTTGTTTCTACAGAATCTGTAGGTTGATTTCTATGGACTCTGTAGGCTTATATGAATTCCATAGGAAAGAAACAAGTTCCCAACACTTAGGCAATTTCAAGGTTGTTTCAATGTTGAGGTTCAACCAAAAGGTTCATCAGCAAGCTTTAAACAAAGGATTGAACCATTGAACCATTGAACCCCACTTCCAACAGGTTGAAAGGTTCAACGGGTTCAAAGGTTCAATGACATCAGTAGACTCAAAGAGTTAAGCATTCAGAAAAAGTTCAAAGTTCAGCCACTTCAGTAGGTTCAATGGCTTCGAAAGACTTAGAAGAAAAGAAGAAAGATTGAACCCATTGAACCGTTGAACCTTAAACCAAACTAGTTCATAGGTTCAAGGTTCAACAAGTTAAAATGGATGGTTCAAAGTGGTTGGTTCAAGCAGTCAATTGAATGAGTGGAACACAGTATTGAACCATTGAACTGTTGAACCAAAGTTGGTTTAATCGATCAATTCAATCAAATGGTTCAAAGGGGTCCCCCAAAGCCTAAAGGGTAAGTTCCTTACGGAGGGCAGTGAATAAAAGGGAACAAAAATATATCCTTCAAAAAGATTTTCCATGGCTAATTTTACAAGGGAAATCCTTTGGACAAATTATCTGAAGGAATTCCTTCAGACATTTTGTTCGAAGGAATGATCAAAGGCCTGATGGGAAGTGACTAAGGCAAGGGAAAGAAATCCTTCAGACAAATTATCTGAAATAATTCCTTTAGACATTTTATCCAAAGCATTTGAAGAAGAAGGCCACCCAAAAAACCTCAAAGGGCATGTGCCCTTGCAGGGGGCTCTCGATGACCAGGAAATGGACCTTTCTCAAAGCTCGAAGGGACACCTTCCCTTCGGGGTGTTCCAAAGACATAAAGTTGAAGGAATTTCAAAGCTCAAGAGACTTAGAGAAAACAAAGGCTTCTAAGAAAGTGAATGAACCAAAGAAGCGACAGAACCAAGGAGTCGAGAAGGCCACCCAAAACATTGAACCAGTGAACCAATGACATCCCCACGGACATCAAATTTAGGGTAATGAAATATCCATTGATTTTCAAATGTGGCACAGAACCTGAAAACAAACTCAGTGACCAACTGAAGAGGGAGCTAAAGGAGCTAGTAGAAAGGGAAAAGATAGCCTGAGAGCTCAAATTGCAATAAGAAAGAGGGAAAGACTAGAAATATCTACGTAGGAGTTATTTCCAGTAGGTGGAACAATCCACCAAGTAGACATCTAAGCTCACAAGCATTTAAAGGCGTGACCTATTTTTCTTCCTTGATAGGAAAGTGAGGGGATAACTATGTACCTATTAGGAGAAATATTAGATGACCCATGTAGAGGAGAAGATATTTGAGATGAATTGACATGCCACAGTTAAAGCAGACACCCTGTTCTAGCATGGCCCCTTGACAAAACTAAAATGCATTCAAGGCATTGAATGTAGCATGGGCCGTTCTATGAAATAAAGCACCAAGTCTTTTTGGGCTGCTATATATTGTAAATCTCTTCTTTTCACCAAGGATATATTTTTGGTTATAGAAGCAAAACTCTATCAAAATTGTGAGGCGATAACTGAGACTTTGAGCTTAGATTGTTAATCATATTTCTTTGTTTGAATGAGAAAGCAAGTTACTTTCAAACTTTATGCTATAATAGCTTGTGTCATTTAAGAGATTGTTCCTGTGTCTGTTTCCTGAATGCATTCTTGTCCATTTAATGAAATAAGCAGAATTAGTAGAAGTAATTAGGAAGGTGTCCTAAAGCCAATTGTGGGAAGACTTTGTGCTGCCACAATTGTCTTTAGTGTGTTTGTTTTTAGTTTATTTTTGTGTAAAGGATATTAAGATGACTTTGTACCCCCATTATTCTTCATATTTCACTCTTGGGAAGTTGAGGTGGAGACTTTGTGCTACACCTTTTTTTGTTGGTTACTATGCCCCCTGTTACTTGTTACTTGTTACCTATTAGAAAGAACTCTTGCTATTTTCTGCAAGACCACTTCTGAAAGAAGAGAAGTGCCTTCAGTGTTATCACCTAGATTTCTTCTTTGTTTGTGAACATCATCTCTAAAATAAGAGAGATGGATGGTGTTGTCCTACCCTTGAGTGTTATTTTCTACATATATATACATAGTATATAGCTCCTCATAGTTATAGGGAACTTCCCCTTGATGAGAGGAGAGATCTATCCCCTTTTGATATGGTAAACCTACACACTTGGCAAACCAATCTCCTTATGCTGTGGTTGAAACTACCTATTTTGTTCATCAGTTAGCTGGTGACAAAATATTCACCCAACACAACTAACATAGTATAGGGTGACAAAAAGCAATTATGAATAATACTTGTTATCCATGTTACACATAAATTGATATGGTGGAAAATTATCTCCTTCAAATTAAATTATATTAATATGTGTATTCCTATATAAGGTATCTCAATTTGCATTTCAGACCTTTACATCATCAGGCTTAACTCATCACATAATCGTTCAATTAGTCAATCACATCAACAATATCTTTACAACAGTATGTATTTATACATAAAACCAATTGTAACTAAAAATGAATGACTATAATATCTAAAGAAATAAAATGATGATACTAAATTTATCAAATAATTAAAGTATATCATAATATTTAAATATTAACCATCTAATATCCATATACAAGTCTGATAGTAATAATTTTTTGATCCATGCTATTGAAAAAGAAAAAATTAGGATATGACACTATGGGGTTCAAGATTCAACTAGGACAAGGGAAGCCAAATGATATGATCATGTCTTTTGGTGTGATATTGACTATTAAAAGATATTTTTTATTTTTATTAATAAATAAATGATAGTTTTTTGGAGTACCTATGTTCTTATTTTTTACTCTAAAATATATTTAATTTATTACATATCTCCACAAATGACCTTCATTCATATTAATAAGTAGTGAATGATAGTGCGATTGACCAAATACCTTATGAACCCCATTCTATGAAACAACATCTAAAAATATAAATTCTCATGTGGAATCCATTACATCATAGAAATGAGAAGGTCCATCAACATGAGAATTAAGGAACATTCTATTGACATTCATTTAAAAATGAAAGAAAATTTGGTTTTGATAGATCACTCAGGAAAAAATAAGAAAACTATATGCATTGAGGACTCTAAGGTCATCACCATGGAAAATCATTTTCATAAGCAAAAATTGAGGGAGACCATTGAGATTAGTAAACACCTATTTAATCTTAATAGGGATGAAGTCCTGGGGATAGGTCATGATTAGAGACCTATTATTAATAATCTATAAGATAGGCCTTCTTTTATTAGTTTTTGCACCTTTGAAAATTTCATTATCTTTAATTTCAATCAATAAATTAATTAACTAATATTTAAATAACTAATAAATTTATTAACTTATTAATTTAATCTCAAAATTTAACTCTTTCAATTACAATAGTAATTTAAATGGCATTAAGTTAATAGTTAGTTTTAAGAAACTAACCAAAAAAATTAGGTTAAAAGACCCCATTTTTAGGGTTTAGTTCTAGATATGTATTTTAATTTATTTTAACATTGAGATCTTTGAGTGAGGTGTTAATTAAGATGCAAGATAAAAAGGAGATGTGAATCCTTTTCAAGGAATTATCAAAAACTACCCTCTAATTTAATACCTCATATGACAATTTTCCCTACCCTATTTAAGTAGTACATGTTTGTTATTCAAACATAAATCCTTTCTCCTAATGAAGGATCACGGGTGGTGATCCAAAACATCCTTAATTTGAGTAAAAAAATAAGAATATAGTTATTCCAAACAATTATAATTTATTTGTATGGACTATGAAAGCATAAAATATATGATCCACCTTTTTATTTTTTTGTGCTATGATATTATGGCTTCTAAATTTATGACTTTTTCTATTTTCTCATCCCATATAAAATTATAAAACATGTAATGGGTAATAAAAATGACAAACACAAGAGAGCTTTACACCTAGCCACTAAATAAGATAACCTAGGGACTAAGAAGCTTAGACATTCTTAGAATTACACTTGACAAGAGAGTGCAATCTCATCTTCAACTGAAGTGTACCTCAAGCAAAATAAGGAAAGGGAAAGATGGGGATCTGGATACACATAAAAAATGTAATGTGATACAATGAATACATGTCAGTGGTTGATCATAATAAGGGAAAAATTTTAATTATAAAGACTATGAAAAAATGGATCTAAAAGTACATGAGAGTGTAAGTAAAATTGCATTAATAAGTGTATAAAGGATACAATAAATCTATAATGGGAGGGTAATATGAATGGAGATATAAATGTCACTAGATAAGCCACATAAACCTATAATAGGTCTAGCACAAACAAATATAATTAAAAAATCCAAGAGGTGAAAAGATAAACCTAAGAGGGGAAGATCAAGAAAAGTATGTGACCAAAGAGTGTAGAAAGTGTCAATGTTTGAAGCAACCCGAAAAGAAGAGACTATTAAAAACTATTGAAAAGTAAAGATACTAAGGAATATGAAATGATGAAAGATAAATAAATTCAAGAGGGAATGGATGAAAAAATAAAATATAGGTCAAAGAATATAAAAATATTTAATGCCCAAAAAAAATGAAGAGGTATAAAATATATTAGAAAAGTAAAGATCATGATACAAGAAATAAAATGCCAAGAAATATGTAGTGCTAAATATATTAATGTAAACTCAGAACATATGATAAATGTGAATTAAATAATGTGATATAATCAATAATTGCTTACAATAGCTCATTGTAACCAATATATTTCATTAACCATGGTTTCTTGTAATATTTTAGAGATATTTATAAGGACTTCCTTGTGAATTACCTTGATGGAGAAAGTAGGTGTGCTAAAATGGTGAAGAGTCTACTCTTCCAATTATAAATACCATAAACTACAAAGTGGATCTTCTATACATAGAGGTGGTTATGGGCATAAGGGAGGCTACTCCTCCATCCTAGGGGTATCACGTGAATGCTACTATGTAGACTAATTCTTGAGCCTTAAAAACTAGAAAAAATGCTATTAAAGGGTTCTACATCTATCTATAGAATGGGTAGACAAGTCATGACAACAATAAGACAAATCCCAATTTTTAGGGATATCTTCTAGAGTCATCTTTAGAAGAGGCATATCTAGTTGAAAAGGAAAGTTAATGGCCTCAATATGAAGTACATTCAAATATTTTCAAAGAGGTCAATAATTATTTAAGGAATGTATACTCATCTTATAGAAGATACAAAATCTCCTAGGAGTAGATGAATGTGGTAGTTGACTATCTATAGTAGGAGCTTTGCTTTATGACTCATGCCACTTTAAATGTCTCTTTTGTGATCTAAAATCCTAGTATGAATGCTTGAAGGTTTTTTGAAAATTAAAAAAAACTTCATTGGTATCTCTTCTAGTGAGAACTTTGAAGCTAGTGGGCATATTAACTTAGCCAACATTTTTGGGGGAAGAAAATTTAGTAGATTAGAGATTTTAGTGAAATAAAATAGTCTAGTGCAATAATGATCATGGAGCATAGTAGGAAGAGAGTAGGAAAGTTAAATAATATCAATCACATCTAAATGAGAAATTGGATTCATCATGGACATATCATGAGAAGTTAAAATAATATTAGTATCTTAGGATACACATTTAGGGATGACAAAAGAAGGATAAAGATACATGTCTTCAAATGTATCACTAGGAAGGTTGAAATAATCATACATATTATAACATGAAAGGGTAATCATGATGATAGTAAAGCTAAAATATGATTGGTTGTGATTTTTTTCTAGGGATGTTTTATACCATAATATTTCCACATTGCTTTACTTTAGCATAGCCAAATTAATAAGGTTAACATAACATTTATCCATCATCATAATCAAGAGTGGTGAGATTTACAAGGAGGGATTCAACCATGCTATCACTCGAAGATGTGATAGTAGAATATTTATTTTGATTAATGAATATTGTAGGTATCTTGTCAATTGGCATCTTACAAGATTAGAGTTAAAAGGTAGGTGGTAACTAAGCCATGATATTAGGAGGAAGGTTATAGGTTTTGATTTTAATGTTGATCTCACTAGGTTCATCATCATTGAAATCAAGGAGGTTTGAGGGGGGGGATGAGACCCATAATATTGGGGTGAACATTATAGCCTTTAAATGAATCAATTGGAAAGTTAAAATGTTGACACTTACAAAAATGAATACTTGGGAGAGGTTCAAGGGTAGGTATTTTAAAGACACCATGTTGTTATAATTATTTAGGATTTAAGGGTTGGTATAACCTTAAATATTATAGATACATCATAATTATGATAATTCAACATATTGACATGCAGAACAAGCAATGGTCCTCATGAAATGAGTCCAAGGGTGGTCAAGCAAGATATTTTATGATAAGGAAAATTTTAAAAGCATAAATTTGACCCTAAACATAGCAACAGGTACCATGATAAGAATCTAAATACACCTCACAGGTGTAATTTTACTTCAGTCGTATCCTTGGCACATGCTTTGGGTAGAATTAAATTTGTTTGTAGAATTATTAAGGGATTTAATGATGTTTTATCTAAATTTAAATTAATACTTAAATATGAACCCTAATTAGATAAATTTAATTAAGTAAATTATGGTGTTACAAATACACTTACAAACATGAAATTGAAAGCAAGAAATTGAAATTAATGAAATACAATGAATATGAAAAAGAATAAACTATGAAAAAGGGAGATGTAATTATCTTTTTGATGTGTTTGGCTGACTATGTTGATTGGAAAAATGTATAAATAATGATGAGTATGAAAACTTAGAATCCTCCCAGAAGATGATCCTAAGACTTTGTACATATGTGTACACCCATTAGGGTCAATAGTAATGGGAATTTTTATTCTATGCTAATATTTTAATCCTTTTCCAGAATGCTAAAAATAGGGTACAACCCTACATGACTATGTAAAATATGTCTGTTTGTGATAAATTTATCTTATGTGATGTATGATAGGTTAGCATATATATTCTTAAAAATAAAAAACCTAGCTTGTACCACAAGGTGATTATTATGCTAGACCTCAACATTTGAATATGTTGAGTGCTACTTACATACCAATAATCTGAAGAGGGATCAAACCCCCATGTAGTTATCCCACCTAATTTCTTTGTGTAATTTTGCTCATTTGACTATATGAATAGATTTATAATTATCTTGAATACTTTATCATGCTTGGATAGGGCTAAGTAAAATTATACTTAGACTTGGCTTATGATTTCTTGAAGTGCTTATAATCTAATTTGAAAATAATAGTGAACTTTTGTCTAATGTGCCCTTGTGTAGATAAGATTTTGCGATAGATTGATAAGCTTGCCAAGATGATTAAAATGAAAAAATTGAAAGTCATAATTATTTGTGAGGGAAAATCATAATTAGTGAATAGGGACAAGAACATTGGGAATTCATATCCATTCAATAAAAATACAAAGCTTTGGGTCAAAGTCAAGAAATACAGATGCATAAAGGTGTTTTCAATAGTAAGATCATTTATTTAGGTGAAAGTAGGTGGCCTTGCAATGGAATTTGGTCTCTTATTATGATTAGGATAGATCAAATTAGATAAATAAGTGTCAATTAAGTGCACATGTCAATTCATGGCAAAAAGGGATAAAATAGGCATGATCAGGTATTCATGACCAAATTTTAGTTACTAAATTTCCCCCCCTTTAGTATAGAAATACAATCACTAGATTAAAGGACATCCATACCTTAGTGTGTAAGACATTTTAAATTTGAGATACATACTTCAATCATCCAATGCACCATACATTTTGGAAAACCCTAAAAAATACATGAAGTCGTTATTTTATTCCTTTGAAAACTAAAATTTGAAAAATTTAACTATAACTTTTGAAACTATACTTGAATTTTGAAATTTTGTAATTTGAAATGAACTTTGATAAATTGAAAATTGCTTGTACTTAAGTAATTTTAATTGAAGTGAGTATGGAATGAATACACTTGAATGTGTGACATTCATGTTAATTTTTGTGACTTTTCTCGGTGATGATGCTTCCTTGAATCATTGGAGAATTGGCACTTCTCACGAATCACTTGGAGAATATGGTTCCTTAACCAAATTATTGGAGAAAATTAGGGCTGATCAAATTCCAATTTTTACTTGATATTTTGAAGTGAAGTTGTTTTTCATTTGATGGATGATTGAAACTTGATTATGTCGATCAATATTTGTAATCCAATAATAGAAACATGTTGGAATCCTAATGTATTAACACATAAGATGCTGGAGTGCTTATTGACTCTAAGTTATGCACTATATAGCTAAACTAAATCAACCAATATAGATGGCTTGTAGATTCAATTGCAACATCTTGGTATTATCATGATATATCTTGGTATAGGAAAACATGATCACAAGAGAATGGAGTACAACCATGCTCCTACCATTTACAAAATACTATGGCATAAACTTATAATCATGCCCCCACTGTAATTGTATAATTTGAAACTGTATGTGATTACTCATTGTAACTTTAAAACTATGTAACTATGTGAATTTTCATCTTGAAAATTAAATATGAGTGCATATGTAATGGAATATGCCCCCAAAATGTGTGCTAATAATTTAATTTTTAACTTTTAAAATGAGATTATGTTCATGAGTGAATTTTCTCTTTGAAAATGGCTTATCTCATGCATGACAATCCCACTAAAGTGCCCCCCTTTTGAGGTAAGGGAATTTTATCCTAAAAATTTACTCATATCAAAATAAAATTTAACTTGAAACATGTGTAATAGGATGCTATCATTGAAATTTGTATCATATGAAAATGTACTAGAATAGTTAGTTTTGAATTGTGTGTATAATGTAAGAGGCAGGACCTATATAATGTATCATTAAGGCTCAAATAATTAGTATGTTAGATGTTATGAGTGCATGATATGGATCATGGCACTTATTAAACTCATCAAGATCAACAAGTACACACACAACAAGAACATATGATGTAAAATATGATATATATGTGTGAAGGGCCAATTATAAGGACATGTTCAAATGTTTGAAACAACATAAATAAACATTATAAATATCAAAAACAAGGGACATGTTCAAATGTCTCAAAAACAAAGGGCCAAGGGAAAAATTAAGGACATGTTCAAATTTCACACACCACACATAAGACCAAGGGATAAAGCAATGGCATGTTAAAAATTTTCACACACAAAGAGCTAAGGGCCAAAGAAAATACACGTTCAAATGTCACACACCACAAAAGATATCATAGATATGTATCAAGCCAAGAGCCTCAAACAAAGGGTAAAAGGAAAACACAATAGACAAGAAAAAGTATAATCTATTATGTACAAGTAAGTAACATTAATGGAACATAGAATTAACAAAGTTAGTCAAAGCTATACATATGTCATATGATCATATCCTAGCAAATAATAGGTTCATGTACACTATGTAAGATAGAATTTTTAGTAAGATTTTTGTATCAAATTGAAAGTTCAACAATATAGGGTTATATAATGATAACACTTGCATGATGCCACCTGTGAATACTATGACCCTACCTTGGCAAAGCCAATAGGTATATGTGAGTCCACCATCTTAATCTATAAAATGCCTATATTACACAAAACTTCATATATACCCATGAAATGTATGTGTGATATAGAAAGACTATGATATCTACTAATCATGAGATAAATGACATATTGTAAATATGTAAACTAGATTTTAAATCATGTTTAGGTCTTGATTTTGTATTTTTCATAATAATTTGAATGTTTTTGTACTTTGACAATATATGTGAATATAATTGTATTTTGACATTTATAGAAAATAACAAGGCTAAAATTGAAATTAATCAAGGTGTTGAACATAGAATAAGATAAAGGAGATCTAAATAGCTTGTAACATGTGTTTATGATAGCAATGTACTTGGAGATATTAACAAGGTGAAACTTGAGAGAGATGCCCCCATTGTGATACTTGGAAGCATGTAGGAATAAAAAGATTATGCATGATTGTGACTATACATTCTCATTATTTTAAATGTATAGTTATTGAAATATGTCACATGTGTGAGTAATATGAAATGGAAAAGAAGATATTTTGCATGAACATCACTTATTTTCATATTTAAATTGACCGAGACAACTAGGAATCGATAGTCTTAAGGCTTAGGCTTTTTAAAATGTAATTTTTGGGTGAAAAAATTCAAAATAAATGTTTAACCAATTAAGACAATAGTGTTAGGCAGTTGTGTTTGAGTCAGGTGGTTTTATTTGGGTTGAAAAATAAGTCTGTGTCAATGCAAACTATAAAAATAGAGAGGAACATGGCTTGTTTGAACATAATTTTATTATTGTTTTGAGTTAATAATATATAGGAATAAAAAATAGGATGTTGAAGAGGAAAACAAGTCAAGAAGAAATCTAAAGGCATGGAAGAAGTGATCAAGTGATTGCATATGCAAGTAAATGGAAGAATAAGATGCAACATTCTAGAAACTATGTACAATCATTTTTTTTAGGTATTATTGTGATTATGTTTGAATGAATTTGAGTTTTTATAAATGAAAAAACTATCATATGATCTCAAAATAGTCACAAAAATATGTGAGGAGTGGTAAGTGAAAGACCCTTGATGAGTAATCATTGTTTGCTCTAATATTGGTTGAAGACCTTGTTTATTACCTGCCCTAACTTAATTTCTTGGTTATCTCATGAAGTTATAATCATGGTAATTTCATGGTAAAATGTATATAATCATGATCCTTACCTGATATTCCCCCATGGCTCTCATCCATGATTTAACATGAAATATGAAAAAACATTATAATCATCCAATGTTGGATTAACATGAAATATGAAAATACATGTTTTTGATTCATGTGTGACTAGTAAATCAATGTATCCAATGCAAAATTGAGGCCTTAAAATATTACCAAAGTGTTGAAGATCATATCTAAGATATTTAAGAAGGGTCATGCTACATATCTTAGCCTAGCAAAAAGACACAATTTAAATATTAGCAAATTGCTTTCCATCAATGAGGAGGTTGAGAAAAAAAGGTTCAACATATGAGGAATGTACAAAGGAGGGTAATTTCAATATTATAAATAGGAAATTTTGTAAGTTAATAAATAAAGGAGGGTCATTTTCATGAAGAATGATTTCATCAAGGGTCATTGCCTAGATAAGAATTTTGAATGACAAGGCTTAGTCCATTGTGCTATCAACTTGGATGGACATCTCATTGCATTTATTTATGATACTTCTTCAAAATTGGGAAAACTAGGTTCTTGCCCCATAGGTGGTGGTTGAAGAATGTTCATATCAAAGAGAGTTTCCATGAAGAGATTTCAATGTTTAGGAGAGGTACACATAAGCTCAAGGAAAGAAATATGATTATGGATATTAGAGATTTATTGAATGGTATCCCATTTTTCAAGGTTATGTTAGGCTAGAGGTGACTATAATTGAGAAATAAAAGCTTGACTAGCTTCAATTTTGATTGTAACAAGTTCTAGATCTGATTTAAGCTAATTTTTAACATGTTTCAATGGTATTAGTTGTGTTGACATAGTAGCTTTAGTTATACTCAAATGTATCAACACAAGACATATAATTTAGAGGTCAGAAAACTATATTGAGTCTATTAATATAGTTACAAAAGTAAGAAAATTTATCGACACAGACATTTAATACTATATCGACACTAATGCAGATAATTGTATCAAAACATTTACCATGAAAAAATATAAGACTATAATGGCACTAGGGATAAATTTAAATTACCAAAAAAAATTAGAAGCACATAGTTTTTTTTCAAAATCTAAATGTTCAGAGGGGGAAAATACTAAAATTTAACCACTAGGGTAGGTGTGAAGAGTTCTATAGGCTTGTAGGGGTATTATAAGTTGAGTTTGAGAATAATAGATGCGATAAATGATGCACTTTCTACCATTATTGTTAACCAAACTTTTTAGGTGAGTAAAGTTGTTATGGTTAACCAAATATTCCACAACATTATTGATCATAGTTGAATGAGGCTTTTATTATGATTGTAAAGTGTTGTTATTATTTTGAGATTGATTGGGGTTACTTTGATAATTATTAGGATTGATTTGAGAATGATTTGGAAGAGGATTGCTTTAAATACCAAGGTAAATATTAGCTTGATTAAGTGCAACATGTTTGACCTTACCCTCATTAATTTTGGCGACTTTCTCAAAGTCTTGATAATGTTATTTTTACATGGAATCATGGTAAAATTTATGACCAAGAAGAAAATAATATTCCAAGGTGCAAAGAGAATGAAAATTATCCTGGGAATAACCCCAATTAACATAAAACCTACAAAACTTTTGGTTATTAGACAATTCAGGTTTGGGACACAAATCATCAAAGTATTTAGATTGAGGTCTAGAAATATTTCTCCTAAGATCATCAATGCCTAGAGTTTGATTGATGTTGATATTGTTAACTTGATGACGATTGGAGGGAGGGGGTGGTTGAAAAGAGCTTCCCATAATAGGATGGGAAAGGGATGAATTTTTCAAACCACTTAGCATGATAACATCAATAGTCCTCTTATGATTATGACTATGATCATAAGTATAAATAACACCATCATCCATTGCATGCTTATTCTGAGTTTTCATGAGAGTTTGATTTTTTTTGCTTAAGTTGAGGGACATCAAGTCTTATGATGTGATCATGACTTTTATCTTTATCAAAGCCTTATTCTAATGATTTATGAGACAAGGACCTAGAAATATATTGTAATTTTAGTGTTAGGGTTATTAAAAAAACATTTAAGAGGCTATCTTTAATTAGGTTATGGTCAGATTTTTAGCTAAGGATTTATAATGTTTAATGACACATGTTCTGGTTGACCATCTGGTTGATTTCATTTGAAAACGTTACCTAGGTTATTTTTAGGTAAGTCATGATATTGGAATTAATAAACCAATGCATTCAATAAGCCTTCAAACTTAGTGATAAATCTAGGTTTAAGCTTATTGTCCCATTCTAAAACATCGCCCATTAAGGTTTTCATAAATAGTTTGGTAGCTAAAAAGGTATTAATTTTGAGCCACTCCTTATATACATTCCTAAGTGATTTAATATGCAAAGTGGCATAGGTATCTCCATCATAAGCTATGGTGGGTGTCATTATATCAATATCTATGTTTACAATATGGGATGATAAGGGTTTATTATGGAAGTGATTGATGACTTTATAGTGAGTAATACATTGAGGGATGATATTTCTACCTTAAGGCGGGGTGGGGGCACATTGATTAGACATTAACAAACAAATTTGTTGAGGTTTATTGTTCATTTTCATGACTTGATTTTTAATTTTCATAAATTTATTTAAACTAATTGATTGCATGCTATCCATTTGGTTTATGACTTTTAAGATGACCAATGTAGTATCAAGTGCATTTTTATTGGCTTGGGAAGCTTGAATACATGTTGACTAGAGTGAGAATCTTAGGTAACACTAGATGCATGATTTCCATTAATTTTGACAATAACACTTTGATTTGGGAATTAAATGTAGGGCCAACTATACTCATTATTATGGTAGGTGTAGTGTAAAAGGAAGGATTGGAGGTAGTCACATGGTTTTCCTCAAGTAATGTAGGAAATTTATGTTTTGGTGAATTCTAAAATAAAGGATCCATCACGATGGTGTGAATTTATTCAAGATATTTTCTAACATGTTTGGGATGATCTTAAAGATAGCTATTCATCTCATGGATTTATCTAGGATAATCTTTGGCTTCATCTTCATCATAAGATTTTTTGAAAATCTAGTTTCTAGCCCTATATATTGTGTTAACATTAGGGTTACGGTTGATATAATTTTTTATAATCATAGCCATATTAAAATAATTGAAAGGAAGTTCTTTAGAAATAGAAAAATGGAATGCTAGTGGATTTTAAGAAATTTTTGTTACTATAAATAATGAACATAGCATTAATATTTTAGGATTTATATCCTTGGAACCCACAAAAGTCTTGGTTAGCTTGACTTTTGTCATGAAGGAATTCCATTGTAGGAATATATCCCTTAAGGATTCCAAAGATAAGATAATTATAAAACAAGGCATGTTTTAAAAATTAGGAAAATTTAGAAGCTATAAAATGCTAAGAAGTGAGGAAAAGAAAGCATGAATATGATCCAACCAACAGTGGGATAAGATTCACATGGAGTTCACAAAAATTTATATGATGATAAATATGATGTGATGAAAAATAGAAAGGCCTAATAAGTGAGAAAAATAAAATGTGAATATGAACCAACACGATAATGGGGTAAAATTCACATCATGTTCACTAGAATATATGTTGGGAATATAGGGTCAACAATATAAATATACTCTAATATATGAAAGAGAGAAGGCCATAATAAGACCAATTACATAAAATAAGCCACACCATAAAGTGGGATAAAGTTTGAAAGAAAGATATTTTTGTAAAGGGTGTATCAAGGATATAATAAGGAAACCACATATAAGGAATTGATAAATAAGGGTAACCTAAACCCAAGATGGTAAGAAACTAAACTAAAGAAAGATAAATTCCATTATGTGGTAACCAAGAGATATTTAAACTATGATTTACTAGCATGCAAAGATAACATATACTAAGAAGCATAAGCTAAGGTAAAAATGGAGAAGAATAAAAGAACATACTACTCTAGTATAAGTATGAAAACTAAATAAAAGAAATAATATAGAGATAAGGATACTTATATTAGGTGGACTTGTTGGCATATCAATCTCCCCCTTGGACCAAGTGACACTTTATGAGAGATGTTCTTAGTGAAAACTCAAGTGGAAAGGATTGAGACATAAGTGTACTTAATTATGGACTCCAAAGACTAAGGGGAACCTTCTTGCTTTAAACTCATACTTATGTTCAGAGACCTTAAGTAAAGACTATACCTATACAAGAATAAATTTTTGTACTCCAATTCTTATTCTTCTAATAAAAATATATATTTTACATATATAGAGAAAAGTGGTGTCTGTTTCTTAAAAAAATGGAGATCTAGGATCATTATATATACAGATCTAACTACTAAAAATGACCTATCAAATATGCTAAAGGAATTGATCAAAATTGATATAGTATAAATATTTGAACATAAAATAATAAAAATTTAGCCATGTCAAGTTAGTATAGGAAGGAAAAAATCTAAAATGAACATGGCCAATGTAGTTTAAAAGGGACATAAGAAGGAAAATTAATTGCATAAAAAATGATTTATATAATTATAAACATAGGGGATAAAATAAAACCAAGTTGATCATAATCAAGCTAGTCGAGAGAAAGACTAAAGTTAGGCAGAAGAGGTAGAAATAAGAGAAAAGAGCACGAAAGGAGGATATGATGAAAAAATAGAAAGATATTGAGTGTAAACATGTATAAAAACTAATTATAAGACAACCATATCTTATAAATTACCACATGTTAGCGCAACTGTGATCCTGATGCACTCTTTAGGACATGAACATAGGGAGAAAGATGCATCAATAAGTCCTTTAAGATAAATTGTCAGTAGCTAAAAACATGTGTATACAATTTCTACTCAAGCCTCCAAGGATTTCCAAGAGGAATATTAACTTTGTATTTGCTTTGGGTGTTTCAGGGTAGTTCAAGTTTTGAGATATTTAGATGGTGGAGTTGGATCCAATTTAAGGGTAGAGATGGATGCTTTGCCTTTTTAAGGGAATTATAAGTCTAAAATTAAGAAAGATTTAAATTTTCTTATTAGTCCTTAATATGGTAATTCATGTCTGTACTTTATTAATCTAAAGTGAGTTTGAGATAAAGAGGGAAATAACTTAAGTGACATCCTAAGGGGTGCACTTTATACCTAAAGGACCCATTCATAACTTTAAATTAGACCCTTATGTTAAGTTTTAAATTAAAATTTAAATTAGATAAAGTACTTTGGATTAATGACCTTGTAAGCTAACCTCTATGTACCCTAGAGAATTGTTGATGTGTTTTATACCTCAGCTGACATTGTTGTTAATGCAATCTTGAATGTTATGTGCCTTCCAAAATTATTATGATAATGTGACCTTGTGTTAATTTTAAAAAAAAAAAAATTACCCCATTTTCGATAGTTTTATTATGTGTAAACGTAGGTCATCACACTTGGTACATGTTGATTATTATATTGAATGTATGAGATTTTGAGTAAGTGGTTATGATGGGATCCTGCTTATGAGTGCTTCAAATTTTAATTTATTATTCATGTGATTTATTATGGTCAATTACTTGTGATGGGTTACTTATAAGCTGTTCAACCATTTATGAGATTTACTATTATGTTAAGGAACATTTAAGGTATTTTTATCTTGTACTATTTTACATTGCATATTTTAATTACATATACATGTGTATTGAATGTATTACTAGGTGTAATGAGTGTGTAGGAAGTAGGTCTAACCAAGAAAATAAAATGGAAAATAGGATTCATTAATCATGCCTCCAAATCCATTGACATTTATTGGACCACCTTACCATTCAAAGTTGAGCATACCTTGGTGGAGTAAAATTTATACAATACCTTATTACCTAGTCATGTGCCTAATTAATAGTCATGTGCCTAATTAAATGTGAAATCTTGTGAGTCATTGTATAATTTTATTTACTTAAATATTCATATAAAACCTTACATTATAGGGTGAAAGTGTTTGACATTGATTGTAGACAAGACTTGCATTTCAGACACTTTCCTAATCAAATAATTTAGATTTTGAGGATAAGGATAATTTAGGAAAGTGTGTAGAGAAAGTAATGCCTCTTAGACATGATAAAAGTTGGTGTGACATAATAGGTCATGTGGGGTCCTATTTTATAATCTTAACAAATCCCTTATATTTTCTAGAATAATTTATAAAGGGGTTAAAATTCTTAGAGTTTATACACGAGGAAAGGAAATATCAAAAGATGGAAGACATGCCAATGTATGATTTGTGGAGAGTCATTATCATTTCTATAAAATGATCCATTTTTCCTTAGGAAGGGTGCTTTTCCAATTTGATATTTGTGGAACTTAGGAGTTAGGTTCAAGATTGTGTTATGTGGGGAAATTGAGGTACAATTTCATCCTTGAAATTTTATTATGAGATTGTCAATAGCTTCATAGTTTTAATGGATTTTTCCCTTCTTGCATATTTTTGGTTTTACTCTTATTATGGTCTCTTTAGGTAATTTCTATTCTTGGAATTTATAGGTTTATTGGAAGTATATTTTGGCTTAATTTATGGTTTTTTTGGTGGCTTAGAAAGCCTTGTTTAGGATTGATTTTATTAATGTTTTATCTTATATAAATTGATAAAGTTTGTGTATTATTATTTTGCCCAAATAGTGCTAGCTTATGGCTATTTTGTTTAGGATTTGAGGAGTGCAAGATCCATGGTTTCATATTTATAGGATAACACAATGGGATAGAATAGATGAGATTGTATTGGAATGATATTTATAGATGCCCTTATCCTTGGTGGGTAATGAAAATTACATTCTTAACCTTGGTAGGTAGATGAGATTTATTCTCACCCTTGGTGGGTGATTGAGATTATGGTTTCTTTAGGATGTTGAACATGTCCCTCTCCATATTAGATAATCTTAAAATTTAATGTCATACTTATTATGATTTAGCATTGTCAATTTTTTTATTTAATGGATTATAGATGTTATAGACCCACCCTTATCTTGTTTGACCTAGTCTTAACTATGACCATGTTTAGTGGGTATTATTTTGTGCTCATATATGTGATTCCTTGGCTATTTTATATGTAGCATGATTTGATTTAGAACCCTTGTGTAAATTTACATGGTGTTTCATGGGTTATATATGGGATGCAATATTTTTGAGACATTGAAGGGGGATTTTGAGATATTGGAGGATTTTGAGATAATTGGGGAATGAATAAACTAACACAATCAACTTGTTTTGAATAATTCATCATCCTTATAATATTGTAAGGGGTTTATATCATTAAATTACTAAATTAGGCACTAAGATATTATGTTGAACCATCATTGGATGTATATGCCTGACTAATCTCAACATTAATAATAGATTTCACATTCAAAAGTTTGTCATTATGAAAAGCATCATTATAAAAATACACATCATTAAAATTCACATCATTGCAAAAAAAATGATTATAGAAACAAAATGTTTTTGGATTACATTTTATTTTTTAAGCATAACATATATCTAGTAATATGTTTTTAAAAAATATGGAGTCTTTTTATGTTAAACCTATCATTTATTGTAATTGGTATCTCAAATCTATTCAATTTTGGTATCATAAATTATAATTAAATGTGAAATTATACAAAAAATAAATCCTAGCACACCAGGGTTTTAATAAATTGGAATCACTAGAGGTTTGATAGTAGTTGAGCTAGGGTTTCATATATCGTAGTATGCGATAAAAGTATGAGGTGACTTGGATTTAAAAAAATATGCAAACCTAAAGGGGTGTAACACCAAAATGTAATGTAAATAAATGAATTATATTTAATTAAGTATTCGGTACAAGTAAAATGCAATAATAATACCTAATAAATATATGGAACATCAATATAGGAAATAAAAATGAATAAAATTTATATATATTATGTAGAACATTGTATAACATTTGTGTCAAAATATGAACTTGTAAATGTGCATTTAGTACTATCAATAATGTCATGCTAAAATTTGGATTTGATTAGA
The DNA here is from genome assembly GCA_037957365.1 of Torreya grandis. Lineage (NCBI taxonomy): Eukaryota > Viridiplantae > Streptophyta > Pinopsida > Cupressales > Taxaceae > Torreya > Torreya grandis. Next base: position 2,941,153 of record JARHVA010000097.1, read on the forward strand.
GAAGGTCTATGAAAGTGGATAATTTTCTATTGGTAGGTGATAAGAGTGGAAAGTTTGGTCTTAATAAAGTATGTACATTTACAAATTGATTTTCTGGGTATCTTTACAGGTTTTTGTGCTTCACTTTTGTATCCTCAATTTATGTTTTTTTACTCTTGTGTGCTTACAATAAGCTGAATATTTTTTAATTATAGTGCCAAGAAAAATAAATCAAGGGATTGAATTATAGTTAGGGGGGCTAGTGTCTAGTAATTATCTCTTTAACAATCATACCTCATCTAGTAGAAAGATGAAATCATTATGAACCTTAGAACAAAAAAAATATTCATTTCATGTATCAAGAATATGTTCTATTTTAGATGTGTAAATAATCATCAAATTCTATACATAACATCTATTTATAGGTGATTTTGAATTCAAATTTGGTCATATTGGTGCTAATGCCAACTTTCAACGTCTAGGAATGGGAAAAGTAAAAAGGGGAAAATGGACCAATATAGTCAAAGTGGGGAGAGAGTGAAACTACCATGACTCTACATAAGGGTCATGAGAGTTTCATGATTGTAAAATATAGTCCTAACATGCTACTAAGATCATATTAAATGTGTTAGGGCTAGAGGTACAAAAACATAGATGGAGACTATTTAAGGGAGTTGGAAAAAAGATTTTAGGCTTTGAAAGTTAACTCAAATATCAATTTACTTGATTTTAACCATATTAAATATTCACATCTGTGAAAATTAACATAATTCAATGTGAAATAAGGCTAGGAGACCATTTTAAGATACTATATACAAAAAACTATAACACATGATTTTTTAATTTCTTAACTTAAAAACTAAGGTTTAAAGATAAAATCCTTGCTAAAAGGTAGATTATATGCATAAAATAAATGGTTAAGGTCTTATATCTCCCTTTGGAGTCTAGATGAATAAAATTCAACTTTGATGGGGTAGATAAGGATAATATGGGACCTACTAAAAATGATGGTATTTTTCAAGATTCCATAGGTTAATAAATTATGAACTTGTCCCCAGATATTAGAAAAAACACTAATAATACCTTGTATATTTGTCCCTTATCCACCCATGGTATTTTTATGTATCTTGTTCATTATATATTAATGTATCTCTATGGGGAGATGCAGGTAGAAAGGTGTTAGGATAATCATCACCATTCACATCTTGTGTACTAGCAATGCAAATGGATATGCAACATCAACTAAAGGTGATGAAAGAGGCACATATAAGGGGCATGCATTATAACATGATTTTTGTCTAGAGGGAGATGGTCAGATAGAAGGAGAAGGTGAGGATAAATGGGGGTGGAAATAATGGGGAGACATACCAATGGTATCCCCAAATATAATTATAAATATATTATCTAGTCTAGGTTTATCTTGAAGTTGGCTAAAATATTTATAATTTTTTTTGAAATTGTATAAAATAAAAAATATTAAAACAGGAAGGAATTATAAAAATATACCTATAATTTAAAAATTACTCAATAAAAAATTAGAATATTTACATGTAAAAAATAAAAAATTTAATGTTTATTTTTTAAATATAAAACCATTTTTTCCCCTAATTTCCCAATTTTTCTAATAAACCTTATTTTTTCTCTAAATCTATTTTAAACTATTTTTTATACTTTTTCCTTAAACCCTATATTTCTTATTTTTATAATTTCCTAAATTCATTCTCTCTCTCTCTCTCTCTCTCTCTCTCTCTCTCTCTCTCTCTCTCTCTCTCTCTCTCTCTCTCTCTCATCTCTCTCTCTCTCTCTCTCTCATCTCTCTCTCTCTCTCTCTCTCTCTCTCTCTCTCTCTCTCTATCTATCTATCTATCTATCTCTCTATCTCTTGATAATTAATTTTTTTATTAAAATTAAAAAACCCTATAAGGTAAATTATTAGTACAACAAGAAGTTAACTTTAGTAAAAAACTAACTTCCTAATTTCCTCCTTGAGAATCTAGTCAAGCCAAACTTTCTAAAAATACCAAGTGTTCCTAAGTGAAATTAATATGCATGCAAGTCAATCCTTTATGAATATTTCTAGTTTGGACTTACATGCATGGTGCATGCCAACCCCACTATTTATCTTACTATTTTTTTAAATAGCCACATCACTTTCCTTCTTGGAATCGTAGAGTCCTCTTTCCAACAATCAAGCCACTACTTTTTCCTATCATAACAAGTTTACCTAAATGCATGTAAGCAAATATTCACTAGAATATTTACATGCATGCAACTCAAAGAGATTGCATGCATGACTATTTTATGCCTGCATCAATTAATAGAACATGCATGCATGTTCTTCACAATTAAACGAAAATAGGCAAATTACTAGATTAAACATTAATAATTTTTTTTTTCCTTTCAAATTTGTTGGGATGAATTGAAGCTATAAATCTTATCCCTTTTCTAGTTTTGAGGCTTGATTAGTTTCATTTGAAGGACTTCTTTGATCTTTTTTCCCCTTCATTGCTGATTTTTGACTTTCTTCCAGGGGAAAATCTATTTTCCCTTCCATGTTATTCATAGTGATCTCATTTTTTTTGGACTTTGTGATCCTTCTAATTTTTCTAAGGAAGTTTCTGGTAGTATTCCTTTCTTAGGTTCCTTCTTTGATCAATAACTTCAATTGATGCATGGTCTAGTGTGGCTCCCTTCCATCAAGTAGCTTTCTATTTTCTCTTTCTTTAAACCACTTGGAAAAGATTTTCACTTGAGATGGTATTATTATCTAATGAGTTTTAAATTGGATATTGTAGATGTGGACATACAACAACTAGATGGCCATATTTAAAACATTGCCTGCATTTGAGAGAAATATTTTCATAATCTACTTTTTGGGTTTATTGAGGTCAACATACCCCCATTTTTGAAAAATGGGAACCCTTGTGTCAAATTGTGCAAATTTATACCTTAAAACTGAAATTTTACTTGATCAGAGTGTCACTAGAATGTCTACACATTATTTTAATTTGAAGATCATCCACACCATGATTTGGTTGGCTTATTTATTCATGACTCTAGTTTAACTTTTCAAACTTTTCTAATAGTGGATATTCTTGTTTCAAGTTACAGGTCTATTGGAGTTCATTTGGAATAGACAAATGTCTAGGTTTCATAATTTTATGGGTTTATCTCAATCTAGTCTTTTACTAGCCTTTGGTCTGTAAAAATCCAAATTGAATGCATTTTGATCATCTTGAAACCCTTCCTCAAAATACCCTAACATAGGTTCCTTTAGACTAAATTCAAAATTGGTAGGAATATTTTACGTGGGAACACTTTAAATATTCTATGGACTTAGTCTAATTTTTAGACTAAGGCTTAGTAATATTTTTCAATATGACCAAACCTTAGTCTAAAATATTTATGCTCAATCCCCTTACATCCCAAGCTCCCTTTGTTCCCTTTTTATCTTAGCATGGTCTAACTTTATTATTTGTGAGATTATTTTACTATGTTTAAAATTAGCTCAAGACTTTGGTCTAATGATTTAATTTGTATTTATTAATATGAATAAAACCTTGGTCCAAAACCTTAGTCGAAGTTTTATATATCCTCAAGCCTAACTTAAACAATTTGAATCTTCATAGGATCAATAGAACACATTTACTTAGGAAAGATTGATCTGATGGAGTGTAGCCAATCAAAATTTCAATGATGCTATCGAGATGGTGAGAAGATGACAAGTGTCATGATTGCAACCAAAGAATAATGAATAGCCAATGGTAGTCCATCCCATGGATCATGATCATATGGAAAGTGCTCTCTTAGATGATGAACATAAAATGGAATGAGATCTATGTTGAAAAGTCAATCCATGGACCCCAATTTAAACATCAATCACTTTATCAAAGATAGATGGTACTTATTCAAGCATAGATATCCATATCAATGGAACATAGTAGGTCAAAGTTTCAATGAAACTTAAGATGAATGAGAGGCCACCATTTGGTAAAAGCACACTAACTGGTAGAGATGATAGGATACAGAGTTTAGAAGGATCATGGGACTACCAAGTGGCATGAACTCAGGTCTAAGTACACATTAAATCCTAAGCATATTTTAAAGATTAATGATACACATTGATTTATACACACATGATCCAATGGTGCGTGATCAATGTATATTTTTCAGTGAAACTCAGAAGGCTCATAGGATTACCAAGTGGCATGACCTCAAGGCCAAGTACACATTAAATCCCAAGCATATTTTAAATATTAACAATATGCATTGATTTATATTAATCAGATCTAATGGTGCATGATCAATGTAGACTTTTCAATGAATCTCTAAAGGCTCATGGGACTACTAAGTGGCATGACCTCAGGACCAAATACAAATAACAACCAATGTCATTCAACTCTTGGGATTGAGATTGATGAAAAATGTTGATCTATCCAAAATAATTTGATGATGTGAGATAAAAATCAAATTTCAAAGGGCAATGGCCAGTTTTTGAAAATTAATGAGCTAAGTGCCATGAAAATTCCATATAGATGCCACATAGGTAACAAGTGATAAATCTAAAGATCTTATGGGATCAGAAAGGTAAAGGTATTAATACATGATCCAAATGAAAATCTAAGGCACAAATCTCACTTCAATGTAAATAACCACCACCATTAAAGATGCAAAAAAGTCCTAACATGTATAAAATCCCTAATTTGGTCCTAAATTGATCATAACCAAGATAAAGAGAGATAATCATCATTTGAGAAAGAGTAATTGAATCCAAAATTGTACTATAGACCACTTGTGAGCAATTTAAAAAATTTCATAGTCATGGTGGCCCAAAGACAATCCAAGGAAGATACAAAGCTCTATTTGACCTCAGATGTAGAGGGTACGATTTTTAAGGACATGGAGTTCTATGCCATGTCTTTAAACATGAAAGATAATAATTGGTTGAAGATTTTATAGATAATTGAGGAGATATCAACCATCACAAGAGAAGATGAGAGGAATACATCGATCAAGAAGAGGTATTATGACATGGTGGCTATTCAGATGATAGGTCTCCATTTCACTATAGCTAAACTAGAGGCACTGCATTACAATAATGTTCTTGTTCATATCTTCAAATATTGCGAAATTAATCAAGGAATGATAATTCATGAGCGTAGTTTTAGGAAAATTTCATATATTTCTCCTATTGCCTTTTAGAACTACTATAAATTACCCAAACCTCTAGTGGATGTAACCATAATCAATGAATGGTCCAAGTAGAATGACCTAAAAACCATCCTTATCTCTTAGCTATATTTATGAAACCAAGTGTTTTTTGAATTCAGGGGCAACATTCCAATCAACCAATTTAGGGTTAAGATTAGGATGATTATGACATTAATGAAATGTTATGTGGGAACCCCTCCACCACTTATGTTAACAAACTTTTGGTCTATTTTGTGAATTTCATGGTTGAGAAATAACTACCTCCCCCTTTAGGAGATGATTAACACTTGCTTGAGGAGTCAATTCTTTGAAATCAAGAAGAAAACAAGTAGTGATTTCTATATGATGTCTTACCTTTTAGATGCCTTGCTTGCTACTACCAAGATCCCCACCCTCAGAGAATGGTCACCTAATGGGAAGCAGACAGTCTCCAAGTATTATTAAAAGTTTCATATTTTCAAATATAGGGACCATATTAAATTCATTGGTGATTATGTTTACCCAACATTAGTTGAGGCCATTACAGGGAACCCAATGATGAGGGTTAGCCCTCTAATCAAGAAATATGTCTAAGCCATTAGAGACATTTGGTTATATATGGATTGCACTATAATTAGGATAGAAATAACTCTAGACCAACCTCTTAGATTTCCCATTCATGTGCCTAAAAAATTAGCAGAACAAGAAGTGGTATATCAACTGTTCCTTGACATAGATGGTCTATGCATATCTAAGAGGAAAGGCCCCTTCCATACCCTCAAAATAACCATTATGAGGACTGTATTCAAATAATGGAAGGATGTTGAGGCAACCTCCAAACATATAACCTCATTTAGTCTATAGGTTGATGAATTGAGACAGTGGGATCCATTTGAAAAGATTGAGAAACACCTAAAGGCCAAAGGGATAAATATGACCTATGAGCATCAACCTAGAACTTATGATCCAATGTATAATAAGGCTTATTTATTCATTGGGTTCTTTGAGAGATTAAAGAAGAATGACATCAAGCTAGAGTCTATATTGATGAGGGAGTAAAAGATAAGTGTTGACATATGATATCTAGGGCCGAGGTAGTACCATTTACTAGGAGGCCCATCTTATAAACCTAATCCAACACAACCACCAACAACAAAGCCTAAGCTCAAGGCATAGGTTATACAAAGTATAGAGGAAAGGAGACATGATGAGGTAGTATCATCCTTAGCCCAACCTAAGGAACTAGGATCATAGGTTGGAGTAAATGAGATAATAGCATTAGATCCTAAAGAGATAGTACAAGATGCCCTGAAGGCACTGGATAGTGCCTATCAATCTAATGAGGAAAAAGTAAAGGTGGAAGAACCTTAGCCTAAGTTGAGGAAGTAGAGAAGGAATTGGCTTTAGGTTTAGTTTTAGTGAATATCCCAAGTAGGAAAGCTGAACTGATATTAGTTACAGGAAAGAGCAAGAGGACCAAGTTGACCTTCACTCACCCTTTGAGTGAGGTCAACCTTTTTAGTGAGGAAAACCTTATCCAAGGTCCAATTATCCCTGAATGGTGTATATGGCAAGTTGCAGAAGGTTCTTACTCGGTATCATCTATGTGTCATTACTGAATTAGTCAACATCACTATCCATGATGAACTCAAGCCATAGATAGTTTCTCTATAGAAAGAAAAAGAAAAAAAGATGATAGCTCCAAGGGAGCCAAGTGAAACATAAATAAAAACCCCAACCCCAAAGATAATAGAGTCTTCAATTAGTTTCAAGTTTGACAATAACAACTTCTAGCCTAGAGAGGGTGATCAAGAAGAACTCCATAGTCGAAGGAAAAGACTTCACTTTTAAAAAAGTAGAACCATTTTTTAGCTTGACTATAGTAGGAGGACAAAAAATAGGATATAATCCTATTCTTGAGGAAAATGTGCCTGAATTGGCCCAAGCAAAGTCAGTCCAGTTGTAGGCTACCCTCAAAGGCATGCAACAATAGTAGGAAAATATACAAAAGCAAAATGAAAATTTAGAGAAGTAAGCTATATTATCAGTTTCAAATGTTATGAGTAAGATGTTTGAGGCATATTTCTATGATATGTTTGACTCCTTAAATTCAACAAGGTCTAGACAAAATGTATTGGGTCAATAAAATGTAGTAGCTAAAAGCTTAATCACCCAATGGAAGAATTCAAGGGATAAAATGAAGGAATTGATTAACAACTTGGTGGAAGATCAAATCCCCTATTTCAAAATCATCATCCTAGCTCATTTGAACATAGTCTTAGGACTACTTATGGACAATATCAGGATCTTGAACACATGGTCTAAAAATTTAGAAAGACTCCTTAGGGATGACAAGGAGCTATTAAACAAGATGAAACATTTCCTTGGGACTATGATCCTTAAACTAAATACACTTAGCTCCATGGGCCTCATAATAGATGAAGAGTTCAAACACATAACCACCCTAGTTATGTAGGAAGTGAGGGTAAAAAGCCAAAGCAAATCTAGAAAAAATAATAGGAGGGTCATGGATATGATCCTAATAATAGAGGAAAAGATTGCTGAAGTTAGGAGCATTAAAGAGGCCTTGGGAAGAAATGATAGGGACTTTGGAGACCTAGTTGATTAGGAAGATGAGCTCTCCATGGAACTTATTGTTAATTTGAAGCTGATTGATGAACAAAACCATAGATCAATGAAGGTTATTCAGTAAAAACAAGGGACTTCATTAGCCCAAAGGCCCCAAAATAAGGAAAGTTAACTTAAGATATTATATTTTACAAAAGCATTGTAATATTTGATAATAGAATATTCTTTTGTAAAGGCATGTGCAACTTATAAATCACATCACCCATAGGTCAGTCCATAGGGAAAAGTCTAGTGTATTCTAGGACTTTGTAAAAGGATAGCTATCCTTGACACCTATAATTTTGTAATTAGATATGGCTAACTGGTATACTACCTTGGCATTCTATAAAAGGAGCATTACCATTTGTAAAAAGTGGGGAGTTTTTGAGCCAAAAAACTTGTGTAAACTTTTGAGCAATTAATGCAAGTAAGGAATTCTGCAAAGATTGTCCATATTCATTTGTGTCATTTTTTATTATGGTTTCTCTCTAACTTAATTGTTTTTATTTATATATTTGAATGGTTCTTATAAATTCTTGATGTGTACATTTGAATGCAGAGTTGTTAACTAGTGTCAATTCTAGGTTAATTGAAAGTATTTAGGTTCACTTCATTTGCTTAATCTTCTTGCTTTTAGGCCAATGATGTTTGCTTACAGAGGTAAATATTTAAAGTGGACTTGATTCTTATTTGAATTATTTCACACCATCCTTAGATGTTTTCTCGATGTCTGATAGGATCTGAGCTTATTCTATTTCATATCATACATTGGTTAAGTGCATGCCTAGATGATATTTGAACTTTTTCATGATATTTGGAATGAAGATCAACAAAATCTCTTCTCTAACTTACCTTTTCTTTTTCTCTTTTTTAACTAGATAACTTTAGTTTAATATTCATTGTAAATACCCATTTTAGATTAGTCTTTAGATTAATTATTGACCATAATTAATCATTATTAGCATAACATACTTCATATTTTACAAAGACCAACTTTGGCCATGGTGGCTCCCAACCATCAAACATTATAAATATTGTGAAACAATCCACTTGCTTTGCCTTTATTCCATCAATAGATAATAGGATTATCACAACCTACAACTCATGCTCTGAATTCTTAGAATTCTAAAATGAGAAGTGTTCTTGAACACTCTGGGAACCTATGATACATATTCATGCATCAACATGAGGAGGTTCATTGGTGCTAGAAGGAGTGCCATATTTGTAAATTTGTGATATCTTTATTAGTTCTGGTGTGTTTTTCCCAAAGACAAAGATTGATGTTCTTTGGAGGTATATGTTTAATTATGGTAAAGATGGCTTAAGCTTTGTCAATTCAATAGGTTTGAGGTTAGTAATAGCTATTTTGATTAAAGATTGATAGATCCTTTTTTAATTTGAGCTTAAACGTGTAAAAATCAATCATCCTTATTTATTTGGATACATATTTGAGCTAACTTAGTTAAATATTGTTGTCTTTTGTCATCTTTTATATAAATCTTTTCCAAATTTGCTTAATGTGTAAGTCTAATCATTGATTCCTACAAAGATAAGACTCACACATCATATTTCAAATATGATTAAAATCTCTCAAGCTAGAATTACCTAGAATTAGGACAAGGTCACGTTCAGAGACCAAAGACCTTTGATTTCATTAGAAGTTCATAAGAGAACTAGGTGAGGCAAACGTAAGCGTAGACTTTCAAAGTCTTTTCCAACTTCACCAATTCAGGATGCTCTTATGTTTGATCCTCATCAAGGTATGGCTTGGCTAGGTGGTTCTTAGATCAATATATTAGGTGTGGTACATGACCTTGCTCAAAATACCTAAAAGTATTTGCCAACATTTAGTCCTAATGGCATTATAACTATTGAGGAACACATTGAGAGTTTTAAAGCTGCATTAAGATTGCTAAATGTAGTCCATGAGGATGTAACATGTAGACTATTTCCATTTAATTTTAAAGATGTTGTATATGAATGGTTTCTGAACCTCCTTGAAAATTACATTACTAGTTGGGTTGATTTTAACAATGTTTTCATTGACCAATTTGGTAAAGTCATTAGTCCTTGTATCTTGTACCAGCAATTCACCACAGTGAAAAGGGATGCAAATAAACCCATAAGAGCCTTCAATGCTAGGTTCTAAAAAATCTTCAACATGACCATAACTCCTTATAGACCTGATGAGGCTTTAGCCTTAGAAATCTATAAAGATGCCTTGGATCCTATAACTTCTATATTTATAAAAAGAGCTATTGGGCCCATGAACACATTAGTTTTAGCTTATGCTAAGGCTATGATCATTAATGATTAGATGCAACCCCAAGGAAAATTGGAATACTCCATTCCTAATACCAATCCACATTTACCCATTTTGAATGTTATTCCTAATGCTAACCAAAATGTGCCTTCCCTGAACTAACTTCCAGTCCTAAACCAACTACCTTTAAGACATGCTCATCCTACTCAAAACTTGGGATTTCTGAATGATGCTGCTAATGGATCTCATCTGTAGGATTAGGAAGCTTTGATGCTTATAAATAATTCTAATACTCAAGTCCATAATTCTAAGGCACCCAAGAATGAGAGTGATTCTATCCTCAAGATGGTTTAAAATCTTAGCACTGACTTACTTCAGTTACAAAAGCAAGTGAGCAATACTGGAGAAATTTTTGGTAGGAATTAATCCTTTTAGAGGTTTAATAGGCCCACTAACATATTTTAAAATGATAGTTACCATAAAAAAATAACAATGAACCATCTACTAGAAATAATGTGCTTGATATAAATCTTACTAATGTTGATTTACCTAACTATTGTAGAGTTCACTACACTTTTAAGCATGGGAAAATTGACTGTGCTAATTTTGTAATGCTTTTGAACCCTTCCAAGAAGAATTAGATACTTTTTAAGTTGTCCCTAATAAGGATATGATGCAGGTACATTTGATTCCTCAAGCTCATCTAGATCCACTAATCCAACTCTCATGGTGGAGATATTTGATTTCCATTTCCAAGAAGACAATGAGGCTGAGGATATTCCTAAAGAGATTCATGCTTTTTAGTAATTTTTGAAGAAGACTTATCCTATGAGAAACTAGGATCATAATCAATAATTGACCACTTCAACTCCTCTAAATAACTTTGAGACTTTAGATACTACCTTAGATAATAATCTTGAGCCTCCTAAAGGAAGTAATTCTAAACCCAATACTGACACATCTAATTCTTCTAATAGGACTGGGTATAACATAGTAAAGGACATGAAAAAGATCAAGGGTAACATTACCTTGCATGAGTTGACACATATTACTGAATAGAGGGATTTGTTGTTGGAATCTTTGTCTAATAAATTTGGTAAGTCTCAAAAGTCTACCCATGCTAATGTTGCAATACATAAAAGTAAGGTAGATGTTCCTCCTTTCCTACTTACAGTCAAGATATTTTATAAGAATCTACATAATTTTTTATTAGATTCTAGTGAATCTGCAAATATTAAGCCTAAAGGTATTTGTGAATAATTAGGTTTGACTCCCATTAAATTTGATAGAGTTTTAACTCAATTGGATAAATCAAGAGTCAAAGTGATTGGTGAATTATTGAATGTTCACATGTAGATTGTGTGAAATCCATGGATCTAATAGTTAATTGATATCCAAGTGGTGGACATCCCTGATGCTTATGGGATGATATTTAACAGAGATTGGACTAGGAACTTGAAAGGTTATATGTCAATAGATTGTTCATATATGTGGTTACCTTGGAAGGGAGTCCCCAACTAAATCAAGATTGAATAGAGCCTAAAATAAAGCATATGATCATGGAGTAAAATGAAATAAATGAGAAGGTTAACATAGTTAGCTCAAATCTTAGTGTTTATACTCTTGACACCACAAATATATGTAATGCTAAAACTTGTCATTATTGTCTTGGACTATGGAAACTTTATTTTGATGGTACTAGATGAAAATCAGGTTCTGGAGTAGGAGTGGTGTTAATCAATCCATTGGGAAAGAATACAGTGACTCTTACAAACTCCAGATCTCATGCACCAATAATTTAGCTAAATATGAAGCACTTATTCTTGGATTACAATTTTAAATCAATCATGAGGCCAAGAAACTATTAGTTTTTGGTGATTCTAAACTAGTGGTCAATCAAGTCAAGAGTAAATATCAATGCAAGTTGTCCTATCTCAAGAAGTATAAATTTAGAGTGTGGGACTTAATTGAATGTTTTGATGTTATTAACATTGTGTCAATCCCTAGGAAAGAAAATAAGGGTGTTGATGAACTTGCTTTAGCTACAACCAACCTTATGCCCCATCAAAGTTTCAAGTTACAAAGCCTTACAATTGAGTTAATTCCATGTCCCTCAGTATCAGATAATGTCAACCACTTGAAGGTATTTAGTGATGATCAACAGATCAAAGACTTCATGACTCTTTTAGGAGTATTCAAAAGTCACATTATTGTTGAAGATAGTTTCTTTGATGGTGAGAACATTAAAAGTAAACTTGATGACAAGGTCATTCAACTAAATGACAATAAGATCTCCAAAGGCATGATAGCCTTAGAGAGACTCTTTAACTCTAATAGATAGCTGAGTCTACCAAAATTCCCAAAGTAAATGGGAAGGATTATAATGCAATTGATCTTGGATTTCAAGGTCAACATTAGTTGATTAATATTGGTACAACTTGTATAAACATTGAGTCCATAAGGGCCAAATAAATGCTAACCAATTATAAAGATATCATAACATGGTCCTATGATGACCTAAAGATCTTTGATCCAAAGTTCATAACTCATACCATACCTTTAAAAGAAAACTGCAAACATTTTAGACAAAAGTAGAGGCTTATCAACTTAGTCTTAGAACCACAGATATATAGAGAGGTCAAGAAGCTCTTAGATGCCAAAATTGTGTTTCCCATTAGGCATTCCACTTGTGTTGCTAATTTAGTCCTGGTTAGGAAGAAAAATGGTAAAATCAGAGTATGCATTGATTTTTGAAATCTAAATACAGCATTTGAGAAAGATAATTACCCCCTACCTTCTTTTAACCAAGTAATATAAATTATTTTTATTTCTACCTTGATGTCCTTTCTTGATGGTTTTTTAGGGTATAACCAGGTGCTGGTAAATTAGGAAGATAGGATGAAGATTGATTTTATTACCAAGTGGGGCATGTTTGCTTATGAGAGAATGCCTTTTAGATTGATAAATGAAAGAACCATCTTTCAAAGGGCTATAGATCATGCTTTCCAGGGTATTTTAGGTAAATGCATTATTATATACATGGATGATTTGAATATATTTTTTGAAAATATAGAGGATCATATTATGTACTTGTTGTATGCTGAAATTGCACCCTTATCAGAGAGTTTTTTAGGCTCTCTCACTCCCAACTACAATATTGGGACAACCTGATGGTGTGGGTACCCTGTAATAAGGTTGAACCTCTAGTATTTTTAATGAGGTTAGCTCCTCAGATGTTTCACTTCAGCTTGTCTCCCACACAAAAGTATACTGTTAACTAAGGAAAAGGGAGAGAAATATAACATGAAAGGTATATCTAAGCTAAGGATGGTGATGCACCAAAATATGAAATGATCCAATTTTAACTTGGAAACCTTAACAACTACTGATGAACCTAACCAAGATGTATACTATTCTAATCTTATCTTAAGGCCATAGGCATGAATATTTATGTGGAGGTTGAAGGGGAACCCTGCTATTTGAAGGATATAAAGAAATAGGTCTGTATGAGACACTATGAACTCATGACACTTCAAGGAGGCACTAACATCTATACACTTCACACAACCTACACAAAACCAATAGAATCAAAGTAAGATGCTTGGAAAAGTTATAGATGATGAACAATAACATACAATTTTTCAAATAAAACTCCAATAATACACACTTAAATTCAACCCATAATAAAAAAATTTATCTTAAATTGTGTCAAGAGAGTTTTACAAAGCAATTTTGATAGAATAACTCTATCTCTAGTCAAGGGATACATTTTAAGGCTCAAAGTCCTGATAGGACCAAAGTTTCCCAAAGTTCTGACACAACTTGTCAGATTTAAGAGCACACATGATTACCAATGTATAAGCAACTTAAACATGCAGAAATACCAGAAGAACAAATAACTATCAATGAGAAATAACACAGAAACTGAGAGGCAACACACAATTGTATTCAACTCATTACAAAGGAAATTACAATAAAGAGATCACACTCTTCTCCACCTCTATGAGGCTTCCTCCTCAAGGGCTCCAAGTAATCTTCCCACCTGAGTAATCATCTCTCATAGGTCACAACTAACAACTTACATAAGCTGTTGTTCACCTCATTGTACATCCAATACAATCGAGTACGACCCGGTACTCCAAGTAGATCTCACCATGATCTTGCTCTTGATGTATTGCTGTCACCTTGGATCTAGCTCCCCCGCCGATCTCCTTTCTGACCCTCGCATTCACACATCTCCCTGCAGACCAACCTGATCTTACTTATCACATGTAGATCTCCTCCATGATCCTGCAACACCCTGCATATCAAACCTGATCTTACATACATGGGGAATCCTACTTGATTCCACCATGGGAAGAACTCTCCAAGCTCCACACTTGGGTTCTACAAGTTCTACACTTAACAATACAACCCATGAGTCTATTATATAGATCTCATGCATACACTAGTTAGACGGGTGGCTCAAAGAATCGAACTGGCCTTTATCATGCAAACTCTGCATTCACTTAACTGACTATTCATCAACAACAGTTCTGACCGCTACAGGTGACCGACGTCAGTCCCTGCCTTCCTAGAGGTGACCAACGCTGGCCGATCTCCTGTCGATGCCAGTTTTCTCTGTGCTTCCCTTGAATGATGTCAGTTGTGGCCTGCCAATGCTGGTGACTGTCAAACTGCAAAAAACCTCCTCCTTTTGTTTGCCTTAGGTGAAGATTTTAGCTCCACACCCTAACAAGTCCTCTACATATAGCAAAAAGGGATAAGAGATGAAGGGGCTTGTGTGAGAAATGGTGAGGGATGTCATAAATGGATACAACCACCATCATTGTCCTTGAGTTCTTTTGCATAAAAAACATGCAACTATAATGATCATAAGATGAACCACCCAAGATCACCACAAATCTCTTCAATCCCTTCATGCATTCAAGGATTCCCTTTTTGGAGCTGAGAGAACCATATAATGAGTAGTTGTATGTTCCCACTAAGTCTAGATGATCTTATCTCTTGAATTTAAAATCTAGTGTGCTCCTTACTATTTTTTTGGATTTATATGGTCTCTATAGATTAAAATAAACATCATTCTTGATTTTATTTTTCATGTCTATTGATCTACTTGTGCATGGATACCCGTGAGTCATCGATCTCTTGCCAGTCAAATGCATCTTTGACACTTATCATGCACACTTTTGCCTTTGAGATTCACTGACACCTTTGACCTCCACTCATCATCGATCTTTCATGTAAGATTTGATTATGCACCATTGGATCTAGCTCGTAAAATGTTACTACGCTTTGTCTCTACATTTGGATAGAGACCCCTTTAACAATTTTTAAATGCCAATGGTCACTTTATTTCAAGCCTTTTTTTTCCCATCAGATTGAATCTTCAAAAATCTATTTCATCCTTTTGACTTAAAATTATTTACATTGAGGCAATTCCTTTGGGCTTCAAAAATGGACTTTTCCTTCAGACAATTTGTCTGCGGACCCACTTTTTTAGACTTCTTCTCGAACAAATTTTTCTAGACTTCTTCATTTGATTTTTTTGAAGGGAAAGTACCCTTCAGATTAAATGAAATGGTCCCTTTTCTATAAGAAAATATATCATTTAGAACTTTGAAAAGAACCTTTTTGCCCTTGGAAGTGCCCTTTGACAAAAATGCAAGTGCCCCTTCAGAATTTGGAAGTGGACCATTTCCTTTAGAAAATACCCTTTAGAGAAATTTTTTTAAGGAAATTTGCTTGAAAAGTTAATCCTTCAAAACCTTTCCTTCAGACAAATTGTTTGAAGGATTTCCAACACGTGGTCAAAAATAAAACTCCCAAAGAGAGAACACTTAACCAAAAAAGAAAAAAATCCTTTGAGAAATTGAAACCTAGCTTAGAAAAAGCCCAAAAGAATTATCTTTTCCTTAGTCTCCATGTAGAATCTAAAATAATGAACAAGTAAAGACTTAGTTGAAAGAGATTTTGCACTTAGATTTTTGGATTGCAGGCTTATCCTTGAACACTGCTACTGTGGTTCTAAAAACCTGCTTGGATCCTCTTCTAATCCTTTGATCCACTACTTCATCAAACCATGCAAGAGATTTATATGTGGGCCAAAAATGGCCAACAACACCTGTAACAGGTATTTGAAAGATGTATAAGGTATGGGATTTCTCTTAACCTAAAGAAAAGTATTTTTTTGTGTTATCGAGGGGAAACTATTATGACATGTTATCACTAAAGAGGGAATATCTATAGACCCTGATAGAGTAAGTCCAATATCTATTATAGAGCCTCATATTAGTAAGAATGAATTGAAGTCATTCTTTGGTAAAATTAATTTTATAAGAAAGTTTATTTTGGGTTTTATAGAAATAGTAAAAAATTTGAATGACATGTTGAAGAAAGAGGCTAAATCACTTGGAATGAAGAGACAAAGTATTTTAAAGACATCAAGGAGGCAATTGGACAAGCCCCTATACTGATAAGTCTAGACTTCACTAAAGATTTTTATATTTAATCCTTTACTTTAGATCATAAAATATATGCAATTCTAACTAAAAAAATGGATGGATGTGACTGTCTAATAGCTTTTATGAGCACTAATTTTAAAAATGTCGAGTTGAACTATTGTTTGATTGATAATAAAGCATATAGATTAGTCAAGGCAATAAAAAATTTTAGGCACTATATTCTTAGGAATAAGGTGCATGTAATCTTACTCGATCCTACCACTAAGCTCATGCTATGTCAAAATAAAATAGGAGAAATGAGAGGTAAGTGGATGTGTGTGATTCAATAATATGACATCAAAATGAAAAATTCTGAACTGGTAAGGTGCCAAGGTTTAATTCAATTGATTGCCAATACTAACCCCAAGATAAGTGTCATGTAGGTAGATTAGTAAAGTTTTTGGTCCAATGATTGGTATGATGACATTCTCCCCTTACTAATCAATGTCATTTGTCTTGTAGGATTAAGTAGAGATCAGAAGAGAGCTCTAAAGCTCAAGGTAACCCATTACCTAATCAAGGATGAAGTGTTATATATAAATTTTTTTGAAGGCATTTAGCTAAGGTGTATATCTAAGGAAGAGGTAGCTGAGATCATGAGAAATTTTCATGAGAACCTGGGAAGTGGAAACCCCTTAGGAAGAAACATATCCCAAATAATCTCAAGTGATGGCTACTATTGGCCCACAATATTCAAGTATGCTCACAAGCATGTAAGAGAGTGCCATTCATTCCAAGTCTTTATCACTAAGGAACACAAGGTAGCCATGATATTAAAACCAAATATGGTGGATAATTTTTTTGAATAATGGGGGATTTATTTTATGGGGGTCATTAACCCCAATTTCTCTTATGGTCCTAAGTATGTTCTAACTACTACTGACTACTGCGTAGTGGTAACTAAATAATGTAAGACTAAAGAAGTGATCAAGTTTTTAGAAGAAAACATATGCACCAAGTTTGGGACACCTGTATCTCTAGTATGTGGCAATGGATCTACTTTTATATCCATATATATGACAAAATGGGCATATGATAACAATGTCATTATTAATTTCTCATCCAACCATTATCATCAAGGTAATGGAGTATTTGAATCAACAAATAAGAACTTGATGAAGGAAATAAAGAATTTTGCAACAGACAAACCTAGAAGATGGCATAATCTACTCAAGTATTCCCTATGGGCAGATAGAACAAGAGTCAAGTAGGCTCTCAAAGCATCACCCTTCTTATTGGTATATGGATAAGAACCCATCTTCCCCATCACCCTTTAGTTTCCAATGTATAGTTTCATGTAAGAGTACATGGAGGAAGATCAAGAGATTGAAAATTTATGGTTGTTAGACATTATTTAGTTGGAAGATGCTAGAGAAGAGGCTTTTGCCAATTTTAGTGGATACCAAACCACAATGAAAAGGTGGTTTGATAAGTGATCAAAGATAGATGTGTTCAGGCAAGCATAATTGGTTTTTATTTAGGATAAGGCATTTGAGCCCAAGGTAAAACATGGAAAGTTCACACCTTTATGGATAGGTCCCTATCAGATTGCTAAGATACTTGGAGATAACACCTTCAAGATGAAATACTTATAAGGAGTAGCATTCACACTGTCCACCAATGGGAAGTACCTTAAGCACTACTTCTCTACCGCCCCACCTAGAGTCTTTATGGAGTGAATTGTAAGAATAGTTAGAGTTAGGGTAGGTAGGATATATTAGTTTATTTCTATTCCTTCCTTCTTGTCCCTTATTTGTTCATAAGTTTGTATATATTTGCTTACTTTTCCTTTGCTTTCTACTTTTTTACTTTCTATTTGTGTGTATGGTTTCTCTAATTTATTCCTTTCTTGTAATAAGTCCTTTTGGACAACCCTCAACTCAAATTTCACATAAGTACTCAGGAACTTCATAGTTTAAAAATATAGGTATGAATCTCAAGCGTATGCTGACCAAGGATTTGAAATATGAGCTTGATGTTATAGTTTAGGGAAACTAGTAAAGACTAATGGATAGGTTGGTTGTTTCATAAGGTTTTAAACATTTTTTAAAATCTAAGCTTGGTTTTAAGAAGGATTGCACATATGGGATGAAATATTAATTATTAGGACATAATCATGCTCACACTTAATAAACATCCTTACCTAGGACAAAGGTTGCAATGATAGGTGATTGTCTGAAGATCAAACATTTAATCAAATCCCTAAACCTTGCTAACTTGGTTCCCAACCTTTTTTAGAAATCCAAAATGGTCTAAAAAATACAAAAATAAGAGATTATTGTAAATTCAAGAGGCTTTCAAAGAAAATGTGATTCTGATAACCTCCACTAAGGTTATGGGCACTTGGCTAGTAGTGAAATAAGGCCTTGAGTGGAATCAAAGGCATCTCTATTGGGGTTATGGATGCCTAACTGGTAGCAGAGTAATGCCCAAGCCTTCCTTGAACTAAGCATGGTTCTCAATGAACATCTAAATATTCTTTAAGTTAGTGTTAATGGTTAAAGTCATGAAATGTAGAAGTTGTTCCCTAAATCCCATGACAAATAGTAAGTGGAATCCAAGCACACACACAACATGACTAGGTTTTGATGTTTGATCCTATTTTTTTAGGTGTAAGACTTGTTTTAACCATGAACTGATCTTTATAATGGTACTAATCAAGTGGAATAGGTAATATAGTTCTTTGTCTAAACTAGAGTCTCTAAATTCTAACATATTTCTATGTTTCCCCTAGAAGTTGACATTTTTTTAGGTCAACATACCCCCATTTTTTAAAAATGGGGACCCTTGTGTCAAATTATGCAAAATTTTACCTTAAAATTAAAAATTTACTTGATCAGTGTCACTAGCATGTTCACACATTATTTGTATTTGAAGATCATCCATACCATGATTTGGTTGGCTTATTTATTCATGACTTTGGTTTAACCCTATCTAAGTTTTCTAACAATGGATCTTCTTATTTTAGGTTACAGGTCTACTAGAGTTCATTTAGAATAGATAATGTCTAGGTTTCATAATTTTATGGTTTTATCTCAATTTGGTCCTTTACTACCCTTTGGTCTATCAAAATCCAAATTGAATGCAGTTTGATCATCCTAAAGCCCTTACTCAAAATACCCTAGCATAGGTTCTTTTGGACCAAATTCAAAATTAGCAAAAATATTTTACGCGGGAACACTTTAAATATGCTATGGACTTTGTCTAATTTTTGTACTAAGGCTCAATCATATTTTTTAATACGACCAAAACTTAGTATAAAATATTTATTCTTGATCCCCTTATGTCTCGAGCTCCTTTTGTTCCCTTTTTATCTTAGTATGGTCTAAATTTATTATTTTTAGAATCATTTTACTATGTTTAACCTTAGCTCAAGACTTTGGTCTAAAGATTTAATTCATATTTATTAATATGAATAAAACCTTGGTCTAAAACCTTAGTCTAAGTTCTATATATCCTTGAGCCTGACTTAAATAGTTTGCATCTTCATAAGATCAATGACACATGTTTTCTCATGCATGATTGATATGATGGAGCATAGCCAGTCAAAATTTCAATGATGCCCCTAAGATAGTGAGAAGATGACAAGTGTCATGATTGTAGCCAAATAATAATGAACAACCAATGGTGGTCCATCCCATGGATCATGATAGAATGACATGCACTCACTCATATGATGAGGATTGAATGAAATGAGATTGATGTTTAAAAGTGAAGCCATGGACCCTAGTTTAAACATCAAACACTCTATTAAAGATCTATGGTATGCATTCAAGCATATATATCTAGATCAATAGAACATAGTAGGTCAAAGTTTTAATGAAGTTTAAGATGAATGCAAGGCCATCATGTGGAAAAAGTATGCTAATTGGGAGAGCTGATAGAATACAAAGCTCAAAATCCCCATGGAATACAAAGTGGAATGACCTCAAGGAAAAGTACACATTAAATCCCAAGCATCTTTTAAATATCAATGGTATGAATTTATTCACTCCCATAAGATCCAATAGTGCACGATCAACATAGAATTTTCAACAAAGCTCATAAGGCCCACATGACTTCTAAGTGGTATGAACTCAAGGCCAAGTATGCATTAAAGCCCAAGCATATTTTAAATATCAATAATACACATCTATTTACACTGGTAGGATCTAATGGTGCGTAATTAACATAAAATTTTCAACAAAGTTTAGAAGGCTTATGGGACTACCAAGTGGTATGACCTCAAGGCCAAGAACACATTAAAGCCCAAACATATTTTAAAGATCAATGGTATGCATTGATTCATACGCATAAGATCCAATGGTGCATGATCAATGTATAATTTTTAATGAAGCTCAGAAGGCCTATGGGACTCCCAAGCCCTATGATCTTAGGGCTAAGTATAATAATGACTAATGGCATTCAAATCTTGGGATCAAGATCGATGAATAACATTGATCCATACAAAATAATTTGATGATGCAAGATAAAAATAGATTTTCAAAGGGAAATGGTTAGTTTTTGAACATTAATAAGCTAAGTGCCATGAAAATGTCACTTAGATGCCACAATAATGCCACATAGGTAAAGATCAACAAATCTAAAGATCTTGTGGGCTAAAAAAGGTGAAGGTATAAATACATGATCCAAATGAAAATCTAAGGCATGAAGCTCACTTAAGTGAAAATAACTACCACCATTAAAGCTACAAAAAATTCCTAATGTATACAAAAGTCCTAATTTGATCCTAAATTGATCATTTCCAAGCTAAAGAGAGCTAATCATCATCTGAGCAAGAGCAATTTAATCCAAAATTAGACTATAGACCATTGGTGAGAAATTTAACAAAGTTTATAGTTGTGGTAGCTCAAAGATAATACAAGGAATACATAGATCTATATTTGACCTTAGATGTAGAGGGTAGGATTTTTAAGGACATGGAGTTTGATGTCATGTATTTGAACATGGGAGATACCAATTGGTTCAAGCATTTCTATACAATTGAGGAGCTATCATCCATCACAAGAGAAGACAAGAGGAATGCATCAGTCAAGAGGAGGTGTTAATACATGGTGGCTATTCACAAGATAGGTCCCCATTTCACCATAGCTAAACTAGAGGTATTGTATTGCATTGATGTTCTTCCTCTTATCTTAAAATATTGTGAAATTGATCAAGGAATGATAATTCACGAGCATAATTTTAGGATAATTAAATATATTTCTCCTATTACCTTTGAGAAATATTATAAATTACCCAAACCCCAAATGGATGTAACTACAATCAATGAATGGTCAAAGTAGAATGACCTGAAGACCATCCTTACCCCTTGGCTATATTCAGGAAACCAAGTGTTCTCTGACTTTAGTGGCAACATTCCAATCAACTAATTTAGGGTCAGGATTAGGCTGATTATGACATTAATGACTATGGGAACCCCTCTACCACCTATGTTGAAAAACTCTGGGTCCCTTTTGTGTATTTTAAGGTCAAGAAAGAACTCACTCTGCCTTTAAGAGATATGATTAGTACTTGATTGAGGAGGCAATTCTATACAATCAAGAAGAAAACTAGCAAAAATATCTATATGATGTCATACCTTTTGGATGGCTTGATTTCTAATACCAATATCCCCACCCTCAGAGAATGTTCACCTAATGGGAAGCAGGCAATCTCCCAATATTATTCAAAGTTTCATATTTTCAAATATACGAACCATATTCAATTCGTCTATAATTGTGTTTACCTAGCCTTAGTTGAGGCCATTAAAGGGAACCTAATGATGAGGGTTAGACCTTTAATCAAGAAATATGTTGAATCCACTAGAGACATTTGGTTACATATGGATTGAACTATAATTAGGATAAAAGAAACTCTAGACCAACCTCTCCGATTACCCATTCATGTGCCTAATAAATTGGTAGAATAAGAAGTGGCATATCAAATGTTCCATGACATAGATGGTGTGTATATATCTAAGAGGAATGACCTCTTACATACCCTCTAAATAACCATTAGGAATACCATATTAAAATAATGAGAGGATTTTGAAGTAGCCTTAAAACATTGAACCTCATTTAGTTTGCAGGTTGATGAGCTGAGATAGTGGGATCCATCTGGAGCAATTGAGAAACACCTAAAGGCGAAAGGGATCAATATAACCTATGAGCATCAACCTAAACCTTATGACCCAATGTATACCAAGGCTTCTTCATTAATCAAGGTCTTGAAGAGATTAAATAAGTAAAACATCAAGCTAGAGGCAAGATTGACGAGGAAGCAAAAGCCAAGTGATGACATATGAAAGCTAAGGTTGAGATAGTACCATTTAATAGGAGGCCCATCTTCTAGACCTGATCCAACATAACAACTAACATTAGTGCCTAATCCCAAGGCAAAGGTTTCATAAAGGATAGAGGAAAGGATACTTGATGAGGTAGCATCATCCTTAGCCCAACCTAAGGAACTAGGATCACTGGTTGAAGTAATTAACATAATAACATTAGATCTTGAAGAGATAGTAGGAGATGCCCTGAAGGCACTGGCTAGTGCCTATCAATATGATGAGGAATAAGTATAGGTGGAAGAACCTCAATCCTAATTTGAGTAAATAGAGAAGGAAAAGGGGAAGAAATTGGCTCTGGGTTTAGTTCTAGTGAATATCCCAAAGAGGAAAGCTAAGCTGACATTAGTTCTAATAAAGAGCAAGAGGCTTAAGTTAACCTTCAATCATCCTTTAAGTGAGATGAACATTTTCAATGAGGAGAACCCTATCCAAGGTCCAATTATCCCTAAATGGTTTGTATATGTCAAGTTGCAGAAGGTTCCTACTCTACATCATCCATGGGCCATTACTAAATTAGTCAACATCACTATCCATAATGAACTCAAGCCATGGATAGTTGCTATACAAAAGGAAGAAGAACAAAGGATGACATCTCCAAGGGATCTAAGTGAAACACAAAAGGAAACCCTAACCCCAAAGATAATAGAGTCTTAAATTGGTGTCAATTTTAACCCAACAACTGCCAACCTATAGAGGGTGATCGAAAAGAAAACCATGGTTACAGGAAAAGAGTTCACTTTTCAAAAAGTAGAACCATTTGTTGGTTTAAATTGAGTAAGAGGATAAAAACTAGGATAAAATCCTATTCTTGAGGAAAATGTGCTTGAATTGGCCAAAGGAAAGTCAACCCAGTTGCAAGCTACCCTCAAAGGCATGTAACAACACTAAGAAAATCTACAAAAGCAAAAGCAAAATTTAGAGAAGCAGGCTATATTATAAGTTCTATATGCTATGATCAAGATGTTTGAAGCATATTTCTATGATATGTTTGACTCATTAAATTTAATAAGGTATACACAAAATGTATTAGGTCATCAAGAAGCAATAACCAAAAGCTTAATCGCCCAATGGCATAATTCAAGGGATAAAATGAAGGAATTGATCAACATCTTAGTGGAAAATAAATTCCTCTATTTCAAAACCATTAGCCTAGCTCATTTGAACACAATATTAGGACTAATTATGGACAAGATTAAGATATTTAACACATGGTATAAAATTTTGGAAAGACTGCTTAGGGATGACAAGGAGCTGCTAAGTAGGATGAAACATTTCCTTGGGACCATGATCCTCAAACCAACTACAATCAACTCCATGGGCCTCATCAAAAATTAAGATTTAAAATGCATAACCACCATAATCATGTAGGGAGTGAGGGGAAAAAGCTAAAACAAATATGGAATAAACAATAAGAGGGTCATGGATATGATCCTAACAATAGAGGAAAATATTGCTAAAGCTAGGAGTATTAAAGAAGCCTTGGAAAGAAATTACAGGGACTTTTGAGGACTAGCTTATCAAGAAGGTGAACTCTTCATGGAACCTACTGTTAATTTGAAGATGATTGGTGAAAAAAACTAGAGAAAAATGAAGGTTATTCAGTATAAATAGGGGACTTCAACAACCTAAAGGCTTGAAAGTCAAAAAAGTTGACTTAATATATTCTAGTTTACAAAAGCATTGTAATATTTGAAAATAGAATATTCTTTTGTAAAGGCATGTGCAACTTGTAAAACACATCGCCTATAGGTTAGCCCATAAGGAAAAGTCTAGTGTATTCTAGGAATTTGTAAAAGGACAACTATCCTTGACACCTATACTTTTTTAATTTGATATGGATAACCAGTATACTACCTTGGCATTATATAAAAGGAGTATTACCATTTGTAAAAAGGGAGGAGTTTTTGAGCCAAAAAAATTGTGTAAAATTTTGAGTAATTAATGCAAGCAAGGAATTCTACAAAGATTGTCCATATTCATATGTGTCATTTATTATTATGGCTTCTTTATCACTTGTTTGTTTTAATTTCTAGATATGAATGGTTCTTATTAATTCCTGATGTGTACATTTAAATATAGAGCTATTAACTAGTGCCAATGCTAGGTTAATTGAAAGTATTTAGGTTCACTTCATTTGCTTAATCTTCTTGCATTTTGGCTAATGTTGTTTTCTTGTAGGGATACATATTTAAAGTGGACTTGATTCTTATTTTCATTATTTCACACCATCTGTAGATGTTTTCTTGATGTCTGATAGGATTTGAGCTTATGCTATTTCATATCATACATTGGTTAAGTGCATGCATGGATCATATTTAAACTTTATCATGATATCTGGAATGAAGATCAACAACATCTCTTCTCTGCCTTACCTTTCCTTTTTCTCTTTTTTTAACCATATCAATTTAGCTTAATCTTCATTGTAAATACCCATTTTAGGTTAGTCTTTAGATTAATTCTTGATCATAATTCATCATTCTTATCATAACCTACTTCATATTTTTCATAGACTAACTCTAGCCATAGTGGCTCCCAATCACCAAACATTATAAATATTGTGAAACAATCCACTTGCTTTGCCTCTATTCCATCAATAGATAATAAGATTATCACAACCTACAACTCATGCTCTGAATTCTTAGAATTCTAAAATGAGAAGTGTTCTTGAAAACTCTAGGAACCTATGATACATATTCAGGCATCAATAACAGGAGCTTCATTAGAGTTATAAGGAGGTCCATCTCTGTAAATTTGTGATATCTTTGCTGGTTTTGGTGTATTTTGCTCATAGACAAAGATTGACATTCTTTGGAGGTATATGTTTAATTATGGTAAATATGGATTAAGCTTTGTCAATTCAATAGGTTTGATGTTAGTAATAGATATTTTAATCAAATATTGATAAATCCTTTGCTAATTTGAGCTCATTTTAGCTTAAACATATAAAGATCAATCATACTTATGTATTAGGATAAATATTTGAGCTAACTTAGTTAAACATTGCTATCCTTTATCATCTTTTATATAAATCTTTGCCAAATTTGCTTAATGTGTAAGCTTGATCATTATTTCCTATAAAGATAAGACTCACACATCGTATTTCAAATAGGATTCAAAGCTCACAAGTTGGAATTACCTAGAATCAGGACAAGGTCATGTTTAGAGACCAGAGGACCTTTGCTTTCATTAGAAGTTCATAGGAGAACTAGGTAAGACAAAGGTAAGTGTATAATTTCAAAGTCTTTGACAACTTCACTAATCTAGGTTGCTCCTATGTTTTATCCTTATCAAGGTATGGCTTGGATAGTTGGTTCTTCGATTAATATACTGGGTGTGCTATATGACCTTCCTCAAAATCCCCAAAAGTATTTGCCAACATTTAGTCCTAATGGCATTGTAACTTCTAAGAAACATATTAAGAGTTTCAAATCTACATTAATATTTTTAAATGTAGTCCATGAGGATGTATCATGTAGACTATTTCCATTTACTTTTAAAGATGCTGCATATGAATTGTTTTTGAACCTCCTTAAAAAATACATTACTAGTTGGGTTGATTTTAATAATGTTTTTCATTGACCAATTTTGTAAAGTCATTAGTCCTTGTATCTTGTACTATAAATTTAGCATAGTTAAAAGGGATGCAAATTATCGCATAAGAGCCTTCAATGATAGGTTCAAAAAAATGTTTAGTAGGGCCATAACTCCTTATAGACCTGATGAGGATTTAGCCTTGGAAATCTATAAAGATGGCTTGGATCATACGACTTCTTTATTTATAAAGAGATCTGTTGGTCCCATGAATGATTATATTTAGCTTATGTTGAGGCTATGATCATTAATGATTAGATGCAACCCCAAGGACAATTGGCACACTCCATTCCTAATACCAATCCACATTTACCCATTCTGAATGTTATTCCCAATGCTAACCAAAATGTGCCTGCCCTGAACTAACTTCTAGTCCTAAACCAACTACCTTTGAGACATGCTCATCCTATTCAAAACCTAAGATTTATGAACAATACTACTAATGGATCTCATTTTTAGGATCATAAATATTTAATGCCTATAACTAATGCTAATACTCAAGTCCACAATTTTGTGGCACCCAAGAATGAGAGTGATTCTATCCTCAATATGGTTTAAACTATTAGCACTGACTTCCTTTAGGTGCAAAATCAAGTGAGCAATACTAGAGAAATTTTTGGTAGGAATTACTCCTTTCATAGTTTCAATAGGACCACTAATAGATTTCAAAATGATTGTTACCACAACAACAAGAACACTGATCCATCTACTAGCAAGAATGTGCCTAATATAAATCTTGTTGATGTTACTTTACTTGACTATTGTAGTGTTCACTGCACTTCTAAGCATGGGGAAATTGACTATGTTGAGTTTTGTAACACTTTTAAAGCCTTCTAAGAAGAATTATATACTTTTGAAGTTGTCTCTAATAAGGATTGTGATGTAGGTACATCTAGTTCCTCAAGGTCATCTATATCCACTAATCCCACTCTCATGGTGGAGAGATTTGAGTTCCCTTTCCAAGAAGATAATGAGGTTGAGGTTATACCTAAAGAGATTCATGATTTTCAACAATTTCTAAAGAAGGCTTATCCTCTAAGAAATTAGGGGTAGAAGTAACCATTGACCACTTCAACTCCAAATAACTTTGAGACTCCTATAGATACTACCTCAGATAATAATCCTGAGCCTCCTAAAGGAAGTACTTATAAAGCCAATATCGACACATATAACTCTTCCAATAGGACTAGGTATAACATAATAGAGGACATGAAGAAGATCAAGGATAACATTAACTTGTATGAGTTGACATAGATTACTAAATAAAGGGATCTGTTATAGGAATCTTTGTCTAAAAAACTTGGTAAGTCTCAAAAGTCTACCCATGATAATGTTGTAATACATAAAAATAAGGCAGATGTTCCTCCTTTCCTACTTACGGTCAGCATATTTGGTATGAATCTATATAATTATTTATTATATTCTGGTGCATTTGCAAATATTATGTCTAAGGGTATTTGTGAACAATTAGGTTTAACTCCCATTAAATCTAATAGAGTTGTAAATCAATTAGATAAATCAAGAGTCAAAGTGATTGGTGAATTATTGAATATTCACATAAATATTTCCTCAGAGTCAAGGATCCAATTGTTCATTGATATCTAAGTGGTGGACATCCATAATGCATATGGGATGCTATTGAGTAGAGATTAGACTAGGAGCTTGAATGGTTATATGTCAACATACTGTTCATATATGTGGTTACCTTGAAAGGGAGTCCCCATCCAAATCAAGATTGAAAGGGAGATTAAAATGAAGCATATGATCATGGAGTACAATGAAATCAATGCAAATTTTAACATGGTTAGCTCATATCTTGGTGTTTACACTCTTGACACCACAAAGGTATGTAACTCTAAAACTTTTCATGCTTGGCATGGACTATGGAAACTTTATTTTGATGTTGCTATATGCAAATCAGGTTTTGGAGTAGGAGTGGTGTTAATCAATCCCATTGGGAAAGAATACAATGCCTCTTATAAACTCTAGTTCCAATGCACCATCAATTTGGTTGAATATGAAGCACTTATTCTCTGATTACAATTTGCAATCAAGCACGAGGCCAAGGAACTATTAGTTTTTGGTGATTTTAAACTAGTGGTCAATTAGGTCAAGAGTAAATATCAATGTAAGTAGTCTTATCTCAAGACGTATAAATTTAGAGTGTGGAACTTAATTGAATGTTTTGATGCTATTAACATTGTGTCAATCCCTAGGGAGGAAAACTAGGTTGTTGATGAACTTGCTTCAGATCTAGGCAACCTTATGTCCCATCAAAGTTCTAAGTTACAAAGCCTTATAATTGAGTTAATTCCATATCCCTTAGTACCAGATAATGTCATCCACTTTTAGGTATTCAATGATGATCAACAAATCGTAGACTTCATGACTAGTTCAGGAGTATTCAAAAGTCACATTATTGATGAATCTATATTAATTAACAATGATAACATTGAAAGTAAACTTGATGATAAGGTCATTCAACTGAATGACAATAATATCCCCAAAGGCATGATAGCCTG
Organism: Torreya grandis; assembly: GCA_037957365.1. Classification (NCBI taxonomy): domain Eukaryota; kingdom Viridiplantae; phylum Streptophyta; class Pinopsida; order Cupressales; family Taxaceae; genus Torreya; species Torreya grandis. Next base: position 2,970,157 of record JARHVA010000097.1, read on the forward strand.
AGAGTGACTCTTTGACTCTGATAAACTAGTTGAGGCTACCAAAATTCCCAAAGTAAGTGGGAATGATTATAATGCAATTGATCTTGGAATTTAAAGTTAACCTCAACTGGTTAATATTGGTACAACCTATACAAACATTAAGTCCAAAAGGGCTAAAGAAATGCTAACCAATTTTAAAGATATCATAACATGGTCTTATTGTGACCTAAAGATCTTTGATCCAAAGGTCATAACTCATACCATACCTTTAAAAGAAAACTAAAAACCTTTTAGACAAAAGTAGATTCTTGTTAACTTGTTCTTAGAACCACTAATATATAGAGAGGTCAAGAAGCTCTTAGATGATAAAATTGTGTTTCCCATTAGACATTCCACTTGGGTTGCTAATTTAGTCCTAGTCAAGAAGAAAAATGATGAGCTTAGATCATGCATTGATTTTAGAAATATAAATAGAGCATCTGAGAAAGATAATTCCCCCTACCTTCTCTTGACCAAGTAATACAAATATTTTCTATTTTTACCATGATGTCCTTTCTTGATGGATTTTCAAGGTATAACCAGTTGATGGTAAATCAAGAAAATAAGATGAAGACTCCTTTTTGTACCAAGTGGGGCACATTTTCTTACAAGAGAATGCCTTTTGGATTGATAAATGTAGGAGCCACCTTTAAAAGGGTTATGGATCATGCTTTTCTAGGTCTTGTAAGTAAATGCATTATTATATACATGGATGATATGAATTTCTTTTTTTAAGGCAAGGAGGATCATATTATGCACCTACAATATGTATTTGAAAGATGCAGAAGGTATGGAATTTCTATCAACCCAAAGAAAAATATTTTTTGTATTACTGAGGGGAAAATATTATGAAATGTTATCACTAAAGAGGGAATCTCTATAGATCCTAATAGAGTAAGTGAAATATCTAATATAGATCCCCATAATAGTAAGAAGGAATTGAAGTCATTATTTAGTAAAATTAATTTTTTAAGAAAGTTTATTTTTGATTTTGAAGAAATAGTAAAACCTTTGAGTGACATGTTGAATAAAGAGGCTAAGATAATTTGGAATCAAGAGACAAAGAAGGCTTTTAAAGACATCAAGGAGACAATTGGATAAGCCCCTGTGTTGATAAGTCCAGAGTTAACTAAGGATTTTTATCTTTAATCCTTTGCTCTAGATCATATAATAGCTGTAGTTTTAACTCTAAAAATGGATGGTTGTGATCGTCTAATAGATTTTATGAGCACTAATTTTAAAAATGCTGAGTTAAACTATTCTTTGATTGATAAACAAGCATATGCATTAGTCAAGGTAGTAAAAAAGTTTAGGCACTATATTATAAGGAATAAGGTGCATGTAATCTTACCCGATCCTGCCACTATGCTCATGCTAAGTCAAAATGAACTAGGAGAAAGGTGAAGTAAGTGGATGTGTGTGATTCAAGAATATGACATCGAAATGAAAAATTCTAAACTGGAAAGGTGCCAAGGCTTAATTAAATTGATTTCCATTACTAACCCCAATCTAAGTGTCATGTAGGTAGATCAACAAAGTTTTTAGTCCAATGGTTGGTATGATCCCGTTGTCTACTTACTAATCAATGGTGTTTATCTTATAGGGTTAAGTAGAGAGTAGAAGAGAGCTCTAAGGCTTAAGGCAGCCCATTACCTGATCAAGGATGGAGTTGTATACAAAAAAACTTTGAAGGCATTTACCTAAGGTGTGTATCTAAGGAAGAGATAGTTAAGATCATGAACACTTTTCATGAGACGTTGGGAAGTGGAAATCCATCAAGAAGAACCACAACCCACAAAATATTAAGGGATATCTATTATTGGACCAGAATCTTCAAAGATGCTCACAAGTATGTAAGAGAGTGCCATTCATTTCAAGTCTTTATCACTAAGGAACCCAAGGCAACCATGCTATTAAAACTAGTTATGGTGGATAAACCTTTTTCCCAATGGGGGATATATTTTGTGGGGGTTATTAACCCTAATTCCTCTAATGGTCACAAGTAGATTTTGATTTTTACTATCTACTACACTAGATGGATTGAGATAATGGCAACTAAACAATGTAGTACCGAATAAGTGATCATGTTTTTAGAAGAAAACATATGCACAAGTTTTGGGACACCTATATCTCTAGTCTATAACAATGGATTTGTTTTTATATCTATAGAGATGATAAAATGGGCATATAATAACATCATAATTCTCAAGTTCTCATACAACCATTATCCTCAAGGTAATGGAGTGTCTAAATCAATAAATAAGAACTTGATGAAGGTAATAAAGAAGTTTGTAGTAGACAAACTTAGAACATGGCATAAGCTACTCAAGTATGACCTATGGGTAGATGGAACAAGAGTCAAGTAGGCTATCAAAGCATCACCCTTATTATTGGTATATGGCCAATAACCCATCTTACCCATCACCCTCAAGTTGACAACATATAAATTAATGCAAGAGTATATGGAGGAGGATAAAGATTTTGTAAATTCAAGGCTGCTAGACATTATTCAGATGGAAGATGCCAGAGAAGATGCTTTTGCCAATTTTAGTAGACACCAAACCATGGTGAAAAGGTGGTTTGATAAGCGATAAAAGATAAATGTGTTTAGGTAAGGACACTTGGTTCTTCTTTGAGACAAGACATCTGAGCCCAAGGGAAAACATGACAAGTTCACACCTTTATGAATAGGTCCCTATCAGATTGATGAGATACTTGGAGATAACACCTTCAAGATAAAAGACTTATAGGGAGCATAGTTCACACTTCCCACCAATGGGTAGTACCTTAAGCACTACTTCTCTACTACCCCACCTGGAGTCTTTATGGAGTGAATTATAAGAATAGTTAGAGCTAGGGTAGGTATGCTATATTAGTTTCTTTCTGTTCCTTCCTGTCAAAACATAAATTTGTATACATTTATTTACTCTTCCTTTGATTTCTACTTTTTTTTTTGGTGTGCTTTCTCTAATATATTCCTTGCTTGTAATAAGTCTTTCTGGACAACCCTCAACTCAAAGTTCACATAATTACTCAGGAACTTAATAGTTCAAAAATATAGGTATGAATCTTAAGTGTATGCTAACCATGGATTTAAAATATAAGCTTGATGTTATAGTTTAGGGAAATTAGTAAAGACTAATGGATAGGTTGGTTATTTCATAAGGTTTTAAACCTTGTTTTGATTTAATCTTTGTTTTAATAAGGATGACACATATGTGATGAAAAATTGAATTTTTAAGACATAGCCATGATCGCACGTAACAAACATCATTGCCTAAGACAAAGGTTGCAACCATAGGTAATTGTTTGAAGATCAAACATTTGATCAAATCCCTAAACCTGGCTAACCTGGTTCCTAACCTTTGATAAAAAGCCAAAATGATAAAATAAAAAGATATTATTGTAAAGTCATGAAGATCTTTAAGAAAAGGTGATTTTGGTAACCTCCATCAGGGCTATGGATGTTTGGCTGGCAGTGGAATAAGGCCTTGAGTAGAGCCAAAGGCATCTTTTTCAGGGCTATAGATGCCCAACTGGTAGCAGAGCAATGATTAAGCCTTCCCTAAGCTAAGCATGGTTATCAATGAACATCTAAATATGCTTTAATTTAGTGTTCATGGTTAAAGTCATGAAATCTATAAATTGTTCCCTAAATCTTGTGACAAATAGTAAATGGAATCCAAGCACACACACAACATGACAAGGTTTTGATGTTTGATCCTAATTCTATACGTGCAAGACTTGTTGTAACCATGAATTGATCTTGATAATGGTATTGATCAAGTGGAATAGGTAATCTAGGTATTTATCTAAACTAGAGTCTCTAAATTCTAACATATTTCTATGTTTCCCCTAAACGTTGCCATTTGTTAAGGTAAACATACCCCCATTTCTAAAAAATGTGGACCCTTATGTCAAATTATGCAAATTTGTACCTTAAAATTTAAAATTCACTTGATCAAAGTGTCACTAGCATGTTCACACATTATTTTTATTTGAAGATCATCCATACCATTATTTGGTTGGATTATTTATTCATGACTCTGTTTTAACCCTATCTAAGTTTGCTAACAGTGGATCTTCTTATTTCAAGTTACAGGTCTACTAGAGTTCATTTAGAATAGACAATGTTTGGGTTTCATAATTTTATGGTTTTATCTCAATCTGGTCTTTTACTAGCCTTTGGTCCATCAAAATCCAAATTGAATGCATTTTGATCATCCTAAAACCCTTGCTCAAAATACCCTAGCATAGGTTCCTTGGACCAAATTCAAAATTGGCGAGAATATTTTATACGAGGACACTTTAAATATGCTATGAACTTAGTATAATTTTTATACTAAGGCTTAGTCATAATTTTCAATACGACCAAACCTTAGTCTAAAATATTTATGCTTGATCCCCCTATGTCTCAATCTCCCTTTGTTCCCTTTTAATCTTATCATGGTCTAACTTTATTATTTGTGGGATCATTTTAATATGTTTAAACTTAGCTTAATACTTTGGTATAAAAATCTAATTTGTATTTATTAATATGAATAAAACCTTTGTCTAAAACCTTAGTCTAAGTTCTATATATCCTCAAGCCTGACTTAAATAGTTTGGTTTTTTGTAGGATCAATAACACGTGATTGCTTAATAAAGATTGATCTAATGGAGCGTATCTAGTCAAAAATTCAATGACACCCCTGAGAGGGAGAGAAGATGACAAGTGTCATGATTGTAGCTAAAGACAATGAACACCCAATGGTGGTCCATCCCATAGATAATGATCGAATGACACACTCTCACTCAGATGATGAGGATGAAATTAAGTGAGATAAATTTTGAAAAGTCAAGCCATGGACCCCAATTTAAACATCAAGCACTTTATCAAAGATTGATAGTATGCATTAGAGCGTACATATCTAGATCAATGGAGCATATCAAATCAAATTTTAAATGAAACTCAAGATGAACATGAGGCTGCCTGTATTGAAAGCATGATAATTGGCAAAGTTGATAGAATACAGAGCTCAAAAGGCCCATGGGACTACCAAGTGGCATAACCTCAAGGAAAAGTACACATTAAATACAAAGCATCCTTGAAAGATCAATGATATGTGTTGATTTGCACCCATAGGATCTAATAATACATGATCAACATAGACTTTTCAATGAAGATTAGAAGGCCCATAAGACTACCAATTGGCATGACCTCAGGGCCAAGTACACATTAAAGTCAAGCATAATTTAAAGATCAATGGTACACATTGATTTGCACCTATAGGATCCAAGAGGCATGCTCAATATAGACTTTTTAACAAAGCTCAGAAGGCCCACATGACTGCCAAATGGCACAACCTTAGGGTGAAGTACACGTTAAAGCCTAAGCATCTTTTAAAGATCAATGGTATGAATTGATTCACACCTATAGGATCCAATAATGCATGATCAATGTATAATTTTCAATGAAGCTCAAAAGGCTCGTGGGATTTCCAAGTGGCACGACCTTGGGGCCAAGTACAAATAGTGGCCAATGGCATTCAACTCTTGGGATCAAGATCAATGAACATCATTGATCGATGGAAAATAATCTGATGATGCAATATAAAAATAGCTTTTCAAAGTGCAATGGTAAATTTTTGAACATTAATGAGTTAAGTTCCACAAAAATGCAACATAGATGCCACACGATGCCACATAGGTAGAAAGCAACAAATCTAAAGATCTTATGGGCTTAGAAAGGAGAAGGTATAAATACATGATTTGAATGAAAATTTAAGGCATGAAGCTCACTTAAGTACAAATAACCACCACTATTAAAGCTGTAGAAAATCACTAATGTGTACAAAATCCCTAATTTGATCTTGAATTGATCATAACCAAGCTAAAGAGAGCTAATAATCACTTGAGCAAGAGAAATTTAATCCATAATTGAACTATAGACCACTGATGAGTGATTTAACAAAGTTCATAGTCATGGTGGCCCAAAGACAATCTAGTTTAGATATAGAGCTCTATTTGACCTCAGATGTAGAGGGTAGGATTTTTAAGGACATGGAGTTTGATGCCATGGCTTTGAATGCTAGAGATAATAATTGGTCCAAGATTTTCTAGATAATTGAGGAGCTACCATTTATCACAAGATAAGATGAAAATAATGTAATGGTCAAGAATAGGTATTATGATATGGTGTCTATTCAGATGAATGGTCACCATTTCACTGTAGACAAACTAAAGGTAGTGTATTGCATTGATGTTCTTTCTCCTATCTTAAAATATTATGAAATTGATTAAGGAATGATAATTCATGAGTGTAGTTTTAGGATAATTGCATATATTTATCCTATTGCCTTTGAGAACTACTATAAATTACCCAAACATTGAGTGGATGTAGCCACAATTAATGAATGGTCAAAGTAGAATGACCTAAAGACCATCTTTACCCCTTGGCTATATTCAGGGAACCAAGTGTTCTCTAACTTCAGTGGCAACATTCTAATCAGCCAATTTAGGGCCAAGATTAGGATGATTATGACATTAATGAATAAATTGTGTGGGAACCCCTCACCTATGTTAACAAACTCTGGGTCCATTTTTTATATTTCATGGTCGAGAAGGAACTCACTCCCCCTTTAGGAGAGATGATTATCACTTGCTTAAGAAGGAAATTCTCTATATTCAAGAAGAAAACTAATAATAATTTTTGTATGATGTCTTACCTTTTGGATGCCTTGCTTGCCACTACCAATATCCCCAGCGTCAGAGAATGGTCATCTGATGGGAAGTAAATAGTCTCCTAGTATTATTCAAAGTTGTATATTTTCAAATACAAGGACCATATTCAATTCATTTGTGATTATGTTTACCTAGCATTAGTTAAGGCCATTACAGGGAACGTAATGAGGAGGGTCATCCCTTTGATTAAGAAATATGTTGTAGACATTGGAGACATTTTGTTATATCTAGATTTCACTATAATCAAGATAGAAGGAACTCTAGACCAACCTCTGAGATTACCCATTCATGTGCCCAACACATAGGCAAAACAAGAAGTGGCATATTAACTGTTCCTTGACATAGATAGTTTGTGCATATCTAAGAGGAAAGGCCCCTTTCATACCCTCATAATAAGCATTGGGAAGACTATATTCAAACAATGAGAGGATGTTGAGGTATCTTCCAAACATAGAACCTCATTTAGTCTGTAGGTTAATGAGTTGAGATAGTGGTATCCATATAGAAAGATTAAGAAACACGTAAAGGCCAAAGGGATCAATATGACCTATGAGCATCAACTCAGACCTTATGACCCAATGTATACCAAGGCTTATTAATTCATCAAGGTCTTGCAGAGATTAAATAAGTACACCATTAAACTAGAGGCTAGATTGATGAGGGAGCAAAAGCTAAGTGATGACATATGATAGCTATGGCTGAGGCAATGCCATTTACTAGGAGGCCCATCTTCTAGACCTCCTCCAACATAGCCAACAATAGTAGAGACTAATATCAAGGCACATGTTTCACATAATAAAGAGGAAAGGAGACTTGATAAGGTAGAATCAATCTTAACCCAGCCTGAGGAAGTAGGATCACAGGTTGAAGCAATTGACATAATAACATTGGATCCTGAAGAGAGAGTAGAAGATGCCTTAAAGGAGCTAGATAGTTCCTATAAATATGATAAGGAAAAAGTATAGGTGGAAGAATATTTATCCTAAGCTAAGGAAGTAGAGAAGGAAAAGGGGAAGGAATTAACTTTGGGTTCAGTTCTAGTGAATATCCCAAAGAGGAAATCTGAGATGACATTAGTTCCAGGAAAGAGTAAGGGGCCCAAGTTGACCTTCACTCACCTTTTGAGTGAGGTCAACCTTTTTAGTGAGAATAACCCTATGCATGGTCCAATTATGCCTAAATGGTTTGTATATATCAAGTTGTATAAGGTTCCTACTTTACATCATCCATGGGCCATTACTAAATTAGTTAACATCACTATCCATGATGAACTCAAGCCATTGATAGTTTCTCTATAGAATGAAGAAGAACAAAGGATGCTAGCTCTAGGGGAGCCAAGTGAAAATAAATGGAAAACCTAGCCCCAAATATAACAAAGTCTTAAGTTAGTGTCAAGTTTGACCCACCAACTCCCAGCCTACAAAGGGTGACTGAGAAGAAATCCATGGTCGTAGGAAAAGAGTTCGCTTTTCAAAAAGTAGAACCATTTGTTGGTTTGAATATAGTAGGAGGATAAAAACTAGGATAGAATCCTATTCTTGAGGAAAATGTGCTTGAATTATCCCAAGCATAGTTAGTCTAATTGTAGGCTATCCTCAAAGGAATGCAACAACACCAAGAGAATCTACAAAAGCAAAAGGAAAATTTAGAGAAGCAGGCTATATTATCAATTATAGATGCTATGATCAAGATGTTTGAGTCATATTTCTATTATATATTTGACTCCTTAAATTCAACAAGGTCTAGACAAAATGTATTGGGTCAGTAAGATATAATAGCCAAAAGCTTAATCACCCAATGGTAGAATTCAAATGACAAAATGAAGGAATTGATCAACACCTTGGTGGAAGATCAAATCCCTCATTTTAAAACTATCAGCCTAGCTCATTTAAACATAGTCTTAGGACTTATTATAGATAAGATCAAGAGATTGAACACATGGTCTAAAAATTTAGAAAGACTCCCTAGGGATGACAAGGAGCTAATAAATAGGATGAAATATTTCTATGGGACTATGATCCTCAAACCAACTACACTCAACTCCATGGCCCTCATCAAATATGAAGAGTTCAAACATAGAACCATCCTAGTCATGCAAGCAGTGAGGAGAAAAAGCCAAATCAAATCTAGAATAGACAATAGTAGGGTTATATACATGATCTTGGTAGTAGAGGAAAATATTTCTGAAGCTATGAGCATTAAAGAGGCCTTGGGATGAAATGATAGGGACTTTAGAGACTTGGTTGATTAGGAAGATGTGTTCTTCATGGAACCTACTATTATTTTGAAGCTAATTTATGAACAACACTAGAGAGTAATGAAGGTTCTTCAACATAAAATTTGGACTTCATTAGCTCAAAGGCCCCAAAGTCAAGCAAGTTGACTTAAGATATTCTATTTTACAAAAGCATTGTAATATTTGAAAATAGAATATTCTTTTGTAAAGGCATGTGCAACTTGTAAAGCACATCTCCTATAGGTCAGTCCATAGGGAAAATTCTAGTGTATTCTAGGACTTTAAAAAAAGATAGTTGTCATTGACTCCTATACTTTTGTAATTTGATATGGATAACTAGTATACTACCTTGGCATTCTATAAAAAGAGTATTACCATTTGTAAAAAGGGGGAGTTTTTGAGCCAAAAAACTTGTGTAAACTTTTGAGCAATTAATGCAAGCAAAGAATTATACAAATATTGTTTATATTCATTTATGTAATTTATTATTATGGTTTCTTTATCACTTGTTTGTTTTATTTTTTAGATTTGAATGGTTCTTATTAATTCTTGATGTGTACATTTGAATGTAGAGCTATTAACTAATGCCAATGCTAGGTTAATTGAAATTCTTTAGGTTCACTTCATTTGCTTAATCTTCTTGCATTTGGGCTAATGATATTTGCTTCTAGGGGTAAATATTTAAAGTGGACTTGATTCTTCTTTGCATAATTTCACACCATCCTTAGGTTTTTGCCTGATGTCTAATAGGATCTGAGCTTATGATATTTCATATCATACATTGTTTTAGTGCATGCCTATATGATATTTGAACTTTGTCATGATATCTGGAAAGAAGATCAACACCATCTCTTCTCTACTTTACCTTTCCTTTTGCTCCTTTTTTAACCAGATCACTTTAGCTTAATCTTCATTGTAAATACCCATTCTAGATTAGTCTTTAGATTAATTCTTGATCATAATTCATCATTCTTAGCATATCATACTTCATATTTCGCATAGACTGATTCTGGACATAGTGGCTCCCAAACACCAAACATTATAAATATTGTGAAATAGTCCACTTGATGTTCCTCTATTCTATTAACATATAACAAGATTATCATAACTTCTAAATCATGCTCTAAATTTTTATAATTTTCAAATGAGAAGTGTTCTTGAACACTCAAGGAACTTGTGATACATATTCAGGCATCAACAGGGTTCTTGATGAATCACCCCAAACTAATGAAAATTTAGTAGGGAGCCCTTTGTTCAAGTTCACAAACACACAAATGCGAGCACATGTTGATTTGAATCTTTCCTCTATTGAGGAGTCTTGGCTACAAAAAACACCTATAACATCTTTGATATATTTTAGGGTTGGTAAGATCCAAAAGTACTCATGAAAATTTGGTAGCCTCACCCAAATTAGAATATGGGAGAGGTTTTCAGTTAGGGGGTCAAAGTTTGGAAACCAAGGATTGATGAAAAATCATGTTCTCTTATGAAACTAGGGCCCCTTTTTGAGATTATCATCTTGTTATGATTGGTTAGAATACAATGCAATGAATAAACCTTGTGTATAAGGGAAGATTTCCACCTCTTCTATAAGGATAGGAGCCCAATGTTGGCTTATTCATTCATGAAGATTGGGAAGAATAGGATAAAATCTATTAAATCTACAAATTAACCTTATTTCACTAAGAATATTTATAAAATAAGATGTCTCCTCATTATCTGGGCAAATCATGAGGGGAGCAACTAATTAATCAACAATAAATACTTGCTTAATATAAGGAAAGGAAATATTATTGAGACCATAATATTTATTTGTAGCTACCACATGTCCTTCCTTTCATAGATCTATATTTGTTATGTTAGTCGTATGAGCAGGATTCAAAATGACCTCTGTGAATGAGGCTTTTCCATGAGTCTTTTCTTCACCAGATCACCTACTTTCACTCTGGGAGGTTGGCTTAGGTTCTTCTTCTAGGTGATTTGCCTGTAAAATTTTTAGAACTCCTTTGCTCTTGCATGTATTTTTAGGGATAGGCTAGGGGCTTGTAACTAGTAGATCCTCCTTCAAAAGGGAAGAAACCTCTCCAAAACTCTTGCATGCATCCTTAGCTTTTGCTCTTGAGGATTTACCCATCTCTTCTCCACTTATTTTTCCTCGGTCCGTATTATTAATTTCCCAAATTCTAAAAAAAATCCTATTTTTAATTTTTTTTTTCTCCAAGCCCTTATTTCCCCCAAAAATATTTAATTTTTTCATAAACACTAATTTCCCTAATATTCTCAATTTTAAAAAAAACTCAAAAATATTCAATTTTTATCTAAGATCTAATTACCCCTATTTGCTTTTTTATTTTTTTCTTAAACCATATTTTTCCTAATTTAAAAAAAATCTTAAGATTTTATTTTTTCTCCAAACCTAATTTATCCCAAATCCTAAATTTTTTTCTAGACCACATTTTTTATTATTTCCAAAATTTTCTAAAAAACCTTATTTTTTTCTCTAAACGCTAATTTCCCTTAATTTTTATACTTTTACTAATTTTACATTAATTCTCAATTCCAAAATTTTCTAAAAAACTCATTTTTTTTCATTTTTTCTATAAGTCCTAATTTTTCCTAATATTTTAACTTTTTTATAAACCTTATATTTACTAATTTATTGAATTTTTAAAAAACCATATTTAAAATTTTTTCCCCATAAACCCTATTTCCCCTATATTTTTAATTTTTTCGTAGACCTCATTTTCTCTAATTTATTAATTTTCCTTAAAAAAATCTATATTTTTTTCCTCCAAAATCTATTTTGCCCCTAAATAATATTTTTCCTTATTTCCCGAACTTTCTAAAAACTCCTAATTTTTTAATTTTTCTCTAAGCCCTATTCCCCCCTTTTCTTAAACCATATTTTCTAACATTATGAATTTTCTAATTTCCTAAATTTCTTAAAAGACAATAATTTTAAATTTTTCTTTAAATCGTAATTTTCCTTATTTTTTATATTGTTTTCTAAGCCCTATTTTCCATCACTTCCTAAATTTTATAATTTCTTGAATTTTCTAAAGAAACATTTTTTTTCCTATAAGCCCTAATTTCTGATATTTCCCCCCTAAACTCTATTTTAATATTTTTTTCTCTAAGTACTAGTTTCTCATATTTTTTTCCTTTCCCAAAACCCTTTTTTTAATTTAGTAAATTTTATAAAAAACCATATTTTTGATTTTTTATATAATCCCTAATTTTTCTTTTTAAATTTTTTTTTTTTCCTAGACCCTATTTTCTTAATTTCTTGAATTTTCTAAAAAAATTCTAATTTTTTTATTTTTTTCTCCAAAACCTAATTTCCACTATTTTTTAATATATTATTTTCCCCCAAATTTCTTGATTTTTCTAATTCCCACATTTTTTAAAAAACCGCTAAAATTTTCTTTTTTTTCTTCAAGTCCTCATTTTCCTTAATTTTTTTTCTTGAACCATGTTTTTCCTATATTATCATTTTTTCTAATTTCCTGAATTTTATAAAAAACCCTACTTTTTTTTAAGTCTGATTTTCTAATTTTTGGATGAGAATGTTTGTTATCTCCAAAGCCTTTTTTTATCCAGCTCTGTGATATGGAAAAAAAAAATGCTCAACCACCTTATTTACTATAGATTTATTAAGAATCAAAGCAATAAAATTTGATACAAACATAGATTTCATTTACAAATTTACCTTATTTTGCATTTCCATTTTTAACATAATCAATATCGAAAATGGTTTTGATGGCCATTATAATTTATCTAGTTTGAATAAAAAATTCTATCTTAAATCAATCATCATAAACGATAGAGAAAAAAATTATTTCCCTCTTTTAATTGTAGAGACAAAAATAAGGAAGAAGAGTGGATACCATCTTGATAACAAGCAAAGGCTCAAATCAAAATTATAGGATGAAGATAGATGACCAAAATGGTGATGAGAACATATTATTAAATCAAAATTTATAGCTCTACCTTACATACATGAGAAAGATCATCATTGCAATAAATATCCTCCATGAATGGGAAAATGTGATAATAATGATAAGTCTAATCATTATTCCCAAACATGATGAATATTTCCTTCACATTAAGGAATATATACATGCACACACACGTGCATTCACACACACACACAAACTTAAAAGATGACATGATTCTATGAAGAAACATGAGGATGAGTAGTACAATATGCCAAATATCATTTATCTAGACCAAAATAGGCATCCAATACATTGTCTATTATTAGGTTAAATTTTTGATCAATCCTTGCTTTTTACAGAAATTTCAACATCTTGTTTGTTTCTCTAAAACAATGTTGTCTAGTCCAAGAAAGAAAATATTCCAATGCATCTCAATTTTTTTTTAAGGATATTCCAAACTTCCAATTCTAGGTTCCATGATTCTATAATGCATTGATTACTATCATTGAATCACCTTCAACTATGAGATTACTAATGCATTATTGCTCAACCATTTAAATTCCAAAGACCAATAGTTTGGATTTACCTTCATTATTTATGACATAAAAAAGCTTCTTGGATGTAACCTTGATCAAGGATATAAATTAGTCTATGATAATACAACCTACCCTAAATTCCCCTATATTCTTTCACGATGGACAATCAAAATTTAGTTTGAAGAAACCTAAATTCTTAGTGATCCATTTTTAATTCAAACTCATGGTAGTCTTGTGACACTTAGAAGAGCCTATCTTGACCATTAATAGGATTTAAAACACTAAATTTTACTATGAATAAATATTATATTTTAAAATTTTATATTTAACATTTACAAGAAATAAAAACTAGGGGTTTTAGGTTTAATTGGTCATTTTCATCCTCTTTCTCATGGCCGTTATGATCTAGATGGTGTCTTTTGATTTCTTTGTCTATTTGTATTTGAATTATCATGCTTATTTCTCCTCTCCAAATTCTAATCTCCCATTCTTATATTGAGGGGTCTCCTAAATGAAATCTTCTGATTCATTACTATTTCTAATCCTACTTAATAAATTCTTAACATCACTACTTCTTATGTCCCACCTAAGAGGACACTAAAAACCAAAATTCCATCCCTTTTTCACAATTTGCTTCCATGTTTTGGGTTTGAAACTACCTGATATAAGGACAACCCCTAAATTTTAACTAACCCTATAAAAACCTAACAAACCCCTCAAACTAAACAAACACTAACCCATAAAATATAGATGAACTATCACTGACAAATACTACCCCATAAAAATCAGCCACTAATGAAAAATATCAAACCTTGCCCCAAAATAATCAACCACTGATGAAAACTAAAAAACCTTACCCCACATCAAACACTATAGACTAAAAATGACAAAAATAGATGTAGGTTTTTATTTTTATCCCATGACCTATATGTTTTTTATTTTTTAGACCTAGTGTTTAGTTTAAATTAAAGGGCAACTTTAGTAAAGATGACCTTAAGTTGGACACATAAAGTCACATTAAGGATGTATTTACGTCACCCCAAACATCAGCCCTTAATGTCACCCCTTAGTGTCATCCTAACTTCACCCATAATGCCACCCCAATTGCCTCTTTGTGTTATCCTAATGTCACCCTCTGATGCAGATTTAAATTTAACTTTAATGTTCAAATTCAAAAAGAAAAACCACTTTGAGTCTAAGCTAACCTAAAAATGACATTACGAGTTGAATTTTATTGATGTAAGTTTTATCTACACCATAAAATCTGATGAGGTAGCCTATAACATTTTAGGATCAGTGAAGAACTTCACTCCAAGGCACGAGTTATAGGGTATTTAGTTTTAAAAATAAACTCATGGTGGAATAACAATGAGTAATGGGTTATTTACCTTAGATGGTCTTGATGTGATGGGATCTAAAATAGATAAAAAGTCTACTTAAGGTGGATGGATGGATTCTAACCTAGAGTGGACTGGATAAAAAAAGTATGAAAGGAGGGAAAGGTACGATAGAAAAGAAGGTTTTTGACTCAGAGATGGATGAAACCCTTCCAAACTAGTCCTTTTGCTATGGGTTGGACAAGTCATTGAGAACTAATGCTTGTTGTAAGTTACTATCATCACACAAAACATAAAAACACAATTAGGAGCTAAAAGAAATAAATACACTAAATTCAATGTTTATAATCAAAGGTTGTTGCCAATATTGGATTGCTATCACACATCCTCTATCAATGGGAGATGATGATTAATAAACAAAAAACATTCAAACTAGCTAATATTGCAATCTGAATAACTCTATTAAAACACTTTTACACAATCCAAATAACTAAAATACTAGTATGATAGAACTTCCTTAATGAGACACAATATTTGGAAGAGACACCCACAAAAATACAAACTTACACAATAATCCTCATAGTTTATTATTCATATTAATTAAAAAAATTATTCTCCTTTTTAGAATGAGGGTAAAAGTATAAGTAGCTTTGGGATGGGGATGCCTCATCCTTGAAGAAAAGTATAAATTTAAAATTTCCAAAATTAGACCATGTCAAAAATTCATGCATTTCATACATGTTTAAAATGTATTCATATAAATAATACTCATTCATCAAAAATAAATCTTAGATAAAAAATATCCCAGCTAAAAAAAAACTCAAATCATAACTTAGACATGCAACTATGAGAAAACTATCTACGGTGTTGATGTGGTACCACTCGAAGATGAAGCTTGCATGTTCAAAACCTTGGTTTTTGTCATTGCAGTTACAACTAGAGTCAATGCAATAGTTTTAATTATTCCTACTAGAATTGTAACTATAGTGAATGGGGGAACTAGTGGCACTATGACTGGAAGTGTGAAAAAAGTGGTCCCCTTTTATGTTTGTACCACTATATTCACTAGAAACTAAGATTGAATATTCGATGGTTGGGAAGGATAGATGGTATACCCACTGGGATATTTGCACACTTCAATGCTTCCAATTTCTAATATAAAGTTAAATTCAAGTCAAAATATATTTTGATTGTTTCATAGTCAATGGTGAACCTTCTAAATAGCTGGAAAAACTTAGCCATTAATTTTTTATGGATGATCATAGAGGATTTAAATGACACATTGAGTGTATATGTGTTTGCAACCTTGCATTTTACAAAATTTATCAAATAAATTATTTGTTCATTGTTATTATACATAGAACTTCTATTTCAACCAATAAACTGTTAACAACTACTTAGAGTGGGTTCTCAAAAATTGACCTTGTGACTAACTGTCCCAGAAGGTAAAGGCATGTGAATATCATGTCCTTAAAAATAGATACTACCCCTTATGCATAAATAATAAATTATTTCACTAAAGGGTGTATATGCTTATTCCACCCTATCAATTTATCCCTTTTTGTGGCCAAACGATTCTAGGATAGTGTGACATCTAGTGCCATCATTAGATTTAAATGTGCATAAGCATTATTTATTTTAGCCTTGCCAATAATGTTAAGATTGGATTCCATATCATTCATAGTATCTAAGACATAGACACACTCCCCCATTTAGGGTGTGAATAATCTCTTATAGCTCTTATTGAATGAATTATGTTATACAATGTTTTCGCTGTAACCTACACATTATTCAGAATATACCTTGGGGATTCAGTAATACTTCTTTCCTATAAATTATTCTTTGATTGATCACAAATTATGAACATCTAATTGGTGACTTTCCCATTTTCATCTATAAATCTATAGGGATCCTCTCTATATTCATCTAAATCTCCCAAGTGAGTCATCCTTTTATTTCTTAGGGAGAATATATGCTCCTATTCTACTCCCACAACTTCACCTTCAGACAATATAGTCTTCCTTTTGACATTCCTCATTATATCTATATGTTTGTCAAAATGGAAATCCATCTTAGGCAACTCAGTGATGATTAAATATTTCTTACCTATTTCCCCTTCTTGCAACTTCTAGATCCAATGTGGAGTGTTTACTATAGCTTGCTCTGTAGCTTGGTCCATAGGTATAGAAGTGGAAGATGGGGAATTGCCTAGTGGGAAAATTTGTGTTGAAGGAAACTAAATGGAAGGAGAAGGCATTAATGGCTCACAAAAGGAAGGAATAACCTTCCTCCACCCTGTGACTTTTCTCTGTGGGGGTGTACCAATGTTATAATTAGTCTTATTTGAAGTCTTATATACAAAGACTATGCAAAAATTTATTGAAGCATGGAAATTGGAATAACCAATTGGGTAGATATCTTTGATGATAAATAATATGTATCAAAACTGGAGGAGAACACTAGCTCTTCAAGATGTGTCTCTATCTTGGCAGTTTATGGACAAGTGGTGCTAAAGAAAGAATGTGTTACTGGGGTTGAAGTCAAGTTTTCTGACTATTGTGTAATGGATGAATAAATAACCTCACTAGTATCGATAGAATATATAACCATACTGGTAACAACAATATTAAAATCAATCAAAAAATTGAATGGAGTTGGGTTAGTCCTTCTCAAATAATCTTATATTGATTGATAATGAGTCACATCAGTAGCTTGGTCAACTACACTAGTGTTAAGAAGAGCCTCAATTTAAGTGTTAAGAAAATTATCACCTTGAATAGTAATTAGTTTTTTTGATGTTGGTGCATCAATACTTATCATACTATCAACCATTGTAACTATTTGAGTAGTTGTTGGCATGCCCTCTATTTCTTTCTCACACTTGTTCCTCTAACTGTCCACTTATTTTTTGTTCCTCCTCTGTTTATATATAAAGGGGACCTAATGGAATACTTGAGTATTCTATAGGTCTCTCTTATTATTTTATGACTGTAGAGACTTAAGGAGACACTAGGGGAGTTTTATGTTTTCTCTTTTATGTATATGTAATTTTAGGGGCTCCAATATAAGTAGTAATTGGCCCTATGGATGGAGATGGAGTAGTGAATGATGGTGGAGACATAGGGAGTGTAGATTGTGACTCAATAGTAATAGTAGTAGTAGTAGTAATAGTAGTAGTAGTAGTAGTAGTAGTAGTAGTAGTAGTAGTAGTAGTAGTAGTAGTAGTAGTAATAGTAGTAGTAGTAGTAGTAGTAGTAGTAGTAGTAGTAGTAGTAGTAGGCAACGGTTAAGATGTCAATGAAATCAATATAGGATAAAATGTGTCTAGAATACAAATAAATGCTTGAGATATAAAAATAATTAGTGGAGTTGGAATGGAAGCACTTGCCTGCTACATTGTTATTAATAGAGGCATCTGCATGGAGGTGGCCCCATTGGCTTATTGGTACTCCCATGATTGAAGTGAGTGGAAGAGCCACAACACTTGGAGGTCTTGTAAGACATCTTAGGATGTTAGATCTAATATACTAATCAATATCCAAATATATGATTGTTTCCATTTGAAGAGGAGGATTGTGAAATTGTGGTGGAGATAACTCCTCATTATCAATCCTCTTAGCATATTATTAAGTAATACTAAGGTCATATTGGATCCTTTATGCCACTATCATTGACATGCATACATTTCTCATATTTATTACAACATCAGTGTCATCTAAAACATTAAAGGGGTCATGTTTAAACCACTGATTCTCATATTCAATTCTAACTTTGTTCTCAAGCTTCTCAATAGTACTCTTGATGGTCTTCCTTGGATCCCAATACATGAATAAAGATTTTCCTAGGTCATAATGCACTCTGATCTTGCCCACTAAATAAAAATGTTCCCATTTTGTGTATTTTAGGTGGTCAATACTTAAAGGGAATTTATGAATAACTCCCTGCCTAGTCGTATTCAAACTAATGTCTACACTCACATAATTGGAAAGTAATCTCTTGATTAACCAACTTATCTAGGATTTACCTTGGTAGATATAATGAGGATAAATATGTTCCTTCTATTCATATCACCATATGGTTAGGGTAGAACTAGTAGTCCCCCATATTCATGATGCTTCTCTCAATTGATTATGATAACCTAGGCATAGCCTGTCCATAAATGGGATTATAGACAATTGGGTAAAATACATATGTAATCACCTAGATTTGATTTATGAATCACGTGAAAATGAAATAATCACAAATCCTATTTTTGGGATAGTCCTTAAATGCTTCCTAACTCTGATCTTGTGACATGGTCACTATGGAATTCACAACATCCACTAGATACAACATCATATAAAAGTTTCCATCTAGTAATTTTTCTAGTTTGGATATTTAAACTTTTAGATTGGAAATAATAATCTCCCCAAGGCTTAAAATCTTGTCAGAACTCATATAATGTTTAACAAAGGAAATCATATTTTGTGGACATAGGAATTGATATGGAAGACATATAACCTATTTAGTAGTATCATGGTTACTCTTATCCTTGGTCTTAACTTGATTATGGAAATATATGAAATAGGGCCCTTAATTAAAAAATTGTTTGGGTTTATGGCCCATTTCCATAATTTATCTTAGATTGTATTGGTTGATAACCATGCATATGCCACATGATGGTTATAGGTCATCTCAAAGATTGGGATTCTATAGTATTTCTCAAATACATTCCCAATAATGTATGTCACAGGGGTCATGTTGCATCTATGATGCACTATATTCCCCTAAATTTGACCATTGAAAAATAAATCATATAATAAGTCAATGCAAGGCATTACCTCTAATTTTTCTATGGTTTTATGCAAGCTACTATCTTGATTGCTTGTACAACATTAATGTATCTCCTTGGGGCTATGGAAAACTAGTCTTTTGACCTGTACGGATTAATTTCATCAATATTTTCCCAAACGTCTGAATAATGGAGAAACTAATGTTCTATCATGACCAAATCAAACATCATGTCTATAAAATTTATTCTTCTAGTAATGAAATATGTAGATTGAGGGGGAAAATGAGATGAGGATGCCATGGAAACTCTATAAAGTATCTCTAACTATACTAAAAACTATCCCCCTTTTTAGTTATTTGAAGCTCAAATTCACACAATTCATAGAATAATTTGAAAGCATTGTAGTTTAATTTTGTGTTGAGAGCCAAATATACTATAAATATTTTTTTAGGATCTAAATTTGAATGCATTAAGTTTACAAATCATGAAAATTAATTGCAGATATCAACTTTTGATTTATTACCCATACATTTCTCCTTCATTTGAATTTTATTTTTTTAATGTCAGCTTTGGCATGTCTGATTGCCACATGGCATCTATATGTTGATTTCAGATGCTTAGGTACATTAATATGAAAATCATCTATTTTATGTTATTTTAAGGTTTGATTTTATGTATTTGAACTTGGTTTATTCATAAAGATACACATGGCATTATATCACTTATTCACTGGGTGTGGGGCTTTAACTTCCGTACTTTCATATTTTAGCCATAGGTGAGTGAGATTGAGACATTTGGAAAGAACTCACTTGCCTGGAGGGTATTTGGATTTTGACTATGTACTACCCTTTAGAATGATGCAACTTCAAGGATATTACATGTGGATAGTTATCACTTTTCTAAAAGATTTGGGCCTATGTTCTTATATATTGGTTTATCAGGCCTCAACTTCTCAAGATTGTGACACATGGATGGATATCACTTATTCAGGAGGGCCTTACACTTTGAATACTATTCAAATCGCCATTATCTATGGATGATTGAGATAAGGACATATGGATGGTCTTCACTTGTCTGCAAGAATAGATGGATGTATTATGCATATTTGATGACCTCAGTGACAAATAAATAAGATAATGCCACATGGATGACCCATGATACCTAAATGGTATTCAAGTTTTGATTATGTAACTTGGTTTGAATAACTACAGGTATCTGATATTATGACATGTGCAGTAATATCACTTATTCAAAGAGTAGTAAAGCTTTGAAAATTGTGTAAGGACTTATCAGTCATGGACAAACAGGATGAAGACATGTGGCATGATGTTGCTCACTTGGGTGCTCAAATGAATTTTTAGACTATGTATTTCTATATAAGCTATATATAAGTGATATTGAGACACATGGATTAATCTCATCAACCTAGATGAAAAATAGACTTAGAGTTTTGAAAATCATGGGCAAGGAGGCTAGATGAAGATGCACATCAATATATCATAATGTTGAGACTAGCCTACATAATTAGACATAAAAAAAGGAATTTGGATAAGACATTAAATTAGTTAATTATCAAAATAAATCATAACTATAACTAATTCTATTTGACTTTTGACACTAAAAGACAAATAATTTATAAAACATTTTGATAGAAAACACATTTAGCCCTTCAACAATCATACTTTGAAATTTTAAATTTTGAGCTCTACGACATAAAACAAAGACTCTTCTAGGCCAAATTTAACATGATACAAAATACATAAACAAACCTTTAAAACCTTAACATTGTGGAACAAATTCTTTATCATTAAAATTGAAAAAAATTGAATAGCCATTGAGAAAGAAAAGCAATTTTCATGCAAGTTAGACTTGAACATGCAATACTTAACACATGCATCATGAATATTTAAATGGAAAGTGGTTCCCCATATGAAAAATTTAAAGGTGGGGTGTGTTGGTCACAACTAATTTAAAGGATAAAAATGATGTAATGATTAATTGAACTATTTATAGGTACTTAAGATTGTGATTAAAATTTTATGGCATCATGGATAGATCATGTTGGTAATTTATTATTCCTTAATATGGGACAATGATTGATGTATATTTATTTTTATTTCTACATTTTGCTTAGGATAAATAATTGTTCTCATACTCTTATTATAATGGAATTATTTAGTTAAAATTATGGGTATTAGTTAATCAAATAATTGATAAATGGGTACTTATTTCCAAATGAATATGTATAAACCATATATTGTTGTTCTTATGAAAATCTTTGTAGAGTAAGTGGTCACTTTAGATGGTGGGGTTGTTCATATATATTTTTATATTCATATTTTTACTTGTAAAATGTGGATGTACTTTATGATAGTTTGGAATAGATTGCATGAACAAGGGTAATGGGTGTTTTTCCAATTTGATAAAATTTATCTAAAATGTATGTATGTTATTATTTTAAGATATATGATGTATATCTAGATGGTTTTAACATTAGAAGTGTTGCATTTTATTGGTTGGTTACACATTGTATTTTTTAATAGAAATAATAATGACTTGTGGTGGAACTATAATAAAAATAACATAGTGTTTTTTAAAATGTAACTATTAATGTTATGGTATATGATATAATTAAATTAACAATAATATAATTGCATATTTCAGTCACCTTATGTTTAAGAATCAATTTAAATGAATTCATGGTTAGTTTTCATCTATTATTCTTATCTGTGTTACCTTTATAACTCATGGAATCAATGTTAGATATTTATCCCTACACTCATTTGATGGTATTATTAACATACAAATAAAAATTTCCATGTTTTATAGTGATTGATTGAGGGGTTGTAACACAAAAAATGGGCATAAGAGCATTAAGGGCACTCTAAACAATGTGCCTATAAATCCAAATAAAGAAGAGGATAGAGAAGGGGATAAAAATAATAGGATGACATAATGAACCATGAAGAATGTGCCAATAACACATAATTTATACCAATATCAAAAGATAGAAAAACATAATAAAATCATGAAATTTAATGGCTAATAAATGCACAAGGTCATTTTAAGGTATCTATATTTTGCCTCACTTTAAAGTGTGTGCATGCGTACATTTTAACATAGAGAAATACTATATAGGTGAATACAAAGGTAAATACAAAAAAATATTTCATGCTTGGATATGTGGAACAAAATCTAATGCACTTGGTATGCAAAAAATTTATAGTATTTCTACATAGACATGGGTTAGAATTAGATAATAATAAATTTTGAACTATGAAGTACTAAAACTAAAATAACATTTGATGATAAAACAATATCTATAATATATGAAAAAGAGGCTTAGGTATATCTTGAGTGGAATCAAAATATGATCCATCTTGAATCTAATCCATTAGGAGTTGAAATTAGGCACAATGTCAGTTTTGAGCCTTCAATACCTATCATGATGAATAATCCTATGTACTAAAAATCAACAATGATAGGATAAACTAAATAGACAAATTTGGAACATGGATTTTATATGTAAAAATATAGTTTTTGGTTTTAGTGGCCACATGGACAATATTGAAATCTAGATTTTCTATGGAAGTCTAGGGAAGTAGAGAATAAATATGCTTAGGAGGGTTAGTTAAAGTTATCATATCATTTTGATTTTGTATTTCACTTTTGTCAAAATTCTATTTCATGTTAAAAAGTGACAATATAAGTAGAAAGCTAGAAACCTTCTAAGTTGAGTTAGTCAAATTAGTTGTGTAGATAGGAAAAATGCAACAGTCTAGAAAGACTACTAAGTTAAGCTGGTCAACTTAGTTTTATAGGAAAAAAAAGACAAAGTTTGGATATAGAACTAAGTCAAGTTGGTAGACTTAGTTGTACATGTAGGAAAATGACAGTTTGTGTAGCCTACTAAGTTGAGTTGGTTGACTTAGTTGTAAAGGTACAAAAATAATAGTGTGAAAAGCCTACTAAGTGGAGTTGGTTGACTTAGTTATACATGTAATAAAAATGATAGTCTAGGTAGTTGACTACATAAATATGATTAACTTATTTATACAGGTAAGAAAATATAATTTTTTTGAAAGCCTATAAGTCAAACTAGTCGACTTAGTTTATTCAGGTAGGAAAAATGATAGTTTGGATAGCCTACTAAGTCAATCTAGTTGATTCAGTTATCAATTAGGAAAATACAAAAGTTTTGAAAGCCTACTAAGTCAAATTGGTTGACTTAGTTGTACAAATATGAAAATGATAGTCTGGATAGCCTTTTAAGTCGAGTTGGTCGACATAGTTATATGGTATAAAATAGATAAATGTGAAAATCTTACTAATTTGAGTTGTTTAACCTAGATAGACTAGAAAATGTAGAGTTTAAAAACCTATCAAGGTAAGCTGGTTAACTTAGTTATACAAGCAAGAGAAATGATACTCTGGATAGCCTACTAACTCGAGCTAGTCAACTAGTTGTACATGAAAGAAATAGATAGACTGTTAAAAGCCTACTAAGTCAAGTTGGTTGAATTAGCTGGACATGTAATAAAATGTAGAGTTTGAAAACCTATGAAGTTGAGCTGATTGAATTAGTTGTATAGGGAGGAAAATACACAATTATATTAAGTTGTGATAGTCAATTTAGTTGAATCTAGAAAAAAATTAATAGTAATTTGAATATGTAGTTTTTAAGGTAACAATAAAGTAAACAAAATATTGAACTATTTTATACACAAAAAAAAAAAATATTAACAATGGTTAATACAATCTATGTAGTTTGTATTAACCATTGTTAATATAATTTTATTGTGTATAAAATATTGAACTATTTTATACACAACAAAATTATATTAACAATGGTTAATACAATATATAATACAACATAGAATAATAAGTAAAAATCAGAAAATGTAATTTTATAACTACTAATACTAACCAATTATCTAAAAAATAGACCAAGAAGCTATATTAGAAGGTTTTAATTTATTTGTAAGATTCTAAATATACTTGCTTATTCATTAGATAATGACAACCTAATGTTTTAGAGTGATAACTATAGAATAAGTGTCATTCCCATAACCCACTAAACCTAGTTTCAAGGGTAAGATGGAAGTAACTTCTTGGTGATAATCGCTAACTGATGCACCACAAGATTAAACAAATGGTTGAATTCATGAGGTTGAATTCAAAGGGTAATCCTAGGCATTTTTGAATACTATGAGGTACATTGAAACTAAATACTATGTTTAGCTTTGTACTATGTCTATGAGTATTGGGTCAAGTCCCTTATGAAGACGATAAACATAGTATTATGTATCCCTTCATGACAATAACTAAGTTGTTTTAAAAATACTGGTACATAGTTTTAAGACAAAGTGAAAATAAAGGTGAAAATCAATTATTAAAAACCAATTTAAAGTTTTATAAAGTAAATGAATAGTTAGCCAAATATTTTCAAAGAAAATGTGAGATTAATTACTAAGAGATAAAAGTGAGTTGCCTTGCTTATACTAAAAGTAAAAGACATAGAATAAGACCAGCCTAATAAATAAAACATAACACATTTGAGTAGGCTAATCTATTTTATTATTAAAATAGGCTAAAAACAAACATAATTGGCTAGGTTGACTTAGTTTATTTGGTAAATAAGATATACATATAACGAAGTTAGTTAGGTCAACATAGTTGACTGTGTGATATAATTTTGCAAAATTAAAAAATTGGTAAAGATAATCTATAAATTGAAATGCTAAATAATTTTACTAAAACATAGAAATGAAAAATTAAATTAATTGAAAAAAATAGGAATACAAAGCTTGTTTAGAGTGAGCCTAAAAAATATAACTAGGTCAACTTGGTTGATTGAAAATGCTGAAAGTTTGATTATTGATTATATTGTCCAAACCTAATTGAGTCATATAGATGTAAAAATATACAAAACACAAATTTTAAACAAGATCATCTAGGTTGACTTAGTATATAGATAACTAAAAATTAAAATCAATAATAATGAAACTAGATCAACCAAAATGATTTAGTTTGTTGAAATCTTAAAGCTAAAAATTGCTAAACTGAACTAGATTGACTAGCTCAATCTAGTTGATTGTATGTGAAAATCTAAAAAATAAAAAAAGACTAAGTTGACCACTGAAACTTAGTTTATTAGAAATGAAACCTTGTAAGCTGAAGTATAAAACTATACCTGTAAGCTAAAGTATAAAACTATACTGGCTAAAATTATCTAGTTGATTGTAGATCTTAGGCTTGTAAATAGAGAAATAACCTAGATTGAACAACCTGATCTAGTTGATTATGGAAATAAAACCTAAAAACAAAGGACAAAATAGGGTCAACTAGTGTGACCTAGTTGATTATGGATCCAAAATCTACAAATAGAGTTTAAGACTAGATCAACCAACCTGATCTAGTTAATTGTAAATGAAAAATAAAAACTTCAAAGGTTAGATTCATGTCAAGTTCACAAGAATGTATGCAACAAATTAAGATATATTTACAACATATCTAAATTAGTAAAATCCAAAATCAGATAAGGTAATCAACTAACATCCATTATAACACTATTTATATCAGAAGCATGATGAAATTGGATATGATAAACATAACTAAGGGATCTATTACCACACAAGACTAAAGGAGAGGGTTAAAAATCCTATAGGAAAATGACACTATGCAATAACCCTAGCTAGGTCTAAGTAAATTAAAATAAAACAAATCTAGTGTTCACTAAATCTTGTGGTAGAAAAGAGGATAGTTAAACAAACAAAATAAATCAAGGGATCATGGTAGGCAAATCAGGGAATAAATCACATAAAATGGAAGATGGAAAGTAAAGAAATCCCCATATATACACTAAGTTTAAGCATATAGGTAATCTAAGTAAAGAGTTATACATTCAACACATATTACATATAAAAAATCTATCTATCAAATAAAATAACAAGAGTTAGGAATAATTAATTTGTGTAAACTTGTTGAGTCTCAATATGTCCCTTAGTCAATGGTGCTTTGCAATAGGTTGTTATGTATTTATAAGGATTAAACTATAGAAATCAACTCTAGGATTAAAGATTATTACTTTACATCCAAGACTTCTCACAAGACAAGTAACATTATCTCCAAAGCAAACCCTATGAAATGGTTCCTTCAAATGCAAATTTAATAGAATTGTGAACTATAACGATGCAAAAATTAATGTTCCTCTTATTGGATTGAAATGATCCTTGTATTTATAAGAATGGATAAGTCTTAACCCTTCCAAAATTTCAGCCAATAAGATCAACCAAATTGATCTAGTTTGTTATAAAAAGTTAATGTTAGGCCTCGAAATAAGTTGGTTAGGCTGATTTAGTTCTATAATGGCCACTTAATATTTTATAAAAGGATTGGCCTGGATGACTTAGTAGGAAAATAGGGTGTTTGCTTAGTTATGGGATATTTAAAGAGGATAAATGCTTAGGGAAATGTGTAAATGGGGTTTGGATTGCTTGGGGAGTTGGATATGCATGATTTATACTGGGTTTAGGTAATGATGATGTTACCTATAATTTTTTGAAGCACCAATGGTATATCCACCCCTTTATCAATGCATCTTTTAAGGCATGCGCTCAGAGAGATCAAAACTTGATAGGTTCTTGAAAGAGAGAAAGTGTCAAAAAATGATAGAGTTTAAAAATATTAAGTGTATATAGATTCTCCCTTGAGATTTATTAATAACCATTGAAATAAAAAAATGGATCTTGAGAATGATAAAGACATTTTCCTTGTGAGGCAATTCCATAAAATGTCATGTATCATTAAAAAAATATAAAATCATAAAAAAAAAGATAACATGATCTATGATTATAAATTTGTGTGTTAATTATCATCCTATGGTGTTATTAATCACTATCACTACATTAATATCATATACAATTTGATAAATTCATATAAAGTAGTGGTAAATGAATAATAATGTCAAATTAGTGTTTTCCCCACCATATATAAAGTGAAAGTGAAAAAATAAATTACCTCATTCTTATCTTTTACATCACAAATAGATATTCATCATAACCAAATGATGATATTTCATGGAGAATTGGTTGGATCATGTGTAGACACCCACCATACTAGTTTAGGAGTTGAGTTTGGTAAGTTATACTGATCCCCAATTTTTTTTAACTTTTTCCCTTATTCTAAAATGTTGAAAAGTGCACATTTTGAAAAAGGGAGTGTTTTGCCCTAATTTACAACTAATATGCTCTTGGATGATATTTTATGGAATTGAGAGGATTTTAGGGTCCTAAAATAATTTAGATGGCCTTTAAATTTTTATTTTTTAAATTGTTATAGCTACAAAATGTTGATACTATTAAAATATTTTGTTATAAAAACACTAGTTTTTATCTATGTTTACTATGATGTAGATTAATTTAGACATGCAAGAGTTACCATGTAATAATAATAAATAAAATAAAATCACTTCGGTTATATGAGATTAGGTGGTCACATCTAGATGTGATTAGCCTATGACATGCCACATGCCTTCTTGTAATGAGCTATGATCATTCTATGCTCACTGCCTTGGTAGAGCGATGGAATGGTGACACTTATATGATTTTTATACGAACAAGGGAGATGTCAGATGATGTTTTGAGGATGCTGAGATTATCTATTAGAGGGAAACATTTTTTATTAGGGAAACCTATAATGGTTGAGTAGAGAATAGATCATGAGTACTACATATGGAGAGTTGGGAAACTTGATACTGGGGAGGGATTATAATAAGTACATTTATGCTAGGAGATATGCCATGCTTACTAAAGTATCTATGTATACTAATAATATCCATTTTGATGGTCAATGGGTGTATCTTGATCATATAACATCTACTACATAATAAAAAAAATTAAGGAGAGGTAGAATATGCAATCTTGATTGTATTACATACCCATTCATAATGATACGTTTACTACTAGTATTTATATAATATACACAAAAAGGGATTAAATGATTACACTTTAATAGTTTTGGGAATATGCACATGTGGTAGTGATTAGGACTATCAACCTACACACCACCTCAAAGTATATAGATATGCCATATGTATGCAGTGGAGATGGGTCCTGATGAGAACCAAGAGGTAATGAAACCATGATGTATCACACTTATAGAGGTCTATTAATTAACTTAAGTATTTATACATCACCTAGTGACCCTATTAAGATCATCCAAACCAAGCTAAGGATGTCATACAAATGTAGTGGATTATATGATGAAGATGGTATCCATGTCTATTCTCATGAATAATTGAAATAATTTAGTATGAGATATTAATAAAATAGTACAAAATACCATATGATATTACCCCACACATTATTATCTAGCACATGTCATAGAGATGATCTCAAAGGGATGAAGAGTAGGAGTTGGATTAATATGAGGTACATAGACTCATAGATGAGAAAGATGAGGATGAGAGGTATCCCAACCATTGATTCACTTATGCAATAGGTATAAAGGATTATAAATCATGGTGGACTAGGGTTCATGTTCCACCACTATTATCATTATAGGGAGAGAGACATTATTATGATGGGGAAAACTATGAGGAAAGATATTATGTATAGGGAGGATAAAAAATAGAGGATCTTGGTGAGCTACCATCATAGGAGGTAGAGGAGGATTCATGAATTGTTTCTCAAATAAAAGTAAAGGGGGATCTAAGATGGCATCAAGGAGACCAAGTTGAGTAGGCTGAATTTATTTTATTATCTTTGATTAATGTTTAAGAATTTAGTTATTAATGTTTTCTTAATGTGAAAAAATGATGATAGATGATTGGTTCACCACTACTAATACCACTATCTAGAGATTGAATTGATACATACCAAAAGATGTTTCATACATTATCAAGTGATATAACTTAAAGGTAGTAAGCATGCTTAAATATTTGATTGGGTCAGTAGGGATTGATAAATTTATTTTTACACATCTTATAGGTTACGATGCAAGCATAGATGTCACACAACCAAGAGGATAAATTATGTGGATATAAATAATACATATCAATGTAATCTTCACTAGTGATATTGATTGTTCAAATAGATATATAGAGACATGGGGTGGTCATGTTCCTCCTTCGCCCACTATTAATGGAATTACTTAGAATATTTTCACCCAATATGTGCAACTATAATAGGAACTCTAAGATTTTCTCGATAAGGTGAGATTATGGGAGTGTGACATGATGAGGGTTAAGACACATACTAAGACACCTTTGTCCACAACATATTTTAATCCATGATCTACAGAGAAGAAGTGAGGGATAAGTTGATTTTGAGGAAATAAAGACATAAAACGTGTCACTTTTTTCAAAATTTTGTGGGTTATGGCATAATTTAACATCATTAAATTTATCTAATGATCATAATGTCAAATCAAAGTAATCTATTAAAAAGAGATGATAAAACCTTAAGATTTTATAATATTGTTTACATTTGTGCATGTTGATTCAAATTTTGTATCAAGATGTGACACCATATGTTATTCTCCTATTTAACCTAGTTTTTAACCCCCCAGTTAAAAAATTGAGTCTTTATTTATTATTATACAATTTATTGAATATAATATTTTTTCATTACAAATCCATTTGAATTTCAAATTATGTCAAGAAATAAAGTTTAGTTGATCAATTCAATTACAATATTAAATTTAAAATAGAATTAATACTCTATACCATCATTTGAAATTTATTAGCTAATATAAATTTTAATTGATCAATGTCTCTAGTTTACAAATAAGTCTATAATTTTTTATTACACACACACACACACACACACAAATATTTATTTATTTAATTCAATTTTAAGTGAACCTATATCTATAATTATAAAGTATCTTATGTATTCCACAAATAATTAAAATAAAAAAATATATTAAATAAATTATAGGGCATCATAGAAATTATCCTTCTTATACATGATGTCATAAAACATCTATAATTTTTATAATGTTCCAATAAGAAAAGTAGAAAATAAAATTATCAAAATATAATGAAAATATGTTTATCTACTTGTAAATATGGAAACTGGTTTTACATCAAAATGCGATACATCTACCCACACTACTTTTAAATTAGATATAATCAAGTTTAATCAAGTAAAAAATAAAAACTAATTGTGGAAAGAAATATTCTATAATAATTTTAAATTACAAAGAGAGCATTATAGAAAACTATATAAATTGTCATAGACCTTGAGACAATCAAAAGGAAAAAAATGGGAAACATGTCAAGACAATAAGGCAAACAAACCCTATAATCTTGGAGTGAATAAAGAAGTTTTCCTAAATGACCAAAATTGTAGCACTCTTTTACTAGCATTGACAGAACCGCACTGATATATTTATAGAAATGATTATATTTGGTAAAATTAATTTGACAACATCATTTCTCTTTTTGTGGGCTCCAAAAACCTCACTTAAATTTCTAAAATTTTACACAAATATATAAGGAATTGATCTCTTTCTCCACAAACCTAAAACCTCTCAAAGACCAATAAAAAATGGGGAGTCAATGAGTGGCTTATGTTATCCATCCATTATTATCAAGTTCATATTTTGGAACATGTTTGGAATGTAACACTCATTTCACTTCAATAAGAAATTCATGGATGAAAACCCTAATATTTATATGAATTTTCACACTTGCACGAATAAGTGACACAATGAAAACAAAGACTTTGATCTTTAATCAAATTCTACCTTAAACACTCAATTTTTAACCTTTAAATAAATTATTGACTATTTACTCTAAATTTCAATTAAAATTCAACTTTTGTATTCAATTTCATGTTTTTTGTCTCCTATATGCACTAATGCACTTATGTATTTATATACTTATAAAATTAAAATTAGGACAATATTGGATTCAATTTGACTCAAAATTAATGATAAAAGGTGAAAAAATGGTAGCAAAACACATGAGGGACACCAAAAAGGGTCAAAACAATTAAAAAATGTGACCAATTGTAGTAGTATGGTTTTATTAAACTTGAATTGTAGTGGTATGATTATGATAGACCATAATTATACTAATATTCCTATTCAAAATCCTACAAAAAGAAACAATTAGAGGAGAGATAAAACTCAAGATATGAAGGAAAATAAGAATAATGGAAAGAAAACATGGTAGAATAAGGTCAAAATAAAGGGAACAATGTGGCAATAAGAGTCTAATATAAACCAATAATAAAAAAACACACAAATAACAAAGAAAATTGAAATTTGACAACCAAATATACTCCTAGACCAAAAATTATATGTCTACATTATGCCCCACATTTATGTGTGTGTGTGTGTGTTGTGTGGGTGTTATGGGCCTGCATGTGAGCATGCACATGCATACATATCAAAGTAAAAAAAAGCTTACCCATAGGGTTCAAATAAGATGTATTGATCATCAATATTTGTATATGTTATTTAATTAAATACAATAATAATGATGAACTAAGGTCAAAATAAAAGATAGATCATTTGATTCCCATTGTGTAAAGTCACGAAGATATTTGAATAAACGTCCATGTTCCTATGTCTGGGATATGGAAACTTGTTAACTTAAAAACATATAGGAAACATATTTAAGTGGTTCAATGTATATATAAACCTATAATAAATTAATTTATAAAATATAAGAGTGAAAATGAAGATTGTAATGCTTACACCTGATTATATCAAAAACTATGATGCTACCTATGTAAAATATATATCTCATATTTCATTCTATATTTGAATGTATATGTGTATTGTGGTGAGACAAGTGAAGCATGATGTGTACCACCATGTGATTGATTATATTTGAGGGAGAAATGAAAGTATTATAGATAAAATAAATAGATCATATGCCTTATTTTTGAGGTATGGGATGAACTTGTGAATTACATATCTCAAAATTAATATATTATGCATGTCATGTGTAAAATAGGAACAAAAATCATTGATGTATAACATAGTAATATATCATTATGAAATACTATATGTTATAGATTAAGTGACCCCAAATGGATCATATATATATATATATAATATAATATAATAAGTGTATACATGACATGACCGCAAGTGAGCAAGATATAAGAAATATAAACATAGTAACAATGAGATGTACCTTATGGGAAACATATAATCAATGAAGCACATATGGTATCATTTGCTAATATAATTAGTGTAGTAGAATATATATCAAATAAAAGCATACATGTAAAGCCTTACCATAATATATGAATGATAATAATCATGATAACATAGGAAATCAAACACAAACATCTGAATGAGAAGGATCATAAAAAATCAATAGAAACTATGCATGATATAGATCAAGGGATCATTCTTAAAACAATGGAAAGTAAACATAGTAAGCAAGGAAGGAATAACAAACACACAACAACCATGCCACACTTAGAATAACATGAAATATAATGAAAGTATACCATGCAATAGGTCAACATGCCACATAAAGAGTAAACATATAAAGTAATGTTAAACACATAGTGACAAAGAAATTAAATATTTAGATCATACAAAGTGAACACACAAAATAATGTGACACAATGAATATACAATGTAAGCAAGGAACATAAATTAATCATGGGTCAAACAAGAGAGTAATTAAAAACACTAAGAATACAAGGAAAACACAACAAACATATGGAAATCAAGAGGAATGCAAAATAATAAGCATAATAATCAAACATTTAAATCACATTGACATCTAAACAACATATAAAAAACATCACATCTACCTAACTAAGGAAAAATCAACACTAAATTTAAAAAAATATATAATAGGAATATGAGCACATATATAAGAAATAATCATGAACAAGTACATGCAATACAAAAGATAAAATAGAACATGTAAGATCACATGAAAGATAAAAATGATAAAGGAAATCATGAAAGATAGAAACTAAATAACTAGCAGGAGATGCCTACAAAATTACCCTAAAGGCTAGCATGAAAAATGTCACGAACCAAATTTGAATCCATAATCATATATATGCACTTGGATATATTTCACCTATCTCAATAATACCATCAATATCATGTGTGTAAATAATATAACCTCTATAAATACATGTATAATCATGAACATATAGTGTGTAATCTAGCAAAATCATGAAGTATAAAATCATTTAATAAATATAAATAAGTCATATCATAACATATAAGAGTTTTAGTAAGGCACCTATAAAAAAAATATGGTAAAACATTTGGATTATACAATTCTAAATCACTATAGTTTGAATATCTTGTATCATGAGAAAACATACATACATGATTGTTTATATAATCAAATGAGTATAAAATAGGAACAATGACAAGATATGGGGAAATAACCATGCAATGGGCCATACTTTCATACACATCTTCTTGTGATATCTATTATACTTTCCATTTCTTGAGAGTGATCCATTATATATTTCTTAAAGTTGAAATTAAGAGGTTTTATTTTCTTGTGAATATATTAATTTTTTTTACCATTGAAAATGTTACGATCACCCAAATATCATATATTCACACCACAAGGTATATTACTAATTCTAACATGTGTTCGATCATTTGTATGCCCATACTTGGAATCCTTATGTGACTTATCATCATTTTGATAATTGATTCCATTTTTATATTTATGAATATTCGAAAGGATAGGCTTTACTATATCTTTCTCTTTATTTTATAAATCTTATACCATTATATCCCATATTTTTTGTACACTTAAGTCCACATCCATATTTTTTAAGGATGCATGAATAAAACTAGCACCTTTATGTTTTATATTTATGACATATCAATCATTCCTAATTGGTTATTTCCCATTATATTCAATTTTTATTTCCTTTAAATTTATTGAAGTACTATTAGAAATTACATATTCTTGAGGGGTTATTTAAATAACTATAATATCAAACACACTCATATCATCTCTATAATTGCCATGGATTCTTGGTGTAAAACTTAGTATGGAAAATGTTTAATGTATGAGGTAATCATTCTCTTCAATATCTCATTTAAAATTATTAATGTATAAAAATTTAAATGTTTCCTCTTGGTCATTTGGAATAACTTATTGAGATGCAATTATAGTTAGTTTAATTTAATTTAGGTGAAGCACAATACTAGCTTAATAATTTTACAGGGTTTAAATGGTACATCATTTGAAAGACACATACATATAACTCTCCCATGTATAAAATTAAAGACTATATATAATTTATATGGGAAAATTATCATGTCATGGATGCAAGGTCTTCTAAGTAAAATGTTATATCTCACATCATTGGATATAACTTAAACTTTAGTGATAAACTTTTTGGTCCATGTAATACTTTCAATGTAATTTATCTAACATATTTTCTTGGTTGATTATCAAAACCTTTAATGATTATACTTCAGTTTGCAAGGGATCGAATTGAAATTAAAAAAATTATAAGAAAGAAATCATTAATTTTTTTTAATCTTGGATAATTATCAAATAATACTTGTTTGATCCCCAAGTTATTTTTAATAACTTGAATATGAAATGGTAAATGTCGGTACACAATAGATGTTAGAGGTTCATCATGTTCAAAATTAGAAAGGTTTTTACTATCTATCAAATAAAATAAAATTTAGAATGTTGAGTATTAATTTGGAAATTAGTATCTTCTAAGGCCTTATAAAGAATATCTTTGTAAACATTATATATTGTAAGCAATTATAAAATTCATATATTTTTTTGAGTGTCCTTGAATAGATATACACTATCATAATATTTAGTATGATATAATCTAAGTTTGAGATCTTAAGGGAGTAAGAAGGATGAGAGGGTATATTACATTATTTTCTTGAACTTTCTTGTAACGGTATGGTTAAGATCATAGTGTGTCACAATGCATTAATCAATGGGAACAAGGAATTATAGAAAGGGATTTATATCCATTCTATAATTATAAATGGTAAAAATCAATGAACTCGAAAACTATCAAGAACAAGAAAATTACCAATAGGCCAAGATCTTGAAACAATACTCAGAATTGATTTATATTGATTACTTGGAATAATTACAAACCCAAACCATGCTTAAATAAGCTTCAACTTAGAATTTAGAGTTAACTTGAAAAAATTCAAAAAATCTAAAAAAAAGTCTATTTTTCGCAGCTGCTATTTATAATAAGTTTTGCATGCAAACATGCATGACTCTAAACATTTCTTGAAATAACCTAAATAACAAAATTAGCCTATAGAAAGAAATTAAACTGAATTTGACTTTTGGTTCTAGAAATATACAATTTTTAAAAATAGAAAATTCTCAAAAAAATCATTAAACATTAATTTCAAACCCTCAAATGATCATGTTTAGCTTATAAAAAATATCAAAATAAAATATAAGTGGATAGAGAGGCTTAGGGAATAATAATTTTTTTTGATATGGTCATTTTGGTGTGTGGAAGAGCTCAAATGGAGTTACGAGTCAAAAGTTATGGCCTCCATAAGGTTGGCCTATTTTTTCTGCATCATTCTCCTCTGGTTGAAAACAACTCAGCTCTTGTGAGTTGCCTTGAGTGTAATGCTACCATTTTTATTTGTCAATATTATTCAGCTCCCATTTTGTAATCCAAGTGTTGTCTTTTTGCTGCAATCCTTCCCACTACACCAAATACTTGTTATAATTCCCTTGCCTTGTGCTCACTATCTTCATATCCAAAACCTGCACTATTTTTCTTTCTTCTTCTTTGGAACTTGCTACTCCCAATTTAATTATTCATCTTCATCATATTCACCATATTATCCATGGAATTAATATAAATATAAAACATTAAATACTAGAGATATATGAAAATTTTGTGGTAAACTTACCTCATAGGCATTATCATTGATTTTGTTCACAATTTTGCATGGTCTAATTTTTTTGTACTTCAACTTATTGTATGTGCTTTTTGGAAATATCTCTTTCCTCAAGTAAACCATTACCAAATCTCCTTCTTCAAATACCTTAGATCTTCTTCTAACATATGTTACTGCTTTATTTTTCTCATTACTTTCCTACAACTTTCTTCTTACTCCTTACAACTACTGCATATGATCTATAAATGCTTCTGCATCATCACTAATTTGATATGCAATTGGAAATTATATGAAATCTAAAATACCCATAGGATTTATCCCATAAATAATTTGAAAAGGTGAATTTCCTATTGATCTATTCACTGAACTATCATATACAAACTTAGATTATGGTAAAGCCAAGTCCCATTGATTTGGCTTCTCTCCCACTATGTATCTCAATAAATTTCCCAAGATCCTATTCACAACTTCTGTCTGTCCATCTATTTGTGGGTGATATGCACTACTAAATTGTAGCTTAGTACCCATCTTCTTCCACAAAGTCCTCCAAAAATGACTTAGAAATTTCATGTCCCTATCTGAAGTAATAGTTTTTGGAACACCATGCAATCTCACAATATCCATAAAAAATAATTCTATAACCCTAGTGACATCATTTGTTTTCTTACATGCAATGAAATGAACCATTTTATAAAATCTATCTACAATAACAAAAATTGAATCATTACCTCTCTATGTGTTTGGAAATCCCAACACAAATTCCATACTCAAATATGTCCATGGTCTTCTTAGAATCGGTAATGGAATGTAAAGCCCAATATTTTGTGCATGTCTTTTAGTCACCTAACATATTTTTCACCTTGAAACATACCTTGTCACATCTCTCTCCAGCTTTGGCCAAAAATGCTTTTCCTACACGAAAGCTATTATCTTTATCTTACCAAAATGTCTAGCTAACCACCACTATGTAATTATCTTATTATATTGTCTCATAGAGACCCAATTGGAATGCATAATTGTTTCCCTTTGATGAGATAACCTTCTTGTATAAGATACTTATCATGAATAATATCTATCCCATCTATTAATAGATTCTTGTATTATTCAACTATCTGAGTAAAATATGGACAATATCATATAATTCTTTGATAAATTCAAACCAAACTACTTCACTCACCATAGTAGTTAATAATGCTACCCTCTTTCTCAATGTATCAACTACCTGATTTATGCTTCAACACAAAAGTATACCCCTGCAAGAAAGAGACCCACTTTGCATGCCTACTATTCAACTTATTTTGTATATTCACATACTTCAAAGCCTCATGATCTATAAATAGTATAAACTCCTTAGGCACCAAATAATGCCTCTAATGCCTTAATGCTTATACAATTGCATAAAGTTCAACATCATAAGTAGAATACTCTATTCTTACCTCATTCAATTTCTCACTGAAATATGCTATTGGCTTTCCTTATTGACTCAACACAACACCAATTACCAAAAAAAAGGCATCATATTCAACCTCAAACACTTTTTTAAAATTCAATAATGCTAAAATTGGTCTTTCTATAATCTTCAACTTCAAAAATTCAAAGCTTTCTGTGGCTACTCTAGTCCATGCAAATTATTTCTCTCTCATGCAATTTGTTATTGGTGCTACAATACTACTAAATTTTATATAAAAAGTTGCTAAACCATGGAAACTTCTTACCTATATAATGCTTTTTGGAATAGGCCACTCAAAAATTGCCTTTATCTTTTCTTCATCCATTTTCACACCATCTATTGAAATTAAAAATCCCAAAAATACCAAACTATTTTGCATAAACCCACACTTATTCAATTTTTCATACAACTTATCCTTTCTTAACAAATCCATTACCATTCTCAAATGTTTTAAGTGTTCTTCTTTAGTCTTATTGAATATCATAATATCATCAAAATAAAAAACCAAAAACTTACTAATATATTCTCATAACACTATATTCATCACCCTCATAAATATGATAGGTGCATTAGATAATCTGAATGGCATCACCATCCACTCATATAAGCCATCCCTAATCTTGAATGCAATTTTCCACTCATCTCCTTCAAGAATTGGAATCTGATAATAACCACTCCTTAGATCAATCTTGGTAAAATATTTTTCTGCTGCAAGCACGTCCATCATATAATCTAAATGAGGTATAGGAAACCTAGACTTTATTGTAATTTTATTAATTAATCTACTATCCACAAAAATTCTCCATCCTCCATCTTTATTTAGAGTTAGCAATGCTGGTATTACACATGGACTCATACTCTCCATATCACTTTATTCTTTAGCAATTTAGTGACCTATTTATTTAATTTGCATGTTCTATTGGATTCATCTTATAAGTTTATTGATTGGGTAGAGCTGATCCTGGAATCAAATCAATGTGATGATAAATATCTCTCTTCAATGATAAACCATTTGGTAACTCATCAGACATAACATCTGCATATTATTTCAACACTCTTGCTACTTCTATTGGTATTGGTACAATTTCTATTCCTTCATTATTTGCTACTAATGCATAATAACAACTTTCTATGTTCATATCTTGGATAAATTCTTTAGTAGAGAGCATGATTTCTATCTTCTCTTCGTCTTTAAGAGGTAGCAAAACTACCCTTGTAACACCTTTCTAAAAATTATATGTGTTCTTTGTTCCATCATGAATTACTCTCCTGTCAAATTGCCACAGTCTTCCGAATAACACATGACATGCATCCATCAAAATAACATCACACCATATTTCATCATTATAACTCTTTCCTATAGAAAACTTGATTAAAAACCTTTTATCTACTGTAACTTCATTCCCTTTCTTAAACCATGAAATATGATAAGGATTAGGATGTTTTTCACATTGCAAATTTAGTTTCTCAATCATTTCTTTAGAAACCATATTTTCATAACTACCACCATCTATAATTACTTTTCATACCTTTCCACCCAAAGTACATCTTGTTAAAAAAATATTTGATCACAGCTATGCATCACCACCTTCTTTATTTTACACTTGTTCATTCTTTAGAGCGATCATGGTTCTTCTCATCATGAGATTCTCTTTAACATCTGCTAGTATAACTTTAATATTCTACTCTTTTATTCAACCTCAACTAGATTTACTCTTGGGTGATCTTCTTGCCTCCTTTCTTGATCTTGATAGTTTGGACACTTAAATGATTTGTGCCCTTCTTCTCCACATCTATAATAGACATAAGATCTATGTTGATTTAGAAAATATCCTCTAGTACCACCATAACCTCATCCTCTTTGTTGGTATTGAAAACATTTCCTATTATCATCTTACCTTTTTGCACCACATGATGATTTACCTCTATTGGAATTAAATCCACCTTTGGTGGTATTAAACCCACCTTTTCCCCTTATTAGAGGGGATCTATCTCTTTTTGGACTAGGATATGTCCTTTTAAAATTCTATCTATGTTATTTTTCTTCTACCTTCAAAGCTAATTGATAAGCCTCCTCCATGTTAAGTATTCTATGTATGCTTAATTTAGCTTGAATAGAAAATTTCAAGCCATTTACATACCTTTCAGCCATATAACCTTCTATTTCATCATGCTCCACTCATATAGAAATCTTGTAAAATTCATATGTATACTCTTGTATATTGTGATATTTTTGCCTTAAATTCTAAAATCTTCTATATAGGGTTTGTGCATAATCCATAGGAAGAAATTTCTCCCTCAGCTTCTTTTCCATCTTTTTTCATGATTTAATCTTATCTTTACCTTTTATTTGTCTCTCTTTATGCAAGTGATCCCACCAAAGCATTGCATGACCTTTCAATTTCAAGCATGCAAACTTTACCTTCTTATCTTCTCTCATAGTCTTCCACTCAAATAACTTCTCGATGCTATTCATCCAATATATCAAATCCTCTAGTTTTAAAATACCTCCATAGTCTATAATATCAACCTCGATTCCTTCATTCCTTCCTTATAAATCTAAAACCATCCTCTCTTCTATTGATAGTGGCTGCTCTTATTGTTCTTCTTCTTGCTGAACTTCTTTATCACGATCTGTGTCTTCCTCATCACCACCTTGTCTTCTATGTTGATTGGTGATAACCTCTATTAATTTTTGAACTTACCTCTACAAATCTTGTATAACCTAGTTCATCTATGCAATGCCTCCTCATCCTCTCACCATTCTTTACTCCTCTAAGATTCAAACTTGCTCTGATACCAGATATTGAACTCAAAAACTATCAAGAAAAAGAAAATTACCAATAATCCAAGATCTTGAAACAATACCCATAATTGATTTATATTAATTATTTGAAATAATTACAAACCCAAACCATGCTTAAATAAGCTTCAACTCAAAATTTAGAGTTGACATGCAAAAATTTGAGAAATCTAAAAATATAAAAAAAATGTCTATTTTTAGTAGCCATTATTTATATTAAGTTTCACATGCAAGCATGTATAGCTCTAAAAAATTATCTAAATAACCTAAATACTAAAATTAGCCTATAGAATTAAATTCAACTGAAGTTAACTGCTGGTTCTAAAAATATAAAATTCCCAAAAAAATCATTAAACATTAATTTTGGATAAACATAAACAACTATCATAATTTTATTAAAACCTGACATTTCTTGGAACATATGCAAGCATTCTATGATATACTATTTAAAATAAAATTTTAAACACAAATAAATTTTTATACAATAAGAATGTCATTTTACACAATAATACAGACAAACTAGTAATATTTCATGTAGATAAAACCCTTGAATAACATTCCATAATTGAATCACATATAGGAATGTTACTATTTATAATAAAAGATAAGACACACAAAGGTAAAATATTTACAATGAAATGAATAATTAAGGATAATGAGATATGACACTAAGAAAAATTCTAGGAAGGAAAAATCAAGGGAACAATTAGGGTTAATGAAAGATCACAAGCCCTAAACAAATGTAAAATTGTGGAAAAAACAAGATCTAGCTCTAGGAAGAGGGCATAAAAAAACTTGAGAGAATAAGGAAAATATGAGGAATGGGAAGCAAAAATGGTAGAATAATTATAAAACAATGGGAAAATGTGCCAATAAGATCTTAATATGAACTGGCAATTGATAAATAAATAAGTACCAAAAAAATACCATTTGACAACAAAAAATACCCCTTACCAAAATTAGATGTCTACATAATTCCCCACTTTGATGTGTGTGTGCACATACATATCAAAGTATAAAATAAAATACTACCCATAGGTTTAATACAAGATTCCTTGATCATCATAATGCATAAGCATTATTGAATTCAATGCAATAATAACAATGAACTAAAAGTTAAAATAAAAGAGAGATCACTTAATTCAAACTTTGAAAAGTCATGAAGATCCTTGAACAAACATCCATGCTCTTGCATCTTAGATATGGAAAATCATTCCTCTATAAACATATAGGGAACACATGTAAGTGATTTAATGTCTGTATAAATCCATAATCAAGGAATTCATAAAATTTAGGAATTAGTATGAGGATTGGAATGAATACACTTAGTTGTATTGAAAACTATGAAGATGCCTTTGTGAAACATGCATCTTAAAATTTTATCTATATCTAAATATATATGTGTATTATGGTGAGACTAAGTAAAGGATGATGTGTACCTCCAAGTGATCTATTTTATGTGAGGAATCAAAGGAGATAATTGGATATAAAAAAATCAAATCACATGCCTTCCTTTTGAGTTGTGGGATGAACATGTGAACAAAATATATTAAGATAAATGGATTATACACACTATGTGTAAGATAGGAAATGCAATCACTGATGTATAACATAGTAATATCATGATGATAGTTTGTACATCATAGATAAAGTTACACCAAATGTGTTGAAGTATAATCTATACATTTATTATTTTAACATGCCCCTAAGTGAGCAAGACATAAGAAATTCAAGCATAATAAAAATGAGATGTTACACATGGTAAAGATGTAATCAATTAATAAAAATGGTAGCATTCCCAAATATAATCAATTTAGTATCATATATATTAAAGGAAAGGATACACATGGATCTTTTACCTAATACATTCACAATAGGAATCATGAAAATATTAGAAATCAAACACAAACATTTGCATGATATGGATCATGGAAAATTAATAGGAACCACACATTATATAGATAATGTCACCAATCATATATCAATACAAAATAAATATAACAAGTAGAGAATGAACTCCAAGCACACAATAGAAATTCTACACTCAAAATAACATGACAACTAATGAAATCATACTAAGCACAAGGTAAGCATGCCACACATAGAGTAAACATATAAATTAATGTTATACACATAGTGAAAAATAAATAAATAGTTAGAGCATATAGAATAAGGAACCGCAAATATGTGACATAAAGTATAAAAATAAATCAAGGAACATACAATAATCATGGGGAAAACATGAGAGCCATGTCAAATACTAAGCATATATATAAAACACATCAAGCATAGGTAAAAAAGATAGGAACGTAAAATAAGAACCAAAATAATAAAACGCTTAAATCACATTGAAATCTAAGAAACATAAAAGAAACACCATAACCACCTAGCTAAACATAAATCAACACTATATTTGAATCAATTATAATAGGAATATGAGCATACATAGAAGCACTAGGCATGCAAAGGTACATGCAATTACAAGATAAACTATAATATGTAAAATCACATGAAAGATCAAAATGATAAAGGAAATCACAAAATATAGAACATGAAGAGCTAGTAGGAGATTCCCACAAAATTCCCCCAAAGTGAGCATGAAAGTGCCACTAGCCAATTGTGAATCCATAATCATATGTAAGAACTTAGAAATTAAAGGAGCCAAAGCACCTAGATCACATAATTTGAAATAACTATGGTTTGAAGATCATGTATCATGAGAAAGCTTATATACACTTTTTTTTCATAATCCAATGAGTATAAAATAAAAGTAATGACAAGAGATGGATAAATAACCATGTAACGGGGCATAATTTTATACAAATATTCTTGTAAGATATATATTATACTTTCCATTTCTCTGAAGAGTGATCCATTGTATTATCTTAAAGTGGACATCATGGTGTTCTATTTTATTTCAAATATATTGATTTTTTTATACCATTATTAATGTTATGAGCTCCTAAATATCTATTATTCACACCATAAGGTAAATTACTAGTTATAGAATGTGTTTTATCATTCATATATCCATACATGAAATCTGTATTTGAATTGTCACCATTGTTATAACTTATTCCTTGTTTATGTTTATGATAAGTTTTAAGAATAAGATATATTGTACCATTCTCTTTTATTTTGAATCCTTTACCATTATATCCCATACTTTTTGTACACTTGATTAAAAATCCATATTTACTTAAGGATTTGTGAACAATAGTATCATCTTTATTCTTTCTATTTGTGACACAACAATAATTACTCATTGGTTGTTTTCCCTTAACTTGTTATTTCCTTTACATTTATTGGACATTCCATATTATTAAGGGGTTATTTTAAAAAAATCTAGTATAAAACACACTCAAATCATGTTGACACAAATATTTACCCTTGTTTCTTCCCTAAGCAAAGGGGTAAGAGCTCAAGGAGTCCTTGTACTTAGACTCAACTCTTGTTGATTAAAAATATAGTAATTCAAAACTTTCACTAAAATATTCATCTACACTCACTCAAATCACAAGAAAGAGATCACTAGGAACCTCATGATGAAAAAGTGACATGATGACAAAGATC
The DNA here is from genome assembly GCA_037957365.1 of Torreya grandis. NCBI lineage: Eukaryota > Viridiplantae > Streptophyta > Pinopsida > Cupressales > Taxaceae > Torreya > Torreya grandis. The sequence goes on from JARHVA010000097.1 coordinate 3,014,414, forward strand.
ACACATGGTAATTAGACTAGACCAAATCTTAACTCTTATTCAAGTGAAAAAAATCATTTAATACCAAAATACTATACATATAAATAATCATCTTGCTAATATATTACTTTATGAACACTCAAATAAACACTATAATAAGATACATGATGAATATACACATAAAAGATACATAAAACCACACTTTCATTATATTAATCAAAGAATTTTTTTAATGGTATGTCTCTTTGTGCCTTGCATTATATACAACATAAAGAATACAAATTTATAGCTACTTATTTTTCAAGCTAATGTGAGAATCCTAACACCATGAACCTACTCAAAACTAAATCTAAATCATCCACTTGCTTCAACCTTACCCCTTATCCTCTATTTATGAACTCTCTTTATGTGTCAGATGAGGAGACTAAGGGAGTTATTTATAGGTATCTTAGAACCCATTGGCATTTCTAGGTGGTAAGATAATACTCTTTTATAACTTATGGTTACCTTAGAGATTTTGTTTAGTGCTAAGATATCACACACTCTAAGCACCCAAAAGCTTCTACCATGCACCTCCTTGCTCACCTTGACCCCATAACATCCACAAATATACACTGGTTGGGGATACACATATGATTATGTGCCATTGATTAATAGTATTTAACCATGATAATTTACCATCATTAACATATATACATTATATATGCATTGATATTTCTTTAATTTTACATAAAAATTATACTTGTGTCTTTATACATGCACGACCAGGTATATAGGTTTAACACATCTCACTTGTTCTATGTGTAATAATTTAGCCATTGTGTGAGAAAGGACTTGGTGCCATTTCATAGGGTAAAAAAATTCACCATACTAAAATTATTGTGTATCCTAATCAAATTTTATTCTTATTTTTATGACACCTAAGTGGTTGGTTGACTTAATAACTAGGACATCTTTTCTTTTAGTATATATGGGAAGGATTCCCACTGATCCCTAGATGTGACCACTTGAACTTTAACTTTTGCATCTTCTTACTGAGGTCCTCTATGTAAGCTTGGTTTTTATGGATTAATATAACAAGTTATTTCACTCCAAGTGATACTTTTTATAATTTTCCTATGCAACTATTTATTCTAGTATGACCTTATCCTATAAACCTTCAACCATCTCCCTTAGTTACGTGAATTTTTGATCAAGTTTCTCATTTAGCTGTCACCATTAAATGATTAATTATATCTCTATGTCCATAATTTTCCTTATAAATGCATGCATTATCTTTGTACCACACATTATCCTTGGCCTTGGTGTACTTGTTGATGAACTCGTTAATCTACCATAAGTATTCATGAACATTTTTTGCTTCTCATGCTTCTTTCTACAATAAATCAAGATCTGTTGTAAATTATTCCATTATATTTTTTGAATCCCCACTTAATTTAACTATTTTACCCTAGTTTGGATTTTGGAACCCTATATAATTTATAAACTTGAATATTTAGATTGCAGATTTTGAAAACTAAGCATGAATCTGAATGTAAATTATTGAAATAGATTTGAAAAGTGGCATGTGATAAATATATGTACTAAAGAAATCAATATACTTAGCTTTATTAATTTAGAGACTAACTATGACTAAATTATGATAGTGGGAAAGGGATAGAAGTATGGATATGAGTCACTTAGATCTAGATCTAAGATTGAATTATAATAGTGGGAAAGGGATAAAAGTAGGCATGTGAGTCACTTGGATCTAGATATAAGTGTCTATGTAGGAAGGGTCACTAGTGTCAAACTGGGATAGAAATTTCAACACTAGTGATAGAAACTAATGTTACTATCTTGGGCTAATTTTTATCTATGTGACCATATAGTTATATGTACATACTTGTAATACATTAATGTGTGTGATCTTTATGCTTTACTATGTGTGAAATTTGAAAAATCAATCTCCTTCTCCATAAAATCCTAGATCTGCTTGTGAGGGGTAAAACCTTATAAAAACATGGGAAATGTAATGGGTTTATCTACACCTAATTACCTCATTTATGATTGAATACTACATATATTTACAAAACTTCATAGATGGAAGTCAATGCACATGTAGTTCTTCCCATTATTGTGGATGTGTAATTGTGATTTTTTTCTATATGAATGTACATAGAATTTATATTTTGATACTTTAAAATATTCACTCTTGACTTGGCTTAGTGTGCTTTAGGCCTATTTAATAATTTATCCTAGTGACTAATTTGAAATTTGGGAAGAATATGTAAGATTTGCTTAAGGTGCAATAGTGTCTAGATGCTTGATAGATAAGAGCCAAGTGAGTGGGTTTGATATATATATATATATATATATATATATATATATATATATATATGAGTTAATTTGGGTAATTTATCACACCATTTGCATGTTATGAAAATGGGCCAACCCATAGGAATGATTTAATTATGAAAAATATATTTTGTTTGGCAAGGGTTAGTAATTCCACCCTTAGGTCAATTTTGGTGACAAACATATTTGAGTCTAAAATTAGTGTTCAAAAGATAAAAATGAATATATGATTATAATGAGATGTTTGAGTAAGATATTTAGCTAATTTGACATATAATAAGAGGTTATTGTAGGTGATTGACAACAAAATATAAGGGTCATGCTCACAACAAACATGTTGATGTGAGAGAATGACAAATAAGAAGCATATATGTGCACACAAGTCATGTATGATGAACGAAGGTCAAAAGTGACACTATCAAGTGTCTAATATTATATCTTTTATATATACATATATATACATATATACATATATATACATATATATATATATATACATACATATATATATATATATATATATATATATACATATATATATATATATATATATATATATATATATATATATATATATATATACATATATATATATATATACACACACACACACACACACACACATATATACATATATAGATATATATACATATATATATATATATATATATATATATATATATATATGCCTCTATTTTATTATATTATTAAAATGAAATAAAAATACTAAAGTAAAAGGATAAAATATATTTGAATGTGTACAACACACTTTGTCTTTGGGAGAAGGATTCAAATGTACAACTTTGCTCCATGAAAACCTGCAATGATTATGTAGTAGTCAATGTCCATATGTGGAATCTTAAATTTGAAATTGAAATTTTTTAAAGACAAAGCAAGGAATACACTTGTATGTGAGTAAAATGTGTTTCTCTATAACATTTTGGAGATAATGCTTCCTTGTTGAAGAATTGGAGAATTATGCTTCCTTGCTGAAGCACATGGAGAGTTGGGATGGATGTGCCCCAAATTTTTTTAATGAGGAAATTAATTTTCTTAGGAAGATAAATGCCCCAACCATAATGAATGTGGAGTAGTGATAAGACCATTGAGCATCTCTAATCCTCAACTACACTAACTCAAATAACTGATCTTGAACCTCAAGATGGTAAGGTGGGAAACACATAATCATTTCACTATGGGTAATACCATGGTGTTGAACATATTTGAACCTCAACTTACATTACCTAAAAATCATGAATCAAATACTAAAAATGGACTTCTAGATTCAAATTTTCTCACTACACATTGCCATTGAATTGTATTTTGTAATTAAACAAATATAATAGTGTTTAATGTAAAAAAAGTAATTTTTCATAAAAAAGTGCTATGCCCCATTAGATTTGTGCAAACTGTAAACTGTCATAGTGTATATGCACATGAATAAGTATCATACCCCACTAGATTTATGCTAACAAATATAGAATGTTATATATATATATGCTAAAATATAAGAACCTATATCTCATATGTATATGTATGTGAAAATATATCATGTTTGTCCCTATAAATCATGTGAAACTACATGACATAAAAAATCAAGTGTATATAAACATGTAATCTGTGTCTTTGTAAAGTAAAATCACAAGCATGGTATATGCCCTTAAAATATATACAAATGTGTAAATATTTTCACATGTCTAAATGAATATGAGATATAAACCACTCTAAATATCTAAAGTATGTATCATGTACTCAAAATATAATTTTTATTTTCATGGTGGCTTGTGTCTCTAAACAAGTCCACTAATATGTTCCCCTTTTAAGGTAAGGGATGTATCCTATAAGTCACTCATATTAAAATGAGGGTTAACTTTATCATGTTATGTATACATATGTAATCATGTCAACATGTAGAGAATATGTCATCATGGGAATGTATGCATCAACAAAGCATGCATGTAACATATGTAATGCAAGGCACATAGGTGTCATGACAATACAAATGTATCCATTGGGCACACAGTAGTGACCATCAGTAATATAAGAACTGAATAAACATATGCATTAAAGTGGTGCATGATATGAATCATATCACCAAAAACAAAGGGGAGTTGTGTCATATAGATCATGACACCTAGATAATCAATAATATCAACAAGATCATTAAGTGCAACAACCTCAATAGAAATTTAGAGATTAATACACTCATAATCACACAATGTCATACATAATGACAAGGAAAAAAATAAGAGACATAAATATGCCAAAAAAAATAATGCCTAGGGGTCTTAACTATGGGAGATAAAAATGTTTACACAAATAAGGCCAAGGAGCCACAATCAAGGGACATAAAGATGCTGAAAAAAACAAGGCCAAGGGCTGCACACAATAAAAAATTAATGAGTATCCTATCACATGAGAGTAATAAAATTAATGAAACATAGAACAAGTGAAAATTACTCTAAAACATCCATATATGTAAGTATCATAACATAGCAAAGTAGAATATTCATGTAACAATATGTAATATATGGGTAACTAGAAAGGCATGTGTAAGTAATATTTTTATCTCAACATGATAAACAATCATAAAAATATATAGCCTGTGATAATGGGGCCTATGAAATAAGATGCTCTTAGCATTGGCATGGCCATTGGATATAGGAAAGTCCAACATTTATGTGTCCATATATGATCTAAATGTCCTAAATCATACTCATATATGTGAAATTCACGTGTATATGAAGAAGAATATGCCATCTACCAAACATGTGACAAATAAAATAAATAAATAGTGTAATCTAGTAATCGTGTCATACTTAGGTCATGATTTTTGATTTTTGAATGCTTTTTTACTTTTAAATTATTTGATTTTTTTTTCATATTTTTATATTTATATTGAAATTTGAAAGGTGTTGACCAATGATCCCATCAAGGGGATAGTCATGGGGAGTGCCTATATTATATGGTACAAGTATATCCTATCATGAGCTAAAAGTATCAGATGTAGCTGTGTCAACATTAGAAAATAAATAATCAACTATAATTATGTTATCATCATTACTCATAGGCTCACATGTATGATAAATATATTTATAAGGTTGAGGACTCTATGGGGTCCAATATGTAGTATGTGAATGTAATGGTTCCTATGTCCACTATGAAACACATTAAACTATTTGTGGTGTGAGCTTAGTATATGGTATAATATATGATAGCCAATGTGAGCCTTGGATAAATATCTAATGTGAGGACTACTATAAAATTGGATGCCTAGGATAGTCACTCACTCTTCTCTAAGCTAACTTTATATAAAGATCTTACATAGCTATAATAAATGTCTTTGTACAATGCTCCCAAATAGGTGTAACAAAAGATCATAGTGGAGGTGGGGGAGGAGGAGGAGATACCACTAGATAAAGAGGGTACTCATATAAAGTGCTTGAAACTGTAACTACCTTGTTGTAATGTATATATTTGATACATCTATACATTACAAATGATATTGCCCAGAGTTTTTGTATCCAAGGGAATCCTAACAAAATGTAAAATATCCATGTTCCTTGTAAGAATATAAATATTGTATCAACTATAGTAGATCTGACCTAAAATGGTAACACAATGTGCCTAAAAGTGTTATGTGCATTTTTATCGAAGCCCTTAACCATTATTGTAGTATATTGTAAATATTATTGTGTGTATCCAAGTGTGTTGAGAAGTGTCATTGTGAACATGTTATTACTTCACCCATTATTATCCATGACATTATGTATGGATTGTTTATTTAAGTTAGCTCCTATGAATAGTGCATGGAGATTTGAATCATCATAAAAAATCTCACTATCATAAAATGTAATCACAGGGCACTCTAGTAAGATGTTTGTAAGTGTACAAATAATCATGTATATTGGGTGATCATATGTCTTAGGTGGAGGATTCACAATGTATTCATTATGTTCTTTGGAATTATCCTTAGTCTTTATTTCCTCATGTTTGGGAAATGAATCATTGAATCTTTTCAATTTGTAGTTTACATTTTTGTGTGACATAGAGTCCTCTATAGGCATGCTTAACTCAATAGTATTGTCATCAATAAAATCTTGTATCTTATGACTTAAACTAAAATAAATATTTTTATAATTATTTATTCTATGGTAATTAAAAATATTCATTACTTTCATAGTTCTTAGGTTTAAGTCTACTTGCATCAAAATCTTATGGTGGAGGAAGAGAGATGATGTTGTACAGACTAATTACCTAGTGAATACCAGATTTACCAGTCTGATTAAACATTAATTATCAACCCTAGGTGTGTAATATTTTCAAGAGGGTCAACACTATATATGCATTACTGATTCAAAAATCAACTTGTTTTTCTAGTTGTAGTACAATAGATTTATGCTGAATTTTACTGAGTAGTCATATTATGAAATTGCTATGACAAAATTATGAAAATATTCTACACTTATGTATCACACATGCATCAAACTTATAGAATAAAACTTAACAATAAAATCTACTTACAAAACATATTAACAATCCAAGAGGGTCAAGATATTTATAGTAGCTTGTACTGAGGGGGCCCTTCCTCATTTAGAACTGAGCTCCAATCCCTCTCTGAGAGAACTTACAACTTATTAAAAATTCAACTTTCTCATTACTCAATTTTGGATATAAAGGATATAGTAAAAACTTCTGATAATATTTCCTCAAAATTATCTAACTCCTAATCTAGTATAAGTTCTAACTTTAAATAAAACAGGTAGTTTATTGGTTCTAAACTAAAAATACAAAACTAGGAAAGAATACAAATACTTAGAAACTACTTCGGTCAACCTTCAAGTAATTAGTAATCAAAATTACTTGTTTTAGGCTTGACTGGGTAGAGACAAGGCATATTGTTTTATTGTTTTATCTCCTTTTGTCTTTTCTCATTATCCTTGTCTTTGTTATTTTTGATAGCATATCCAATGTATCCTTGAATGTAGGGAATCCATACAACTATGATTTTTATCAATTGTTTGTTGGTTGCTAAAGATAGATGGATGTGTCTGTAAGGTCTCCTCAATAATGACTTTGCTTCTCATGGTATCTATAGGCACCCTATAGTGGCTATAGACAATCTTTAGGTGCAACCTTCAATTGTTGCAAGAATTTTTCTATGGCTATGGGAAACCTGTAAGTGAAGCCTATAGTTGTTATGGGCTCTTTGTAGTGGCTGTAAGTAACCTGTAGGTGAAGCTTATAGTTTTTATAAGTATCCTGGAGAAGTTATGACTATAGCAAGATTCTATATCTTTACATTACCCTTCAAATACTTGTTAGATAAAGTCATACCAATATAATTGAATTAAGTAAAAGCATCCATAATCCATAACAAAACACATATATATTAATGAACATATAAAATCATAACTTCATTAATTCATTTTAATTAGTGATAGATAATTATGGGATTTATATAGAAAAAGGGCATAGACTAAGCATAGATGAGGCTATAACAATAAGCAATTGGTGGCCTCATCACACCCCATAATTAATCTCTTGCTTGACCTCGAGTAGGCCTTGGTTGTATTCTAAAACCACAAAAATTTCTAAAGTCTAGGGCCTCAGGGTAGCCTACCCATTCAAAGAGATGAAAACCTTTAGCATTCTCAATGTGCCTCCATTTTTTCTTCTCTACCTCTCTATTAGTTAGAACATTTCCTTCCCAGTCAAGGATTAGGAACCAAAATATAGGGGGTTGAAACATCAATCTTAACCATTATACTCTCCATTTAATGACAAGTTCAATATATAAGTATACTCTATGGATGGCCTCCCTGAGGTTTTGAGGGGAGTATGGTTCCTTCTTTTTCAAGGCATCCAAGAGTTCTTCCCATCTATGAGAGTAGGCAATGAACATTTGTTTTCCATCTCCTTCCATGAGACTCAAATAGTGGTTCTTAAATTATACCTATTTTTTGGCAACTCATTCCTATGGAGCATCTATGTTCATAAATGAAATCCATTCATCTACTACAACATCTAAATTTTTGGATTCACTCCTGATTATCAAGGTGGCTTCTTTCTCTTTTTCTTGATATCCTTCCATTTGTTTTCTTCTTTAAATTTCATTCAAAATATATGAATAAAATGCATTTAACAAGACATCCCCAAAATAAATATTGGGGTTCCATTCTGTATCACTAGGAACAACATATTGGTGAATGTAGAATTCACTTAGTTGGGCTTGAAGATTAGGATCAACATGTCTATATTCTTCAAAAAAAGTTTTTGGGTCACAGACCATATAAGATTGATCATTAAAAATCTTATAATACATGAATTTTAACCATTTTTCTTCCAAGCACATGACAAACACCCTAGGAGGTGGTTTGCACTCCATTATCATTTTAGTAGTTTCATGCATTCTACCAATCTTTTCCTTCAGATAATTGATCCTAGTTTCAACAAATTCTATTTTTTCTTGTAATTCTTCATGTTGTTATTTTTCTTGAATATAACCCTTGAATCTTTGCACCAATTATTTATGGTAAGTTTCATTATTATTGAATTTTTCTTTTAGAAAAATAAAAAGATCATTAGTTTCTACTAGAGTGGTGGTTGGGAAATCTACATCAATAAATTCTTGTGCAAAATGAGATAGGGGAACTTCTTGTGTAGCAGGAGATAGGGGAACTTCTTCTAAGGTGAGGACATAATGGGAGAAGGGCCATGCTACTATGGGATTTCCTCCTCTATATCAAAAGGGGATAAGACCAGTCTTCTCCTCTTCTTCTTTCCCATAGCAGTCCTAAATGGTCCTTCAGTAGCTACGGGCTGACCAACAATGCTAGTGCCCACTACATCTTCATTAATAGTTTGTTAGGGCTGCTCCTCAGGAGATTCTCTCTCATTAGTGCCCTCTTCTTACTAGGGTGAGATATTTTATAGGGCCAAAAATTGCTCCCAAGTGAGGTCAGGCCTGACAGAGGCTATTCCTTGCTTAATTATAAGCCATATGAGGTAGTGGTGAGATAGAGCTATTCCAGTGCCTTTCTAATATTCTTTAGACATTATTTTCAAGATATTATATAAGAAATTGGGAACATTAATAACTCTATTATGTCTTAGATGATTCAAAAATTTGAACTAGAGAGTGTAAATGAGGGAATACCTTCCCTCACAAGTCATGTACTTGATAATATATGTTGTTATTTCTCTCTATTATATAGGTAGATTAAATCTTTCCACACCTCCTTTATTTAATATCACTCTTTCACCTTCTTGGCAACACTGCTACCTGGCCTCTTGGCCATTTGGTCTATCTTGCCAATTTTCTCTAATGCTTGGTAGCCCATTTAATTGGCTCACTAAAGTCTCAGTAACTAGAAATGTGATGCCACCTACAGTGGCTTGGTTCCCATCAAAAGAGCCTATAAATTCCCTGGCAAGCAGTTCTAAAAAATGTTGCAACCATTCAAAATAGGTAGTCCAATCAACCCTATGGAAAACATCCCAATTGGCTTGGTCTCCTCATAAATGCCTATGGTTTGAGGATTGTCTATGCACAATTGACCCTCCCATTTTAACTTCTCCACTTTCCTTTCAATCAATAGGAAACTACACATGATTTGGGATTTATGAAAGTCTGTTGATAGTAAGTTTTAGGTCTAAACAATGGAAAACTATGGGGTTTGTAGGTTACATGGTTCTTATGGCACGTGAGGCTTCACTCGTAGCATCTCTCCCCACTTGAATCGTCACGTGTCCTTAGGTGATGTAGATGAAGTAGGAAATATAGGATGAGACAGGTCATCATGAGGAATAGTGTGGGTTTAGTGGTGAGGTGATAGATTTTTTAATGCATAATTAACGTCATAATTTAATATGTATTATTAATACCATATGACTAGATTAGAATAATGAATGACATTTTCCATGATGAAAGATATGACATACCTTACAACAATGATGTTTTGGATGTGATGCCTAGGCAGTTGCACATGTGTTGGCATGTAAATAATTACATGAAAATGATTAACAATGCAATGAGTGGGTTGGAATTTGGGGATAGAGTGAAGTGGATCCTTTGTGAAGTGATTGTGAGATAACTAGTTGGTAGGAGTTAATGATGCCTAAAACACACATGCATGTAATACAGGATAAGCTACATAAAACAAGGATCTTAGAATTGGATTATAAATTATTGTTGTTGTACCCTCCAGTAGCAATTGAAAATTTGAGTAATACAAGTGGCTAGAAGAACCTAAATAGGTAGCTAAGGGAAATACTGGCTAGTGACCTTCATCTAGATGAACTAACTGATAGAATTCTAGATGTTATGCATGCCCTATAGGTTTTATGACTAGTCTTGGTTATATTAATCAATAGGGTCTAAAGTATGGAACAAGAGATGTAGATGAAGCATGAGTGTCCCTGAAGGCAAAATTCTAGTCTACAACATTTCCACATGGAAAGGGAAGTTGTATGTTGTGTTGTGGCTCTATAGCTTGATACTAGGGGCAAATTTAAGGTAATAGATATGACACATGCTGCCCAAATCATCTTACATTCTTACATGAGGTTGTTTGATGACTTCCATGTAATGCCCAAAAACTAATAGCTAGACCATTAGTGAGAGCTGTAGGAGGATATATCTTGCATGCTCTATAAAAAGGTGAAAATAGGCATGAGAGGCTACCTATAGCAGCTATATAGGTGCCCATAGCAAGCTAAAAAGTGATGGCCAACTATGTAGAAGGTGCCCATAACAATTTTTAGCAATGCTCGTAGCAACTTTAGGAATGCCTATAACAGTGCTAGGAAACTAGTGTAAACAGTTGGGATTTGAGGGATTGCCTTCTCTCTACTTTTATCTTCACATTTTATTTTTTAGTTATTTCTATTTTTACCCCTAAATATCTAGTAAGCTAGTTTTCTATTTAGGTCCTTTTTTCAAATCTGGGTAGCCAGTAGGCTAGTTTTCTACCTAGAAGCTGCCAACAATGCCCAAAAATGGGTTTTCATTATTATATATATTTTTGACTCTAACTGCTATTTATAGTAGAATGTTTATTCAGTGGTCCTAGACAAGTCACCTAGATATGTGACTTGTCAAGGACCATTGGAAGGTCTCATTAATCATGCTAGAGGAGGTCAAGGATGTCCTCTTCTCCTTATTTAGTTGAGTGTGTATTGGTGATTTTGTTTGGTGGGATAACCTACCTAACCAGGGCATCATTGTATCAATTATGTAACTACTGCCATATGTGATTGGTAAATTCTTCTTGAGTAAGTGTATTTTTTTACAACTTGAGTATGTGGCTGTTAACTAGTAGATATAATTTTACTAGATCAATGGTTTAGATTTGAATTACTTCATTGTCAAAAACATGCTCAATCTCAAAAGGACCAAGCCATCCAGTCTAGAGTTTACCCATGTAGTCCTTGAATTTGGAATTAAAAAAAAGGGCCCAATATCCAATATGGAATTACTTGGTCTTAATGTGTATATAATGCCATCCAATCTATTACTACCATACAAGTTCTATGTTTTGTAATACCTATTGTCTATATTCATCTAAGGTATTCAACTATATAAGCCTTTCTTTCTAGGTTTTAGATATATCCATCCTTAATTCTAATGCTATTCATAAGGTCTTATGTTCAAATTCAATGGGCAAGACAAGTTTCTTCCCATAGACCAACTCATATGGAGTGAAGCTTGTAGTGGTCTTCCATGTGATTCTGTAAGCCCACATAGCTTTAAGAAGCCTAGCCTCCTAATCATTATGAGACAAACTAAAAATATTTGTTAGAATATTTTCTAACTTTGTGTTGGTGACTTCTACTTGTATATTGGATTGTGGATGATATGGAGTTGATTTTTTATGTCTAATCTCATATTGCTAGACTAAGGTAGTAATTAAATTAACAATGAATTGCGGTCCTAATTAGTGACTATTTCATGTGGCATACTATATTGAGTAAATATTTATTCATAGAGAAAAGCTACCACCTTCTCATCCTTGACATGTGTAAGAGCCTTGACTTCCACCCATTTAGTGACATAGTCACTACAGATAAGGATGCATTCTTTATTATTAGATTTAGGATCAAAAGGTCTAATAAAGTCTAGGCCTAACTTTTCAAATGGTTCAAGCACCATTTGAAGCTATAAATGCATTTCATCTGATCATGTGGGTCTCACCATATGTTGACATTTATCACAATGTGTAGTATATCTTATTACATCTCTATGGAGTGAGGGCCAATAATATCACATATTCAAAAATTTGACTACTGTACGCTTGGATGAAAAGTTTCCTCCATAGGGTTCATCATGATAGGCTTTGAGGATATCTATAACTTCATCTTCTCTGAGACATCTTCTAATGATAGAGTCAGGCCTAGTATAGAAAAGGAATCTAGACAACCATGAATGTCTACCACTTTTGTGAATCAATGCTCTCCTTTGTTTGGGGAGGAAGTGCTATGAAAGTAACCTTATGATAAGGTAATTAGCAATATCAACATACCAAGGTGTGGTAAGGGTGAGAGAGAATAGGTGATCATCTGGAAATGAGTCATCTACTATGGTATTCTCTTCAGGGGTTTAAAAGTGTGATAAAAATTTAGCCACTACATTGTCCTTACTAGGATTATCAAGAATGGTGATATCAAATTCTTGTAATAAGAGCAACCATATTATCACTATGGATAGAACAATTGGTTTTTTCATAAGGTATGAAATGGCTTCATGGTTTGTATGAAAAAATACCTAATACCCTATGATGTAGTGATGGAACTTGTTGATAACATAAACTACTACCAAGAATTATTTTTTAGTATTTGTATAATTAATTATACTACCTACAAGTTTTTTCTTATAAAATAGATGGCATAATTGAGTGCTTCCTATTTTTTAATCAAGACCATGCAAAATAGGGGTGGTGGTAAATAATATGAAGCATCTGTGTGAATGTGGAAGGGCATCTTCTAATCAAGACCATGCAAAATAGGGGTGGTGGTCAATAATTTCTTTAATTGTTTGAAGGCTATATCACAAGCAAGAGTCCAAATAAAGTTAGCATCTTTGGTCAGAAGGGTGAACAATGGTGCTGCTACTTTACTAAAATTATTGATGAATATCTTATAGTAACTGACATGGCCTAAAAAGATCCTAACATCTTTCTGCTTTTGAGGATTACGCAGGGTTTTGATGATGCTGATTTTTATAGGATCAACATTAATTCCTAAAATAGATACATGGTGGCCCAAGACATACCTTCTATCATAAGCATGTAGCATTTATTGTGGCTAAGAGATATATGGTGCTCCTAAAAATATTGCAGCACTTTTACCAAGTTGTTGAGGCCTTCATCAAATGTCTCTCCATAGACAGTGGAGTCATCCATGTAGATTTCAACACATTCATTGGCCATATCTGCAAAGATAACGAAAACAACCCTTTGGAATGTATCCAAAGTGTTACATAGCCCAAAGGGTAATACAACATAAGCATAAGTACCCCATAGACAAGTAAAGATGGTCTTTTTCTAATCCTTAGGAGCAATTCTAATCTAGTTGTAACCACTGAAGCCATCTAGAAAGGCAAAATATTTCTTCCCTACTAGTGTGTCTAATACTTTGTCAATGAAGGGTAGAGGAAAGTGATACTAGTTACTATGTTGAATTATCTATAATTGATGCAGATACGCCATTCTCCATTTTTATTTGGTATAATTACCAAATGTGACACCCATTCACTGTTAGAGATAGGATATATAAATCTAGCAGTCAAAAGTTTTTGTAATTCCTTTTTAACTACTACTCAAAGAGATGGATTCATCCTATGTTGTGGCTATATGATTGGTTATCACTCTTCTTTGATGTAAATATTATGTATGCATGTTTCTAGGCTGATTCCTTACATATCCTCATAATCCCATGCATAAACACATTGGTGAGCATGTAACATGCTGACTAGGTGCTTTCCTCATTTAATTCCAACTTGCTATTAATAAGAAATGTTTTCCTTGGAGAGATTTCAATTTTATGTGATAGTTATTTCATTATTTCCATATTGCTAATGGATTTGGTTTGACTACAGCTATGAGGTAGTAGCTGGAGGAATGTTTCCTGCATAGATGCATTAAAATTATCCAATTTCTAGAAGCTATAAAAGGGGAATTCAATACTTTGTAAGTGGTTAATATCTATAGGAGTGTGGTAATTATGTTGAATAATATTAGAAATAATGGTATCTTCTTCTTGATCAGACAATGTGCATGTATGGTCTATGGTAAATATGAGAATCAAGGAAGGTTGATCTTCTTCCTCTTTTTCAGCCCATAATATAAGCTTTGGTGAAAAAATAGACTGTATTGGGGGATACAAAACCAACTGATTAGTGTGCTAACCATTGGATATCATCATGTTACCTATTCTATAGTTGATGAAGGCATTTTCTATGGTAAGCCAAAGTCATCCCAAGATAAGGGGGTATCCACCCAAATTAGACTTAGGCTGTAGCATAATGAATTCTATAGGATACTCCCAAGAATCTATAGTGATGAAAAGATCTTCAATGATCCCTTTAGTTTGATTGTAGATCTATCAACCATTTAAAACATTGTATATGTGGGAAAAATATTATTTAACTGTAGTTTGTGCATGGTTTCAATTTTCATTACATTGATTACAACCCCTAGATCTATCAATGTGTTGGACAGCTGTTGGTCATGGATCTAGATTGTAACCAATAGGCATCCAACATCTAAATACTTCTTCGATAGGGTATTCCCTAGCATGATGTCTACTAGCTAGCCAATCACATGCATAATATTGGGATCTTTTTTCTTCCTTCCTAGTTTCCACAAATAGAGATCTCTAATAGCTTTATAATATATGGGTACATCTTTGATGGCTTAGAATAAAGGGATTTTAACATAAAGATTATTAAGCTGTCCCATGAGATCAAATGTAGGTTTAATTGTATGGTGTTGAAGGTTGAGATGTTCTAGAAATGGTGGGGCTATTTCATCAATATCTTGATGTGTTAGTTTAGAAAGTTCTTGAGGTGATGGTTGTGGGTTAACATGTTCTTCTAGGGTTTCATCATTTGAATCCCTTATTATAGATGGTGATGGGGGTGGTAGAACCTTTCCTAAATGGATGTGAACTTCACTGATGTTCATCATGTATACTAGGTACTAAATAGGCTCAGTATTAAATATGGATTGTACTAGCTTATTTACAAGATTCTATATGGGTTGGATAGGTAGCTAATTAGTCTTGGGTGTAGCTTTTGTATTAGGCATAAGAGTAGGAGGTTATTGTTTTTGTGGAGGACATCCTCTTGGAGAGATGCCCCATGGCTGGTTAGGTCTCCAAGGCTATTTCCACTAGTTTGTGAAGGGTGGGCCTTAGGGCAGTTGCCAAGCTTACATCCAAGATGGGGATACATTTTACTAAGGCTACCAATAGGTGGTGGGGTAGCTTGCTTGAGGTGGCTACCAATGAGAATTAGGAGGTGGAATGTTCATCTAAGGATTATTCCAATTGGAAGTAGCATTTACAAATTATGAATTAAAGGAGGTAGAATTTGAAAAAGGTGAATTTTTTCCCATACCTTGATAAGGTGGTCATTGAACACATGGACTTTTTTGTGCAACATAGAAAAATTTATCATCATATAATCCTACAGTGTGTAGCTCTACTATTTCTGGTTCTTTAGCTATTATGTGAGATACTTTAGCTCAGACTTCATGACATCTACAATCAATTTTTTTCTTCTTATAGTTTGGAAATTAAATGGTCAAAGCTTGATCCAAAGATGATTATTTTTGTCTTGAATGTAGGCTACCCAATTGGGTGGCCAAATGGATAATGATATCCTATTTCATATCTTGTAACAAATTACTAACCTCTATTTTTGATAGGCCATTTGTAGCTGCTGCCAATGGAAGCTTGCTGCCCCTGACTTTATTTATGGAAAATATAGAATAATTATTGCTCAGCTTTTTCATGTATGAGAATGGTAGGTGAGAAATATCTCCTCCACTCATTAGGTCTAAGGATTCTAGACAATATTCTCTAACTCCTTTCAGAAAGATGAGTTTCAATGGTTCTTCTCCAAGTACACTTTGCTTGAATTTTTGTACACTGAACATGAACCATTCAACATAATCCTCCAAGGATTCATCCTCTTCTTGAGTCATTTTAAAGATGTCATTTATTATATAACTTCTTCCTCTTCCATATTCCTGATACTTGGCCAAAAATTTCTTTTTCATATCCTCCCAAGTGTGGACTAAATTACTACCTTTTCCCATAAACTAGTGAAGTGCTGAGTCTTTGAGAGTAACTGGAAAAAGTTTTAATTTTTGTGCATCTTACCTATAGTCATAACTTCTATAAAGGATATAAAATTTGAACAAGAATGTGTTCGGGTCTTTTGATAGTGTACCTCTAAAATTGGGTAAGGCTAAGGGTGGGATGTTTTTTATTTGTGTTATTCCTATTGCATCTAGAATAGGAAATTCAAAAGTAACTGTGTCTGGAGTTCCATTATCTTCCAAAAAGTCTCCTTATTTACTCATGATATGGAAACCAAAGGTACTTAGGATCTCATCCTCAAATTATGTGTCAATTCCTAGGTTAGCACGATAATAAAAATTTATCTATTGATCCTTAGTCTTTTTATTGGATGAAGGGTTTGAAGATTTTCTTGAGCTTTCTTAGATTTGGCCAAGAAAGCCTCGTTAAAATGTTGTAAATATGTTACTTTCTAGAGTGTCTAGTTCATATAGTTCTTCTCCTTAATTTCTTCTTATCAGCTTAACTAATGCTTCTTCTACTTCTATTTCCTTTCTTAGAGCCAATACTACTTATTCTGCAAACTACCTCCTTCATTTTGTAGTGTTCTTTTCTTCAAGAGCCTTTTGAATTATGGTATATTCCTCAATAGGGGTTTTAGTTGTTACAGGTAATTATGTTCTTTCTCAACAATAACTTGTGGTTTGTTTGGTAGGAATCTCCCTCGATAATCTCTTTTTTTTACACAAAATTTATGTCACTCCTTTAGTTGTCCTATTCCTTTCTGCACAAAGTTTTTTTTTTAATTTTGTGTTTCAAAAAGGGGGTTGTTTCAGACCAGTTTTTTTTAAAAAATGTAGAAATAAAATAATGATAAAATCAAAACAATAGGAATTGAAATTTTACTTCTTAAAAGCAATAAAAATTAACTACTAAAAGAAAGAAAAATGTAGTCTAAAAAAAAAAAAATGAAAGCAAGAAAATCTATTCTATAAAATAGGAAATGAAAGCAAAAAATTTATTCTAGAAATCAAAAAATGAAAGCAAGAAATCTATTCTAGAAAATAGGAAATGAAAGCAAGAAATTCATTCTAGAAATTAGGAAATAAGCAACTCATGCACTGTTTACTTCCAAAAACTTAGACATCTAGCATAAGACACCACAGTGCCCTCACTCGACTTACTCAGTTGGAACTATATGTCTAGGAAATTAGACATCTAGCATAAGACACTGTAGTGTCCTCACTCAACTTGCCTGGCTGGGTAGAATAGTGCATTAACTGAGAAAATTTTAATGATTGATTTCATAAATAATAATTGACACCCTCCTCAGTAATGGCACCAAAATGTTGTGTAGACTAATTACCTAATGAATACCAGATTTACCAATCTAATTAAACATTAATTGTTAACCTTGGGTACATAAGCTTTTAAAGAGTGTTAGCACTATATATGCATTATCGATTCAGAAATCAACTTGTTTTTCTAATTGTAGTACAATAGATTTATGCTAAATTTTACTGAGTAGTTATATTATGAAATTTCTTGACAAAATTATGGAACTATTTTAGACTTATGTATCACACATGCATCACATTTATAGACTCAAAATTAATAGTAAAATCTACTTACACAACATACTAATAATCAAAGAGCATCAAGATCTTCACAATAGCTCATTTTGAGGGGGCCTTTCCTCATTTAGAACTAAGCTCCAATCCCTCTCTGAGAGAATTCATAACTTGTTACAAATTAAACTTTCTCATTACTCAATTCTGGATACAAAGGATAGAGTAAAAACTTTTGCTGATATTTCCTCAAAATTATCTAACTCCTAATCTGGTCTGAGTTCTACCTTTAAATAAAAAAAGTAGTTTATTGGTTCTAAACTAAAAACACCAAACTAGGAAAGAATACAAATACTTAGAAACTACCCTAGTCAACCTTTAGGTAGTTAGTAATTGAAATTACTTGTTTTAGGCTTGACTGGGTTAAAGATAAGGTATATTGTTTTTTTGTTTTATCTCCTTTTATATTTTCTTATTATCCTTGAGTTTGCTATTTTTGATAGCATATCCAACGTATTCTTGAATATAGGGAATCCATACAACTATGATTCTTCTCAATTATTTGTTAGTTTCCAAAGATAGCTGGATGTGTCTACAAGGTCTCCTCAATAATGACTCTGCTTAGCATGGTAGCTACATGCACCCTACAGTGGCTACAAGCAACCTATTGGTGCAACCTTCAGTTATTATTAGTATGTAGTGGCCATGAGAAACCTGTAGGTTAAGTCTATAGTTGATATAGGAACTCTGTACTAGTTATAGGAAACCTATAGGTAAAGCCTACAATTGCTATGGGCAGCCTAGAGAAGCTATGACTGTAGAAATATTTTGTAGCTTTACATAACCCTTCAAATGCTTGTTAGATAAAGTCATATCAATATAATTCAATCAAGAAAAAGAATCCATAATTCATAACATAACACACACACACACACATATTAATGAACATATAAAATCATAACTTCTTCATTCATCTGTGTTAGTGATAGATAATTATGGGATTTGTGTAGAAAAAAAGGTATAGACTAAGCATGGATGAGGCTATAGCAATAAGAAATTGGTGGCCACATCAGATGATGTTACACTCAAATAAATTATGTAAAAATACATAAATAAGTGATGATAATAATGTAAATTGGCTCTTTTGTGGAGCATATAATTAAATCTAATTTGTAATTTATTATATTGGATAATTTTTTTATATTATCTCATTCTTGTTATCATTGGATTTAACCTTGTAACTTGGTTTCCTTTAAAAATTAGTTGTTGAAGTACTTGGAGTATTAGGTACATACTTGAGTTTGTTCAAGCTTATGAGTTTGACTTCTTGCTCCCTCACCATATGACATAACTCATAGAAAGACTTAAATTTATTAAATACTATCAAATCATGCAATGGTATGAGAAAATTTTGTTGGAATATGTACTGTAACTCATTGTATACCATGGGATTTGTCATCTTAACTAGAATGGTCTTATGCCATAATACATAATCATTGATTGGATTATTGGAACCTTGCTTGAGTTTAGAAATATATGTAATAGATAGTTTCTCATCAATGTTGATAAAAAATTGTGCCATAAAATGATATTCCAAAGGGTTGAATGCTCTAATTGATTAGAGGGGTGATCACATAAAAATCACAAAGCATAGTCTTTGAGACTTATTGGAAATAACTTGGTCAATAATTTATCATTGTATGTGTAATATAAACATGTTGCATTGAAGGATCAAATGTGTTATTAAATATCACATTTACCATTGAAAATTAGAAGATTATAATCTAAAAAGCCTATAGGTATGGGATAAGCCACTATCCTAGGGGATAATGGTTTATGACGTAAGGCATAAAAATACATTGAATGACTATCTCTAGATGTACCTTGTTCTGACTACAACACCTTATCTTGTAAATAAAAAATAGTTTGCTTGAGGGAATGTGCATTAGGTGAGGTTGGTGATGTAATATGCATAGTCATAATAGTATAGGAATAGGTAATTTATGTAGGAATAGGTATGGAAACTTGTGGAAAGCCTTGTGTTATACCCAACCTTAGGTGGAGATAACATATGTGACTGGATGTTTAGATGTAGGTATAGAAACATTAATAAAAGTATAAACACATGTGGTTGGGTTGACAAATTGAATGATTGATATCAAATAAGGGGCAATTTTTTTCCTAATATGTGCTAGCTTGAGCCAACTTTTTTTTTCTCATATCTCACTACATATAAGATTGCATCAAGAATTTGTGGATTTATGTCCATATATTGAGTTAATTATCTTTCATTGACCTCATCAAATCTATTCAATATATTTATTTATTATCCATGAATATTTATAGATTCAATATTCATGATAACTCCATCAAGTCAATGTGTAGTAGTAATAGGGAGTAATGAAAATTAAATGTCCCAAAAATATGGATTAAGTAAGGCTAAATATTGTTCATTATTAAATTCAGCCATATTAGTGTTTCAAAAATACATAGTTGATCCAAATTGCACATATCAAAGGAGAATGATATGAAATTATTCCTATCATGTATTGAGTAAAAAAATAAAATATGCTCATTCATTATGGCCATATTTATTTTTTAATATTAGGGAAAATTAGAAATCAGGGTTAAAAATGAAACTATAAGAAAAAGGATGAAACCCTCAAGGATACCTAGTGTTTGACATAGTTCAATAAATATTTAGGTTCACCAATATGTTTTACCCTAGTTTAGATCATCAAAACCTAATAAAGATAAAATATTGAATATTATTTAGTTTATAACTTATGAAAATTAAGCATGCATATGAATGTAATTTACTAAAATAAATTTGACAAATAACATGTGCTAAATATAGGAAGTACTCAAGAGATCATGATACTTAGATTTATTGATTCAATGACTAATAATGATTGACTTCTAATAATGGAAAAATGTTAGAAGTAGGCCTATAATTGTATTTGGATCTTTATATGATTATTTGTATAGGTAGGGTCACTAACATAAAGCTTTGGTAGAAATGTAGACACTAATGACTAAGGTTGATGTTACTATCCTAGGATGATTTGTCTCTCTATAACCATATAGTTAACTGCACCTACTTTTAGTATCCCTATGTGTGAGATATTTATGCTTAACTATGTGCACAACTCCATAAATCAATATCCTTCTCCTTAAAACCCTATATCCACTTGTGAGGGTTAAAACCTAATAAAACTTTGGAAGTTTAATGCATTGAGCCAACCCCAATCACCCCCATTGATGAATAACTGATATCTACATATCCAATAGTATGAAGAAGGAATTAAATCCACTCGTAGTTATTGCCCTAAATGTGAATATGCATTTGTACTCATTTTATAAATGAATGCCCTTATAATCTAGATTTTGATACTTGACAATGTTTTCTATTGACTTGGCATGTTGTGCTTTAGACTTAGCTAATGAGTGCTCTTAGTGATTGATTTACAATTTGGGAATAAAAGGGTATATTTTATCAATGTGTAGTAATGGATAAATACTTGAGAGATTAGTGCTAAGTGAGTACTAAGCGTGGGTTTTATTTGTATTTATATGAGTCCATTTGTGTGATTTATCACACTACTAACATTCTAGAAAATGGGTTGGTCCATAGGAATGATTTAAATTTAAAAAATAGTCATTCTCAGTGAGGATAAATAAAATCACCCTTAGGTCAATTCAATGTTAAAATTATCTAAGCTAGACATTAATGTCTAAATGATATGAATATGGATATGATGATTTAGATATGTCTGAGTAAAATATTTAGCTTGTTTGACATAGATTGAGAGGTTATTATAAGTGAATAGCAATAAAATGGAAGGGTAATACTCATAGAAATAATGTGAATGTGAGATAATGGATAATAAGAGGCATCTATGTGTGCACAAGTCATGTATGGTGAATATAGGTCTAAACTGACATGATCAAGTGTATGATACCAAATTTTAGTAATTACATTGGTAGGATTCTTCTCTTGGAGGTTTTATTTACTAAGTTATTTTTTAAACATTTTTTCCAACAACCACCATATAAATATATATAGTATCTCTTAATCAACTCTAGATCTTTCATGCTTGTGTCCTCCCAAACTTGGGATATTTTTCATTTTATTTTCTTAATCTTTCATTTCAAATTCAAAATTTATACCTTGGATTATCTTGCCTCAATATCCTTCTTAATAAATTTAGCCCATACTCTATCTTACCTATTATTAAATTTTACACATCTCATTGAAATTTATAATGCTCTCTTCATTCTCATGATTGTTAACTAGCCTCTAGTCATTCCTTTTCAATATCTCATCCACATCTCTAGGGAATCATATTTTATTTGAATTGCAACACCCTATTTTGGGTTTAATTTGGATATTATTCCAATAGGAATCTCAAACTTCATATCATTTATGTAATCCAATAATTTTTTTTGGATGTTCCTTTATCAATTCTCCATGGCCCATCTGCAAAAATTCTAAAGAGATCCTTCCTATCTCCACTATTTTTTATCTTGGATTCTAAAAATTCTACCTGCAAGATTTCCATTGTCTTCTTCATTTATTTTCTAAACTCTTCTCTAGCCTCTACATCATATCTAATAGTCTCCTCATCACATATGGAATCTTCTACTTATTTTGACATAGTCTCTATGTAGCCTTCCTCATGCATGTTTATTTCACCATATTTTGAGGTGTCTTATTCAATTTATAAATTTATGGAATTTTTAACTTATATGAACCATATTACACCATTGTGACTACTACATCCCTTTGCATGATACCCTAAAAATTTCCCCTAGAGATTTTGTTGTCTCCTAATCTACCAAGTTTTAGCTAGATTGGGTTAGACTTGATATGTTAGATTCCACAAGTTTAGTACCTTGTCTCAGTGTAGCCATAAATTACCTTTGTTCAAATATTGGTATTATTTACACCTTTCTAAGTGTCTTAATATATTAAATTATTCCCCCAAAAATGGTCCTTATTGACACATTCACCTATTTTATTTGTGACTCTCTACCCTCAAAAAAACTCTTTCTATAGTTCTGAAATGTCTTATATCCATCTTCACATGTATATATAGAATCTTATTTATTTATTTCATTTTCACCACTTCATATTTATCTCTAAATTTTACATGAGGTCACCTTCCCACCCTATATACTCTCTTTTATGTCAACTCTTCATTGATGGTGAACCATTAGGCAACACTTCTAGAGTCAATTTATTTCCATGAGATCTTTACTGAGACTCACTAAGGATTTATCTTCCTTGGATTAAGAACATGAGATAAATTTATCTTTTATCCATCTTCCACAATGTATATTAGTGGACATATATATATATATATATATATATATATATATATATCCATTATTTTTAATTGTAAAAGGAGTTTGTATGAGTTTTCTTCATCTTCTTAGTATTGGTGGGAAAACCAATTTCTAGCTTCAATGGACAAAATTAAAAAGTTGGAGGATTGGAACACCACTTTGTTGAGATAAAAAGACATTTTATAGCTAAACAAATCCAAAATTTTCACAAAAAACCATAATTCAAGCTATCCTCCTGAATCATGGACATAATATAGGCTTCTTGAGAACTCTTGATGGTGAAGGGTTAGAATTTCATTTTAATGATGAAAACCTCTAAAAATTCTAGGCTGAATGTTGCATTTGAATTTGTTGTGAATTTAAAATAATTTTGGTCTATTATTTTCCTATAATTTTTTTAATTTTCATTCTGACTCATTTTTTGAATCATAATGTGCCTGGATTGCCATCACAAGCATCCCTCACACTTCTTCCCCTAAAAAATTCTAATTTCATTAGCATTGGATTATCTAGTAGCTTTGTGTGTACCTGTGTGCATTTCATCCTTGTAAATAATTCCAATGAACACTTAAATAATCATCCATTACCACATTAATAAACTCATCCCACACCAAAAAAATTCTACTTCCTCCAATATGCCTTGTCAAGGTGTAATACACCATCACCTTGAATATTAAACAACCCATTTATGTCATAGGCATATATGATTGAATCCTATACTCATACTTAGTTTTTATTGACACCTATTTTTAAAACTTCTCCATAATTTTATAGTAACCTTCCCTTTTTAGCTAAACCTTTGGAACCTCTTTGTGCCATGAACACTTCTTGGACCGAATGATGGGAATTACCTTTCTTTAGGAACTACAAAATCATGAAGCATTATCATGATCAAGTATGTGCCATACTTAAACTTTAATCCTTTTTACACCTTATAAATTACATGGAACAAATCTTACAAGACATAATTTGATACATTATACTTCACTTGCATGACACTAATCAAATAAGTAGGGGTTAAAGACTGGTGGAAAGTGACATTCAAACTTCTAACTATCCTGAAATATGTAAGAAACATTTTTACTACTCTAAATTACCTATCTTGAATTTATTTCATTGTCACCATGAAGATATCATTCCTTAACTTCATTATCCTCATGGATTATTCATGTTCCTCTTGATTCTCAAGCACCAATACCAATTCTTCCATCTCATTCAAAAAATTTGTAACCTTAGCTATGAGTACAAGGGTTAGCCTAATTCCCATTATGATTATATATAATCTTCCTTTATACACTTATGACAATAAAAAACTCACCATTTTCTTAGCTTTGAAATATGGGAGTTCATATAATTTTAGGAAATTAATCACCACTAGCCATTCCCCTACCGTCTCTCCATTCTTGTTGGGAAAGTTGATCTTCTCCAAAAAACTAAAATTTCTACTTTCCTTGCCTCTAGTTCAATTATTCAATCCTAAAAGAGTCAATCAATGTCTTAACCTCTTATCTTGTGGTAAAATATTCAAGATAAGGTACTAATTTAATTTATGACATTGTTTCCATCTCCAAGACCATTATATGCCTTTCCTTTAAATCCTTTCTCTCCTCCTCTTCATATTGGATTTATCTTCTATTCTTTGCACTTCTAGGCTGTGATATTATGTGAATCTCTTTTCAATGTTATAGTGATATTTATTTAGGAATAATTCACCTTCCTTCACCCCCAACTCAGCTTTGGATTTATTATCTTACCTTTTATTGGAGACCATACTAGTTACTTTACTTTAATTTTGACCAATTCATGTCGTAATTATCACTTTTTAGGCTCTCTTAAGTTTTATTCTTCAGCTTGATAATATATTTTACACTATTCCAAACTTCATAACCCAAAAATAACCTCTCTCTCAATCTATTGGTGTTCCCTTATTTTCCTAGATTTCTTGCATAGTTTATTTTACTTCAAGCTTCCCCAACACTTGTTTAAAAAAAAATTGTGAATGGTATTTTGAAATTAATTTCTTCCATTTTATAATTTTTTAGGAATTATCCTCCCACAAACCCTCATATACTTTCAAGTATTTAATTTTAATTCACCAAAGGTCACATGAAATCATATTTTTGCCTATGCAAAACTTTCCTTTCTTCTCCCATTAGTGTGTCAAAATTCATTTTCCTTATGTATCATGTGAAATAATTTTCTTTCCTTCCAAACAAAAATTTGAAATACTTCTTCATGTGCATATAAACTTTCCATTTTAATTTATTTTAGGTTTTTTAATATTCTCTATTTACCCCTTATTTTCTTTTCCCATGTGTGACCCATTTTATCTTCTATATATACACTTGTACTTCCATGTCTTTTTCATCTATAAGGATATCTAGGAGAGTTATCCTAGATGTTGAGTGTTACCTTAGAAATTATACATTTGATGTGAAATTTTTTTAAATTTCCATTCAACTAGATTTACAAATTCATCTAAAAAAATATGTCATGCCTTGTGAATGTAATCATTCCTTTCACAAAACTTATTTGGATTGTTCTTTAGTTTGCACGATTTTGTGATTTAAACATGGTTAAAAATTAGAGAAATAACTCACTTATCTTGAATAAAGTAAAATGACAATGAAATATTTGTATATATAACTACCCTAGAAGTAAATAAATATTTTTGGGTGGTAATTCTTGCTATTATTATTATCATGGATCTCATTTTTTACAACTTGAAAAATTTATACTATGGTTATATCCACTCTTTTAGAAATATAACATTTTTGTTGTCATTTTTAGTCTTTAGGACCTAATTATGTGTGGTTACCCATATAATACACACCTTGTGTGATGAAACATTAGACTTTGGTGAATCAAACTTACTTTGATGTTTAGTGGAGTTGGAGGCATGTGTTAGATTCTTTTTGCTATGATCATCCCTTATTTTGTACCCTATGAATGGTTTGATTTCTTCCACTCTCATATTTACACTACCTCTTTCTATGTCTTCATGGTTTATGACCTTAATTCCACTTTTATCAATCTCTTTTCTCATCACAAACATCTCCATCACTTCTTAAAATTATAGTATTCTCTTTAGTTTTGAGTTATCACTATTTATGGAAACACAATGCCATCTATCCAAATTTATTAGATATATGTATTTCCTACTTCCTTGTTGATCCAATTTATCACTCCTACCACTTTCTTTGGTTTTCTCACATTTTCGATACTAGACACTTAGTGTCATATATTTACTTGCAAGAGCACAATTTACCATACCAGTTCTTTCTATAAATTTATAGGACTGCCTTTCTTTACCCTTTGTAATTTCCTCTTGTAATATCATAAAATTATTGGATCCATGTTGTGCATGCTAGACTTGAGGAATTTTATTATTATGTTTCCCACTATATGTCCTCCTCTTCTTCAGGGGGTTATTTTGGCTCATCTCTTTGTGTAGATAACTTATGGATATTATCATCATCTTCTCTTACATCTATAATATCTACATACATGGAACTAAAATTATCATACAAAGGTATCATCACCCTTTTCTCATCATTATCAAATCTCATATACCTTTTTTTAAATCACATGTTTCCCCCATTTACATAATACCATGGATGAATTAGTAAAGTTGGATAACCTATCCCTTTTGGCCATATCAATGACCTCAAAGTCAAATACAAATCAAACTCTTAAGATATTTAGTTGTGTATTATTTATTATGCCTATAGGATTTTATTTAGTCTTGATTTATATGTACAACACATTATTTAAGTGTGGGTCTTACAAATTGAATCCACACATTATTTTTAATAAATTTAACCACTACACTAGTATTAAATAATATGTTTCTCATTTCATTATTGTTAATTTTCCCATTGATGAATAAATATTCATCATGTGTAGGGATATTATTTTTTTAATGTTTGGATTTCTCAATACTTTGTTTAATCCACAAAGGTACCAACCCTTTTGTATTTAATAGGGAAAGGAATTAAACCAATTCCCCTACATCACTTGTCTTTGGTCCGCTTCTAGTTATATCATGTACTAAAGCTCCGATGAACTCTCTTGAAACCTTTAACTCTCCTTGAAGGTTTTGAATCACCTCCTTTGCTTAAACAATAACTACTTTCTATTTTGAAACATTCGAGTAAACATCTTCCTTTTCTTTAAGATTATAGATAATCCTTTCATTTCCATTATTTTTATAGTCCACATTACCTTTATTTATATATAATCCACTTATTATGTATCTGTTTATGTTTTTCCCTCTCCAATTATTTCTTCTATCTCTACATGGAGGTCTATATTAGTCTTGATTTATATTTACCATGTTTTATCCTTTTGTGACTCCTTCAAACCTAATATTTTTTTGTAAAAAATCCACACATTATTGTGTTTTTTGTTTTCCTCTATAATGAACACAATTATGTAATTTTAGACATTACTTATAATAAATATCTAACACACTACATTTGAAGCAATTACCCCATGAATGACTAGCTCCTCATCCTTCAAATCTACAACCACATGTTATACCTCTCCCAAAGTATTGATTGTGTCTCTTTGTGATAGTTTACTACCATAAAAATTGGACCTTAAGTTTATTCCATTCCTTAATAATCAATAAATTCTTAGTATCATGTGTATTAACATCATATACCTTTCACCAATATATAGTTTTAGTTATTTTATCCATTTGTAACATTGATAAATTATAAATTTCATGGCCTAATTGACATAATTCACAATATAACATCACTACCTCTACTGTCTTTATGATGCAATAATTTTTGGTATGTCCTTCCATTTCACAATAAATATGCCATAGACCTTTGCATGCTTTTGGTGTAGACCTATTTTATTTTATATTATATAATTTCAATGTCATAAGGGATAATTGGGATTTTAAAAATGGGCTTATCCTCATATCAAATCTTACAACAAATTCCATCTATAGGAATTCCTCTTGATCATCTAATGGATCTATGAAATATTTCATTGTTAGCTATCTTATGAAAGGGGACAATAGTTACATTTTATACCACTTCATACATTTCAATGGTGAAGCTCCTATGAAATATTTAATCATTACATTTGAAACATGTGTTTTAGTCACACACATTGCTTGTATCTTCTCATTCTATCTATATTAACACATATACTTTGTTACTCAGGCTATAGGATGTGGAATTCATTAAGGAATGTTACATTTAGTGCATCAAATTCAACCACCACATGGTTAGGATAAAAATTCCTATACCAAGTATGTTCTCTAATAATATTGTAGTTGTAACAAACTATATTTTCTCTCCAAAGACACCACTCATTTTGCACCCCAATTTATCACACACTTGTGTAGATGCTTTAATTCATCTTCAATCCCATTATATTTTGGTAGTTTAGTTATATAATAATTAAACTAATATTGTGGCACCATATAATCTTGTGTTAATATAATAGTTCCTACATTTAATACAAGTATAGGGCCAATTGAAATAATCCATATATTTGGTGTAGCCATGGGTAGAGGAACCTAGGTTTCTATGGTCTTAGGTGGCCATAGTAGAAATTTTGAGGTTAGATAACTCACCCCATAGTGTTTTAATCAAATTTGGTGAAGTTTTAACCATATTTACAATTACAATTACACTCACACTACTCCCTATTGATGTAAAAGTTTCTCCTACCATCACTGTTTCATTTATAAAGCCTATGAATATCACCTTTAAGCTATTTAAATTTATAAATAAATGTACCATCTCCAATATTTTATTAATTATGAAAGGTACATCATCCATTAAAAATTTATTATCTTCACTATAACTGAAATATTATTCCTTCTAAAAAATATAGCCATGTTTTGGGATTGACATGTTGATAACTCTAGCTTTAGGTTTTATTTAGAATTTATTAATAATTATTCATTTGTGTCTCTTCTATTACACCATTTTTGTATTTTTAAATTATATGATAACTTCATCACATAATTATTTCTCAATAAAGGAGCATTCCACAATATAAAAGTCATCTAATTTCCCTTGCCTTTTGCATATCTCATTGGCATTAATCCAATCTGACTCCCACACCTTCCTAGGGTCCTTGGATACAATATCCCTTTTTAATCCTTTAAAATATATACAATACCTCATTTATCTTTACTTGAATCCTTGATTTGGTCTTTTCATTTACTGCATCTAAAAATTGAAACCCTTGCTTTTATCACTAATAACATATCCTTTGCATGATAAAATATTTAATTATCCATTTCCAAATTTTCCAATCAAATATTAAATAATATAATATTAACACATACCATAATATCTATAGTTAAATATCCTCTTGGTTCCCATAAAAACTCAATATCCACTTCATATAGACAAGGGTACATGGATACAATGAACTTTTAAAGATAACTATTTAGATTGTCACTATACCATTAATATACCATACATGTCCATACTTGATTTGAATTATTCAGAGATTAAATTTGTGTATGAATATTATTATTCATAAAATTTGTGATCCATTCATTCAAATACACCTAAAAATTAATAAATAAAAACTCTTACAAATCATTACTATGCATGAAGGATGCCATATCCCTGATAATGTCCAATTGACTATATGGAATGAAAGTATAGTAGGCTAAGTGGGGTATCAAACTAACACACACATGAACATATCTCTTGAAGATATGGGTTTTAAAAATTATAAACTACCATTATGAAATATTGAGGTGTATTTATTTCCTAAAGATGAAGGTAACATGTTTCCCAAGCCTATTTTAAATTGTTCAAACTAGTCTATTATAGAACCTCCTAATCATTTGTCTCAAGTTTAATAGCATAGTGATAATGGTGGGACACAAAGAGATATTAAATCCTACATCATGTTATGAGGTGCATGGAAAAAATAAATTTTGGAAATATTTATGGGGGGGTCTCATGGAATTAATGTTGGGGATTATAGAGCATAATGCTCATGTTGTTAGGGAATTCATCACTAGATGGAATAAGAGTATGGTGGTGATGCAGGGAATTAAGATTATAATCATGGATGAATTCATAGGTGAGGCCACAAAAATTATGTTCAAAGGGGTGAAGGCTTACAAAGACTAGAATAAAAATCAAGAACTCCAATGTTTCTTCTGCATGAACAAGTTTGTAAAAATAGATAAGAAGGGTTTCCCCTGAGCTGGTCTCCTTTGGTAACAAATAGATTTATACCTCTAGGTGATGAGATACCTAAATTTATAGGGTAATTACACCTTAATTTTATCTCACCACTTTCTTTTATTAAACCATTTCTAGGGTTATAATATTAGCTTATCATTTTACCTGTTAAAGTCATTAAAATGCATAGCCCTTACACTCCAAGTTAATGAGTCAAACTCCATTCTGCATCAAGGGATTATATTGATATTGGTTAAACATGTTAAAACATTTCAAGGGAGGGAGTAACCTCTTGGTGGGTCCTACTTTTAGGATGACTCCACAAAAGAGGACCCCACATTGAGATCCTACCACCCATTTGCCAGTACCCCCCAAGCTAGCCTATCCAAAACCTCTGCTAAAGACCTTCCACTAAAAATGTTTGATCACAAGACCAAACCACTATTTATAGATGAGGACACCTCCAAGGAGGCCACTAGGAAGGGTAATTTATTTATATTTTATTAATTAAAAAATAATAAGGAACAACTAGACAATTTCAATAATAAGGTGTAGGAAGCTAGTTTGAACCTGACTAGCCTTATCCAATAATGGAATGCCTTGTAAAAGTAAGTGGACTCAAATATTTAGTATTTTTTCCATTATATCAAGCTAAACTAGACCCTTGTTAATTAGCTATTAAATATTACAAAGACCCCACACTTGATATTCCCAGCTTGACCCCTATCAAAAAACCCCTTTGTAAGTATAAGGATAATAAAGGCCACACATGATCCTCCTAAGAGATGGTGTTGAAGGACCTATAAATAGGATGAGGGTCAAATTTTTTAATAACAAGTGAGGAGTACCTCAGAACATATCTAAAGAAGAGAAGGAAACACTGGAGGGTCCCCCCTCTTGATTTATTTTTTTGCTATTTAGGGGTCTTTCTAGCTAGTTTTTTTATTTTTTTCATTGTTCAGCCTTAGTGGCCAGGTGATTTTTTTTATAACACTTTTATGGTTCTTGGATCCTTGAAAATATAGGTTTTTTACTTGATCAAATAAAAAAACAATCTCATGTATCCATGTTTGAGGGTCTTGACTCCATTTGATTTTTGAAATTACTAAAAATTCAAATATCTACTTCTAAAAACAACTCTCAATTATCTTAAGAGTTATCCAATATAATCCATCATCAACCAATAAATATTTCCCCTTATTCTATCCCTACATGAAGTGGTAATAGCTTAAGGAGTCCTTATGCTTAGACTCGATTATTGATAGCAAAAAATTGAGTAATTAACAACAAGTTTGTAATACAATATCAAAATACACACTAGTGCATCCAAGTCTCACTCAAAGTGAAAGTGATAGTTCATCAAGAACCTCTTGATGAGAAAGTAACATGATGACAAAGATCACACAAGGCAAATAGACTAGACAAAACCCTAAATCTTATTTAAAAATAAACAATAAAATAATACCAAAAAAATCCATCTAAACAATCATTTTACTAATATATTACTTCATTTAACACTCAATAAAATATTATAATAATTTACTCAATGAATATACACATAAAGGATATAAAAAACAACACTTATCTTGTATTAATTAAAGCACAATTACAACAATATGTCTCTCCATGCCTTGCACTATACAAAAAATGAATATTACAAACTTATAACTACTTCTACACCAATATAATGCATAAATCCTAAAACCATGAAACTTATTGAACCTAACTATAAATCCTTTACTGGTTCAACCTTTCCCCATGTATTCTATGTCTAAAATCTCTCTATGTGTCAAATAAGGAGCCCAAGGGAGGTATTATAGGTCTTATAGAGCTCATTTCCCTTGTCACTTGGAAAGAAAATATTATTTTATACATTTTAGATACCCTAGAGGATGTTTGGTTGGATTGAGATATCACAAAATCTAGGCACCCAAAAAATTCCCCTATGTGCTTCCTTGTCCACCTCAACCCCATGCCATCCATAAATATGCACTATTTTGAGACACATCTCTAATTATGTGTTGTTGTTTTATAACCTTTGAAAATGATAATTTACCTTTATTAACATATCCATAATCTATATACCTTAATATTTCTTCACCTTTGCACAAATATTGTACTTTTTCCCTTTTGCACACACAACCATGTTTATAGATTTAACACATCTCATTATGCAACATGTAATAATTGGGCCACTACAATAGAAAGGACTTGGTTCCATTTTCATGGTTAAACATTTATTATATATATTAACCATGTCATATTGGTGTAAAAATTATCTTGGACACATTTTAATCTATGTGGTAATCATTATCTTTAATATCTTTTTTAGCATTATGACTTTCTCCAAATTCAAACTTTTTCACTTGGTCCATTAGAATAAATTGTTGAGGTGCCATTATAGTTGGTTAAATTTGATTTTAGTGAGGCAAAATATTATCTTTAAGATTAATCATTTTACATTATCTAATGGTACATCATATACAAGACATGAATTATAACTCCCCATGTATAGAATTCAAGCATATATGTAAACTAGATGGGACAACTCTCATGTCATGAATGAAAAGTCTTCTACGTAAAATTTTATAACTCACATCATTGGATATTAATTTAAATTTAGTGGTAAATTATTTTAGTCCAAATAATATATTAATTTAAGTTTATCCAAGATCCTTTCCTGGTTGATTATCAAAACACTTGATGATCATATTTAAGTTTGGAGGGGATTGTCTTCCAATTCCAAATTGCATAAGAAAAAACTCACTACAAATTATCCATTAATAATCATTTGATCCCAATTTTTTTTATTATAACATGAATATGAAATATTAAATGTTGGTCCACAATATGTTTTAGAGGTAATTCATCATGCTCAAACGTAGAAAGGTTCTCACTGTATGTCAAAGATCTAAGATCAAAAGAAAAGTGAAAAGATTGATTATTAGTTACAAGATTAATATATTATAAGGCCTTATGAATAATATATTTCTAAACATTAGACATTGTAATTAATTCTAAAGTGTATATATTCACTTGAGTGTTATTGAATTGTTTTACAATATCATATTTTTTAACAACTTTTAATTTAAGCTTGAGAACTTTATGGAGATCAGGAAGGGTGGAAGGGTATATTACATTATTAGATTAAAATTTACTTTTAATGTTATTTTTTAGCTCATAATGTATCGTCTTCATGTTATTTTTTAGCTCATAATGTATCATCATGCATTAATCATTGAGAACATGGAATTATAGATGAGGATTTATATCTCTTATATAATTATAAATGGTAGCAAGACATAAACATGAAACATTATCAAAATTTTATTTAACCCTATTTTTTATTAGAACATACATAAAAATTATATGATATAAATTGAAAAGAAACATTCAAATATAAATAAACATTTTTACACTAAGAACATCACAAAACACAATAATACACACAAACTAAGAATATGTCATGTAGTCAAAACCATTGAACAACATTCCATAATTTAATCACATGTAAGAATGTTCATATCCATAATTAATCTTGAGATATACATAAAAATATAATATTTACAAATAAATGAAGAACTAAGGCTAAGGATATATGATATTAAGAAAAATACTAGGAAGTAAAAATCAAGGGAACATTTAAGGCTAATGAAAGATAACATATTACACCACAAAACCTAAATGGCATAAAAAATAATGGACTATGACTATAACCTAGGGTTTGAATGATATGAAAGCATACAAAACTAGGGTTTGAATATAACATACAAGGGATGTGGCTAAATATATCCAATAAACAGAACAATCCCTATAAAAATTAGATCTACTATAATTAAATAAATATCCAACCTTAATGGGTGTAAAGGACATGAATTTGATAAATTTTACATATAAGAATGTTTTTTATGTCAAAATGCAATATATATACCCAAACTATTATGCAATCATATATAATCATATTTAATAAAATAAAATATTAAAATAAAACCCAATTGTAGAAATGAATATTATAAAATAATTATAAAGTCAAAAAGAGGTTTATATAATAATGTTTAAATTTTATTGAATTTGGAGATAGTTAAAATAAACAAATAATGGTAAAAAGGTCCATAAAATAAGGTGAAAAAACCCTTAAGACTTGTAGTGAGAAAATAACATTTACTAGATGAACAAAATCATAAAAATCCTTTATTAGCACTATCAAAACCATATTCCTATGTTTTTGGGAATTGTTAGATTCTATAAAATTAATTTGACTACCATGTTCCTCTATTACTCTACTCCAAAAACCTCTCTTTCTTTTTCAAAATTTCACATAATTCTTTGGGAAATTAGTATCCTTCTCCACAACCCTAATAAATCATAAAATAATAATAAAAATGAGGAAGTCAATGAGGGGCATGTGTTATGCATCCATTATGATTGGGACCCTATTATAGAACAAGTTTGGTAGACAAAATTCAATGAACTTCAATAATAAATTCATGGATACAACCATAATCCTTATATGACTTTTCACACTAGCATGAATAAGTGGTAATATTATAATGGAGACTTAAATCTTGAATAAAATTCTAACCTAAATAATCAAATTATTATTTTAAATAAATTATTGACTCTTATTTCAATATTCAATTATCACTCTTGACCTTCTCACTCAATTTAATTTCTTTTATGTTTCCTATATGCACTAATACATGTATATTTATAGACTTCTAAAATTTAAATATTAATCCTATTGGCATGCAAGCCAATGTAAATATGGTGAGAAAGGCTAACAAAGGGGGAACATAAGATACATGGGGACCCAAAAAAAGTGTGAGAAGGCCCCATAAAAGGTGACCAAAATTTTAGCAGTATAATTATAGTAGACCAAAAATGTAGTGGTATAATTTTGGAAGACCAAAACCATACTTCTACATTCCTATTCAAAATCCAAAAACAATAGGAAATAAGGGAGGAGATAGAAAACTTGGGAGAAGAAGGAAAGCAATAAGAAGGGGAATAAATCAAATCAAAACATGGAATAATCATAAGAAAAATGCACCTATAATAACTTAATGAACTTATAGTTGATAAACATACAAGTACCCTAGAATTATGAAATTTAACAATGGAAACTACCCCCATACAAAATTAGATGTCTACACCACCAACACATGAAGATTAGAATTTATTTACTAAATAAAATAAATAAATATTGATTTTCTAGTAAATTAAAAAATGTCATATATATATATATATATAATCACCTAATATCAAGGATTTTATTGCATAAAAATTAGAAAAACATCAAATTATTTGTAGTGAAAAAAAAATATAATCACAATATTTACTAAAAGCTCTACATTTAATCAAGTTATGGTATGGAAAAATTATGAATGGATATATCATCATATTAGTTTACAATACATTAAATCTATAAACATCAAATTATAGACAATAAATATTTTGTAAGTGCTCATATTTATATAGATAATGATCAAAAGATGTCCATGGTTGTTCTAATGCATGCTCTATGGGATGAATTTTTTATGTCAGTGATGGATTTGATGTAATAATTGGAGGTGGGTTATATGTAGGTGGGAGATGAAGATTCAATATTTTAGGTGCATGATGTGGAGTCGGTATATGTACATAGGGTGATATTGATATTTGGTGACTATGCCTAGGACCACATGAAGATGCTGAAGCCTTCGTAGGCTCATGTTACATCATTCATCAGTCATACTTATGATGAATGAAGGGAAGTGTGACGCATCTTATTAAACATTTAAGTTGTTCAAAAATACTTGAATTCATCCTAAATTTTTAGAAATCAATTCAAAATCCACCTTATAATAAAAATAAAAAAATAGTATTGATTATAAAAGCACTAAACAAAAAATAAAATTGATTTATAATGCTGAAATTATATTTGATTTGAAATAATTTTAAAATTATTAAAATTTAAGTCTATGTATAATATAATTCAAAAACTAAATTTTAGAACCAACCTATTAATCCCCTAAAGAGGTTTTAAATATTTAAATGTTTTCTCTTTGGCTTCAAATTTTTTATTGGTTTCTCTTATTTAGCATAAATTCTTATGGACTTTGAAAATTCTACCAAATTCTCCCTCCTTTATCTAATAGATCTCAACCTTAATGGAATTTTTGAGTGATGAAGTTTATAAATTTAGAGGTGTTATAAAATATAAATTTAGCATAGATGGGTCGATGCACAAAGTTGGGAGACAAAAAATATGACATTCCCCCAACTTTTAATTTTTTTTACAAAAGGTGTACACCATTTTTAAAAGGGCGTATTCCATTTTTTAAAAAATTGTGAGGCTCAAGCTTGTGCTGGAGTCTCAAGGGCATAGGCCCTTTCTAAAGGGTGTACACTCTTTTCAAAGGGCATTCACCATTTTAAAAGGGCATGTGCCCTTTGTGATTTATAAAGGGCGTATGCCATTTACAAAAGGCATAAATCATTTAAAAAGCAAAGGGAATATACCCTTTATAAAAGGCATTCACCCTTTGTAAAGGGTGTACGCTATTTACAAAGAAAAGGACATACACCCTTTATAAAAGGCATTCACCCTTTGTAAAGGGTGTACGCCCTTTACAGAGCAAAGGGCATACACCCTTTATAAAGAATAAAAGGTGTATGCCTTCTTTCAATTATCATTTTTTTCTTGAAAATAAACTTGTAGCCCAACTACATTATTTTACAATTTTAGATTGACGTACATGATTTGGAGTTAACGAGATTTGGCATTTAGATTGCTATAGGTCAAGTATGTTGATTTTTACATTTTTTTTTTTTTTTCTTTTTATTTATTCAAGTAGGGCTCTGAATTTAGGTTTGCATTAGATTTATTACATTTCTTAAAAAAACCTATATTTCTATTTAAATTTAGATACACAAGTTCAATGGATCCATTGCATGAAGAAAATGTTAGACAATATCCTGAACAGTTTGATTTTACACAAGAAAAAGTTTAATTATATGAGAAAGACAATTATAAACATTAATCATTACAAATAATAATCAATTCTTTATGTCACTCTTCAACTAGTAGTGCACACATTTCAATTGCCAATACATTAGATTTTTTTTTTTAATGAAGTGGGAAATGTGAATTCACAACTTGATGCAATGTTGCATTGAAGAGAGGCCATGAAACAATTTTATTTTGACAAATTATCATATGAAGATGTGAAGAAAAAAATAACAAAAGAAGATGCATGTGCTTTATTTATTAATCCTAGAACCAATAAACCTCCAACAAAAAATTGTAAACACATTAGTATTGATTGGTGTGTTTATGAGGAGATTAAAAATAACTTTTGGGATAGGTGGTGGATGGTGTTTGATGAGCCTCCATGCAACAATAATGAGGTTCCATAATATTTTTTGAGAAAATTATATTGTGAGTTTATGTTGCAAGAAATTCTAAATTATTTTAACATGAATGCCTCCCAATGTAGGGGAGGTGGGTCTTCATTTGATAGACCAGGTGCTAGGAGAGACCAAAACCATCATAATCGAGCTCAAAGAAATAGAAGGATAATATCACATGCCTCTATTCCTAAAATTTTGCATCATAACATACAAATGGACACCATTGAGGTGGTTACTAGTCTGACATAAGTTATTATTGAGCATGTTATGCATACTTTTAAGACTTATACTCAACCTAAATGTGGTGTTAATGGTAGCAGTGGTGTTTGTGGTAGTGGTATTGGTGGCAGTGGTAATGGTAGCAGTGGTGTTTGTGGTAGTGGTATTGGTGGCAGTGGTAATGGTAGTAGTGGTTTTGGTGGTGTTGGTATAGGTGCTAGTGTCCTTCCTACTCATGTTATAGTTCCTATCCATTATTGTAAATCATGAAGGAGGAAGTGTATGAGACTTTTTATTCAGGTATGACATACATAGAGTACATTTATGGAGACTATCATGCCATAGTATACACCATCTATATATGCTTTATCAATGAATACCACTAGAATTCCAGACACTACCAAACTAGATAATATACCACATGTAGATACTTCAAAAACACATGACACTAGCATGCCAAAAACTATGCAAGATGTATTAGCTTCATTGACTTGTATCCGTATACACCATGCTCTTGTTATAGAAGAGTTATCAACTTCACCATATGTATTTGATACATAGGTTTAATTTTAATTATATTTTGTTTATATTTGTAAAAGAATATTAAGTTTATTTTCTAGTATGTGTTTACTTAATTGACTAATTTATTTGAATGGACTTGTTATTTGTTGCTTGTATAGATGATTGGTTATATTTTGGGTAGCTCAAAATGCCTTGAATATATTGTAAAGGTTGTAATTGGAACATGTGTACCCTATACATAGGTTTGTAAAATTTTAAATTATATATTTATTCATGTACATGTCTATTATATTTTGAACACAAAGCTATGTTTTAAGATATATATTATAGTCATAGCTTTTTATCATGTTCATTGGATTCACACATTATTCATTTATTAGTTTTATAGATGACGAGGGATGTTATAGGTACTCCTCATGGATGATAAAAAGGTTTAGTTGATGTTGTTGCTACATCAGAGAATCCACTATCTCTACAATAGGTCATAATTCAGGGATAAAGATTGGTGAGAACACATAGTAAAATTGTTTTTAGCTTTAAGCAGTGATATTTTATGTCATATTTACATAATTATATACACATCTAAATCTAACCATATATGTATACTCCATAGGATTCCCCATCATGGGTGTATGTGCAGTCTTGTAACCCATAAATAACCATTTATATGGAATATAGTGAGTGTAGAATCATTTTACAAAATTTTACATTCTTGAAACAATTATCAAATTTTCAATATACAATTTTAATGCATTAATTTTTATATTTCATATGTTGTGCAGAGACAAAAATTTTCACTAGTTGTCATTGAAATCATGGATGAATCACATGTTGAGAGGAGAGTATCTCCTCATATTGAGGCATCCAACACCCCTGAGTCTACACCTATTCTAACAAATCACTATTTATTTAGAGGCAATGAGGAGTAGGAGAGCTAGTTGTTGTGTTAGGGGGCTAGTTGTAGGCACAATCAATTTTTTTATGATGATATGGCCCATATTATATGCCTATATGGTGTATTTTGTCTATGTATATGTTATGTTATACATTTTTTCTTGATATATGTTATATTATTTATGTTAAATAATGACATAGAAATTTGCATGTATCACATATATACTATTCGACAATATGATTCCTTTACCTATGTGTATTTTATATTTTTATCATTTAATGTTTATGCATATTATTTTTTAATGATAATTATTACTTCATATAGGTTTAAATAAAATCACATTTTCTCTAAGTAGGTGATTTAAATCATTATGTATATTTTACATTTACATGCGATATTTATTATTTACTTGATTCATTTACATTTTATTACATATCAATTTATAATTGTGATGTTTAAGTGG
Source organism: Torreya grandis (assembly GCA_037957365.1). NCBI lineage: Eukaryota > Viridiplantae > Streptophyta > Pinopsida > Cupressales > Taxaceae > Torreya > Torreya grandis. The sequence goes on from JARHVA010000097.1 coordinate 3,054,620, forward strand.
ACTTGGGATCAATTTCATGGACGTGTAAATATTATAAATTTTACTTGATCATAAATGTTAGGAGGTCTAGTGATGCACTTGTGTATGTCAGTAAAAGATTATTTAAAAGCATAACATATCATGTTGTTTACATTGTTGTGCCTCATGTGGGATTTTAAGTCTTCAGGATTAGATGATATGTGATCATCATAAGTATTATTTATTTATTACAAGAGATCTAGTTTTATGCAGGGTTTTGGTAAAAGATTTAAGGATTCAAGTGTTCTTTATTTGTTGCATGAGATCTAGCCTATGCAGGGGCTTAGATGATATATCATGTTGTATGATAATTATAAATGTATTGTTACTTTAATAATTCAAGTAATTTTAAGCCATATCATATCATACTTTAATTACCATGGTGTAGATATTTTCTTGGTATTTTTTCCACTATTATGTACATAATTGACATACATGTTTTTTATCCCCCTAATCCATTCTTTAGAGAAGTCACTATACACTATTATTTTATAATTGAAACTTCAACTCTAGTAATCAAATGGTTTATTTATCTCTTAATATATTTTAATGAAAAATAAAAATTTATTTGATTGATTTTGCATGTTTATCATTTTATGGGAAATGAATATCAATAATTTTTTTTTATAAAATTTTATCAATATCTTATCTAGTTCAAACACTTGAAAAAAATAATACCACATTTAAAAGTTAACTTTATTTTAATTGCTTGATCAAAATTTTTTATAGCTTTATGATGTTAAGTACACATCTTACAAAAAAAGGGCGTAAATTGCTCCTTTTACTTTCATCATCTGGGATAAGCTTTGCAAGATGCTTTGTTTATAAGCACACAGTAGATTTTTTAACACCATTTTAACATCAGATTGGTGTGATAGGTTGTCAATATACCTTTTATTTAACCAATTAATGGATTGGTGACATTTTATACATAGGCCAGTGTCCAAGGCTATATGAAATGAGATGTTTACTATATTGTAAATGTTTAAATCCTAAGGGAAACAAACAAAATTCTAATCCTATTGTACAAAAGGTAAATCTAGAAATTTTTGCTAACTAAATATCCCCTATGGTATCCCTTGTTAAAAGGATTTTTTGGTTTACACCATCAACATCCAAAACGTAAACATTTGGCATAAGACACTACAATGTCGTCACTTGACTTAGTCGATTGGGTAGAATAGTGTTGTACTTCAAAATGTGAGAATGTTGATTGCCTATTGTCATCTGGACTGATTCTTGATAGATTCTGAATATAGAGATGGGTTTTTTAGTCAGAAAACTTTCTTATTAACTTTAATCTTATGAAAATTGAAAGACACACTTTTCATAAAGGAAACTCACTTGCATTAAACTAAAATAAACATTGAATTTAATGAAAGCACACTTGCATTAAAAGAAACACACTTTGTGTTAAAGGGGAAATCACACTTGTAGTAAAATGAAATATACCTGTATCAAAATAAATACACTTTTAAACTATAAACTAGAAACACCAATTATCCTGATCTTTAAAAGAAGTGGGCCCTTGCTCCTTTCTTAGAAAATGATCAACTTTAACTCAATAGTGAAATAGAGTGTTGTACTTTATTAATAATTCATTATCAAAAGGAATATATACAAATGCTATGAATTATACTACAAAATTATACTTAAATGTTTCCTGATTTTCTTTACTTTCTATTATCTTGGAATGAGAAGGAGACATGTACTTAAAGCACATCTCAATGACCATTCTTAGAATACAAAATCTCTAAATCTAAACAACAAAATCTGTTTATTATAAATAAAAGATATAAGAATTAGATCCCACACTTATACAAGGAATTGGAATTGATTCAACTAACAATAGATCAAGTATAACTAACACATATATATATAGATTATTTTTGGATGTACAAAATAGAAATACATTTATATCCAAATTATTTTAGACTATTACTATGAATAGTAATGCCTAAAATATTATATTTAAAGATGGGGAAAATATATATGTACAACATATATCTTTGGAGTTATTATATTAATCTACAAAGCACAACTAGGAATCTTCAGAGCATGATTGGATAGGTCTTCAGAGCTTCATTGGAATGTCTTCAGAGCTTCATCATAATGTATTCAATGTTGTCTGGGTGGATCTTTACAAATTTTATAGAATGTCTTTGGAAATACATGATAGATATTTAGAAATTCAACAAAACATCTTTGTAGCTTGATAAAGCATCTTTAGAGCTTCCTACATAGATCTGTAGAGCTAGACTAAGGATCTTTTTATCTCACTATGTTCTATTCCAAGTCTTCAAAAATATTGCCAAAAACGTTTTACCAAAACTATTGATGACTTCTCAAAACAATCCTATAATAGAGATATATCTCTATATGAAAAATTGTACTCATTTCATCTAATTTAGACACAAATAATAAGATAGAGAATCAATAATTTATCACATACAAACAAAAGATAATTGTACTCATTTCCTACTTAGATGAGACCTTAACTATTAAATGTAATGCAATATATAACCAAGAGGAAACACTTATGGATAATTTATATGAGATATAATGAGTTATATAGAATTCTCATCATGGTGCAAGTCATGGCTCAAGCCACTCTTCAAAATAATTTTCCCATATCTATGATTTGAGGGATGGATAAGTTGTACACACCAAGAAACTCAATTTCTCTCAACTATCTAATTTCATAAGTGTTAGAATTTTTTCACATGGTGGTGCATACACAATTGTGTTTTTAGTGTGTTTTTGGTAATAAATAGCCTATTATGGATTCAAGTTGTTTGTAATACATATACACCTAAATTTCATGTTTTAACTAGTTCAAATCTTTAGATAAATTGTCAGATCCTCATTGCTTTTTGGTCATGCATTGCAACATAACTATGAGGGTTAGAGACGATCCATCAGCTCCTACACATGCATGAACAAGTATTCTAAGAAAAGTTGAGAGTATTTTATCTAACTTGAGATGGATGAGATGAAGTAATGAGTTTTTTCTCATGGCCAAATCTCTTAGAATGGGCCAAACATTGGTTAGTAGGGGCCATATATTCTGGCTCATCAGCCAATCGATGAACCATCTATGCAGACACATTTGGATAGGAAATTTTAGGCTAGAAAAACATTTTTATAGTATTATTTAGGTGCTAAGATTAAAATTTATAGTTAGTTAGAGGCATCCCTTAGGAGAATTCACTTGTCCCTAAATGTGAAAAATGAGCTAACTTTCATTACACATTGTCAGAGAACTTTGAGGGATAGAGATGAGTTGTTAGTTCTTACACATGCATGGATAAGTATTATAAGAGAGCCCAAGATGATTCTATCTAACTCAAAATGGACAAAATGTGGTAATGAGGTTTGTCTCATAGCAAAATCTCTTAGAATGGGCCAAAATTTGGTTAACAAGGTCTGTATATTCTAACTCATCAGCCCAATAGATGAATCATCTATGTGGACACATCTAGATAGGCATTTTTAGGATATAACAACCTTTAATTGGTCTCAATAAAGCCCTAAGAGTGAAATTTTTAGTTGGTTAGAGGCATCCCTTTAGATAATTCACTTGTCCTTGAGTGTGAAAAAAAAGTGAACTTGCATTGCGCATTATAGGAGAACCATGACAGCTAAAGACAAACCATCAACTCATACATGTGCAAGTACAAGTCCTATAATAAATATTATGAGGATTTTATCTAAATTGACATGGATGAGATATGGAAATGAGGTTTCTCTCATAGATAAATCTCTTATAATGGGCCAAAATTTGGTTAGTGGGGGTTGTATATTCTAACTCGTCAGCCTAATTGATGAACTATCTATGTGGACATGTCCAAATAGAAATTTTTAGGCTAGAACAACCTTTTTATGGTCTCGGTCAGGCCTTGAGAGAAAATTTTTTAGTTGGTCAGAGGCATCCTTTAAGATAATCCACTCATACCTAAGTGTGAAAAATGAGAAAAATTCCATTATGCATTATAGGATAATCATGAGAGATAGAGATGAGCTATCAGCTCCTACACATGCATGGACGAGTCCTCTAATATATCCCAATAGTATTTTATCTAATTCAAGATGGATGAGGTTTCTCTCATAACCAAATCTCTTAGAATAGACTAAAATTTGGTCAATAGGGGCCATATATTCTAGCCTTTAGGATATAATGACCTTTTTTTGGTCTCATTCGGGCCCTAGGAGTGAAAGTTATAGTTGCTCAGAGGCATCTTGTAAGATAATTCACTCATCCTCAAGTGTGCAAAATGAACAAACTTTCATAGTGCATTGGAAGAGAATCATGAGGGATAAAGATGAAATTCAGATCCTAAAAATGCATATATGAGTCCTATAAGAGATATTGGGAGGATTTAATCTAAATTGAGATAGAAGAGATATGATAACGAGGTTTCTCTTGTAGCTAAATCTCTCAGAATAGGCCAAAAGTTGGTCAGTAATAGTTGTATATTTTGACTTAATTAGAAAAATTGATGAACAATATATGAATAAACATCTAGATATGAATTTTTATGCTAGAACAACCTTTGTCTAATTTTTATCAGGCCCTAGGAGTGAAAGTTGTAGCTGGTTAGAGGCATCCCTTAAGAGAATCCACTCATCCCCAAGTGTGCAAAATGAGCAAAATTTAGCCATGTATTTTAGGAGAACCATGAGGGATAGAGATGAGATGTTAAATCCTAAAAATGAATGGATGAGTCCTATAAGAGATCTCAAGAGGATTTTATCTAACTCAAGATAGATGATATGTGGCAATGAGGTTTCTCTTATGACCAAATCTCTTAGAATGGGCCAAATGTTGGTTAGCAGGGGTCATATATTCTAACTCATCAGCCCAATAAATGAACCATCTATGTGAATACATTGGGATATGAATTTTTTGGCTATAACAAATTTTATCTAGTCTTGGTTGGCCCCCATGAGTGAAGGTTGTAGTTGATTGAAGGCATCTTTTAAGAGAATCCACTTATCTCTGAGTGTGCAAAATAAGTGAACTTCTATCATTTATTATAGGAGAACCATGAGGGCTAGAGATGAACCCTAAGATCCTACACATGCAAAAATAATTCCTATAAGATATCTAAGAAGGATTGTCTCTAACTTGATATGGAGGAAATGTAATAATGAGATTTCCCTCACAACCAAATCTTTTAGAATATGCCAAAAGTTGGTCTATGGGGAGCATATATTATGACTCATCAACCCAATGGATGAAACATATATATGTGTGTGTGTGTGTGTGTGTTTCATCCATTGGGTTGATGAGTCAGAATATATGCCCCCATAGACCATTATATATATATATATATATATATATATATATATATATATATATATATATATATATATATATATATATATATATATATATATATATATATATGAATTTTAGGATATAAAAACCTTTTTATAGTCTTGGTCAAGCCTCAGGAGAGAAAATTATAATTAATCAGAGGCATCCCTTAAGAGAATCCACTTATCCCCAAGTGTGCAAAATGATCAAACTTCTTCGCACATTGCATGAGAACTATAAAGGATAGAGATGAACCATCAGCTCCTACATGTGCATGGATGATTCTTATAAGATATCCCAAGAGGATTATATTTAAATTAAGATAGAGAAGATGTGATAATAAGGTTTCTCTCATAGCCAAATCTCTCAAAACATGCCACAAATTGGTCAGTGAAAGCCATTTTGACTCATTAGCCCAATCGATGAACCATCTACATGTAAAAATTGAGATATGTGTTTTAAGATTATAAAAAACATTGTCTATTCTTAGTTAGTCCCTGACAGTAAAGGTTGCAATTGATTAGAGACATCCCTTAAGAAAATCCACTTGTCATTGATTATGCAAAATGAGCAAACTTTTGTCGCACATTACAAGAGAACCATGAGGTCTAAAGATGAACCATCAAATCCTACACATGCATGGATAAGTCCTATATGAGATATCAAGAATATTATATCTAGATTGAGATGTTAGAGATGCAACAATGAGGTTTATCTTGTAGTTAAATCTCTTTAAACATGTGAAAAGTTGATCAATGGGGGCCATATATTCTAACTCATTAGCCCAATCAATGAACTATCTATATAGACATGTTAGGATATGAATTTGAACATTATAATGACCATTTTAAGTCTCATTCGGACCCCAAAAATGAAGGTTGTAATTGATCAGATTCATCCTTTAAGATAATACACTCGTCCTTGAGTGTGCAAAATGAGCAAACTTTTATCGTGCATTGTAGGAGAACCATGAGGGCTAAAGATGAACCGTCAACTCCTATAGTGTACTGATGAGTCATATAAGATAGCATAGATAAGACTATTTTTGTGTTTTATTGAAAGGATAAACATAGAGAAGGTGAAAAATGGGTTGCTTAAGGTAGATGAAATTAATATGAATTATTTTTTGGCTTCTCTTCATTTCAAGAAGATAATCTTCTCTACTCATGACACCAAAAACATGAAGGTAGAAGCTCTTCTGGTGCCACTAACCTAAATTAAAATTCTTAGTAAAAAAATTTAAACAAATATAAACACGTAATGATAAAATAATTGAAAGTTAAAAGACATTAAATCAAATAACTTTACTATATTAATTTAAAACACTAGATAAAATTACTAATTCAATCAAATATACCTTCAAGATCAACTCTATTTTCAAGTGTTTCAAGAATTGCTTCATGGTTAGATTCATGCACTTTCCACAAAGTTATATTGTGATGCTTTTCATGATATTTTATTATTTGAATATTTTTAACAATAACCAGGTTTGGATAATGAAACACCACCATGTGTGTTTCAAAGTCCTCAAATAATAATTGTTTTATTTTTTTATGATAATACCTACAAAGCTAGGTTACCATAACCACTATAGATCCGGTGAGATAAATTAGCTCTTCTCCATCCTAAAAATTTGTGGTTAATTTTTTTCCTCTACACAATGACACAAGCAGTAGTCTATTCCCTCATGACTGTCCTCAAGTGTAATGATTACAAAAACATGCCCTACATTTAAAGTATAATAAAATTGTAAGCACATCTAAGAAAAAATAAAAATATCAATAATATCTAACTAAGGTTGTATATTTAATTAATAATAAATTATACCTAGTTTCACAAGATCTAAGATGTGGTCAAAGTCAACTAATGATGCCATTTCATGATGTATCAATTATTGGAGTGAATGGCTACTTTATATAGGTGATATGGGTCTACAATACCATTCATCAACCCATTATTTTGACTCACATTCGTTCCAATTAAATTTCATACATGAAGAAAAAAAATGTCATATCCCTAGTACAAATAGTCCATGAACTTGAATTTGAGATTTGAATGGATTGGAAAACACTCGATCTAGGTATTATAATGAAATATTCATACATTGCCTTATGTTGTTTCTCTATTAACCAAAATAATCTTTATACATGAGAATGTTTATCTGATCCATGAAAAATATTTTCATTACACCAAGTCATAATACTTGTAACATCGATCAAATTATCACCATCTTTGTGCTTTGCCTGCTCTCTTTTAAGGTCTCTTTTTACACATGCACCTGCACCATCATATTCCCCTTTTCCATGCCCAACCTCAAAGAAGCTCCAAAAATGTTGAATGCCATTATTATTATGCATTATGCTTAACCAATAAAATATTCAAGAATTATTAAACTACCCTACATAATTATTTGACCAAATGTAGTGTGTATCAAACATGATTTATCTTGTATTCATATTTATATAAAATATATCAAAACAAACCTAGAAAAACTTTAGAGAATGTGATCTATAATTTCTCATATAAAAGTGGTACTCCCTCAAAATATTTTTTTTGTCATCTATGCTATCAGGTGCATGTCTGAATGTTATGAACAAAAACTCTCAAAACATGTTGAATGCCATTATTATTATGCATTATACTTAACCAATAAAATATTAAAGAATTCTTAAACTACCCTCCATAATTGTTTGAAAAAATTTAGTTTGTGTCAAACATGATTTATCTTTCATTCATATTTATATAAAATATCTCAAAACAAACCTGGATAAACTTTGGAGAATGTGATCTATCATCACTCATATAAAAATGGTACTCTCTCAAAATATTTTTGTTGTCATCTATGCTATCAGGTACATGTCTGAATGTTATGAACAAAAATTCCAACTTAAATTTAATTATAGTATTTGGATTTAACCTCATTCTATGGTTGTAGTGTATATTTCTCAACAAAGTCCACAACCAAAATAATGATGTCAACTAGGAAGTTGTCCTTGCATACCTTGAATTAATTATCTAGCCATTTTGATTTGTGTGTGTGTCTTGCATATTGGTAGATAATATTCTTGTTTAATTAAAAAATGAAATCACATATAGAAACTTTGGTCATAACCAATTCAAATCTTGATGAATTTTTTCCATCTTTTAACACATACTTTATACATTTGTACTTATTATAATCAACTAGTTACTTTCCAAATTCATGTGAAATATCTTCATGCATACAACTCATAAAATTTGACAAACCACCAAAATTGTTATATGTTCCATCTAAACATTATTTGGAAAAAAAAACTATCCCTCAGGTTTTTGACATAAAATATCTTGGATTAATTCTCTTGATGTCTTAGGTGGGGAAGACACCATACATTCCTACAAAATCTTGTCAGTATGTAAAGTATAATGTATATGATGAAAAACATCAAAATGCATAAAAAAATCAATATTTACCCTAAAACAACATATGGTGCGTGATTGGTTGATTTCAACATAGAAAGGCTGGCACATCTCAAATGACCTTTGGCTAATTATCAATTGGCCATTAATTTTTTCAGTAAATTTTTTATAAAATTCTACTTGGTTCATGTCTAAAAACTGTTTTGCATGTGGCTCATGATTTTTTGAGCCTTTTCTTCTTTTAACAACATATTTTACATTAGATGAGACCCTTGTGTTGTCATTCTAAAAAAATTCAATCAAATATCTTGTTCCTTCAAGTAATACCTTATATTTTCATGTGAGTCTACCACTAAAAACCCAACAATTCATGATTGAAGGTTTATCAATCCTTGTTCTTCTTTTTACAACATTTATTATAGTTTTTTATTTAAGTTAAAGGATTTAATTGTTTCAGTAAGAATTCAAGATTTAGATGTTTACCTACTCACTATAGATACCATTATTACTTGTCTTGATACATTACTATCCTTATTTTGACTTTTATTACCTATTGCCTTAAATGCATTAAATAGATTCTTTACTATTATAATATTTCTTCCCTCCATGTTTAATGTTATTCATCTTAAATTATGCATCATACGACACATTTTTTGTATTTTCATTAATTGAACAAATAGTTGACATCATTTTGTATGGGGTTTATTCTTAAACGTATAGTCCCATACACGTTGAACATGACATTAAAGTGATCTTTTTGACATTTTACCTTCCATAAGTTCTATTATTTTTTTATTTATTTAAAAAAAATACCTTTTTTTTCATATTGTTATCCTTGGATGTGTGGGTGTAGGAGCTATATTTTATATTAAATTGGGTGGTATTACCACTTCAACCATAATAGGGATAGTAAAGGGTTAACTATCTAAATTAGACCCTATAGGTGAATTAAATTCCTCTTCATTAGGAGACACATGATTTGAGGTCATTAATTGATGTTGATTATCATCATACTCAAAAATTTCATGAGCAATGGATGTTTCATTACATTGTGTTTGTCCATATGTTTTATACTAATTACAAATTCATTACTTACATTATCTAAATTTTAAATTTCATCATACACCAAAGATTTACTGGGTTATCTTATCTCATTTTAAGACATATAAAATAAATTATATAGAACTGGACATGTTATTTTCATTTGAAATATTACCTGGTGTAGAGGAAGCACCTTCACCTTGCCTAGAAGCCCTTATGGATGCTCTCTTATATGTTTGTCTTTTTCTTTCTTTTTCTCTTATCTCTTTAATTTCCTCATTTTTTTATCTCTTTTATTGGTATTTTGTGATGACTTCTCAACCCCATTATTTATCTTTACCAAAATAATAAAATTATATATTTAAACTTGAAGAATTTGTAGTGATTCAAATAAAGTGAATGAACAATTTATCAAATTTTCATAGTTAAAACAAAAAAACCAATTTGTAATTTGCAAAGAACAAAAAAAAAAATGATTAATTTTCATGGGAAAGGCAAGATAAATTCATGAATCACAAAGGGCATGCATGATTTCAAAATCATGCACACCCTTTGTGATCCATGAAAAAATTGGTAAACATATTGATTGAGAAAAAGTTGGTGTAAAAAGGGCGTATGCCCTTTTCAAGTCTAGATATTTTTTGCTACTTTCCCTCCAAATTTGCCCTAGTTTTAGGCTTGGGGGGTCTCAAACGTAGTCCAAACTCTATCATGGACCAGACAAGGAGATTTATAATAAATTTAATATTTTTTCATCTTTGTTGACATATCTGATCAAGCAACTTTTATTATTTAAAAAAAAATATATGGGTTTGTATAGGGGAAAGTGTAGTTTTAGAATATATATATTTTTTAATGTTAGAATATTATTTATAATTATTACTTAATTTATACATAACATATGTTGTTATAGACTATACATATCATCAAAAATTCCCTTATAACTTTTTGAATATTAATCGAACACTTATAAAACTTATATCTTAACAATCTACACATTGTCAATTATGCTTTAATTTTTTTTTTTTTGATTTTCATGAAGTTAAGGTCAAAAAATTATGTTCATACACTTGCATTTTCAATTTTTAGTTGTCTTGACTTGTAAAATTATTTAAAAATTATATATATAATAAAAAATATTATCAACAATATTTGACATTTCACCTATCTATATATGAAGTTTCATATAAAAATTTATTTGTTTACTCCAAAAAAATGTGTTCGTACACATGTAATATCCTTATCTTTTCACAAAAAAATACCAACCTATTATCTTAAATGCATCTATTTTGCACAGTTTTACCATCTAGGTATTGAAAAAAATTATATATTTAGAAACTACATTCAAAATTACACAATTAATATTTTTATGTCATTTTCAAATTCTTTTTTGAAGTGTCTCTAACATTTTTTCCAAGTTCAACTATTGTTATTTTCAAAAAAAGTGTCGCTTTATACTCCCCCATTTGTCCCCCATTATCCTGCATCTACCCAGACATTTATAAAAACAATATCTTCTCTTGTGTAAATATCTATGCATAAGTACTTAGAGAATTATCATTTGATTATGTATTGGATTTATAGTCAGTTCCATTGGCATGTGTGTGTCAACAAGGTGAATATAAGAATAAAAATTATGACTACATATATAACCATATATGTGAAGTTTAGTTTTCAGGTACACACTAGAAAAATAAAATTTCAACCTCTTTAGGACATATGTTGATTTAGGGTTACTTTCACCCTTCACTAATGGTCCTTATTTTTATTGTTATTGATAATTATATGATACAATTAGCATTAATCACACCCAAATTATATCTATAATCATGCCTTTCATTGACTTATTTATGTCAATTATCCATTCTTAATTATATTAATTTGGTTGTTATTGGCCCTTATTTGTCATTTTTATCATAATTAGCCTTTATTAAAACAAACATTGTTGTATTTGGTTGCAATTATCCCTAATTAATGACTAAAATAAAAGGTTTAATTTTTAACTCTCATCATCTATTAATAAATATAAAAACATTTAATTAATTCTAAACAAATGTATCATTTCTTAGCACTCAAAATTACAAATAAATATGTACACTATGAAGAAAGATGTGTGTGTAAGATAAATGATAACATAAATATCTATAAAAACTTATGACATAGAATAGGAGATGAAAATCACACACATACAAACACTTCAATTTCATATATTAAAAATTATCTTCACAATAAAATTTATTCGCAATCTCCTCTTCCACAGTTGTTCTAAATACAAAGTTCTTATTGAAACAATTTTTTTCCATTAGTTTTTGATGAAGAGGTTGCCTTATAATTATTTGGAACACAAAATTTCACTCACAATATCTAGAGACAAATATATCTGTTGAGAAAATACATTCAACCATATAAATTTCATTTAATATAAGAAAGAGAGAAGACTATACTAGGACCAAATATATACAATTGGCCATGTCGCAAAGAAGGGTGGAGACTAAAATCAAGAGTTGTTTGTAAGATGGATATCAAAAATATAATAAGAAAACTACATGAAAAGAAATAATAAATAAGGGAAACCTAGATCCAAGATGATAAGAAGCTAAGATGACAAGATATAAATTCCCAATGGATATAAGGGAATATAATTGTATTTAAAGGCAGTGAATAATAACCTAGGCATCGATAAATGAATCTAACTATGGTTATATTTTAGGCCTATATAAAATATAATGATATAAGCATAAATATAATATAGTCAATGAGAGAAGTGACAAAAATATAATACTCTAAAAATATGTAAAATATATCTATATACTAAATTAAATAAAATTTTTAGATTAAGAATAGGGATACTTACCTTGAATTGACTTTTCAACACATGAATCTCCATCACGGCTCTAGTGGCACTTTGTAAGAGATGTTGTAACATGTATAATAATAAAATGGGAAGGATGAAGACCTAAGTGTCATTACTTTGGGACTTCAAATAATAAGGGGCACCTCCTTCATTTATATTACCTCTATTAAACTTCAAAGACCTTGAGAAAGACTAGACCTCCAAAAAGTAAGTTTTTATCTCCTAATTGCTCTTGTATAATTAGAGTATTTTTTTTGGGTACATAAGTTGAGCATATTAGTGTTTTTATTCTTATAAAAATGAGATATGGGAGCCATATATGTAATTATCGAACCCCCAAAATTAACCTAACAAATATGCCTATGGACTAAATATGGATTAATGAAGTATAAAGATATAAGCAAATAATAATACCACATCGACCTACTAAGTTAGTATAGGGAAAACAACTACATCAAGTGGGTACAATGTATTTGGAAAGGGACATAGGTATAAAATAATTGCATGGGCCATGATTGATATAATTTTAAACATAAGGGAAAAAACATAACTAAGTTGACATGGCTGAGTTAGTTGCAAGAAAGACATGAAACTAGGCATACAAGGTGGAGAGAATAGAAAAGAACATCATAAGAGGATATGATGACATGAAAATAATATAATGAGTATAAATAGGTATAATATGTGATCATATAATAATAATATTTCATAAATTACCACAATCTGGATAAACCTTGATCTTAATGCAATCTTTAGGATGTGCATTCAGGAAGAAATAAACACTAATTAGTCATGCAAGAAAAATTATCAATAAATAAAAATATAGGTCTATACAATATCTACATTTTAATCCTTAAAACTATCCTCTTATTCTATCTCAATTTCAATATTATTGAGATTTACATTATTGTTCACTATTAGTTCCTCCCTATTACAAACATATGATCACAAAATCCTTCTATGTAATCATGTATGCTCACATGGTTTTAATTGGTAGAGGGATTATCCATGGTTTTGTGATTTAATGGTAGTCTTATACTCATTTTTCATATACAAATGTGCCCTTTCCTAATCTATACCACATCAAATTATCTACATTTTCCTGATCAAAATTATAGTGGTTTAGATTTCTTGAATTAATTTTACCATTAATATTGGATAAACTTGAGGAATTTTATTAAAATGGGAGATCCTATAATATTAGTATTAAAGTTTAAAAAAAACCTAGAAATAACCTTATATTTACCCTTATAATTAATTATGAAAGGAAATTAACTCTAAAGTAATGTAGACTTGAAATCTGATCTAAGAAGATAAATAAGACAACCCATTATAAAAATATAATGATATACATAATTTACAGAAGTTGTAAATTACTAAAAATAACAACTAGGGTTAGGGTTAGAGAGATGTCCTTACAAACTAATTTATTAAAATTATGTTATTTATTAAATAAATTTGACTTCTTGAAATTGCTAATAAGTACCTAAAAACACAAAGTTAATTTAAAATAATGCCTTGTTAAATACTGGAACAAGTGCGTAATAGCCAGACATGGTGATAGTGTGTCATTGTCTGCTAGTATATATTTAGCTATGTTTACTATGCATTGGATCTAAAAAATATGATTTGGTTCACATATGTCTGATTATTATCTAATTCTATGCAAAGCCTATTTGGGTGCATGGATCACATACAAAAGGAAAACCCTAGCCTGCACAAGTATAAAAATAAGATCAAATGCCTAAGGTAAAAAAGTGGGAAGTGGGATGTGGCTGCACTATCCTCAAAAAACTCCCTGTTGACTAAGTGCTACATACATAGTACAAATGGACCTCAAATCAATGTATTTCTCCTTTTGGGGATGATTATATGAATACAATTGGAAAATCTAGTTATAATGCTTGACAAAAGATGACCTCAACCTAAAATAAAATAATCTTAACTTGGATAATGAGTGTATTAATGTAACAAAATTATAGTAGGGATCTTTTCTTAATAGATAGATGTTTTTGAAATTGCCTTTGATATAGAGTGCTAAATAGAGTAACTAGGGTAATTTCAAGTGAGACACTTGACGTTATCTTATATAATAATATTTGAGTCATTTATGATAAATAACATATTATCACACATATGAAATCCATTAAGAAGAGTATCATTTAAAAAAACTAGTAGTTAGAGCATGGGAAACAAGTTCACACTAGTGGATATTTGGGAAATGTGTCTCTATCTGCCTAATGTGCACTTGTCTAAAATGGAAAAAGGCTTATGAAAATAAAATGATAGTGAAGTATCTATTAATTATGGATGAGTAAGAATAAATTAAGTATGGAAGACATTCTTAGTAATTTCAATACTTTAAAGGCTTTCATATAGATAAATGGTTATCAAAATGGTGTGTTCACTAAGTAAGGTAAAGATTTCAAGGATAAGAATTATAAAAAAATTATGTATTAAATTTTAGTGTTTACACCCCCATTTTAATCTAGTGATGCATACAATTACTAGAGTAAATAAAATGCAATATGTGAGTGTGTGTACACATTTTATCTTTGTCATGGAGACATGTATGCCCCCTTGTTGAGGCACATGGAGAAATGGTGAATTGAGAGTGATCAAGTACCAGTATGATAAATTAGTGTAGATACTTGAAATTGAAAGATATATTCTTCAACCCTCATAGATTATTATTAATGTGTGAAGAGATGGGAACCAACAAAGTGGTTCGCTAAAGTGCAACAAAAAAACT